>JANPWX010000011.1:9266009-9500833 GCA_024734555.1 Trochalopteron elliotii
ACCTGTGCTCTCTAAACAGAACAAGCTTCAGTAATAATAAACAAATAAAAATTTGTGTTTGTTAAAGAAAAAATTTTCTCCGATTCTTCTGCAGTTTCTGAGATGTTTTCTATTATCTTTTCAAAAAGAGGAACAGATGTATTCTATGAAGCAGTACTTACATCCCACTCCTGCTTGTCGTAAAACTTTAAGGGGCTCACATTCACTTTTCTATTAGAGCATGAGAATGGCACCATGTACCAAAACATTCACCTGCTATCACTCTCTCAGTGCTTTTTTTTTGGCACTGGCTTACAAGATATAGTCCCTCATTCTCAGGTATAAAGTTTATAAAGAGATTCTAAATGTGTGATTTATCTGCATTCAGAAAACTCTTTAATTGGTTTAACACCTAATTACATAGCTTCAGACTTCTGATTTTATCCTGATATTTTGTATTTCTCACATATTTTATTTTATGTTTTATTTTAGAATCTTTATGAAAAATGAGTGATTATGCATAAAACCTTGCAAAATTCTACTAAAAAAAGGAATTCACTATTATAGTAAAAATAGGTGATGTTCTTGTTGCTGAATGACAGTATAGACAGTAGTTTTTAATCACAGTACCATGAGGAATCAATTCAAGTGATTCTGAATGCTTGAGAAGTACTACTGTGCAGTTGTATGGAATACTACATTTCTAACCAAAACAAATACTGTAATCAGGATTATTTGACAGACTCTAATTTCTTAACACTTGTTGAGTGGTATTGATCATAAATGTTCTTCTCCATTCTCTCAGAAGAATCCTGCATTGTAATTCTTCTTTTACTTGCACTGCTCTTTAGTTAACTGGCCTAATTCTAGCCCTATTACCCCACTGACTACCAAGTGCATCAGCAGCTAGTTCGTAGTGGGACCATATGAATAACCACATCTTTTCCGACAAACATTAAACCACGAGACTCACTAATATTTGTAATTTACTCACATTTGAGATAGACACAACAATATTTCCTTCCCCCTCAGTCCAAGAATAGCCGGTTTATAGAGTAATTTGGGGAAAACTGAAAGGTATTTTATACTGGGAAATATTATTGAAGAGATGAGAAAAAAAATAATCAGAATCATTATTGTTACCTGCAGTCTGGCCAATGTCATAATGAGGGAAACTGAGAGTAAAAACAAAAACAAAAACAAAGACAAAAAAAAAAAAAACACCAAAAAAACCCCACAAAAAAACAAAAAACCAAAAAAAACCCCTAAGAGCTAGATTTTAATGAATAATTGCTTTTCTTTAATTAAATTCCTATGTTTGAGATGTTAGGGTTTTTATGGAGCATAAACTCACCAGGCAGGCCTTCTCATAGTCATCTCCATTTTAATTACTTGATGACTTTCATGAGAGAAGAATTTGTATCAATTTTTATTTCAGATTGGAAGGAAAAAAGAATCCTCTGTGTGTCAGTCTCAACAGTTTATATTTGTAGTTTGAAGGAGAGCAGTCAAGGTCAAATAAATAGCTGTGTGTCCACCTACATAAAAAGATGCCCCTAGACCTATAGGTAACAATTTCTTAATAATTATGACAAACCAAGGATAGTTAATCCCGGAACACAAAACATACAAGCCTCAAACTAAAGCCCACTCAAGTCAGCAAACTAAGCCCCTTCATTTGCTCAGCTTGTTGATAAATCTTTCTGCTCCCCAGGGACATGTAGCCATCCACCCAGTCTTTCTTCACCCAGGTCTTGATTAGAAGTGATACACATTCTGAAACAGTACTTATCTATCTTACTATTCTCAGCTATAATCATCAATAATGGTATTTTTATACCCTTGGAAAAAAATGCTTTAACAGAAGCAAGATTAAAGCTACAAGAGTGGAATATAAATATTTCTTAACAGAAGGTAACTGAATAGTTTTGTGTGTACTTGAAATAGTATATACAGTATATGCTCCCATACAACTTTTTTTTTGTCAGAAATTAGATATCTTATATGCTGCACATAATTCAGATCTCTGGTATTAAAAAAAATATAACAGCTAACCTGTTCTAATTCTATACAGGCCAATATGCAGGTGTGTCTTTGTGTATATAAAACATATAAAGTAACCTTTTGGAAACTAAAGTTACTCAGAAATAATTACATATTAGAAATCAGGTGTAATATATAGATACATATTTGATTTGCTCTCCCTTTGTACAATGCCCCCATCAGAGCAACCTGGGAAGTGAGGAATCCAATATCCATTTGAAATTTCTGAGACGCTCTTAATTTAAAAATTAATTTGAAAAATATATTACACTTTGTAATCTTTAACTTCCAATTTGACACAACTGGATTTAATAAGGAACTGAGTATGTAGCAACAACTACATCTCTGTACAGGTGAGGTTGCTGTTCATGGCAGAAGCTGTCGGCTGAGGATGTGCAAGAGCCAGACTACCAAAGTCCTCACACAGAATTGTATTCAGACACTTCAGCCTCATGCAGCACAAAGAAATCTTCGGGGACTGAACTCCTTACCATAGCTTGAAAGGAACCCAACTCACCAAGGACTTAAATCTGAGCAGACACAATGCCTTCTTTCATTCAAGAAGTAACATGAAATCAATCAAATCTGGTCTGATGGTAAGGTCAAACCCTAATTTTTGGCACATACAGTAGCAGTATCATAATTCAACGTTACACACTGGCTCAAAATATCATTACTACATTATCAAAAGATGCCAGCTTTTTGGAACTGAGTCAAACTACATCTTCTGCCCTCCAGACCTTCAGTACACATCCCCAACCTTGGGCACCTTATCAGGTATTTGGAGGGTTTTTTGGAATTGGAATTTTAGTGCCTGCTGAAACTGGTCCCCCAAATGCTCATGTCCTGAACTTAAACTACTTCCTCACACTGCTGTGATGTTTGACCCACCTCTCAGTGCTCATGAATTATGTTTGAGACAACATAATTAGAAAACAAGGATCACAAGATCAGTGTTCTTCTACTTATAAAGCACTTGAAAGAAAACAGATCACTGAAATAAAAATTGAAAATCACTTTCTGTTTAATTTCACCTTTTGTTTTCAACAGATCTTTCAGCCTGGTAGGTTTCTAGGTAAAAAAAAAAAAAAAAAAAAAAAAAAAAAAAAAAAAAAAAAAAAAAGCCTGATGTTCCTTAGGATTTGAGACCAGTACACAGCTGATACCTCACATTGTACTTTAGATAGCTCTTAGTATTGACCTTTGAATGAAATGTCAAATGCTGACTGACCCTGGTGCATAAATTACAGATTAGAGATTATATTGAAGGAAGTCCAGGCTTATGTAGTTACCCCAAAAATATGCAACATAAACTCATTATTTGACACAATTGACAGCCTACTTCAGCAGGATCTCAGCTTCTCTAATTCTCAACATTCTCTTATATTTGGAAGGCCACAGAACTGCTGATGTGATGTTAGTTTTTTATACTGCTTCTGAAGGTAGATGCCACCCACTAAGACTGCCACCAACCAGCAATCTAGGCTATTCTTGACAAGGTCTCATGAAAATAATGACCAAACCTAACCCAGCTTCCGCTGTGAGAAAATCATAACCTTGAGTTCAGCGTCTAATCCTGGGATGAAATGTCAGCATTCCAAAAAATATTGCAAAATTGTCATTACCTGAGGTAAATCTACTCAAACAGCCATTGTCTATGGGAGAATTCAGAAGCTGAAGCTTTGTGACTTGCATGGTAAGGCTGTGGCTGCTAAAAATGAACAGTTGCTAATTGATAGGGGCTTTAAAATGAAGAAATCTGGTATTTGAGATCCTGTTTTGATCTTTTTTACTTTCACACATGTGCCCTTCTGTATCCTGTGGATCTTCTATGTGGCTCGGTGGGTACATGCTCCACATGGTATTCTCTCTTTCTGATGTTAAAATACAGCACATAGGCTCTTACACATGGTGTAGGAACCTCTCTTTGATGGACATATAATCAAGCAGGAATTTGAAATATGTCCAAGACTTTGCTTTTATTTCTTGGCTATTGGACATAAGTGTGAATTTAGCCTATAAAATTTATTCCTTTTTTATTGTATTAGATAAATTGCAATAAGTGGGAAAATCCTTCTCCTTAATTCCTTCTCCTGCAGTCAATTCCACAAAGTGTGGTTTAAGCTATCGCTACTTAAACATATATGATATAATGCCATTGTCAATAACAGACATTTTTAGGAACTATTTTATGCCATGAAAGAACAGAAATGTGTTTCTTTCCATTCTCTTTTAGTCTTAGAAATCAATGCCATTACAGCCACTGGTTTTTTCCTATTTGAGCACACTTCATTAACTCCCATGTGTCACTCATTTCAGCCTGCACAATAAAATACTTGTCCTCCAATAAAATTTCTCAAAAAGCCCTCTCTATCAAGGTAGTTTCCACTATTATTTGTTGTAGACATATTTGTGAGCAGTTCTTCTAAGCACCTATTTGAAGCATTGTGTTTAGATACCATATATTATTTTTTAATATTTTATTTGCATATACACTTGTATAAAAAAATCTATATTCTATTTTAAAGTATATAAAAGATATAATTGAATCAAGCATGTTTATAACTTCCCTCTTTTTTTATTGTTGTCTTCTAAACTGAAATAATCTTCCTTGCTTGGCGTAGACTATCGTCCTCAATAGCTAAAGCTTTATCGCTGAGTGTAAATGCAGTAAGAATAGCATGTTACTGTAGCATTAGTGGAGCTTTTTTATTGTGAAACAAACAACTATTCAGTTATTCTACTCAGTTATTTTGCAAGTTACAAAAGCATATTTCTGTCCTAGAAGAAAGTTGAAGCCCAAGGAATTTGTTTTTCTTATAAAATGCAGTAGAAAGATAAAATCTATACGCATGAAAAAAAATAATTTTTTTAAAGTATTGAAATATTATTCTACATGCGTGAAATAGTAATCTGGCAAAGAGTGAAACAAATGGACAATTCTGAACAAAAACTCGATTGAAATAAATTATTTCATTTAAATTTCTAGCACCATGACCCCCTTCCAGCCCTCATCAATAGTCGATTCACTTGTCCCAGATCTACATGAGGTCACTTAGATGGCCTTGGATCCTTTTGCAATTTCTTAGCACCCAAAAGAATGTAAGCAGAACTCATGTTCTGGCTCCAAATGTACAAGGTCATAAGGTTCTCCTGAGGAAGAAGTTTTACAGAGTTTCAGTAACACTGTAGTTCATGTTATGCTGCCAGTGATCACCAAACAAGTAATACATTGATTCAGTTACCCAAAACCAAAATATGTCTTAAGCACATCTATAAGAAATGCAACAACAGAAAAAAACCCCTACCACATCACTAGGCCTCAAATATTTTGTGTAAAATATCACAGTATCTGCTGTTCAAAAAGCAGACTGATTAAATATCAATAACTGCTTTGCAAGCGTTGTGAAATTCATATCACTATTGTGTCTGAAATGTGATCTTGCAGTGGTTGAGGGTATTTCAGCAAACAAACCACAGAACTGCAGTGCATCAGAGGCTCCCTCCACCACAGAGCAAGCCCAGCATCCAACTATTGTCCTTTTATTCTCCGGAACTGCTGGAGGTTTATGCCTGGTTTGGTTTTGATGGCCTTTGTCTAACTTACACTATGATCTACAGTCCTTGCTCTGTTTAACCCTTCTTTAAGCTGTGTAGACCATGCATTCCAGACCTGTGCCTAATACATTGACCATGCTAGAATTATAGCCCACCCAGCATTATTTCTGAAACAGTGACCCGTTAATTTACCAGTACCTTGAAGTCAGACTCCCTCTTACAAGAACTATCAGGGACAATTCAGCAGCTACTATTTCCTTTGATACACATATTAGTTTCCTAACTTAGAACAAAACAAAATCATTGTAAAAATATATCTTTTAAAATACATTAAAAAGTATTAGTCTTATTATTAAATAATGGAAATAACACTGAATATTTTTATTAACAAATCTTTATATTATACTTTCAAAAAATACTCATGCTTTTTAAATTTTGATTACAGAGGAATATATTTTAAAGTGAAAAGTAACTGATATCCAATCAAGCCTGATCTCCAGATAAATGAAACAAAACAAGAAAAAGTGAAAATACTGAAGATAGATTAGGCAGTTTGCTGATCACTAGGATCAAAAGCAATACAAAGTGTAAAACTTCAAGAGATAAATAGTAGTGCATTCTTGTTTTCTAGAAGGATAGCACGGAGTACTAACTAGAGACAAAACCATGTGCTTTTAACTTTCAATTCAAATGGAAAAGGTTTAGTCTTCAATCCCCAATTACATGAAAGTGGAACATGGCTGTAGAGAAACAAAGGTGCAAGTATTGAATAGAAATCCTTATTCTTAGATACATGGAAGCGGTATTAATATACTCAGTTTTTCTTTGTTCTTTGGTTTCTTTCTTTGTGAATAACTGGCTAAATTCATGAGCAGCACACATGAGCTGCTGAGAAGTCATCAAACATTTTATCACTCCAAAAGAGGGCTTCAGAACAGACCTCCTTGTGAAAATGATGAAGCACAGCCAAAACTAGAGTATTACCTGTAGAAAAACCCATATTTCACAATTCTTCCCATTCTTCTGCACTATTAGGACCTTTTCCTTAACCCACTCTTTAGGTCATAAATGCACATGACATTGAGTAGTTCCTTCAAAAGATTCCTGGATTCAGTAAAAAATCAAGCTAAATAATATTAGGACGCAAGAAATAGGAGAAAAAATAAATTGGATAACTAATGAGTATTGGGAGTTTTTCCTCAATCACCAAGCAAACAGGAGGTCCACACCAAGCCATGCGGGCATGTCGAGGAGGAAGGAGTGGTGGAGCTGTTCCTATTCTTGTTCATTCTTCAGGAGCCAGGATTTTTTTTCCCCTTTTATTTGACTTTCCTCAATTTTATTTTGGAGATCTGATGCCCTACAGCCTTCATATTCTTACTGGAAGAGCATTCTTTAAAACAGTCCCAAGCAAATTCTCATGTTGCAAAATAGTTTTGGTCTCCCATTTATGAAAACATCCATAATATCTAATTCTATATCTTTCTGGACATACTAGTCCTAAGACATTGGAGCAATAGGAAGCATTCTAATTGTAAAAGTCTCCTTACAGCCTCTGCCCTACAGTAACATTCTTACTTTTTTTTTGTACCTCCAGCAAAAGCCACTTTTGTGCTGGTGAATAAAGTCCATTGCTGAAAACAATCACTTCAGGAGCTTGTTTTTATTTTAGTGATGACTAGAGCTATACCACAGAAGGAACTGTAAAATATGCCTTTGCTGCTCCTTCATTTTAGTGACATAGAAACTTTAATCCATATCAAAGAAATTCCACATGAAAAATATTCATGGACAGTGCTGGATATACAAGAAAATATGCATGTATTTCTATTTTTTGAAAGAAACAATAGATCACCGTGTAGTTGCATCTAGTAAATCCTTAGCCCAACAGTCCATCTCTCTGAAGAAACATCTACCAGAAATCTTTGTCAGCTCCTCTATATTTTGAATTCAAAAGGCATTCACAATAGTATGAAGAATTTTCGCAACTTTTTTAACTTAGGAGTGAGTGGAAATCATCCTTTTTTACACTTTTAAAAGCTGCTATAGAAACCCTATTAAAATACAACAACAACAACAACAACAGCTTTTTTTATGTTATGCCCTATTCAGCTGATACTGTCCTTTTGGAAAGCCAATGACTTGTTAGTACCTCTCGCAGGAGTGTGAACAGATGCGTCCCTGACAGACGATGGATGGTCAGGGTCCATCTGGCCAGTGCAGCTTGGACAGAAATGATGTATACAGCTTCATCAGCGAATGACTGTCATCAATCCTGTGCCATGGATAGCGTAAATGACAGCTACTCTGCAGCTGAGGCCCAGGTGTGAGAACCAAGAAGGGGCTGATTTAAGAATGCTGGGTAATCAGGAATGTATAGTCTCCAGGACTTTAATTTGTATCTTTAACCCCCTATAAATATCCCTGTATGCTGTAGGAGGTATGTGTTTTTAAAGAGTCTGATAGTGAAATTAGCTTCAGGATGACAGACATTCTTTGCTCTCCTGTAACTGCTGATTACCCCAGTTCCCAGTATACATTAGCAAATGCATGCTGAGCTTTGGTCACTGTACTGTGGGCTCCACAATTTAATTATTACCTCATTGATTTTTCATGTATTTCAATTTTCTTTTCTTCAAGTCGCAGTGACTGTCCTATTGGGGGCAATGTTTTGTTTTTTCTTTCCAGGATTTCCTTGTGGAACTTATTATGAATTCAAGGATTTATTTTTTTTTAAACCATCAGGAACTCATATTTGCTTAGCCTGTCAGTTCATAGACAGGTAGATGCACAAACCCTTAAAATGAAACTGAACTTTATGGTTATAGCCAGATATAAACAGAAAACAAAAATGCATTGACCATTGGTATTAAAGGTACCTCTGTTTTTTAAAATGGCCCCTTTTCAGCATGCATCAAAGAGCATGCATAATTTGCATTTATTAGCATCCTATTATTTCATAGCATTGGGGACAGGAAAATGGACACAATTATTGTATCCTCACAGGGTATTTCTCTATTTATATCTATTTCACAATAAATTGCTTTTCTTTATCAGTGGATTATATGGACTAATGCAGTGATTTAAAAGCACAAGAAATCACTAATGTTGTATATAAGGACATGGATTTGTCCTTTCAGGACACAATAGTATGTTTGTAGTCATAAAAGGACGTCTTCTACAATCGTATTGTCTTAAGAGGCAGTTAATTGTCAAGGGCTACATTTTGACCAAGTAAAGGTGTGTTGCATGCCTGAAGCAAGACCTGTATGCACACACCATACTATGTCTATCATACTGCATGAACAATTTGTCTATCAACACAAAAACAAAACAAAACAAAACAAAACAAAAAAAAAAACACTCCCTCAGATTCCCTAAGTATAACCCATGCTTGCAGGCATAAGACTTACAGTGTATTTGTATCAGACTGATAGCTGAAAAATACAACAAATCACGGTCAGTCAAGTAGGAAAGCATGATGTAAATTTTTGTGATATCATTAAAAGGGAGTGGTGTGGGATAGTACACCAAATATCCCCATTCCAGACACAGAACTCAGTTAATATGCAACATAACCAGCAAAGAGGCCTTAACATGAACTTTGCAGAGGAGGCTACAGTGAGGCACGTTAATTGCAGGGTACAGGGAATGTGATCAATTTTCATCTCCAAGTACTGACTTTTGCTGGCCCTTCTTCAAGTTCCTGGAGGAGATGGGTACAACAGACGAAAGTGGAGATGGCTTAAATTTGGGGTGCCTGGGTCCAACTCCTTTTCCATCCAGAGCAGATGAATTAGACTTAGCTTGGAAAGAAATCCCATTTTTAAGTGTAAAATAAATAAATAAATAAATAAATAAATAAATAAATAAATAAATAAATAAATAAATAAATACTNATAAATAAATAAATAAATAAATAAATAAATAAATAAATAAATAAATACTTGAGTATGTGCAAATTTACATATGAGAGTATTGAGTATGTTCGTGTATACTTCCCAACAGTCATTTTCCGAAAACAGTTTCAGTCATATTCTGAAAACAGTCCTCTTCGAGCTCACTGAAAGTGAAAACTAAGAACTATTCTGAAGGAAGAAATTGGAAAATTCCTTGGAAAATTCATCGGTGGGTAACATGAAACTTTTTGGGCTCCAGACAGAAAATTTAATTGATTAAAAAAAAAAAAAACAGTAAACATATTAAGACTTGTCATCTGGATTTTCCTGAAGAAAATCTATCTACTCCAACAGGAGGAAAAAAATTATTAAAACCCCCCAGTTTTGTAGAAAGGAAAATTTTCATCAGAAAACCAATGCAACAAACCCCCTGACAAGTCTACAAAAAGACCATAGTGCAGGTTTCTGTGAAATACAGATGAGTTGTATATACACAGACTTTCAGTTTCAAGTGGTTTAGGGAGACATTTTCAAAAAGCACATGTGGAGTTTAGTGTTGGTGATCTCCAGAAAGTCTTTGCAATTTGTGCTATGAAATTCTTGCACACTTGAAAAAATATCCCTTTTAATATTTTATAGGGCTGTGGTTTAACCTTTAGAATATGAATAGAGCCCCCATCTGTGTAGGCTTACTTGTTACCCAGTAGTGCAGGTCAGTAGCCATCAGATCAATACGACCCCAGGAGAAGACGGACGTGGAAAAGGGCCATTGAGCAGGGAGCATTTACACCAATGAATCACAATTACAGGAACACCTGTGCTAACAAACTGTATCCTGGTCCACTGGGAAAACCTGCACAGTGCTCAGTAGCCCTCAGAATTTCTCATTTATTATCACTGGTGGGTTGGCCTGAGGTTGTATATTGTGTTACAGTGTAAAATTCAAAAGGACACTGGTCAAGACCTCTTAGGATGAGTAAGTTTTCATAGGACTTTTTACTGCTTCTCCTGTATATGCATTTTAGCATTATCTTCAAGGTACTGCTGGAGGCTTTTCATTCATACATCTTGTTTTCAAAGAGCAAAGCACATGTTTGAGGAGGACAGTTACATCTAAAATCATGCTCACATCGAAAGTGGTGTATGTTAATGAACTGTTTATAAGCTATTATATATCATATAACAGAGAAAAAGAGAAAACAGGAAAAATAACCATACAATACTTGAAAACACCTCCCTTGCACACTGCTACAATATTATCTGTTATTATATAGCTTTAGTATTGCTGTGTCATTGCAGTAAATTGTCTACCTGAAGTGTAAGGAAAGGCAGCAGTATAATGAGGAAGTGACACTACGTGAGAGTTTGGACTGGCAGAAAATACAAGCATTACTGCCCTTAAAATCCCTCTCTAAAGCAAGAATATATTAATGCATCTTGAGTTTCTTCACTTGTGTGCTATCATAATACTGTACAACATCTGTTTTGCCATTTATGCCAGAAAGCTAATAAATGTATCGCTGAACAGTGGACCTTTAAAATCATATAGAAGCCAGAAAGCTTCCAAACACTTCCTGTGAAATTTAGCAGATAACATTGGTGGTATGCAGCAGACAGAGCCATGTCTTTTGCATTTTACATATATTTCACAGTGAGAAAGCATTAAAGTAGCAGACCATGCTACACAACTGAGAGGAAAGTGTCCATCCAGCAAGCCTTGTTGTTCTGGCTTTAAGAAGTCACGCTTTTAACATCATGTTGAGAAACAGCTAGTTGGAGATTGGGACACATGAAGATCTGGATATGCTCTTTTTCTATCTCAAAATTTTGTCTAGGCAAAATCTGAAGCTTTGAACATATGTTCAGGATTTCTGTCTGGATGCCCTTCAACCCTGGTAAAAAGAACATAGGTGCTTTACTGCTGACTAGGCTTTGGCACATCTGAAAATCCTGTGTAGTAGGATTGGTGAAGAACATACCCAGTGAACTGATACACTGAAGACACGTCACAACACTTAGGTTGTGCTATGTAGATGACATGGAAAACTAAAATATCCCACATGCAAGGTCATCTGCGAAATATCATCATGCTAGGGGACATTGCACACCCAGGAACCATTTGGCACATTTGTGTATATTTGTTAGCCCAGGTAAGGAATACTGAATATCACAAAACTCCTACATCTTAAAGCCAGAAGAAAGATAAGAAGTGGGACTGAAGATTATATGAAGGAATGAAAAGAATGAAACCTCTGGAGAAAATTTTCATTTTCTGTAAAGAGTATACATGACAAAGTGGTTTAGGGGGAAGAGAGTTAGCTACGCACTAAGCTATTTAATTTATCACTCTGCAGAGCAGAATGAAGATATTCATTCTCACTTGCCACACATGAGTACTTCTCAGGATTCGAATTCAGATTTGATCACAACTAGAAAACTATTCAGCTGAGTTAGCCTTTCCCTCATTTCTCATAAAATGAGAAGGCATTTATTTTGTTTAACAAAAGGACCAAAACATCACCAAAGTTCTGTTTATTTCTGGCCCTCTCTCTATTCTCTGACTCCTCCAACAGCTAGTACTCTTTTCCCAGTGCTTGGTTTTCCTTGGGGTCTCTCATTGTTCTCACCCTCAAATCTCCCCAGCCAGACCACATTTAACAAAATTCCTGCTCAAATCTCATCAGAGTTTTCAAGGCAAAATACCACGGTACTGAAGAAACAAATTTAAAGAGAAGAATTCTCAAACAGAATGCACGTGTGTTATTGATACTGCCTTTTCAGTCATTGCTCTAGAGTGAGAACCAGCATAGGACAAAATGAAAAAGGACTTACAAATTTGTATTCTTACCATGATCAATTTCCAGCTCTGTAGGAAAATTAAGGAGGGAATTCCTAATCTGAGATATTAGTAATTTTTTTTAAATAATTTCCCATTAGCAATACTTGCATTGTCAAGACTTTATATAAGTCCATTGTGTCCGTTAAAACTCCTTTGATGCGTTTTTGCTATTCTGGTTTTGGGACCTGCTTGATTGGGAACACTAAGCATGCTTAACTGTGCCACTTATTTTTCCTTCTGATTAAAATGCAGGCTGGCACAAGCAGAGACTGATGGCCTCTGAGTTTATAGATTGACCAGGGCACCTGCCGTGCAAGCATCTTTGTGCTGCCCCGTCACTGAATTTCATTCTGACCTTGAAGCATCACACTTGATGAAGCTGAAAGTTAGTTTCTATTTCTATTTCCAGCCCTGTTTTTTAGTATCCCCTAACAGACTGTCAATTGTACTCTGACACAATGGTGCCTGTTTCTTCTAGGTTGTAGCTCTCCAGAAATAGTAAACTTGATGTTTTCAGCTAGAGAGTTTTGCAGCTTTTTTGTATGATTGGGATTTAAAATATATTAAAATGAATCATAGTAATAAGACCAGGAAGACATCTCCTGATGACAGCTTGAAGCTCCAGCAATTTTGCTGGATGCCTAAGACTGTACGTGGTCATTTTGGTACCACAGAAGGTTTTTGGGTTAAAGGTCTGTTTAACCTAGTTCATAAGCAATAGTCAGAAGTGAAGTTTCCTCAGGACACAAGAACACTTTCTGAAATGTCTCTTGCAGCACAACAACTGTAGATACATGAACTTTATTTAGTATAAGTCTTCCCAGCCCTTCTTCAATGTAATGAAAATTAATGCAAAAATCAGAAAAAAATAACATATTTGTGTTTGCAATGTTTCAAATAATTGTCCTTTTCTTTCCGTAATCAAAAGATCAAGTACCCCAGAAATTAAAGCAGCCATAACTGTGCAAAAGTTAACCACATTTTACAACAGTGGGGATTGGGTAGAAGTGCATTGCTGAAGATTATCCTAAACAGATATAACTCTGAGAACAAAATATGCACATAGATCTCTGTCTCAGATGACAAAGACCTTACTTTCAGAATAACATATGAAAATCTTGCCAGTGCACAAATAGAATAAACTTAATGTAATTACTAGAATTACAGCCCTGATTTTTTTTTTTTTTTTTTTGGCCTGTGAAGTGTATGCAAAACCAACAAGTATTTCACTGTCCAATGACCATGATGTTGCACCAACTCGACAACAGCTTCCTAGAAGGGTTTATGCATAAGCAGAGCAATAACTGCAGCTACAAAGCACACCAAATATCTGAAGACAAGCCATCAAAAGCAAGGAAATTCTGATTTCTAGTTGAGGCTTGTGACATTTACAGGCTATACAAGAATACATGGGATGTTATACAGCATTGCGCATCATTATTGTGGAAGTCATTGTTTCCCTCATTAGTGCTCTAGATCTGTACATTACTTTCATTCCAGGTCAACGACCTCCATGCTGACAGTCCATCCTTAACTCACCCTTTTGTGCCTAGGTATTGTAGCAAATTTGCTACAGTACGTGACATCTCACACTTGAATTTTCTGCAATATTTGAAGACATGTATCCCATTCAAATGCACTACTTATCAACTCAGAGGTCTTCAGAAAACCATTAAGAAGATATGGGACACATATCTAAAGGAAAATTAGGTATAATTTCATTTGTAAGTGTTGTATTTTATTATAATATTTAAGCTGTATTTCTCTGTAGAGCTTTTAATTTTATATGATAGAATGATGTGCAAATCATGCAGCACAGTTACAGTATTCCTGAAATCTTTTTAAAGTTTAATAATGTTTTCTGAATGAATGAAGATATTTACTCTCTAGGAACATGCAAAACATTAAACATTTCCACGCTCATTGTCCAGATTTCTTTAAGTGTTAATTAAAAGCACGACTTAATAGGCTGCAAACATGTTAGCCTTTCATTTTTAATGCAATTGAAGATAAAGGACTAAAATTTAGCAGTGATTCTGGACTCCTGAAAAACTGTGATTGACACAGTATCATCCTGTAATGAAGCAGTTAATATGCAGGCGTTGACATGGCAGAGCCATTATGATAGATCATATCAATTCATAATTTGGCTTCATAAATATGTAGAATTATTGACACAATATCTTACAATGGCACTTCCTTTTCTACAATGCTAATGCACAGGACTGGCCTTTGCAGTGAGAACTTTAAAGTATAACCTGAGAGGATGTGACACGTGGAGAGGAGATAACGTTCATGTTGCAATAAGTCACTTTCTGTTTTAATATCAGAAAACCAGTGTTAAAACCAGGTAATGGAATCAGATGGGGTTTTCACTCCTGAAAGTCACTTTAATACTTCGTTAGGTTTACTGTCCACATTCGTTTTTTTGCTGTTCAGGAAATTGCTCAGAATTTGTCAGACAGTGGGAAATTGTTTGATCAAACTAAAAGGAAAAAATGCAAACCCCATTTTGGTTTTATGACTAGATAAAGAAAAAAGATAACTGACCAACTGCAGCATTTTCCTTTGTGTTTTTCAAAGAAAACTTGTGTGGACTTGTTCTATGAAATTAGATTTTGAGGTTTTGTTTGAAATGTGCAAAGAAACATTTTTAATTACTAAATGTCACTGATGTTAGAGTCCAGGGAAACCAGGGCAAAGCAACAGAACCATACAAATGCAGCTAGTAAAGTCAGTTTTATCCCAGCTTAAAGAGCACTCTAAGACCATTATGTAAACTAGCAAGAATTTGAATCAAAACAGAATTCTGACAGATCCAGAACATGCTGATGGGTATACAAAGGATTTATGTTTATTTGTCCCAGTGTACTTGGGTGCTGTCATGATATTCATATTGGGTGTCCAGCAACATATCTAACATTTTAGTTCTGTGTCTTAGCTTTGGTTTCCACTCTTCTTGCCCTTGACTAATAATGAGGAGAGGATGCTTGGTGGATATAAATGAGTCACTTGGCTGATCTCAAATCTCAAAAGACAGAAGACAGTCAGCTGATTCACTCCAGCTGAGGATATGCATATTTAAATTTCACTTTCACAATTAGCTTCTGTTTAAATTGTGGGCAAAAGTACTCTTTAAAGTAATCTAAACCACTGCTATGTATACAGGATAAACAGAGGCTGCGATGATATACATCCTTTAAAAAACCTGAAAACATATTGTGTGGGCTGAGTACTTTATACTGACTTCTGGTGCTAAGAGAATTTTTTAACGGAATTATAAAACCCTCAAAAAAGGGGTTTATAAAGGAAACTCTAATATACCTTTATCTATCATGGCACGGCTGGGAGCTACTATAATAATCCTCTTGCTTTCATGTGGCCATCTGGAGGCCTATTAAAACTAGTATCTAAAACAGACTCCCAAGTGTGTTGAGTTTGCCAGTTCCCACTAAGTCACTAAAATCAGGGAGTTAGCCCTGCTATAGGGTGGACTGTCTGCTACAGAGAGAAGACAGCTTGAACTCTAACCTTTTACACTGTGAATATGTTGTGTACAGGCTGGTTTTGATACACACACTTTAATTGTGAAAAACCCCTTGCCCTAGGACTTTAGTGCACCTCTGGGGTTGTATGACAAGATGGAAGAGAGTAGGCAAAGTGAGAATCGAAATATTGCAAATTTAATGAAGTATTCTCTTTCAGCTGAGAAACACTCTACTCTGATTTTTATGGAGAGCAACAATGAAATATTGAAAATTTTTGCATTAACCTACTTTCCCTGTTCAAATACAAAGACAGAGATTATATATAACATTTGTTTAGTGCTGTGAGTTTTTACCCAAAGTGTAATGGAAATAAATATTTGAATATGCAAATTATTTTAAGTGTAATTTGGGCTCTCTCTTTGTTTTTTATTCAATTAAGATTAGGTTCATGTGAATTTACTCAGTGAAACATTTTGATTCAGTGGAAAATGGGTATCATTTGTCCAAAATAAAGCCCTTTCCATATACTCATTACTGATCTTATTCAGTAATGTTGTTACATCCTATTATACCTGATACATTAAAAAAAAAAAAAAGAAATTAAGTTGCTGTCTAAAACCACACTAGTACTCAGATCTAGGACCAAATAAGATGCATTAATTGCTTTACTGCTTCACTGTAAAGCCACTCTTAAAACATAATTCCTTAATGAAGTCCGTTAATTTGTTCATGGCAGTACACAAGCTGTTCAAAATGACACAGAATTGCACTCTGTTTTCTAACCCCTGCAGTTTCTTCTGTTAGTCACTCTGCCTTGTGTTGTTATCCCATGGATAGTAATTATTTTATAGTGGCTGTAATTAGGAGAGAATTAGGCTTGGTAAACAAAACCTGCCTTCTCCTGTTAATAGCTAAGGATAATAAATTTGGCTCTGACATTCACTATATTTGGACAAGGCTTGGCCTTCTTCCAGTTTTCCCAATAAGAACTTTATTATATAATTATGCCTTGGAGGAGCTCATATTACAAGGTAATTTTTTTTTTGTTAAGACACATATTGCATGGCTTCCAGCCAGTAAATGATATACTGTAATATATGCCTTCAATAAATGTTTTAAACAAAATCTCTCTAAGCAATGTTCTGCTAGAGCTGCACATTGCAATTCAGAAGCTATATTTACAGGAGTTTTTCATAATGCAAAGTATTTTCTTTTGCTGCCATAGTCCAACATAAAATTATTTACAAAGAAGCCGAGGATCATTTTTATTAGCAAATGACATGGTTAGATCTCTGAACTTACATCTCGGTAGCTTAAAAAAAAATCTTTTTTTTTATTCTGTGAGTAAAGTTATAGTTTTGTTGACATGCACAGAAGTGCAGCAAGTGTCTTATTTTCTATTTTCAGCTTGAATTAAAAAACAACTCTTTGTTCCATCTCTCAACCCACACATTAATGCATCATCTCCCACCCTTTCCCTTATTTATCTTTTACCTTTTATGGAAAATACAATTTAAGTCAACACATCATAACACAAAATGCTTTTCAAAGGGAGTCAATCATAAGCTAAACAGAAAAGGAGGGGCTTAAAGGAAAATACATGAAGTAGTGAGTGGCTCAAAACAGAGAAAGAAAGTGTTTCAGCGATAAGGAGGAGCAGAGATAGGATCACAGCTGGGAAAAGGGAACACGCAACTAAATTCTGAAAAAAACACAGTAATAAAAATCAAACAAGACTAGTACACTAATTTTAAATATTTCTCCTACCACTGAGTTATCACTTCTCAGAAGATATGGGTAAATAATTTGCCATAATTGCATTCACCATTTTTTGAAAAAAACTGCATGGGTAAGTCCAATTAAAGACAAACCAAGACCAAATAGATTGAAAACTGAGTAAACAAAAGAAGAACCCAAAAGCCATGTTTCCGGGCTGTCTTTTCTGGTCACTAAACAGGATCCAGTACCTTTTCTGTTTTTCTATACACTATTTAATGCTACAGGTTAAAGAGTGGGAATTCTTCATCTACAAAACCAATGCAGTTCCGATAAGACACATTGGCCATCAAATGGTTTTGGTGTAAAAATAGCATATTTTTTATATTTTTACTTCACTCATTTGAAAGCTCAATCTATTTTCTGGTGACACAAATCACATTAGTATTGATAACTCAGTATACAATCCCCAGGGTAAGAGGAGTCAAAAAGATCAGGAGAAGGAAACTCAGATATGTGTCAAGACAATGATGCCAAAGTGCTCTTGCATAGAATATGAATGGCATATTAGCTTTAAAAACACTACGCTCACATAGACAGCATAAAATAACATTCATTGTGATGCAAAAAGAGTCAAATATGAAAAAGAAACCACACTGCTTCAGACCTATGCTTCAAATTTCAGGCATAATTTGGCACAAAAAAAATTAAATCTTGAGAAAAATTCATCTGCACTAGCAGAACGCAGTGCAGATGCAAGGGCATCTTGCAAGGCCCCCCTTACCAAGGGCCAAGTTTCTTACCAACTTGGCCCTTGGTAAGAAATCTGAAAGCACATCGGCAGGAACCAAGTACATGAAGAATCATTCAAAACAGAAAAAGATGATTAGAGCACCCAGGCCAGTCTTATTGCCATTTGTTAATGTAATATCATCCAAAAGAGTATTTTCTTCACTGTTCTTTCAAATATATCTTTTTAATTGCTCAAACTAAAGAACTAACACTCCTTTCCTTGGGAAACAAATGCCTAAGCATTCCTTATTGTTTCAATCATACCTTGGAGGATACACATTCTACATTCCTCCAGAAAGCGTCGTATTATATTACTGTTGTCTGTAAACTTTCCAAAACTTTTAAATTATCTTTGTTCTCATCTGACTTACTGGAACTCTCTTAGAAGGGTGTCAACAGAGTTGCCATAGCCCTTGAGACAACAGGGTTCAAAGAAGTTCCTCTTCTACAGATTCACATGGAAATGTCAGGGAAGCAGAGTGAGACTACTTTTTTCATCAGGAGAGCATAGACCACAGTAGTGATTTTATAGTGTGTCTCTGTATAAAGGTGCTGTTGACAAAAATGAACCATCTCAAGCTCTCTCCAAGAGTTGGATCCTATAATTTTGTGAAGATCAAGTGCCAAAGAAATTTCTATTGTTGCCCTTCCTCACTCTATTTTCTCTTCTTCCTTTCCTCTTCTTTCCTTTCTTAAAAGGATTGCAGAAGAAGGAAACAAAAATAAAGCTGAAAAGCCATGAAAGATATTCAGGATACATCTTTCCTGTTTCTAAGTGCAAGATCATGAGCAACCAGTTGATGTATAATAGCATTTATTAAGAATTTCTTTGACCATCTTATCTTAAGCTAACATGATCTCAGTGTCTGGAAGGTTTTATTTGGTTCATAATTTTAAAATACCGCTTTAGAAGGAGGAGAAGGTGGGACACAGCCATAATTCTGTCCTGTATTGAAAGCTCAGCTACCTGACAAACACTAAGAGCCCATAAATGTGCATGTTGCCCTATGATGCACAACGTGACCAGACTCAGACTTTGATAGATGACCAGAGGAAGCACATTCTAACATCATAGAACCTCCTCTTGAAGATTTGTCTTGATTACCCTCCAAAAGTTTTGTAAATTTGGACAAAGATGAGGTGACAGAATAGCCAGTCTCTTCAGAAAAAAAAAATAATGTCTTAATAAAGAAACATATAGAAACCTCTAAAACAGTAAGGGTCAAAATATAGTTTATAAAAAATGCATATAGGCTATAAAGAAGTATACGGACTACTATATTCTCCCTCCTTCCCATTATGCTGTCTCCATACTTCTGCAAAGTATGTATTCTGCAAAGCAAACTTCTGTAGCAAAATACAGAATGCAGTTTAAATAATCATGTTGCAACTTCCAATACAGACAACTTATTGAAAACCTATCTTAGGATACTTACTACTCTGGAAGAGAGCTGGGATAATTGGCCTGAACAGATGCTCAAAAACCTTCTTACAGGACTCTACACTGCACTTTACATTGAAGACCTCTGAGTTTACTCTAAATTGTGTACAGAGCCAAATTATACCCTGGTCAGAACCAGGGTGTAAATGAAATATGGAAAATTTTGCACACCCATCATATCTGTAAGTGAGAGCATTTCTGACAGAACCATGGATGAAGCACACTTTGTTTCAAACTGAGTTTTGGAGTTTTACTGTTTTAAAGACTGAGGAAAGCAAGCCCAGAGAAGGGTTAGCAGCAGGGAAGCAAAACTCACTTCATCATTATTCTAAAATGAGATAAAGTGAAGGAATGGTCATGAAGAATATCAGACATTAAATAGCATCCCTGTGTGCAAATCATAACTGTAAGTTCTGTTTTAGATAATGGCTTACACAGGGAGATGCCTCTTTATAATGAAAAAAACACTATAAAAGGTGATAGAGAGACCTGATGGTATCCTTGTGAGAAATATTATGGAATAAAGACAAAATGTTTCATTTGAGAACCATATTTATAATATGTGCCCTGGTTCTTTCTTCATTACTGTTAGGCCATCCTGTGAACAGAAAAACAGTATGTGAAGCCCATAGTATATAGTCAGCTTTGGGTATGTGAGCTTTCTAGAAACTGGAAGTTCCATGCAGTGGTGAGGAAAGGTCTAAATAATACTGACTAATTCTTTGACTTACCACAAAAGGCTTTTGGGCAACTAGCTTGGTAATGCATCCTTGGCTGGATGTCTGATGAAGATGGTCATTTATAAATGTGCAAAAATCTCTCCAGCTCTGCACTGGTCAGGTCACATTGGAAATAATTGCTTCCGCTCCTGACCCATCTGTCTGTAAACACATCAGACTGACAGCTTGCTTTACTTGCAGTGCCCAGTAGGCACGGGGACAGCACCACGCTCTAACAAAGGCCTCAGTCACTGACTAGCTTTTGGCAAGCCTCTGTGATACCAAACAAGAGCATTGGTCTGGATGCTAATGATCCACAGCTTGTAGGTGTAAGAGATGTGAGGGAATGTGATTCTTCTCAGACATGGTAAGATTAGTGTGCTAAAACTGCAGATGGAGTAAACAACTTCTGATTTCTTTAAGGATGGTCAGTGTGTGAATTACTAGTACAAGCAGCTAACAGAGACTCCTTTAGATAAACAGTAGATGACTGTGATTTTGGAAACAAAGGAAAAAGAGAAGCTGAGCTGTCTATACAGTGTAATGACTGATATCTCACACTCAGTCAAGATGCTTTGGTAAAACAGTGGCATCTAGGCCAGAGCAGAAATATCTGGTTTGCAGAAATAACAATGCTTTGGTCCCTTTCACCTTGCAAAACATTTCTATGCATTTGACTGCTGCAACATTTCACAATTCCCTGGGAAAATAAATTATTTGGGGGGGTAGCAACTCTGGCAGAAGCATCGAAACGTCAGCACTATATTTTCAAGCTTCTTTGTGATGTCAATATCCACACCAAAATGATTTGTATTCAGATTTCTACTTGGAAGAAACAACGAAAGTAATGGAAAAGCAAAGATTGCACACACAAAGAAAAAGTGATGGTCCCCAAGGATAATTCAAGAAGAAAACTGGATTGTCTGAATGCCAGTTTCTGTCCACCTCCCCAGAATGGCAGTAAGGGGGAAGTCTTTGCTTAGCCATTTCTGTCCCTCTGCAAAGGTGAGCAAGGTGCTGTTAATAACTAAAATTTCTCCAAATCTAGTTACAAGGAAGCAAGAAAGAATAAGAAAGGAGTAAAAAACACACCAACAGAAGAATATGGGAGAATGAAATAAGCATTTATGGAGTTTTTTTCCTCTGTCAGTTCATTACCGGTCTGATACTTTAACTTCAAGGGTCATTTCTCTGGAGTCACTAAAATACCAAAACAAGGGAAAAGCTGCATGTAAGTAGAACAAAAACAAAACCCCTAGATCGTTATACTCCCAAAATAATTTTTACATAAAAGAGGCCTTGTAAAAGAGAGTCTCCCTAACTCATACACTGTTAACTGCAGTCCCCTACTAATGAAAGAGAGAACACATTAAATGGAGGAAGGACTCATTGGAAAGACACTGGAAAACAAGATTTGGTAAAATATTTGATCTAAAAAACTTTTAGTGCTTTTTAGAGGGGAAGAAAATGGTAGGCCAGTGGTAGATATCTCTTCCTATGCTATTTCAACATATGCAAGTGTAGCTTGGATATGAACTTTGCCTCACTGAAGCTGAGTGCCTACATATTTTCAACAACATCGTACACATGGTTCAAGGCCATTTGTAAGACTCAAACGTGGAAATTATTTTCATTTCAGATTTCTGCAAGGAGTAACAGATGAGATTCCCCTCTGGCAGCTGTGCAACTCATCAGACAAATTCAAACAATGTAAAGATATTGCTACTCTCACATCAAGACAGTGGTTACACAGTTTGTGCACAATATGTTCACAAATTTCAATTAAGCAATTGACTTTGTAAAATAACCATATCAAATTCCAACAACTACTGTCCAAATATTTCAGAGATAATGCAAGTTCAGGCCGAGAGATGAATTATTGGACAAGCTAAATTTTGTAAGCAGCTATTTATATGCAATGACAGTGCATAAATTAGAAATTTTCAGGTAGCTTTAGTGGTAGCAGAAAGCACTTTAATTATCTAGGGGTAAAACTATTTCACATTCATTCCAAATAGGAGGTAAAATTATAAAAGTAGATTGAAATATACATCAGTGAACCAGCATATCAGTGCAGTTCCTTATAACAGGATTTGGGTGGGAAATTTATCTGATCATATACAGTCCTCCATGAATGCCCACTTAAAAATGAGGTAAAGCCAATATTTTGTAAAGAGTTTCCTTAAATTCAGAGGGAAAAGAAACATCCCCTTGACATAAATATATGACTAGTGAATTCCATAGGGTCATGTATACCAAACTGTGTTATTTCACAACCCAGGTGAGGCTGTGCTCCAAACCAGGGACCTGCCTAGACTCTTTTCTTCTGTCCTTGAGCAGTAGCTCTTATGGAAAAATCTGTTTAAACAGATAGAGACTATTTCATTTTATATTTTGGGAAGACGTAATCAGATACAAGACTTCCTGGTTACTTTAATCCTTGTCAGAGAACAAAGAACAAGATAAAATGGAACTTAGGGCTTGAGCCAAAATCCTTTGAAATCAATTAGATTCTTTTCATTGATTTCAATGAGTTGTGGATCAGACCACCTCTTCCTCAAGGCAGCAATAAGACACTTCCTAGAGAAGGCAGGGGTCCTCAGTTTCGCCATTCATTCATTTTGATCTTTCACTGTTTAATGAATCTCTTCATCCTGCTCTTATTCTCAGCTCTCAGCCAGGCAGGCATTAGCAGTGCATCCACCAGGCAGTAGACGATCACCAGTATCCATCTTTCAAAAGAGACGTACAACTGAGGCCACTCAGGGCCATTAAAGATCCCATGGTATTTTTGCAAGAGCAGAAATAACAATGCCAGCGTCTTGGCCAAATTCCAGCCTCTTTAATTACATTCTGTCCATCTATATTCCCTCCTTAGTTTCAGCTGGAAAAATTAGCTACCATTTTCCACTATCTTTTAATCTTTTAATGTAGAATTAATTATAACAGAAAGACTATGAGTGTAAAATATTGGCACTTACAGCTATAATGAGAATATCATTTCTATCCATAAAAACCAGAAAATACAACTCTCTTTTCACAGAAAAAGTGTACATCATTAGCACAGCAAAAGTAATCACATAACCATTTTCCATTTTTAAAAGAGGAAAACCAAAATACGCCTAAGTGGAAAAAACCCCAGAACGACCCAAACAACCTAAAACAAAACTGAAAATAAATAAATTAAAAAATTTAAAAAAAAAAAAAAAAAAAAAAGCACAGCTTGAACAAGCCCCACATTACTATTTAACATCAGGAACCACTCAGAATTCTTGAGTAGTGGGATTATTTATGTGCCTTTTGGAGCTGGAAACAGTGTGATAAGATATCCAGCTATCTTGAGAAGCTCTAGGCTAGAAGAACATGCAGTTGTTTTTCAGCATCCCTACTTAAAAACAAAGAAACAAACAAAATTTAATCCATGTAATTGATAATGTGTAAAATAGATGATCATTCTGCTCCTTGAGGACACTAAAAATCTGGACAACATCTTCACATTTTTGTCTTAAGAAAAAAGGAGGTCTTAAATGCTTTTCTTTCCACAGAATGGATGTAATGTATCATGGACAAGACAGTGGCCCAAAAAGATCTCAGGTGGTACAAAATTTTAAGAAACAATTTGGGATAAAGATGCAGGATAACTACATCTTTGTGGAATACAGTGAAAGAGGGTTCAACCATGAAAGCTTACAACTCGCTCAGTCTTCTAGCTGATGTGGTTGTGATTAAAAGGTTGTTGTTGGCAACAAGTAAAATGAAGAGCACTCTAGGGGGCCCAGAGAGCTAGTCTATTAACTTCATCAGCCTTAGATTTAGTGCCCATCTCAGTACAGTCCTAGGAAACAGTGAAATTGCATTTACCCATCCTAATTATGGGATTCACTGAAAATGTAGGGCAGTAGGTAGAGAATTCATAGTACAAATAAGGTCATGTGGGTGTCTTTCTGTAGAAATAATTTGGTCATTTGCAGATCATATTAGGTCAAGTCAGTAGTAGAACTGTAATCAAAGCTACGGACTGGAGAGCTTCAGAGTGATGATAAATGACAGGAGATTTTTTTCAAGAGTCAAGGCATCTGAAAGGAGAAAGAAAAACTAAGGGGATTCTTGCAATAAGTTCAACTGACCAAAGAGCTGCTGTTGTTTAGTTGAACTCAGGGCAATCTTCAGGTTATCTGGGCTCTGTTTTGCTTCTTCAGCAGAATTGACAAAGTCTCTCATTTGCTAAGCCATCTAACAGTGAAAAGCTGATATTTGGGAATTCCTAGGAAGAAACAATTCATCAGTGTCAGAAAATAGCCTAGATAACTTCAGAAACTTCTTCCTTCAATCTTCATGAAAATTTGTGAGGAAAAGCACTTTAAAAACTAAGGTACTGTTATATATTATTGGTATTATTTTCTCTCTGAGGCAACAGTACCCTTTTGATAGCAAAGTTCTGCTGTTCAAATCATCTGCAATGTTCAACCCTCCTGGATGTTCAACATCCTATCTGTATCTAGGTTTTTACCTGGCATTGAGAAGTAGACTGAGCAACTGAGCCTCTGTCTTATTTCAGACATCCTCCTGATGGTTACTGCCATACAAGCTGTACTCTTTACACAACACATATATGCTGTTTCCTAATGAGCCAATTCCAGCACAGACATGCACATTTCTCTTGAATCTCTGCCATAAATGACTGTATTTGTTGAGAATTAATGCTCATGATGGCTGGTGTTTCACTAGCGACAGAAAATACTAGAATACTCTCCTTACTCCTGAGATTTTGCAAAGAAGACTGCAGGTTCCACACAGATTGCAAGAGAGGTGGAAGCCTGATATGTTCAATTCAGAACTTTCTTCAGTATGAGGTAACTTTCCTCAGACAGCCCCCAATGTTTTTCCTCATGGAGCAGAAAATAATTTTTAAAAATACAGGAGAAATTATCTTCACTGATGTAACAAGGACTTCTTAAACGTCTAGAAAATATTTCAAAATTTTTCTTGTGATAAATTTTTCAGACATTACACCTGCCCAAGTTCTCAGGGTTTGCAAACACAGCTAACTCTGTGAATGCTCTTGTGAGGAGAATATTTTTTTAAGTGTTTAATCTCTTCTTCAGCCCATTTAAATGCTTTCATTTGCTGTTTATGCAAGATGGATGGACAAGAAAAGCTGAAAGTGTGTTCAGAGACTTCTGTAAAACTTTTTATTGCACATGTCACTGTTAAATGTATGATTTTAAAAATAGATAAATACATTGTAAATCAAATCTTTTACAGATGTCTCAATCATGTAATAAGGAAAGACCAAATACTTTTCAGGCATGTGTGCCCTTTCTCCACAGGTATTACTAAGCACTGGGAAACACCTGGTGCCCTCTTGCTCATTGATGCTGGTTTTTTTCAGCAACTAATTATCCTTGAAAATTTGCATTGGGTGAGAAGAACTATTTGAATTTGAACATATTAAAAAAGTACTCTCTGCAACGCATGTTTCCAAATGCAGTGTCTCCTGTCCCACAGATTCAAATGAAAGACCTTACAGCAGTTACCCACCCATTGCTTACCCAAACAAGAAATCTCTACCTATCAAATCTAGCTAGTAGGTTATAGACAGAGAAAATAAATCTAGCAGCCTAATCTAATTTATGAATGTACATAATTATGAATAATTGAATGAAGCTAAAAGAAGAAAACTCCAACTGAATGACAGAGTGCAGATCAATTCCCAAGTAAAGCAGTGCACACCCAATGGTTTACCACAAATTAAATTTGACTGAAAAAAATGTAAAAAAATTACTCTTCTGGCAAGAAATAGACATGATGACCTAGCATATCCTATGAGCCCATGATTAATTGCCAAAAAGTCCTTTACATATTAATAACTTTCTTTTTTTTATTCTCTTGAAATGTGCTTTGCTTTTGAAAACATAAATGCTTTCAATGCTGTCATAAAAAAATAATGATATTAAAAAATTTGTCCTCACCAAGAAAAGTGTATTTCATAATTAAAAAGCTAGATGTAGCCTCATTTCTGGTTTGGAGGTCAGCCTGGATGACACAATGGCCATTTCTGGCTGGACTATCTACAAATACGTAATTGGAGTGTAAATTATTTTCACTATATAAATAGCTCCTGATGATATCACAATTTATAAATAGAGCAGTTTGTTTGCCCAGAAGCAGCTTTGTGCTAGCTGACAGCTCTGGAAAGTTTCTGCACTTGATTATGCCTTTTTCCTCTTTATAGCTCAATAGGAAACCAGATGTCATTGCCCAATATGAATTGGGTCTGCTTGTCCAAATGTTCTGTTACATCCATGACATATAAGCACCTTTAACATCCTTGGGTGGGAAAGCAAGCTGCTTGCACATAGACATATTATTTTTATTTTTTATGTAGCTGCAACAGTGTATTTCACAGCTGGCCGATGAAACACACTAACTAGAATGATTTGGAATTCCTCAGTGCTCCTTAACAGGCAATTAAACTGAAAACAGAAATGACCATATGTGGTCAGGTACATTTCTTCTACTGCATTACTCCCACTGTTACCAGCAGAATATTTAAAGCATACATTGGTGCAGCTGTGCTAAAGGATTTCCAAATTTCACCACTCAAACTTGCCCTAGAGAAGCCTTAAAAATGCATCTGTTTACTAAGATTTTTTCCATTAACCTTTCCAACATCATGGCACCTTTTTAACTTGCTTAATGACTATAATAACAGTATGCTGTATAGTTTATATCTGAAGGTCTTTAAACACACAAAGTAAGTATTCTAGAAACCTTCTATCCTTCTCAAATAGTAAAATAGTATTAAGAAATGGCTTTGAAGTATACCCTCCTTTTCTTCCTAGAGAAGTTGAAGTTCAATGCATCACAGAAAAGGCTAGAAAATGCTGTGCTGAGATACTCCAGAAGCCAGCACAACATATGGCGAGATGAAATGGGATGAGTCTCTGGGGTAATGTGGTCTCTCAGAGAGAAACCTTCTTCTGTTACCTTGTAAAAACTGCCTTTTCTTGAAAGACTAGAGATTGTTGTTTCCACCTCCCTTCATCCTCAAGAAGAGACAAAACTGTTACTACTTTCCTGTCTGTTCTTTAGGCAAGAATGCACAAGAGCAAGAACTTACCAAGGAGTCAAACAGAAGGGAGAGCTTTTTACCAAAAGAAGTATAAGATAATATAAATCCACACACAGTACTACTTTCAATATCAATATTTTCTTCCTTCTGTCCATAGAGAAAGCAAGGGGGAAGGAAAAAGATACACAGCTTTTATCTACTAATGTGATAATTTTTAAAGTGAAGCTCAGTTTTAGAAAAGTCGTATAGAAGTTTTAAATATTTTCTATTGTATGCAGGAGCTTTTGGAGAAACATCTGTAGAGCCCAGCTAAGTTAGATCTTGTCCGATTCTGTAATTGTCATAGGGAACAAATGGAAGCATGGCTGACATAACCACAAAAATAAGTGGGGCCATCTCTAGGAAAAAGAGAGTGATGGTTGTAGAAACCTGCAGCGTCCAGAAGAGAAGGAACCAGCCCAGGTGGAGGGAGAAAGCAGCAGTTTGAGATTCAAACTCTAGGTCAGGAAGCCCAAGGAGCTCCTCTGTCCACACGTACACACTTGGCAGGGGTGGCAGGGCTGCCAGAGGAAGAGAGGAAACTATCCCAGCTCTCAGTGACAGCTGTGAGAACTGTGGCTTAGCAAAGTAAAAGGGCTGAAATGAGGATACAGACAGCTATGTTGCATCAGTTTTGAAGTTTTGTTTCTAAGTTTCTGCACTGAAACCGCCATTGTTGAAAAGCCATATTAGATTTACTTATCTACACATGAAAGTCTTGTTAAGGTTAATGAGAATATCTGTTAGATAGGCGATAACAAACTTTTCCATTATTATTACAACATCAAAATGTCTTTTCATGTTTCAGGATTAGAAAGCAGTGGGTGTCTTGAATTCTAGGTCTCTGAAACACTCCATGAGAAGTCCATATATTTAGATCAGCAGCAATGTGGAAGCTGTCAGCGAATCATATTTTGATGCTAACTGCAACACATTAATTGGAAATAAAAGTAGCCTGTTAGAGGAGAGGGTGAGGTACTGAGCTGATAGACATATCAGGTCTTTCTTTCACTTACATGTCATATGTTCCTCATTATTTAGATCTAGATTCTTTCTAGATTTTCTTTCAAGCTGCAATATCATATAGCATTTATCTAGGCATTTTAAAATCATGACAAGATAAAAGCCAATCTTTTTGTAATCAGTATGCAGAGAAGAAGAGAAGCAGTAGTAAAGCAGTTGATGCATGTTTGCTGACAAAATATTTAATCCAAACATTTAATTTCAATCTGCCACAGTTCTCAGTTGGTATAATTACTTTAAGCAAATATCATGTAGAAAGGAACAGAAAATAGTCTCAGCTACTGAAATGTAAATAATAAAATATAATCATAATCAAATGTTTAAAGCCATATAATTCCATTCTAGGATCGTTTTGTGTGGACTATTTTAAATGTTTAAGTGATTTTAAATTATTTCTGACACAATGGCCTATGATGCTGCCTATACTGGCAATCAGTGGAAAACATTTAATTCTCTCGTGTTCATACACACCGTTCTTCAAAGGTAATACAGGGAAATCACACTGCAGTCCATGGAAATTTGTAGACTTTTGCTTTTCATGTCATTGAACATTAAAATCGACACAAACCTTGGGTAGTGATGATATCAAATTTTTGTGGGATTTAAGCAAATTAATATGAACAAGGTATATCACTCTTTTAAGCTTACTGAAACCTAATTAGCTCAGCACCTGGTGACAGAGCGTCCAAGTTTTAGGACAAATTTTTTGAGCAAATCTTCTATTTTCTGGAAAAATAGGGATGTGAAATATCACTCCATGCAAAAGCCACTTTGGTTTTCTACAATAAGTTAATCAACCCATCATAAATCTTGTGGTCCTACAAAGGACTAAGAGTGTGAATAAGGTGAATTTCATCGATGACTAGTTCTTTTCTTGTGGTTTTCCACATTCTTGACTCTATTACAATGCTTGTCTATAGCACTGATGAGATTTTTGGACCCTGTTCTAGAAGTTATATAGTCTTGTAATATTTAAATACAACTGCAAGCCAATCATGTGCATTATTCAAAACAAACAAAAAAAACCAACCAACCAAACAAAAATACTGCTCTTTAGTGCTATTCTCTAGTGAGAATAGTAAAAAAAATTACTTTTGTGCAGACTTCATTACAAAGGAAGCACAGAAGTCAAGTCTTGTTTAAATACTGACTTGCAGATTAATTGGGAAAATTACAATTACAGTAACTACAAAGTTCATAGATAGTTTTACATTTTGGATTAAAAAAATCTGTTTAATTCCATGTGTCCCAATCATATGAAGAAAATTATTACAAAGCTAAGAAGGGTCCAGGATAAAGAATAGAAGAAGCTTTGTTTGCTAATTGAGCGCAATATTTTTTTAGCAAAGTTCTGTACTATATTATAAAGTTTGATCCCCAAAGTAACTTGCCTTCATCTTCTCCTCTTCAAAGACCTGCTCTAGAAAAGAAACAGGTAAGAGTGTTAATGTGAAGTATAAGTGACTATTGAATATCAGTCCTCTCCTTCAGCTGCTCATAGCACTTGCATGTCCCTGCAGCCTGGGAACAGGGAGCCAAGCTCAGCCTGCACTGCCAGTTCCCAGCCATGCTCCAGCCTCTCAGTTCACCTAGGCACATAGCACTGTTTGCATCTATAGGAGGTGAGAGAGAAAACATTTCTACTTGAGATGGTGAGAGGGAGGTATTTCTGTTTGTTTCTGTATATAGCAAAAGCACAAGTTCATTTCAAAGCAAAATGATGGATGTCCTGAATTTGTTACTTATCAAGTGCATGAGCAGATGAGATAATGCAAACCGGGGAGGTTATCAAGACTAACTAGATATAACAAGGGGGAAAAAATAAAATAAAATAAAATAAAATAAAATAAAATAAAATAAAATAAAATAAAATAAAATAAAATAAAATAAAATAAAATAAAATAAAATAAAATAAAATAAAATAAAATAAAATAAAATAGGAACGTTTTAAAGTGAACTAAGCAAGATCCAAAGACACTCAGAGTCATGTAATCTCTAACATAATTACACCAATATTTCTCTGAAGTGAAGTTACAATTTTGTTTACTTCTCAGGCAGACTCGCCTGTATTACAGGTCAAGCATGCGTGTCAAAACCGGCCGGCTTTTCAGCGGTGATTGCTGTTACTTATCGGGTTTGTTTCCATGGCTAAACAGGTAGCGCTCCCCTCTCCTCTCCAGCCCCGGTACCAAACCAGAGCGGAGCGGGAGGGAGAGCTCAGCTGACAATGGCAGCAGAGGCTTTATTTATTGCTCCCAGCGGGGGTGCGATGCCGCAGCTTCTTTACAACCATCAACACCCTGGGGCTTTTTAGTTCCACATATAAGACAAGGAAGATGGGGGATGACAACTAACCTCAAGGGATTAGGTACCTGAATCCTATCCCAACTACTAGCAGACTCCAACTGTGTTTAAATGTTTTTTGAAGAATTTCTGATGTTCGGTGGTTGCTGATTACTTCCAGATTTTAGTTCTACACCAGTGGAGCTCTGCAAAGAGTTTAGCAGTTGTTAAAAATTGCAATTGCACCAAAGAAATATCTTCCTTAAAACCAGTTTCAAAAATATTGCAACACTGTTTAAAAAAAACCCAAAACCAAACAGACAGAAAAAAAAAACCCAAATCAAAACCAAACCTACAGGCTCTTCACAGTGAAAGAAGAATGAAGAGAAGCAGGGGAAAAGAGAGGAGAAAGGGTGGAGAAGATGACGGGGATCATTTTAGCTTTAAGGCCTTCTCAAATTTTTCCTTAAATATTTTAATGATATTTTAATCTTCAGGAGGATGATTTACATAAATTTGCTATAGACAACATTTCCTTTATGTTGAGTTTACACAATTTAAGCTTTAACCTGGGGCACGTCTGGGCCTTTCCTCCATTATTAAATGCCAATATAAGAGAAGGTGTATACCTAGATAAATCTTTTATTTTAGTAAGTTAGATACAATTAGATAGTAAGATACAACTTCAGTATTATAAAGTGAAATAGAAAGGGTTTTCTAATACACATAAAAAATCCCACATATTCTGTTTTCAGCTGCACACATCTTTCTAGTAAATCAGAGGCCATTCAGTGAGTACCCTGAAGGTAAACGTGGAGAATCTGAGCTACTGAGTCTTGAAAACTAGCAATAAGGAGTCACTTGAGTTTTCTTCAGCTTCCTAGAGAATGAAAGCTATAATTGCCATATTTATATCCAAATACTTCATTGTTTTGTCAACAAAGAAAGCATATTAAGAGGAGGAAAACCTTAAAAGAAATAATACCATTTATATAACTATCTTTTGTATAATTCTCCACTGAATTTAAGACAAGTTTTGAACACAACTCAGTGGAAGACAGACTTCCTTTGTAAGGTTGGTTGGTTTGTTTGTTTCCAAGTATGTTCACAGTTTTAAATAATAATCAAAGCTAAACCAGGCATTTTAATAGCAGAAGAATTAAGAAGAATTATTATTTCCATCAACTTTTTTTCAATGCAAGTGTAAAAATTTTAATTCAACAAAGCTCTTTCCCACAAAAGAAAAGGGAGAGAAAAAAAGAGGAGTATGAAGAAAAGGAAAGAGTAAAAGAGAGAGACTAATGGAAGATTTTCCAGTACTCATAAACAACTGTGGATGTCATTAAAATCTCAGTAGTAAGACAAAATCTTGTAAACTAAAATTCACTTCATCTTCAGAAATGCTCACCATGTTTAGATAGACACTGTTTGCGTAGCAGGGCTCAATTCTGACACAAACTTCTTTTAGTTTTGCAATGCAATACTGGAGTTTACATCTCTCTAGCAAGCTCCAGGACAGTATGAAACTAAATCATTTTGGGCAGGCTATAGGCCAAGCAGCAAAAGCCAGATATTACTGCATATTCACATGGTGCAAACCAGACGACATGTCTGTTTCATGGCACTGGGATTTTTGGGAGTACATATTCCACATGGGAATAGATTTCAAATCTTTTCAGATCCAAAAGGGATCTGAAGCTGGGTGTACAGACTTCTGGTGCATCAACAGCACCATTATCCTATTATGTGCATTCATTAGAGAGGAGTTGTTTTTGTGTGAAATAATTCTCTGATGGTGAGCTGTATTTGTAGCACTGACTCTTGGCAGCACACAATATACCACAGCCAGTATTGTCCAAGAAGGGATTATTTCATTCCACTACATCATATCACAACTGACTGTACCTCATAGTACAAATGCATCCTTGTCATTGCAATTTGTCACACTTTTTTGTGTGCATTATAGCTCACTGAAGTCTCATCTCCCGTGCTGAATAGCCCACTGCCATGTAACAGATGACACTATAAATGAAAAAGACGAGATCTCAACACGGGAGATATTGGTCATAACATCCGTTACAGAGCTGGCTGTCTCCCAGACCACGCCCATTCTGGAACTGCATCCAAAGCTCAAGCAGGGGACAGTTTTGCTGCCACCATCATCTGTCTGCTGGCCTCTTAGCAAACGTGGCTTGCTTTACATAATCATTGGACAACTTAGCAGCAGATGTCCATAAAACATCTGGTGTCAATACTGTTTGCTCCTTAGTTATCCAAGAAGCCAATGTACAAATGAAAACAACAAAATCTATATCTCCATTCTCATCATGGTGTACACTTTTCTTCCATTTAAAATCATCTCTGCAGTATCAAGAGAAGTAAAGGTTGAAATGAGAAGGCAGGAAGAGTTAAGCCTAGTCAGATGGGAACAAGTGGGGAGAGGGCACACAACAGGGTGAGGTGCCCACCTCTTCTGTGGGTCTGCATTCAAGCCCTGCCCTGCACCCAGGGTGAAAATCCAGTCTCCTCTGGGCACTGGGTCAAATTATAACTGTGCTGGGGATGGCTGCTTGACTGGGACTCCGTGCTTATGTCTCACTGTTGATGTGTATTGAAACAGTGTGAAAGAATCTACACCAAGAAAAGTGCTGGAGATGGGGAGGAATTCTTTGGTATTTTCCAAAAGCTTTCCATTAAGTCTCCCACCAGCTTCCCATCCCAACACTCTCTCATGCCATAATACCAGATGCTAAGCAGCTGCGTTGCCTTGACCACTGTTTTTCATGAAGAGTACTGTCTCATTGTTCCCTTTTGTTATCCTTGTTTCATCCATCCTTTGTGTACAAATGTAAACCTTTTACTTACACTGCAGGTTTTCCTGTGCAGTGATTGTCTTTGTTATACATTTGTAAAGTGCTTAACTCAGAGAATCCACGGCCTACACATGCTACTGTTATAGAATGATAATAATAGGAGGCAGATTACTTAGAGGGAAGTGCATGAATTTTTCAAACAGGTATGTGCAAATCAGGAAAAAACCCTCAACAGTGAAAAATTTGTGATAGTTAGCAGAATGAGTGAAATACATAAGTGGGCAATTGCCTATTGTGTTGTTTTATATCATTGTGAAAAATCTTTTAACAAGTTTCCCCTCTCAAGAATTATTTCCATCTAGTTAACATGGAACCGCTAACTCCAACGTTTCCATTTTGTGTAGGATATAAAGCAATTCAACCAGCACAGAAAAACAGTGCACAGCAGGGAAACATTTTAGATAAAACTGAAGCGTAATTTTTGCTATTCTTACATACCTAATGAATTCACTTTAATACAGCAGTACAGCAGAGGTTGAGATTTCTTGAATCACAGACACACGGAGAATGTTTGTGCGTAAATAATTTTATTTATATCCTACCACCTCTGATTTTCTAGCAAAACAAAAACTTTATAATACACTTAGGACTACACAGTAAAATATTCTGTTTCTCAATATTAAGGGGTTTCTGTTGCTCTTAACAAGTCCAAGAGGTGCTTTTTATTGGTGAGAACATTCTTTCTAGTCCTCAAAACAAATACAGGTTATTTCAGGTTCAGATCAACCTACTTGGCACATTTCACGACACCTTATCTGTACAGAATGCTCTCCAAAAGCCAAATTTCAGTTCATTATGAAAGGATGAATGTAGTACAATAGCTCAGAAGAGAACTTCATAAATGCTCTGAATGATACAGTTAATTTTAGCTCACTTGCCAAGTTTTGCACTACACATCCCATGCCCTGCCTGCATAGTGCTCCCCAGTCCTTGGCAAATTTAGAGTCTTGAGCTAATCACTTTACAGTTATTTCTGAATCCGTCACACAGCCAAGCTACAAATGGCTTGTCAGGGCACTGTTTCCTTCTTCATTCTGCTTGCTTTTAAGTTAGTAGCAGCACTTTACAACAGAAGAACATCAATTAACACTAAATTATGACAGGATTCATGTGGAATCATATATTACAATCTTCTTGATGCCAAAACCTTCCACAATGATGAATATCAACACACTGAATACCAAACACAACTTATAATGATTTTGCCATTTCCTGAAAAGTATTGCCAATCTACCTTTGATTCCAAAGAACCAGCACATCTTTATCTGTTTGAAAACACGAACTTTTGCTCATGAGATCTACACAAAGGCTCTTTTATGTAGGTCAAAGGATGCTTCCCCTATGCCCATTTAATATGTTTTCTGTGAAGTTCTGTGTGCTGCCCTTAGGGCCATACACATGCTGTCTATATGCATGCAAGTTGCACAGCAAGTTCTTCTCCCTGCCCCATCACAGTATCTACAGTTCCATCTGCCCTGTAACGAAATTGTGTGCCTTCTTCTATTTTTCAAGCATTCTTAAGTGTCACACATATAGTAAATCATTGCTTTATGAATAGGCCTCTAAGACAAGGACACAGTTTACAAGAAACTTAGCATTTAAGCTATTTTCATCTTGACAATGACTGACATGTCTCTCAGAGAATATTATATATTTAGAGTACTTTGAAGGCACCGTACTTAAGAAACATATCTCGTCAATTGGATGAACTACTGAACTAAGTCTTAAATGTTTAAAGAAGGGTCAAAAAGACACCCTGCTACAAAAGTGTGCAACCTACACCTGACTAATATCAGAGTAAAAATCCACTCAATGAATAATTTTTGCAAGTTTTCTTTCTATTTAAAAAAAAAAATCTTATACTTTTTCTCTGAATATTTATCAGACCTGGAACTGATATTTTAAGTAGAAGTCAAGCTCTAAAGGGAAAAAAAAAAAGAGCACACTCCATTCTTCATAAACTTCATGAGAATTTCCTCAACACATGTCTCCATTTATATAACACATCAAGGAAGGCTAGAATCCAATTTCAAATCAAATAACCTCCATATTGATGTGTGGTGTAGCTCACAATGCACTCTTATCAAGTCGTGCTTTCTGGTGGCTAATGCACACAATATAACTTAGAGCAGCCATTTGGCAGAACACTGCTGTAGTCAAATTGAAATAGCCTTCAGTACCTTGGTTAAAATGGAGAGCCATAAGGAATGCCTGTCATTTGGTGAAAAACAGTGTCTTTAAATTAAGAAAAAGAATTTCACTTGAAAATATGACCCAGGACAATGGCACAGATGTTAGGATCTTATTTAAAACTGTAAAGGCACAGTGCAGCATAGAGAAACAATTTTTTAGGAAACAAAAGATCATAGGCAAGTGACCAAAGATTTGCTACTGGATTCTTGTCATCGAGGTTGCAAGAAAATGTGAGGTACCTACATATAATTGCTCATTTCTCAAGGGAAATGACACCTTTAAACTGATATCACAATACAGAACAGACATATATCTTACCAAAAATAAAAACCATGATAAAAACCATATTTCATCATATGAAACAGACAGAGTAGCTGATATAACATTACATATTTAAGAAATATACAGCTTTTTTTTTTTTAAACACTGAGAGTATAAATAAGGAGTCAGCTAATATAAACAGAAATTCATACCAAAAGTAGATTGAGATTTAAAAATCACTGAAGGTCATGGAAAAAATTTCCACTCACATCAACAGATCCTTTAAAATGTCCAGCTACTTCACCCAAATAAGTCACGTGGCTAAACCAAAAACCTGCAACACTAGTTCTCATTTAAGACTGGTGTTTCTGGTGCCTCATCTGGCTATGCAACTTATTTGGGTATCAAAGAGCTGTATCAAAGGGCAGTATCGAAGAGCTGAAATTCTGTTTTTCCTAAGCAAGCAGTACACTGGACTGTTGCCATCAAGAGCTCAATTAATAGGTCAAGAACAGCAATTCCTCCCCTTTCCTAGGTACTTGTTAAGGCACACCTGAGCCATCCACCCAGCTTTGGCTCTCCAGTGTCACCAATATGATGGTGAATTTTAGGGACTCCAGCAAAGGCCACCAACACAGGTAGGAAGCTCAGAACCTCCAAGGAGGGGCCAAGGCTTGTTCAGCCCAGAGAGGAGGTGACACGGGGGAATTTGCAGCATCTCCCTGGCTGGGGTCCTCAGGCCCTCCCTAGAGCAAGGGTCCTCACTGAGGGCAATGCAGGAAAAGGAGAATCAAGCATCACGGATTAAATCAGAAGATTAGAAAGAATGAAAATAAAAATCCTTGAAAGGATAGTTAGAGACTGGAACAGATCTCACCGAGAAGTAGTGGAATCTATGTCCTTGGGGAGTTTCATGGCCCAACTGACTGAAACCCCACAGCTGATATTGCTCCTACATCAAGCAGACAAGGGCTCCCCCAGTCTGACCTAAAAAAGAAACAGAGCACTACGGAGATAATTTTCTTCTATGATGTGACAGCAGACACATTAGGGAAATTACAGGGATAAAACCAAATAGTGTTTGTTTTCTTTAAGAATCAGCATTCACTGCTGAGATTTATAAATGCTTTGAACAGTTTGTATGTTAAATACATGTGCTTTCTTCTTTGCTAAAAGTGCTGGATATCAGAACATATGAAATTTGAAAATCTGTGCTAATTCAGTGAAAATCTGTGTTAATTCAATGCCATATGGCTATAGGCATTCATCCAAGAAACTGGCATCTCAACAAATGATTAGAAGAGCTTTCCAGATTTGAAGCTGGAGTTCAATGGATAATCCAGTTGTCTGGCTGCCTAAAGTAAATGAACCTCTTGCAGGGCCTGCCTCCTTGTCTTTACTTTGAGAAAGGCAGTCTCTGACTTCCCATAGCAACGGCAACTCCAGAAGGCTTTGCAGGGGTTTTTACACCTCTGTTTCCCTAGCACTCCCTGAGAGAAAGTATTATGTTCTGCCTTCCACCTCACCCAAAACAATGGCAGAAACAAACACAATAAACCACAATAACATATTGGAAAGGGTTACATGATTTTCTGAAATTTCTCTACCCAGCATATCAGAATGCAGAAGGAACTGAACAACTCTACCCAACACTACCATGAGAAATTGCTGACTTCCAGGGACTATCATAAGAAGAAGAAGAATTTGAAGAAATAATTAATATTCCACAGTGTAAAATAGCATTTTAAGTAATCTACACGTGGGGCAAAATGTAGTCAATTATTAATGTCAAACAAAAAAAGAGGCTGCCAATACTATATTGAAACCAGTCAGGAATTCTAAGGGAAGACTACTAACACTGAGATTACCTTGTTTAAGCTTGATCAGGGAAAAGTAAAAAGCAGGTGCTTAAAATTATGCAAGCTAAAGCATCTTGGTGTGCACATATACTCTAGGAAGATAAAGATATGGTAAATCAACAAAATTTGTGGGGTTTTATTCAGATCAATTATTCTTTTACTTCATGGTGAATCTGACTAGAAAGTCTAAATGGAAACAAAAAAATAGATACCAATTATATCAAAACTGTACAAGTACTATTTTTGATAATGTATCAGAGTAACTAGAAAATCTACAAACTTCCAGATTCAGACTTCACAAACAGCAAATGAGCAGTCAGACTGGATGCAATGGGATTAATCAACATGTGAAATATCTCTTCTTTGTGCATCTGAAGAATTAGAACCCTCATTTAAGCCATTTCACAAGAAAACAATTCCCTCTGCATAAGTGGTTTTGGCAAAGATATGGTATTACTTTGTTTCAATTATTGTATTTTAGAATTTTGATTCTTGACTCCCTGCTGGAGATGTATGAACATTTTAAAAACTTGTCAGACTTTTCAAAATTCATGTTCTTGTTTAAGTCTCTGTAAGTATTACTGATGGGGACTTTTATCTGAATCAGTTTGTTCCTTAGTAAGTGCTAAGAAACATTAGAGATGAAGTATGTCTGTGATCTTAGATAAAAGTATTCTGCTCCATTCACAGTTAACTCAATAAAAGAATTGCATCAGACCAAATTAATATATGATGGAAAATCTCGAAAGAAAGGCCTCTGAGAAAAGTTATGTTGGTAAAAAAAAATACAAAATACTTTTGTCATTTGAAAGTGGTGAATCAGTATCCAGCAGAGCAGGATGCTTGAATACATTGTCACAATACCTAAAGTTAAGGTTGTGACCTTTTATCAAAATGAAATATCCTATAGATATTTTCTTAATGATAGGAGGTCATGCGTGATTTCCTGTCCAGATTAAAGACATAGAACATTTCACTAACTCAAATATAAACTGTAATGTATCATTGTATATCCCAAATACAGAGATTTTATACATGGGCCAAATTCTAATTATTTTACTACATCTAATTTTCATTGCGAAAAGTGAAATTCTTCTTACCAATTTCAGTGATAGCGTATCCTGTTCATCTGAAAAATGTAGTACATATATCACAGCCACTAGACTTCCTCTTTATCAGAATAGTATAAATGACAATAAAATAGATAAGGAATTAACTCTTACATAATTATTTCAGATATTATTAGAATTAAATAAAATGTGATTTTATCTACTCCTTGTTTTCTGGGGGATAGACCCAAGTCTTGCCCTTTTTGTAGTATTTCCTTAAATTGTCTTATCATGACTTGCAAGTTGAATTCAAACAGGAAAAAAACCCATAGTTGTGTGGTCTTATACTTGATAGCAGGCAAAGCTTAGGGGAGTGTGCAGCACTGCATTTGAAGCAATCACATATTATCTAGAGGATTCTCGTCTTTCAGGCTGTGTGAGGTACATGGGAAATTCCATTACAGAGTTTGCATCTCCATCATTTATTATCTACAGTGACAGACTGGCATTTCTTGCAATCGGGGAGAAAAATACTGTGTGGATAACAACTCAATTATGTCTTAAAATTAAGTTCAAGAGAAAAGTTTGTGTGCTGTACAGCTCATGCAAGTATTTTCTCAGAGGCTGTCAGCTCTGAGAAAGCAAATTGTGAAAGGGTATTTTTTTTAAATATATATATTTAAAAGATACATTATATATTTTGAAGTATGTAAGTTATTAAATGTCTTCCCTAGTAGAGCAACATCTTCATTTATGAGACAAGGACCTGAGAGAGGAAATTTCAGAGGAGAATGCCTTGTGCATCTGAGTCACAGTTTCCAAGCAGCACCTATTCCTTTCTTTATTGCTTGTTGTAGAAGAACAATCACAGAAATTCTGTAATTTTATTGGAGAAAAAATAGTATAGTCTCACTTACTGCAGTTGCACAAGTATTTTAATTTGGTACTTTTTTCTTTTGATATTTAAAAGGATAATGTTAGATTTCTTTTAAGAAAAAAATACTATTTTACTTTCTATTGTAAAAACAGGCCCAAACAGTAGCTAGTGGTCTTTCTGAAAACACTTGTCATCTTATGCAGGAAAGACAAAACATGCGGCTTCTAGGTCACTCAAAAGTTCTGCTGCATCACCCAAATGTGATGAAGAAAACCCCACGTTTCTAAGAATTTAGCATTCTGCACAGCTGCTGCCAGCAGGGCCAGATTTGGGTGAAGATTGTACCTGTTCTGATGCCTCTGCTGACACTCTGGGCAAAGGCTAGACCAGGTGACTCACAGAAACTGTTGGAATGCCACAGAACTGGTTGGTACTGTGACACATACCAGAGCAGACACAGCAACAGTATTTTCCTGCTGCAAATTTTCGTTTTGGCTGTGTGTTATTCACTTTCATTCATCATAGATGTGTGAATAAGTGATGAATGAAAATGTACTTTTTAGTACAGGAAAAAATTGGGACCACACATCTCTTCCTGGCATTGAACAGGGAGGTCTGTCAGTGACAATTTACCTTCAAGAGTCAAAGTTTTTTGCTCTGCCTCCCCGCCTAATATTTGTGAATGTGCAGGCAGAAAACATCACTCCTCAAGAACAGCAGCTTCAAGTCCTGGTTGATCACTGTAGCCAAGTAGCCAAGACTGGCTACTTCACCAGCAGCAAATCTACACTGATCTCCTCTGATGCCAGTGTGCAGGGAAGACAAAGGCATGACTGCACTGGAGTAAAAAGAAGAGCAGCCAGCCTTGCTTCCATTTACTGCTGAATACTGTCACAGAAATAGGTAGATTTGAGCTCAAAATCTCAAAACTTGTAAAGCACACCAGGAGAAATAGGTGATTTTCAGCAAAAAGAAGAGTAAAAGCATTTTAGATGCTGTGTTATAGTCTTAATTCTTGGCTAATATGTAGCCAAAGCTTGTTTATTAACATTCCAGTTGCTTAGCATTAGTGAGAGGCTAACTGTGATTAAAGACTAGGGATTGCAGCAGCTGTAATTTGGTGTTTTACTTTTGTAGGGTTTTTTTGTAGCAGGGTTTTTTGGCTTGGTTTTGTTTTGTTTTTGAGGGGGGAGGGGTTGGTGTTTGTTTTTAGCAGTGGAAAGGTTTGAAAACTAAATGAAATGTGACATGCTTTCTAGAGCAACTTTGATTTAGCCAGCAAGGAAGCGTGGAGAGGACTGCATCTCCTATATCATTGTGTGCTTTCTGTTTGGCTTTGGCAATAAGCAAGCCAAAAAGATAAAATGTATTTGCAATAACTGAAAGGAAAACTATGAATAGAGAAATTACCATACCAGTGGAAATGATCTGCTCTCACATTGTGAAACCAGCTGTTCTAGCCTTCATCATTTGTACGTCTGCGGTATGAAGGGTGAATATACCCCATTATTGGAGCTGTGCACAACCTAGCCTGACCTAAATGCCAAGAAATAAGCAAGTGAGAGTGAAGCATCAGTGGCAAATTGGAATCTAAAGCCTTTTGTGCTTGTTAAATGGTGGAATGATTATAATTGGAAAAAGTGATGTGCATTAGTTCTGAGTGAATGTACAAGAAATGACAAGCGTGTAACTTAATGATTACTTCACAACACCCAGGACTGCCTTCTAGTCTTGCACTGAGAGGCTGAGCCCTACAGCAGAGAAAACTGCATGTCTTCTCCTGCTATTCATGGGCATCCTCCACAGGTCACATGGAAATAACCCTGAAGTGATAAGTCTCAGTTTAGGAAGTCTGCTGCTTAAGCTTATATAAGTCATTGTGACAGAGCATTTTTTTTTCTCTCTCCACAAGCCTTTGTCTGTATTAGTAGCAACTGGGCAGAGTCCAGCTTTAAATAAAAACATACACTCACTGTTTATTCTCACAGGTAGAAAGCATATTTGCAATCAACATCTATAAGACTTGTTTGACTACACATCATTTAGGCTTTAGTATTTTTCATGTTTTCATTCTGCAGATCACCATGATGGTAGCAAAAAAAAAAAAAGCCAAAAAAAACCCAGCAAAACATTAGTTCAAATATACTAATTAATAATTTCAAGTGAATAAGAAAATTAATAACTGCAGATTAATTAAACTTCTTTATACAGCTGGCAGAAACTATTTCCCAGGATATTAGAAATTCAGTACAATTAATTTTTCTTCACGTTAAAATAATTTCTGTCTAGGAAAAACATTGCCAAGCATTTCCTGGATGATAGGCATGTGCTTTATGGTAGGCTCATATAAAGATTCAGGGTTAAATGCTCAGTGAAAATGTATAGTACATAAATCTACACACAGAAGCGGCAGGCAGAGTGTCAAGAAGCAATCATCTCCAAAGTCAGTTTACCCTCACAACAGGGGCCTTGTCATGGTCAGAGTTAAACAGGCTCTGGATAGGACTGAACTTCTGCCTGCATAAAAGTGTCAGAAATGGGGAGTTTACCAGGACATTGGAACTTCACAATTAAGCAATATAATTAAACAAGCCAATCCTGGTTATTTTTCACAGGGAAGATCTTGAAGCTCTTGAAAAGCAATTCACCAAAAATCATTTCACAGAATTTTTTTATTGTTCATTTATAGGTTATTTTCAATATGCTGTCTTTTAAACTGGAAGAATTCCCATATTCTCAAATAACTAAGACCTGTTTTTTCATAAATGAAATGTTTCAATCCCATTCTACTACTTTCAATTCCCGTATTACTAGCTGAAGTCCTTTGAAAACTGCTGAAAATTCTTAGCTGATAAAGTATTTTTTGACATACTATGATGGTAGAGATCTCAGTATTAAACAAAAAGACATAAAAGGTGATCTTTAAAAAATTAAATTACTAATATAATTTCCTTACTGTTGTTTAGGACAGATATTGAAGCTCTCATAAGTCAAGAGGTAACCCAGTACTGTAGACAATTTACAAACATTCAAAAATAAGCCAGAAACCAAATGACTGCTATAAGTAACACATGCAACAAAAGTACCTAATCATCAGGTCCCAAAAAAGGACTAATGACAGCTCTTAATGTTTTGCCAACTCTCACAACAGAAGAAAATCAAGTCCTATTTCTATGTAAGAAACTTCCTTGTTTCTATGGAGGAGTGTCTATGGAACCTGCTAAAATTCGAAAGTAAAGAGGAGGTACTGCCTTCTTACTTCTTGACACATCGACCTTCCAGAACAGCCTGGAGGTTCCCAGTCTTGCCACACTTTTCCCCATGCAATGTTTGGAAAGATGGAACAGCAGGGAAAGAGCTGTTCTCCCTTGTTCTCTTTCATTAGTAATGTTCATTTGAATATGATTTACTGTGGAAAAGGATGTTAATAAGAAATGCTTTTTTACATTTATTAGTGGAGAGATGGCCTGACAGTTGGGAAGGAGAATGTATTATAAAGACGATAGTGCAGGTAATATCCTGTATATTGAGTCTAATCACCCATTTAAAGTTAAAACAGGAGTTGTTAAGAATGTAGTGAATCACACTGTAATGATTAGTGATGAGAATCACCTAGATAATGAAATTGGTATCGAGAAACAGATTTTTCGGCAGGATGATTATCCTGCAAGATTGATTAAAAGGATAATTGTAGAACAATGTAACCTTTTCCATAATTACAGCAGTGAACTTGTTTAAAGCCATTTGTCATAACAGTGTGGCTCTACCATATCACAAAGAGACTGACCACTGATTAACATGATATTTTTATTACCTTCCAGGAAAGTGAGGTATTGCCATACCTGTACACGCTAGTTTTAATATCTCTTCATCAAAAGTTAAGAATATTGTAAAACCACTTGAAGCAGTCAGAACTATAAAATTCCATGTGGTTGCACATTTCTAATTGGTGGATCTCAAGGATGAGTTTTCCATCCCTTTTTCTGTGAGGTCCTGTGAGACTAACACTGTAGCACTCTCTCACTGGTACCGGCATGTTTACGAGACAAAACTGCTTTTCAATATTTGGCACAGCATAAGAAAACAGCAGAAAGCTTTAAAATTGTACTCAAAGAAGTTCTAAAAAATTCTCAGCCTGAAATGCTAAAAGTTCCAGTATTTGAGATATGACAGAGCAGGGCAATGAAAGAATTGTTTGTTCGTTTGTTACATGATTTTTGTTGGGTTTTTTCTTTAATATTTTAATGAGTAGTTTTAAGTAGCTTCAGTGAGAAATTCCTGAAGATTGTTAAGAACTTCTCGGTATTCTTTACAATACGATTAAATCTTTCAACATTTTAGCCACACATTCAAGTAGTAAAGTTTTAACATGGGGGAATCTTTTCAACCTTTAAGAATGATGAAATCCAGCAACAGGCTTATCAAAAGAAAGAAACAAGTATGATGGTGCTGACATGAATGTGGGCTACAGCATTTAGGGGAAAGAAGTAAAATGTGTAATATCCACAAGCAAACTTTGTAATGTTTTCTCCTCAGACTAGATTTTCTCAGATAATTCCGTCGGTTTACAGGTAAGTTTCTCCCTGGGCTTTGTTATGACAGAAGTTCTTAGTTTTTCTAGTTCATGTGAGGCCTTTTAAATTAACAAAGTAGAACCCACACCTTCACACAAGACAACACTAACAGGACGTGTATGAGAAACACTCTCAGACATTACATAGCTGTGAGTTAAAATACAGCCATAGAGGCCCGGGGAAGGGCCTTCACCTAAACTTTTTTCTCAAGCAGACACACCACCAACACTAGAACAATCCAAGTTTTCAAAACCTCCACAAATGAAAATTCCTCAGCCTCTCTTCATAACCAGCACCAGCACTTGGATGCCCTCCTAGTGAAAACATTTCAAGCAAGTGTCTCGACCATTGGTATTATAAAGAAGAATTCTTTCCCTAGTTGTAGTGTGCTTCTGCTTCCCCTCTCAGTTCCCTTTTTACCAGCCTAAATAACTCAGTCCCCTCAACCTCTCATCTTAGGTCAAGTACAAGAGATCCTTTACTTCTTGTGGGTCCTCTACTGGATCATGTCTAACGTTTCAACATCCTTCTTGCATAAGGACAGCCCAAAACTGGATCCACTATTCCAGGTAATGCCCAACCTGTGCCAGGCAGAGGTAGATAGCCACCTCCATCCACTAGCCATGTTTCTCCTAATGAAGGCAAGGGTGCAGCTTACATCACTTCCTATGTGCACACACCATTGGTATCCCTCATATGCCTGGGGACGTTATGTATTCAGTTGGGTTTCAGTCTGTACAGACACAAGGAGTTACTTTCCTTTAAGAGCAGAACTGTCAGAGGTTTCAAGGTTTCTGCAGACCAGCCTTCCAGTTCCTCACTTCTACCCAACTGAAGCTTTAGTGGATGGGATTATCATCCCCCACCTGTCACTTAGTGTCCTCAGCAAATTTGCTGAGTTTTAGGTCATCATCCAGCTTGCTAATGAAAACATTGAACTACATCAGCCCCAATATAAACCCTTGAGGTCATACAGAGGTTTCATCCTAAAGTTTGATATGTTGTTAAGGTTTCTTAAATTTGCAATTTGAAATAAGATGAACACTCTGTGGTATCATAAATCACATTTTAACATTAAAAAATGTGCCACTAATTTATGGGTTGATCAGGTGTGGAAGGGTAGGGAAAGGCAGAAATATCTTGATAACAGTATTTTGGTCAGGCAGCCCTAACTGTCAGAGCAACAGTGGTTTTCATTTAAGAATGATGCTCTGTTCTTCAAGAAGCTCTGACAGAGTGAATGCAATGCTTGGTAATAACACTAATAACACATTATTATTACTACTGGGCTACTATATTTCAAATTTTTGAGTACCATTTTGTGCTAATGTGTTTCAATTCACATGTGAGTAGATATGATGGAGAAGAGTGTGTATGGGCTAAGTTCTTCATTCTCCTCATGTTGTTTCAGCCTGCAGAATAATAATTATGGGAATCTACCATCTGGTGAACATATGTAAGATTTGACTCAGCCCAGAGAGAGGACGATAAGTGGCCTACTTCAGGTGAGTAACTGTAAGGCCTCTAATCTGTCCAAGGTAAAGACGGATTCCTTCCCTCCTCCTGGAGCAGGCAATAGCACATTAGGGGGCCAGCAAGAGACTTTATTTGTTTTAACTCACCTAGGGCTCTTGCACTCATTTGTGGAAGCCAGTGGCAGCAATTCCAGACACTAATGAGTAATGACATGGCAGGAGGAAATATGTGGCACACAGTCAGTGTGTGGCTAAGCACCATTTGATTTTGTGCTGAGCTAAGATGTGGGAACAGCCTGACAGCAGCAGCTCCTGCAAGACCTCCCACTACAGCCATCTAATGCATGCTGTTGGAGTAGGAGCAGCCCCTGCCACTGCATAAAGCTACCAAACACACTTCTGACACAGAAGAATTAAAGATGATATAGGCCAGCAAGAAATCAAAAGAAATACAAAAAGGCATATTGGCTCATGCCTAACTGTAGCCAAACCACATTGGTAATAGCCTAAATACAATCCATAACTTTCCTCTCTCATATTTGGCATTTGGGCACAGAACAAATGTTAATTAAACTGTGTGAAATTTTACACATGTACCTCAGAAAACGGGCAAATTTTTGCCTTAAGATTTTTCATTATGTTTCTCAAGGGACAAGTGAAATTACTTGGTTTTTTCACTCATTCAGAGTATCTGCTTCAAAGGTTAAAATACAATAGAGCTCCCCTGAATTTTCTGTGTAGACACAGATAGCTCTGCAAAGACTACACTACAAAGATAGAGATTCGTAAAGCTGACATTTCTTTTTTTTAAAATGTGCGTGTGGTGATGGAGGTTCATTTCTCCTGAAGCAGATGTGTGAAAAATATTGCATGACTTTTCTAGAACAAAAGTGAAAATTAATTTCAGAGCTCTGACAGATCTACCCCCCCCTAATATTACAATTTGTTAGGGAAAATAATCCAATAGCAGATTCAGACAATGTGAAAAAATATACAACACATATTTGGTCTGAAGATCTTATACTGCTTTACAACTTTGGTTCTATTGTCACTTAGAATAAAATCAGGGGGAAAGACCTTGAGAGATAAGCTGCTTATTTATTTGTTCCTGAAGCTTTGATAGCATGTAGGTTGCTGTGTGATCTTTATAAACTCAGAGGTGCTAAGCACAGCTTGTTTTTGAAAGTCAATGCCAGCAAGAGACAGACTTTTTGCAATAACACCCGGTGAGCTGTGGCACTCTTATACTCATATACTTGTCTGTGCCAAATCCTTACCTAGTCTATATTAACAGAGTTCTTTTGACTTCATGCTGGGGATTTGGCCCATTATCCAATTCTTGAATATGTATATCCAGCTAGGACAGACATACTCAAGAAGATATTTCTCATCTTCACGCTCACCAAAATCCAAACACCTTTAAACTAGAAATAAAGCCAGTAATCCCTTCCTTTTCCTAAATCTTACAGGATAGAGGCTGATCAGTTGAGAAAATCCTTTCTTTTTTTGAGGATTGAATGGAACAGGTAGATGGTTTTAAAAGAAAAAGGAATGAATTTGTCAATTGCCCTAATTCCACATGCAAACTGACCTCGGATAACCTGCACTCTCAAAAAGGATACACTACTTTAAAATAAATGATGCAATAATCCTCATCAGCAATATACACAAAATCAGGTAGAGGACTTATTGAAAAGGCTTTTGGGGCAAACTTCTACTTGCATTATCCTACATCATTGCAGGTTTGTAGTGTAAGTGATTCAGATGCAGAAGTATTAAAGGAATCCAACACCTGTGCCCGTTTCCACTATCCCAACATAGATCCCAGGACCCAGCAAGGGATCTCTGCCTTGATCCATGGCTTTGCCCTGCTAGAAGGTTATGGCATGATTTGAGAAGATCTCACTCTATAAAAAGTTGTTATCCTGCATGAAGAGGTGATACCAAAATGCTGCAGCTTCTGCAGAAAAACAGAATCAGGATAAGGTGCTTATATATGTGCATGTTACTTCCATGATTCACTGGTATGATGAGCTGTGATGACTGGGAATACCACAGCCTAACTAACATATGCCTTTTCCTTTTAACTACTTATTTGACCCATTTTCCCACTTTCCTCCTAAATTTGTCCATTCCTCTAGGCTGTGCATCACACTGCATTCCAGAAACATGACATTCATGCTTGAAGCCCCAAACAAGCAATGGCTAATCTAGAGGGTAACACATTTTTTCTGTACCAAAAGCAGGTTGACATGCTGCAGGCTGTTAATCTTTTATTTTCTGTCCTATGAACAAGTGATTCAGTTGTATAGTGGAGATGCAGTTACCCAGAAGAAAAGCACTTATACAAATGACATCAAACACTGGCATAAACACACATCAGCCATTGTTTCTGCTTTAAAAATACTATTTTGCTTTAGAAGGGTAATATTGCCTCATTTTTCTCTTCTTTGCAATTCAGTGATAGATTTCACAAAACCAAAGCAACTCTGTAGCACTTTTATAGCCAATGAATTGAGGAAAATGAGAGGTCTTGTCCATTAATTCACTTTAAGCCCAGAGTGCTGTCAGAATGGCAAGTACAGGAAAAGGTATCCAAAAGCCCACACTCCATAATGCAGAACACTTTCTGTAACACTCCACAATAAAGAAATCTAGCTGTCTACACAGGTATACAAGATTTTTTTACTGAAGAACAGCCACAGGATATGTCCATCCACTATGTCACCTCCCATATATGCTGATGGAGAGATTAAATATACAAATCTTACGTCTAGGAGAATTCCTCCAAGAAAAAAAGTTGTAAATTCTAGATTTTAAGTCCTGAAGATTTTACTTCCACTGTCTTCTGTTATAAACTTGAGCTGTCTGTTGTACATATATGCCAACATTCCTTTGTTAGCAGTGGCAATGAGTTGCACAGCTCCATAATTTTTATTTATTTATTAACTAGCATTTTCCCCTATTTTAAACTTTTCACTGTTTATTTTAACTGAACATTCCATTCCTATTAAGATGGAAGATGTCCTTAAAAAGGTATGCAACTCAAAGGATGATCTAAAAGAGAGGTACTTAAAAGACTAGCTGTATTGTACATACCTTTTTCATGTGTTTTCTAGTGTTTTTTTCATGTTTGCAGTTAACAACTTATGTTTTTCTCTTTCCCTACATAAACATGTTTCAACTAAATTTTAGGTTGTGTACTTTTATAGACCCTCTCTATTCTTTTCAGTGTTGACACCAGACCCAAATTTCCATATCTGAACATTGTAAGACAAATGAGACAGAGTCCATTTTTAGCAAGGATTTCTAACCTCTTTGGTGCACCTCATATTCTATTCCACCAGCTCCCTAACAAGACGGAGGGGACTAACCAGTCCACTCCAATCTTATCCTATATTCTGCATTGATAACTAACTAGAATGCACATGAATAGTTCTTTTATCATTCTCTTTAGAGAGAGTATTTGTTTGGGAGCAATATAGTCCATCTGGTGCATCAATGTCTATTGTTTTGATATTTCTTTATCTCTCCAGAGGAAAACTCTGCAACAAGTTTCTGGAAATAATTGACCAACGGGATCTTGTATCATGCAACAAAATTTGACCTTAACAATTATTACTTGTCTCTTCATTTTGCTCACTCTATCTTCCTTCTTCCAACTTGTTAAAAAATATTAAATTTTATAGAAAAACGTGAGGGATCTCTTAACCCATTTTCTTAACATGAAAAGCTTCTAGTTAATTGCTGATTTGTAACAATACTTTGTCTTTCTGGACAAATATTAGTTTCTTCTTCAACAAGCTTACTTTGATCAACAACTCTTGAGAGTCCATTTAGCATTTTTGTAGGGCCCGATTTCACGTCTGTGAAATACCCTATCTTGAGATTTGAATTTTCAAATGTTGGATAATTGAATGGCACAGTCTATAGGTTTACATTTTATCTCAGCCTATGCCAGCACCTGGCAGTGTCTTGGAGAAAGGAGCCTGCAGATTTCCTGTATCCTGTCAATGTATCACTATTTGCCTCAATGTGCTGGGAGTGCTCAGCAGTGGCTATTTCCTCAGAACAAACTGTCACACAATTAAAAGAAAATACGAAAATCACAGAAAGGAAAAATGTTAATACTTCAAAATCTAATGTCAAAGAAAGTATGGTAAGCCAGCCTGTGCATGCTTTTTGCAAACTGTTATTTAGAAATAATTATCAAAAGAGATTGTTTGAGTCTTTTCTTTTAGCCTTAAACTCAGCATGACCATGTGTGAAATGATCCATCAGATTTCATCAAAGTTAAGAATCCCATATGGCTAGTATTGCCACAGTTAAAAACTTCCCATGATTCAAAATATGACTACACTGTTCATAAAAAAATACTTCAGTTAGGTTACAACTTGGTTGTTCAGTATAAATAGCACCAGTCCTACCTGAGATGCTGGATGAAAGTTTAGGCTTTGTATCACATGAGAGGCTCTGTGTTGCCAGGCCCAGCATGTCCTGAGCTTATTCCTTTGAAACTGAGCCCAGGCAGGGTCAATATATCTGAGCTACAAGTCTGATGGTAAAATCAGAATAACTTTTTTCGATCCTAAGTGTAAATAGCTGTTAATTTACTGGAATAGCCCGTAAATTTGAATTATTGCCTGTGTACATATATATATACATGCTTTACAAACCAGCATTTCAAAAGATCTACCATGCTTTTTTTTTTTTTTTAATCCAAATGGGGGGTGAGGTTTGGATTGGGATTATTCAGGGTAATGACTATCATTTTCAAAGGTAACCTGCTCTTAAAACCTCAAATGACTTCCAGTATTTTCAGTTTAATATCTAATTCTTTAAATCTCCCTACCTGATGGCCCTCAGATAAGCTGCACTTGAAACCTAATTTTGAGAGGTTTTTTTCACTTCTCTTCCATGCTGAAACTTCCAGAATTTATATGAGAAAAGATGCTCCTGACTTTGTTTTACTTCAACCCAGTTTTGTCAACAAGAGCAATATTCTACAATGCACTGCAAGAGCATGCCCATTGTAAAAGACAGCGTGCAGACCAGCCATTTAAGACTCAAGTCTTCCAAAGGTGGTGAAGATGGAGAATAAAGGACTTAAAAAACACCAGTAAATAATTCAGGCATTACAGCTCAATATGTTACAAAAGTTTCATTTATCTAGAGAGGAAAACTTTCACCTAGACTCAATTTCTACACCTCTCCTTCAAGGCATAATATTTTCCAACAATACAAAAACAATGCTGCCATTTCTTAAACATATTACTTGCATTATGTAAGCAATTTAGACTCAACTTAGTAGTAATTGAAATAACTGAATATTTCGTCCACTAAAATGGCTGTGCCTAATACTGCTTATATCAGACTGACAATGCATATTTGTTCCCTTGAACTCTCTCAGGAACACTTATCAAACAAAAACATGTATTAGAACAAAGGAATACAATTTCCACTTTCTGATGCCCTGTCCAAATATAGAATAATAAAGGAGAATTCAAGTGGGGTTTTTGGGACCATTTTTTTTGCGGATTATAGAATTGTATCCCTTTTCAAAAAAATTCAACTTCAATTAGCATGGGATGTTGAAAAAGAACACGTGAAAGATGCTGACATAAATGTTCTGCTCTGAACTGTGCATTTCTTCAGCCTACTTGGGTGAAATGGGACGTGGACAAGTTACTTTAAGATGAAAAGGCCTTGGAATAAATAACATATGTTTTGCAGTAGTGGACAATGCAAAAAAAATTGCTTTTTTAATATAAAACAGACCTATTAAGAATTTTGATTCTTTTGACATAAAATTAATATAAACTATTTTCTCTCCTTTTCTACCACTGTTATTTATCTCTTCATCAAAATTTAGAGGAATAAGGTCGTATATTAAATAGAAAGAAATATGACACAATTAATTAATCATAAGAATATGATACGAATAAAGGTGAACTAGAATAACAGCAATCCTTAATGCCTGTTGGAAATCAACTGCTTTCCAGGAGAAAAAAATAAAATCATAACCAACAATAATTACAAGAAGCATGGTTTCAATCTCTGTAAATCAGAAAAACAGAATGCCAAAGAAAACACGAGTATAAAATGACAAGATTACCATTAACTTCAGATTATATGATATTTAAATACTTTCCAAATGTCATTTATTTAAAATAATCTCTCTTGTGTTATTACACTGAGTTAGGTGAGCCAAGTCCTATTTTCCAGACTGTCTCACTCCTCTTGTGTCACCATTTCTGGTTTCTTGTTGGAAAATGAAGATGATACCCAAGTGCTGCCTTTGCAAAGGTGTTATGAGAGTTAGATAAGTACCATCTATAAAGCCCTTTGAGATCCTTAAATGAAGAGCTCTGTAAGACACAAGAAAAGCTCTCTGTAAGTACAATATTTTTACTGTATGTTTTACTATATCTATTTGTTTACACTCCTCTAGAGAACATAATTCTGAAGAGATTTATATTTGAACTTTGAAAGAATTCTGTTATCTGTCTTTCAAATTGCTCTTAAGGGCTCTGTAGAGGAAAGGCAAATGCTCACAAAAGTACACTCAAATCTTTCCAAAGATCCCATTCTGCAAGATATTCAGTGTTTCTTGAGCACCACAGAGCACTCTCAGCTGACTGTACTCATCACATTGCAAAATTTGGCCTTGGATTTCAGGTGCCAGCCTGCCAGCCTTCCTATGAACAAGAATCCCAGCACAAAAAGAAATGTAATTCTACAATTCTTTCTCAGCTCCTTGTTAGCTGCTCACAGAGCAGGTGGGCAGAAACAGTTATTGAGTCCATTGCCTTGGTGCTCATCAGAATACTGACGTACTCAGCAAAGTACAAAGAGCAGGTCTTTTTACTGTCATTGATGCTGCAAAACAGAGAGTTCTCATGGGTCACTGCAGGTATTTTTATTGCATTATTACATTATGGACAGATTGAACAACCAACTGCCTTATCATAAGGTCATTTCTCCTTTTGATTTCTGAAAAATATATACTTAAGGCCATTCAAACAGTTTTATATGGAATTTTAATGCTATTCCTATCTTGAAGAATGAGAGCACGGAAAGTGACACATGGGTTAGAAGGAAGGATGGATAAGTAGGAAAGGAAACTGGCAAGAACTTAAAAATAAGATTAAAAGAGTCGACTTCCCTAAAGTGATATATTATTTTAGAACCTAGTCTGGTAGCCTTTGACCAGATATTTTCTGAGGTGGCAATGGAAGACAAAGAGCTTCCATAAAACCTCAAAACTAATACCAAAACCAAGCAGAAATACCCCTGTAATAAATGCATCAGTTATGGGGAAGGAAGACAAAATGCTGGTTTTGGTCTTCTGAGAGTATCTTACAGTACTTTGTGTGATAACTGCAAGAAATCAATGTATGGCTCCTTTGAACAAGTCTCCCTCATTAACCAAACCTATCTGCTGTGATAGAAAATCTGAAGATACCCTCAGGCTGTATAATACCACCTTTAGGTGAGATTACTCATTTAAATGTTTTCTTTAAATCCTGCCTCAGATCAAGCTGCCCAAATACACCTGTTTGATCAATAATACAGTGGACATCTCAGCCTACAAAGCATAAGACCTGTGCCAAGATACACCCAGCAGGGCCTTTGCACCAACTTTAAGATATGATGTTTTGCTAAGCCTGAAGCCCTCCACTTCTTGTGCCAGAGTAAGTCAGAATATCAATCCATTAAAAAAAAGTGAAAGCTAAATCCTAATGGTTTTCACACTGAATATAGTCTCAGGATTGGGTAACAAAGTGCTCAGATGTTTGGCATGTGTTGGAAAGCGTTACGCAAACTGCCTTTCTAATGTTCCTTTATAAATAACATCACTGCTACAAGAAACAGCTTTTACTTTATCTTAAGTATTTCAGAAGAACATAATTGAGCTTTGAATGTAGCTGGAAACTTGGTACAGTAAACACTGTAGAAATGCCTCCAAAATATACACGTTAATTTCCGAAATTCAGTTGAAAACCAGAAATCACAGATGATCATTCAAGCCCTCAGTGGGAGAGGATATGATGAATTACTTTGACATTAAGTAATCATTGCTAACTGGAATCCAGATTCCAGCATTATTAATTAAAAAAAAATTCAAGATAATTGACAAATTTTGGTTAAATCTAAAAAATAATCTCATGAGATAATGTTATGGAGAGATGCCAAAAAACAGCATTGGTCTGCAGGGGATAAAACCACTAAAACTTAGAATTAGTTGTAGACTATATTTTGTAGAGGAAATGAATCTTTTTTCCTGCAAGAAAAGATTTAGAGAACCTTTGGATTAAGTTAAAGCTGAGGATCAGCCTGAGTTCTGTAACGATGGATTTCTGCATGTCTGGAAGAGGTTATTTCCCAGTCCCTCACTGACACCTAGTCCAGGATGAGGGAAAAGATCAACAAACAACAGAAAGAAGAATAAAATCAAGTGTTTAAGAGACAAGTGAGAAATCAAAGTCAATGTAACAGGCCTCTGTTGTGCAGAGCTCAGTAAAATCTGTCTGATAGGCACCAAATTCCTGATAGCCATTAGTATAAGAAGCAGTTTCATCCTATCTGCTATGGTAAATGGTATCCCATTATGATTTCTGAATGGACAGACAAGGCATGAAAACTCTCCAAGCATTCTACATGAGAAGGATAGAACCATTCCATACTGACTGGAATATTCAAAGTTAAAATGACATATACCACATTCAAATAGCCATTACCATAAATGCCAAATGGCCAGTGCCATAAATCACATATAGAGTGTATGAAAAAACCTTTGAATTGCAGCAGGAAGCAACAAAAGAAAAAGGGCAGAAAAATTCCTCAATATAATATTTTTTGACTAATGGTGGAGTAGTTACTCTCTGCAAACTCTGAATACCTTGATAGCATTTGGTAAGGTTTTAGAAGGAAGAAAAGGATGTTTGAGGAATAACTGTCCCATAGTAGCATGTGTCTCATTTGCACTTTTTCTTTAGGTAAAGATTATTAATAGACCAAAATTTATCAGTGGAGAGCACCATTAAGTTGTGAAGTCATTCTTTTCAACACTGCTCTTAATGCAAACATGGACTGGGCATATACTGTAAAAATATTTTTCTATTTAAGAACATGAATTTGCACACATTCAGAAATATTCATGTATCTTTGCTGTAAACTAAAAAAACCTTACAAAACCATGGCACAGTCTGGGTATATGAACACCTACTTTGCCGTTTAACAGAGATAATAGAAGAGTTGGAAGCAACAGGATCAAGGGAATTAGAGGAAATGCTCATTAAAACAAATTTAAAAGGTCTAATGATTAAAATATTGATTAATTAGCCAAACATTGATTAACAGTCACACTTTATCAACTACAAAGGTTCTAATTACTGCACCATTATTCCATAGATTGACCTGCTCTCTCTTGTCACTTACGATGAGGAACAATTTTTATTAAGTGGGTTTTGGATTTTTGACCTGTAAAATTTTAATAGGGAGTACAAAGAGGGTGTCGTGTGTGGTTTGGCATTTTAGTCACTAAGGGACTCGTAGTTACTGTCTCTACTTAACCAAAGGCACAGAAGTGCAAGAGGGATGTGAATACTCAGGGATTAAAGCCCTCCCACAACTTCCCAATCATGAGAGAGAGAGAGAGAGAGATGTATTCAAAACTGTTCTAAGACTTCAGTGAAAGGAGAAACTCTAGGATCCTAAATTCTATTGATGAATAACAAGTGTTCTTATTAACCAGCCAAATCCTATTTGTAAAGATACGCAATAATTTAATGGCAAATTATAAAATTAAAATCTCTTCTAATTTCTGCACCTACTCCAAAGCCACCCAGCTTAGCCTGGAGATTTAACCATTCCACCATACTCAGGAAAAAAAAGAAAAAAAGAAAAAAAAAGGGAAAAAAAAAAATAAACAAAACCAAAACAGACAAATAACCCAAAAAACCAAACCAACCCCGCCGTCAAAATACAAAAAAACCCCAACAACAATAAATCGAAGTGGCTCGAGAAGTTCATCTACCAAAATATTTCCTGCTACAGCAACCTAGATCTCAGAAACTGCCTCACACTTGAAAAATATTTCCCACAAAATTTATGGATGTCTTACATGAGACTATCTTGCTGATTTCAATAACTGTCCATTTAAATCTGTTGATGTAGCGTTTAAACCTTGCTTCACAAAAGAGAGAGGCTAATACACACACGGGGTTACACTCTCAATATAACTGTCTGAAAGTGACGGTCTGGATTTACTCCTGATGAGATCAGCTCTAAGGCCAGAAAGCAGATTTATAGTGTGAACATAAATGAGCATGGAGGAGGGGGACCTTTTTGATCATACATATGCTTGTCAGGCAAAAAGTGCTTAAGGCCTCATTGCCAAATAAGCAAAAGCAAGTCTCTTACAGCCAGTGGGAAATGGCATGAGGAGGACAAGCCCAAATAGATGCACCAGGCTGACAGCTTCAATAGCCAAACCCTGGTAAAAGACCAGGGGAAAAAACAGGTATCCAGGTGCTAACATACAGTTTGAGCTTTTTTCCTTCAGAGTAAACTTACTGGATCTCAGAAGGGCAACTGTATAGAACTACCTGTATTGTTCTTCAGCAGCTTAAAGCAAAAAGAGGAACTACTGCCACGCTGAGGTCTGAAATTACCTCAGCTTCTGCATATTGAGGAAATAAGTGCTTCACCCAGTTAGTGGTACTCAAAAGCAAGTGGGGGAATTAATGCTGTAGTAAACAGTAGATGTCCTTGGCCTTTCCACTGCATCTTCCTGTTACACTGTCTTTTTAAACCAAAACAATTCCTTTACTTCTGCCCTCCACATCAGCAAAATAAATACTATTTCATTTCCATTATATACCATGGGGTCTCTTGATATGCCTTCTTGATTTTTTACACCAGAAAAGATGTTATATTTGTAATACTATTATAACTTAAATCCACAAAGACTGTTTACAGCACAATCAGACAGTTCTGCCTCAGTGTTATTTTGCTATGCCAAGGTTTATGGATTTCCTCAGGTTATTCAATGACAGGGAAAAAAAAAGGAGCGGTGGGCATGGAGACTTTCTTGAGAATCCTTCTCCCTTCCTACATTCATACACACCCAAAATCAATACAGTAAGAAACTCCATGATAGGCCACCTAAAGAGTATTTTAGACTAAAAGTCAGAAAATATCTCTCTTCTAGTTACATTACCTTGCTCTTCAGTCCCCCCAGAGCGATTGGAAGAGGCACAGTTTGATGACTACCGCAGTGCAAGTCAAATCTTGGAGCTGCTTTCAGTTTTGCACATGGAGACCAGGCTGAGACAATGACACCAGAGAGGAGAATGGCCCCAACATGCCATAGAAAGGCCACTTTAACAAGACTTGGCTTGTTGCTGCTGGTCCACACAAATCTTCTCAACACTTTTAACACCATGGATGGGATTGTAGCACACTCTGAGGAAAACCAGCATCTTTTTGAGGTTCACAGCACTACACAACCACTCCTGACTTGTCTTTTTCACTTCAGGATACAACTTCCCCAAGATTACTTCTAAGGGACAGTTTTTGTGTACATTTTTACTTTTGTACTTTGAGAAGGTACTATTTGCCCTGCTTGCAATCCAGTTCTTTGCACTAAGGACACAAGAATATGATCCTAACTGGAAAGAAACATAATAAAAAAAGGGTTTAACAAACAGTCCTTTTGCAGCTACAATGGGATTTGCAGTCCATAAGGTTTTGTTGTAACACAAAAGTGCAACTATTTTTTCAGTGCCACAGTGAATCTCCAGAATCAAGTGTGTCCAAGATTAAAAACTTAAAAGTAACAAAAATCCTGCAAATATTCATTTCTGGCCATGTTTCACAAGATTAGCAGGGTGATTTCAGAAAAATTGTGCTTAAAAACTTAAATTGAGGTAGCTGTACTGGTTTGATTCAGAGCAGTTATTTTACAGACAGGTAACAGAATCAGCGAATTGTTCAGCACTATTAGAAACTGCCTTTTAAATTCAAGTTTGAATTTCAATCAGTGCTGTTTCCAGCTCCTTTACAAAAGGGCTGCTGGAAAAAAACCCTATAGACAGAGGCAATCTAAGTGCATACTGTATACCACAAGACTGGTACAGGGTCCAGGACTTGCCCTTCATCCAACAGCTATGGCTACAGGCTCCTTTCCCACCTCCCAAAAATTGCTGCTTGGCATGATAAATTATCAGCATATAGTTGAAAGCAAAATATCCCCAGTTCCCTTTCATGTATTCTTTATTTAACTTAATTTCTTCTCCTAACCAGTACATCAGACATGGAAAACTTTGTCTGGGGACGTCTAAGACTGCTTTAATACAAAAATAGCAATCCTTTTTCCTGTGTACAGATGCATTATATTAAGTCAAAAACACTAACTTAGCAAAGTAAGCTTTTGCTTCACATTCTAATTATTTAAATATCTACAGTTATGTTTCTCTGAAATTTAGTACAAGCATGCTATGCTATTCTTAATATCAAATTTCTTAATATTGTAGTCACTTTTGGGTTTAGGAAATGTTTGTATCTCAGGCATGATTAGGCAGATTTAGTTGCTGGAAGGAAATAGTTCAATCTCTTCTTTTGAAAAATAAACACATGCATGCAAGAGCATCATTTACACACATCTCTTCAAATAGATCCTGGTGAAACATAGAGAATGAAGTTGATCCTTGTGTGTAGTGAGAACATGAAGTTTTATGTACCACTTAAGTCTTTAAAACAGCATTAAGTATGAGTTGAGCATAATTTTTTTCAGGCACTCTTCATGGGGTAAAATTTACTAACAGAAGGCTTGAATAACTTAAGCAGAGGGCAGTAGGGGCCGCACAAAAGGAAGGAGTAGGGAATCATGCCTCAACATGGTAACTGTTGGCAAAGGTCAGTTTCCTACCGACAATAAAGTGCAGTCACTGTATTTATCTGGCAGATCCCTGTGACAATGGCTGGTAATCTACAGATAGCTTTTTAGAAAGGTTTGAGCAGGGGCCTTCACTCAGCGTAACTATTATTCTCTAAAAAGTTTCTGTGTTCAGTTCTCATGTGCCGTGAACAATACAGCACAGAAGGAACATTAGGAGCTCATAAAATGATATGGGGTAAAAATATAAAATAAAAAATACAAACTAAGTTTTTAAGAAAATACTCATTTTCATTTTCAAGTCCTGTGGTTGGTGATGTCTAAAATCATATTTTTAACATTGTCAGTGGGGAACTTTCCCTGGAGGCAATATAGTATAATCACTCAGAAGAGACACTGCACTCATCTCCCAAAAACACATGCAAGAATCAACAGAAAACAAACAACAAGAGGGGCAAAGAAAACACAGACTGATCAAACCATACTCTGGTGTAGACAAAAATTGGCAATTGTTAGACTATTTGCCACTGTAAGCTAAATGTCATCCATCCTTTGACTTATGCCATGGGTCTTTTTTGGTCACAGTTGACTTAAGACATCTTTAACTTTGAACCCTCTAGCTTTTATCTGTTTGCATTATAATCTCAGTGTTATCCAGCCTTATTTTTTTAGCACGTACATGCACACACCCAACCAGATACACATATGGGCAGAGAAAAATAAGGAATTTTTTTTATCCTTATAGTATTTTGGCAGCATAATGGGAATAGACAGCAACTACTTTGTGTTACAAATTTGAATGTGAAAATTCAGAAAACCTCCTTGTATTAAAAATGAATTAACTGTGTGATTATTAATTGTGCATATTCCAATCCCTTTGTGCTCTACTGCATGTTTCTTGAATCTCATTTGAATCCTTTGGCTAAGTAATGTGTCAAGGGGGGTACTAGCCTGAATGCCTNCAGCTTCATCCCATGATATAAACTAGTTATACATTCAAGAGCTGCCAGAGGATCTTCATTAAAAAGGGACTTAGCATTAAAAGAAGAAGGTTGTTTTATTATAATACTTCAAACACAGTTTTTTGTTTTATATGTTCTCAGAAATCTTTTTTGTTCTTCTTCACAATATCAAAAAAAGTGCCACAGAAGCAGCAAAAACATTAAATATTCCAGTTTTTAATGGGAATCAAGGTAGCTTTCTGGTTTAAGGCATTAAAATCATATACATTTTTCTAAATATATTCATGTATTTGAATAACAAAAAGAAGTCTCTAGATGTAATAGGAGGATGTTTTTAATCTTTTGTGAGAAGGGATTTGCAGAGCTGACTACTCAAGGTACAATATCTACTGGCAAAGTATATCAGTGAGAGCTTTATACATATAAATTTTTATAAAAGCTTTGGGCTATCCACAAGCGTCCAGATACCAGTTAGATATTACAATCCATGTCATTAAAATTTAATATGATTGTGTTAAGAAGAAAACATTAATAATATCCATGTAAGTAAATCATTGACACAGTAATCTAATATTTCAAGAAACCTTAACAGGGGTTTATCAAAAAATAAATAGATAAATGTATCTATTTACCTATATGCGTATCATTTCAAAGAACCTGATTTAAATATAATTTTACAAATCACACAGCTTCTTCAAAGTAGCTGGGAGTATCTTGATCTAAAATTGCTGTTGCCTACCTGTTTCATACCAGGATAAATAGTTTACAGGAATCTAACTGAAATGAGGTGTTTCTTTTAGAGTAGAATACAGTGTCCAGTCTAACATGTTTTCTGCTGTCCTTTTAAGCTATAGTACTCATACTCTGCATTATTTTCTGTCCTGAAAAATGATCTGCATTTGCAGCCTTTTTCCTTTTTTTAAAATCAGCTCAACAGTCTTCAAAAATTAGACACATTCTTAGTAATAGTGATTCTGAGCTTTTCATTGCGCAGCTCTTTCAATTTTCTATTACCTTCACAATTATTAGCTAATTAATTATTAACAAGTTAATGAGTTTTTCTATTGCTCTCATTACCATAATAACTCACACCTCTCAAAAATTTCAAAATTCCACTTCAAAACTGGCTGTGAAGCAGGAAATATTGTGCCACCCCCCCCCGCCCCATTTCAGAGATGAGAGACGGAGGCACAAAGGATTTAATTTCTGTATGGACATTTTGTAACAATGATAACATTAAAAGCTAATAGGAATGCTTTTAAAAACAAAGTTATTTCAGTCATCATTGGCAAGAAGATTAAAAAACCTAACACAAAGAGACTTAGGTAAATTTAACAAGGTTACAGAGGAATCAAACTATTAATTAAAACTGAGATGTTCTTGTCTCCTATTTCTCTGGACAGACTACTAGACTTTCCATATTTATTTTTCACATAAATCAGCTCTGATGGGTTACAACAGTAACAGTGCATGATATGATAACACAATATATATTGCATTTTTCAGTGATCCTCTTCAGATATTTCTCTGGAAGCAGTATCATTAAAAATGAGTTTCAAGAGCTTAGAAAACCCTCCCGGTGAGTGAGCTCTAGCAAACTCACATGAACCCAGGGATATCTTAATTAAAGTCTTTCTGATGCTTGAAGATAAAACAGACATAACAATTCTTGCTCTTTTGGGTTCTTAAAAGAACTCTTTTGAGGCCACCTTCTCTCTCTCTCTCTGCCATGCTGAAGCCTTGAATTACACATAAACACGCACAAAATATCCACCTCAAAAAAATCTCTACAGAATGAGAGCATGACAATTACTTTGAAGTGCTAGCACCTTTGCTAGCCCCTGTCCTTGGAGCAGTTAGCGGTTCAATCTTTGATTTGGCCTTTATCACTGCCTAACAGGTAAATGGCTTTCCAATCTTAAGCCCAAAATACGCACATTTGGAGGGCTTGTACAGCATAGTTCAAATCACTGGCACAGGGCTCTTTACAGCACTACAGAACCAAGAAATTAAGGGAACAATGAAAGCCTGCATTGCTGCAGAAAATTATATATAAAGAACACATGGTGGCAATGAACAGCACCATAAAGGACGTGCATACAAAAAATACTCAGTGGTATTGCGGCTGCTGCCAACCATCTGTTGGGCATCCATACCTCTTCCTAAACTTGTGGAATCTCCAAACACTTGTACCTCCCAAAATCAAGACTTAGATTAACATCATCTTGTATTCAGCATGTTTCCAAACTGGTACAATAGCTGACAATATCAATCTTGTTTACATTGTTTGGCTCTACAGAGAGTATTGCAAGATGCTTCATGTCTCAGAGCATGAAGAATTATTTAAAAGAAAAGTCTCCTGCAGGGCTAGTCCAACTTTCTATCTTTTGTTTATGTGTTGGTTTTTTTAAAGCAAACTACTATGCATTGTTTATTTTTATATAGCTTGCAGGGATTTGCAGAGCTTATTCTGGAAGATGACGCTTATTTATTACAAATTGAATTGGTTTTTTTGGTAAACCATGCAGATGTGTGACAGATTCCCATCAAATTATACATCTGATTACCCTCGACACCTCATTTAAGGTGCAACATATTCTGTGTATTGTCTTCCTTCATGCCCATGCTCACCACGTCCATCTCTCTGCCATTTTCAATATGCTGATTACACCAACTCGGAGGCTACAACACTATTTAAAATATGTAAACCCTTTTGCATGTGGGTTCCAAAGAGGCAGCAATACTAGTAAATTCAAGATTCAACACTATTGTTTTTAATTTATATTTTGTTTACATTTACATTGTAATATGTTTATCCTGAAGGCAAAACTTCCAATGCCATTCACTTGTCATCTATGAACCATGTGCTGTGGTGTCTCTACTTATGGAAAGAGATGAGGCACAGGTATACAAGGTTACTATTTTGGACCCAGTGAACCACTCTGGAGACAAAGGAATCAGTACCTTTTATGCCACCAGATTGTATGAAATTGTCTTCTAATTTTACCTGTCTGTGTCTTAACATTTTCAGGGTTATATTTAGCAGTTTACATTGAAACCTGCAGTCAAAAACATGTGTAAAAATATATTATAGGAAAAAAAAGCTATGCAATCCATCAAGTCTCAGACTGCAAGTAGACAGAGGACTTAGAGAGACTTGAATGAAAGGAGGTTATCAGAATTTTTTGGAAGGCATTTATTGACACCACTCAGAGTGCAACACTGGGAAAGGCCTACAAGTTACCAATAAGAAATTCTTTACTGCAGAGAACAAAAATGTCTTTTAGGGAAATAGAGGCAAAAAGTGAATCCAAAACAACCAAAACAGTTGCAGGAAACAAGCCGAGGTAAAAAAATTTGACAAGCTTGTTAGGTCATGCCAAGTCTTACTTAGCATTTTATTCTGCCCAAAAAGGATTAATAAAGGGATAAAGATGCTATAACATCCATGTTATGGTAGCAGACATTAATCAATTTTACAGTGGTAGCATTAATAAACTCAGCCACTTTTTGTTAAAACAGCCTCAAAGAAAGTGGCAAGTTGACCCATTCATGAAATGAGGGTTCTAGATCTCAGGTAGGTAAAAATTCTTCAACAGCAGCTAAAAAAATAAGATTATATGACTACTACTTAACAAGCATTTTGTATTGTAGAATGTAGAATGATCCTCATTTCATATATGAGATCAAGAGATTGCTGTTAGAATTATCTTCATACAACATGAAATTAGCAGAAAAAATATGACTAAACCAGTAGTATCCAATTATGCAAAAGTTCAAAATTGAAATTTATTGATATAGAATTGGTCTTAAATTTTTATGCCTGGGTTAAATTTTCATTAAGAAACCAAAACCTCAGATCATACATCTTCGTAGAAAACCCACAGAAGCTTCCGAAGACATGTACTTTCTAAAGAGTGATAGACACTTCAGTAGCTGCAAATATCATTAAGGAGCCCATTTTTTCTACAAATGGCTTAAAGGGTTTTTGAGAACCATTAGGAAATTAATCATCTGAATGAATCTGTTTTAAGAAAAAAAAAAGGAGGGGGGGAATGTTGTCCATATTTTTTCATTGTTATTCCACTTCACACTATGTAGGAAGTATTGAGTTTCTGCCATAATTCTTCATTTATTTGAATTTAATAAGTTTTAGTGTTCTTGATATTATGCTTTACTACTCTGAGCCTATTGATGCATTTCCACCAAATCCTTTTCTGTGTCCTCTTTTGGAAAAATCTTTAAAAAAGCTGTGACAGCAAATGGGTGGAGGGGTGGGAGCGGGGAGAGGGAGAGAAGAGAGGGGAAAAAAAAAAGAAAGGAAAAAAAAAGAAAACCCAGTCTTGCAGATCTTAGACTATTTTTTTTCAAAGGCTTGTAGCCATCACCACACCAGAGAACCTCACATGGATTTTTATTATTTTTTTTTTCAGAAAATGTTTTAACGCCAGGATTTGATGTCTAGTCTTTGCTTCACAGGCATATCTCTTTAAAGGAGCTTTCCTCTCTATCATTAATGTGTAAGTCAGGCAGTCAGACCTTTTTAATAAGCAGTTGAAGAGCCACTGTCTTTAGCACATGAAACTAACAAAAGCCTCATTACTCAAATGAATAAAGAATAGTTTGAATATCAATGTATTATTTTAGAGGAAAGCCTCCAAGAGAATCTTAATGCAATTCTTCTTACTGGAGTTTCTCCTGTCCAAACTTTAATGTTCTGGACCCTACCTATGAAAAACTGATGGGCAAAAAAAGCTGTCAAAAGACAACATCCCTTGCATGCTATTCTTGCAGTGTATCACTGCATTTGACAATAATACAAGAAGTAGATAACAGGTCTTTTAGGAAAAAAAACCAAAAACTGGTTCAACAAAACTGGTTTTTTCTGCTCTGTCAGTGATCTGTTGCATAAATAACCTTGCATCAATTAACAAGGTCATTTAAGTGATCTCTTAGCAGAATAATAGGGCATCAAACCTATACAAAATTTGATTAAAACCTCCTGTTCATGTCACAAGCAAAAGTAAAATCTCTACTGGGAATGTCTATAGGCAATTTGGAAAAAAGTCACAAATGCTCTGTATAAAGAGTCCATGAAGCTGAATTCAGAAACAACAGCAAGTCAGATTCTTAACTGCTTATTAAAACAAAGGAGAAAAATTTGAGCAATTATTCCACAGAAATAGTGCAAAATGTGTTTTGTCTATACAGTAGAAGGTATAATTTATTCATTTTTGTCAAGAAATGCTCCCAAAACACACTGAAAATTCTATACAGCATAAACATACAGACGGTTCCTACAGGAACAATCTTGGTACCACAAACTTTCCTTTCACACATAGACTTACCATGCAAATACAGATAACTCAGTGATAAAACACTCTTTTTTATTGGAATGGCATGATTAAAAAAGCTAGATGGATCCATCCTTTCTCTAGCCAGAGGTGGTATAATAATTGGTTCTTATCAATCTTGTAGTAAATCAGTACCTGGTATACCTGTCTATTAAAATTCTGCAGAATGTAATCAGCATGTTTCTCTCAAAATGCAGTATTATTCTTCCAACACTATCTCAAAACAGTGCTGTGAATAACTTCGTACAGAAAGTGAGGAGAAAAATCTGCAAATAGACACTAAATTTTACGTCAGATAATAATTATAGCTAAACATTTAAAACACTTGGAGAAACGAATGCCTAATAATTATTCATCCAGATACGCTGTTAGGTACTAAAATTACACATGCTTTCAACCTCCAAATTGTGCCTTTAAGGCATATTAGCATAGGTTGAAGGGGTGTGTCTTCATGCTATGATATGGAACAGCACAGATTACCAAATCTTGCAGGCACAGACTGAAAGTAGATGAAATCTGTTGCCGTATCTGCCTATTACAGCAATTCCATACCAAGACTCAGATACAGAAACAAGAACAAGTGGGAAAAAGCTCTGAAATGATTCTAGAAAACCAAGTAAGAATGGGAAATTACAGAGTTCTTTCTTTAAGCAACAAAAGTGTTGACTAGAGAACTTTCAGACAAAACATGTTGGAATTAAGGGATACTTCTGATACAGAATTGCAGAAAAGCCTGCCCTACAAAGGTCAAGAAAATATAGCACTAGAGGTGGTTAGAGAACTAGCTTGGATATCTGACACAAAGGTTACTTGTGGGGATGTAGGGAATTGATAAGGGGGATGCCGTGAGCATTAGAATTTATACTGTTGGGTTTGTTTGGGGCTTTTTTCTTCTCCTTTCTGTATTGATGACCTGGCAGAAGAAATGTGAAGAAAGGTGAGACAGTTTTTGCTGACACGAAAATGGGCTGGGGGAGTGAGTCAATACAAAAGTGAAAAGCAATATAGGTCAGAAAGTCTTAGGAAAAACTAGGAGTCTGAATGGGTAAAAGTGAGTTCCAAAAGTCATCCTAAAAATCATAAAATAATGAAGCAAGAGTAGAGAAACAGAAGATTAAAATTAATTTTCTTTTCACAGAACTCAATAGGGATATGATAAAATACAACATACCAGCTTCTATAGCACTATATGCATTATTGGTCTTCTTGTTGTGATTCACCACAGTTAAAAGGAAAAAAAATTTCTGGAATGGTAAAGCAGCAGAGGTGAGTCAAGGAAAGCACTCCATAACAAGCAAGCATTTCAGCCACTGGGATCACACCGGTAAGTCATCATGTCAGAAAAGAAAGAATAGTTTAGAGTTGCTGAGTATACAACAAAGGAGAGCAACTTTACATGGTAAGACTGGGATGTGGAAAGCTTGATTATTTATAAAGCTAAGGGAAATTTTGTGGCTTTTTTCAAAAGCGAATGCGATTATGAAGAAACTCTATTAAGGTACACACAATCCTGAAGGGAACAGAAAGGAGAGATGCTGCAGGCTATCTGAGCTTGTGTTAAATAGAAGTACAAGGGGTTATGAACTTAAGCTGGGGGGGGAATTGGACACTAAAAGAATTTAGGTAGAGTTTTCTTGCACTGCTGCCCTTAGCGAAATAACCTACCAAGGCCAGTCATTGTAATAAGCAGTATACAAAAAGAAATGTTGGACAAGTATATTGTGGTGTGACTGTCCATTTAAAGCAGTATGGCAGCTCCATGAGGGTTTTCTGCCCTTAGTTTGCCAGAAACTCTCCCAGCTTTGCAAAAGTTTTAGGGCACTTAGTACCCTTTTGGGGAAAACATAATTAAATGGGATCAAATGCGTGAATTCTAAGTACACAATTCAAAAGTATGAGCACGCAATAAGAATATTGCCATGCACAGTGTAATATAAATCATAGAATAAATTACATATTATATAAACTTAGTTGCTGATGGTAGGTATCCTGATGAAAAGTACTAGGAATTGAGAACTCCTCATTCTTAAAAGGAGAACAACTTAGGGATCGCCATGTTAAAAAAAAACAAAAGTCTTTTACATCCATATTCCTTAGGAAAAACAATTTTGAAGTTACGAATACAACCCTCAGTTTCCTTATCCAAATTTTTATAGGTATCCCTCCCATAACTACGTGGATTAAGACTAGCAGAATCTATTCACAAAATTGCTAACAAAACAGCACCTTTTGATACCCAAAAACACATAATTACCTTAAACCTAAAAGGGAATTCTAGCTGTTCTAAAGGCAAGTATTAGATCCTTCTCTAAGTTCCTCCCTCCCAAAGATGAGGTTTTTTTAATATCTCAGTTTTATCCGAAGCTCTGTAGAACCATACCGTCGTTCAGGTTGTAAAAGCCTTCTACAGTCATCAAGCCCAACCACTAACCTAACACTGACAGGTCCACCATTAAACCATGTCCCCAAGTGCCTCATCTACAATGTCTTTTAAATATCTCCCAGGGTGGTGAAAAACACTGTCCTGAACAATCTGTTCCAGTGCTTGACAAATATTTCCGTGAGGAGATTCTTCCTAACATCCAATTAAACCTCCCTTGGAACAACTTCGAGTCCATTTAGTCTTGTCCTATTTCTTTTTACTTGGGAAAAGAGAACAACCCCTGACTGGCCACAGCCTCCTTACAGGTGGTTGTAGAGAGCAGTAAAGTCCCTCCAAGCCTTGTTTTCTCCAGACTAAACAATCCCAGCTCCCTCATCCATTCCTCATAGATTCTGTCGTCCAGACCTTCTGCCAGCTCTGTCGTCCTTCTCTGGACACACTCCAGCACCTGAACATCTTTCTTACAGTGAGGTGCCCAGAACTGGACACAGCACTCAAAGTGCAGCCTCACCAGGGAAACAGCTACTGCCCTGGTCCTGTTGGCCACACTATGGCTGATACAGGCCAGAATGCCATTGGCCTTCTCAGCCACCTGGACACAGCTGGCTCATCTTCAGCCATTGTCAGCCAGCAGCTCCAGGCCTTATTCCACAAGGCAGCTTTCCAGCTGATTACCAGAGATGCAAATACCTCCAACACTGGCAGCTAGGCATTAATGTGGATTTCACACTTCCCTAATGTTAATGTTTGCGATATCCCCTTGTATAAATATCCTCACATAACCAGCTCTAGAGACTGATAAAAGATACTGAGGCACATAGATCTTTGAGGCTAATACAGTACAGCTGCTCTTATGTTCTTACATATGCCAGGGAATTCCTTTTGTTTTACTATAGAACTTAGAAATCAAATGCATTTTTAGTATTGCATTTCATGAACTTTTGACAGCATTATACAGGGATTGAATATAATGTTGGTGGATCTTAAAATCAGAGAACTTGATCTGTTCAAGAGACCATTTTTCAAACAAGGCTAACAATTCAGAAACAATTTTAGACCAAAAGCCAGGTTAACAAGAGAGCACCTGTCCTTTATGGCCTTTATTTAAAATAGATGTAATGTAATCCCACAACACCACTGCCTGAAAAACATCTACAGTAGAAACTTTTTATAATAATTTAAAAGGAAAATGACCATAAATGACCTTTGTTCCCATATGAAGCAACATAGGTATTCAAATTAAAGCTTTGTTGCTGACTTTAGTAAAACTATTGTTTGTTACAGGTGAAATCATCTGCTGTGAAATGCCACGTTTCAGGACCACCTACAAAATTGTGTGTTCAGAGGGTATTAAGCCTGAGCTTTACAATTCATATGCTCCAACTTAACATCAAAAGTTTAAGTTCTTACACGTGAACACCCCTCATTATGATTACAGTAACAAATTATTTGCTCCTGACAAATGACAAACTGACAAACTTCCAAAGCTGAAGAAAAGAAGTGACTATATTTTTCTCAACCACCAGCTACAAAACCAACATTACCAAGTTTTGAAATGGAAAATGCACTCCCTAAACATTTCAAAGCGCTGAAAAATTGTCTATTATTTCATTGATTTTTCTGAACAGCAAAGCTGTCAGGAGACCACTGAAGTGACTTCTTGAATCTTCGAGCAGTTTACCCCCTTGATCACAAAATGCTCTCATTTCCTAAGTCAATTTGGTTAGAAACTCAGCTTGCTAACAAGTCATTTGGAGAGAAGTCTTGTTTGGAAAGGGCTTAAAAACACTATGTGAACATATGCTGCCTATTTAGTAATAAAATCTGCTCCACACACAGTTAAACATATACCACGTCTGTTTAACAAAGAAAAATTAAATGCTTGAACCAGTTCTAAGGGATATCTAACAAAGGTGTTCAATTGTAAATGTAATTAACAATATACTAGTCTTTCTATAACTTTGAGCCTTTAACACCCTCCCTCGATATACATCACCACACTGATGATTCTTTGCATACTCCATTTCATACCACCAAGAAGAAATTACTTAAGTAAGAAGCTCTTAAAAAAAACCCAATCCCTCAAAAAAAAAACATTCAGTAGAACCTGAACTTAGATCTCAAACACATTTCACACAGACCACTTCACAGATCTACTTAATGGCTACTTTAGTTCTCTATAGAGAGATTCAAACCTATTCAGAAGGGTTTCATACCTTGTTATCATTTATCTAAGCACTCCTTTACCATCAAATTTGCCTCCACCATATGAAGTGGAGCTCAGCATTAAGAAGGTTTAGTAACAGAAATGCCAACAGCAGAAAACTGACACATGCTATGCATATTGTAATGAATGACCCACTTTAAAACATGCCTATATGTTAATTCCTACACCCTTTTACTGATTATTCTCTACAGAAATTTGAATACTTAACTTATCAAGGAGGAAACTAAAAGGCAAGTGATCATTTTCAATGAAGTTGTAGATAGGTGGCTGGTGCATATTTTTAAAAAACAGAGAACAAAGGAGACCTGAAACAAATGGAAGAAGACTTCCTCTTAAAAAAAATGTCCACATTGCTGAATTACAACACCACAATCCTCCAGTACTTGAATATGCATAGGTGAAAGATACAGTCTTTTTTTTCCTGTGGGGGAACAAAGTAAAGCTAAAAAACAAAAAAAAACCCAAACCCAAAACCACCAAAACAAAACAAAAAAACACCCCAAAGCAAAGCAAACAAAATATCCCAAACCAGCTTCACCACCCAACAAAACAGCAAAAGCACCAAAAGTACTTGTATTCCAGATGTCAAAAATTACTTACATGTAATTACATGTGACTTTTGGGGTAGGTTTTCTTGTCTATTCAGGACATACCTTCCAGAAACAGAGATTTTATTACTATCAGATTTTTAAATAAATATTATCTGAATTATTACATTTTTTAAATGATGTCACTTTTTAGGACAGTGTTTCAGACTGATGAGTCCATTATGCAATTGTGCAGCTTGGTAACTACTATCAGGATGAACTCTGAAAAGCAGTTTGAGTTTAAAACTTTGCTTTCAAATTTATTTCACAGTTTAGCTTTGAGAGGAAGTATTTTTCTCTATAGGAATTCTCAGACAGCTATGCTAAGCGAACTAGGTGCTTCTTCCTTTCAAGTTAAACCCTTTAGATTACTTTAACACAGTTCTTTGTGGTTTAATTTATCATATGTCCTGGCACCATTTATCACTAAATGCAGAATGATGAACAAATGGCTCTATTAAAATGGAATAACTACTGAATTAAAAAGCTGTTAAATGAGTTGGAGTGCAGACTCCTGTTAACAATATGTGGGAAGAGTGTTTGGTTGAAATAAATTACTTTCACAGTAATAATTTGAGAAGTGCACCTTTGGAGAAACATGTTCAAAAATTCACATCTTGATTTCCTGACTAAAATCACATTCACCACTAATAATATTTTTAAATTAGCTTCATCGCTGAGGTGGAGAAAAAAATTAGTTTCAAATACTTTGGTTCAAAACCAAAAAACTCCTTATTAAAAAAGCTATGAATGGCAGTTTTAAAAATACACATGCAAAATAAAATAGCTGATTCCAGTTAAGATACATTTTTCACGCTTACCCTTAATTTAAAAAAAAAAACTTTTACAATCCTTCAACATAGCCTGCCATATAAACTCGTAAATAATATATAGCCCTGTAATTCAGAGTAGTCTGCATTGTAACTCCGAAAATTGTAAACAGTCCACTACCTAATGAGTCGAGATATACTTTTATTTTATTGATTGGAATAGAAAGTGGAGGCAAGAGAAAGTACTGAACAGATACTAATTAAGTTCATGATAATTGATATGTTTCAAATATAAAGCACCTTTTTCATACTCTAAAAAAATACTGTTGGATTAAACAATTTATAGTTAGTTATTAACAAACAACAGCCTGTTTCCAAACGACTATTTAGTGCTGTACATCACTGCATTCTTATTCTTGTGCTTAATCAACACATTTTTTGTGGTTAACAGCAGCATTTACTCAACCCTTATTAGGAAATTATTTAGCTCAATAAAAGGAAGTGTCCATCTATCACTCAGGGCCCTCTCATGCACTGATTGATTTCACTGGAAGTAAAAATAATTTCCGAGAACTCACGTGCATCATCTTGCGCCTTTGAAATGACCTCCTAAGGGACATCTTACAGTCACAGAGTGGCATCTTTATGGCTTTAAGAGCAGATTTTATTTCTATGAATTGTTACTAAAAAGCTGCATCCTGACTAAGTGTGTTTTCAGGCTCTACTCTGGCACAGAATACAAAAATAGTTACAACACACATCTCTGTCAACTTTCCCAACACCATGTGTGGACAAATAGCACGCATGAGATGCCTGTGCAAAGGCATGTCACGATTACTCCCAGATATTCTAGAAAAAGCTAGCCATCTTACATAAATCTCCATCAAACAAAAGAAAAAATCACAATGGCCAAAATGGTCACTCTATGTAGATTTATGTGTAGATTTACACTGAAATGACAGAATATGTTACCTGTACATTTAACAGTTTTATAGAACAGACAGAAATACAGTGATTGCAAGAAACATCCAGTATTCCTAAAGGAAAGCCAACTGGAGAGCCTTTGTGTTTCTCCTCAAAAACTGAAAGTGATTGTTAAGTTTACCTCAAACAACTGTGTATTTTATGTATCAGAAGTACACAGGCCACAAAAAACACAAGGATTCTTTTTTTCATTTCAGACTTGGTTGGTGGAAAAACTCATTTTTACCTCTACAGACTGTGTGATTGCCAGGCCTGTTGTGAAATCCAGGGCAGAACTATATACATTGACCTTTACACTTGCCCTCCATAGTCATCTGCATATATACCATCTTGCTTCCTTTAGCATGCACAAGAACAGAAGGAGTAAGAATAGTAGTGCAGTGACCCACTTTCATACATCCTTCTTTGGCTTTAATATATGGCAATTTTTCCCCCTACACTAACTGAAGGCCCCTTCAGGCTTATATACATTCATCTTGTTCTCTCCTTTGCATGCACACAATAATGTGTTCATCAGGTCCAGCACAGTAGCTAAGTCCACCTGCCCTTGCTTCTTTGCCAGCAAAAGCTCTATCAATCTGCCTAGGCCAGAATTAATACAGAAAAAAAAAAAATAAAAATCATAGTTTCTTTCATAGTTAACTTCAACTATGTGTTAACAGTGTTGAAGTTAAAAGGGCCTTGAGGCTTTTTTAAGGGTATTTTGGTGTGTGGTTTTTTTGGTTTTGGGTCAAGGTTTTTTTCAGAAAATTATAAAACTGGCAAGTTAAGAAGAGAATGTTACCTTCAGCTGAAAACTGTATTTAAGCATGAAATATGCACTCCATACAGTCTTTTCTGCCACGTTACCATGGATAAAACAAAGTATGAATTAAATCTCAAGTGGCTTTGGCTTTTTTAACAAGTAATCTGCATAGAATTTATCTTATTTTCTTTTATAATAGTAAACAGTTGCATAATAAAACATATTATAAAATATATCTGATAAAATAGTTCCTTCTTAGAGGTTTTTCCACATTTGTAACACAGCAAATCTATCTTTATTGGTACTCAAGTTATACCATGCAGCATAGCCACTCTCAAAAATGTACAGTAAATTAAAGGGTGTATTACCTGGAATGGTATTTTAAACTAATTTTAGAGAGTCTCTGTTCCACAAGTAACAATCATGAGGGTTGGAAGACACCTTCAAGATCATCTAGTCCAGCCATCAACCCAGCACCACCATAATCACTCCTAACCAATATCCTCAAGTGCCACATCCAGGAACCTCCTGAACACTTCCAGAGAAGTCAAAGTGTTCTTCTACCTCCTCCCCACACAACTTATTCTAATGCCTAACCACTAACACCTAAGCCCCAGTGAAAGGGGGATTTCCTAATATCTAATCTGAACCTCCCCTGTGGAAAAAACTTCAGAAATTGTCAACTGATTATCATAAAATTTAATGTAGACATAGAGATTTCAAAGTAATTTAGTTTCTTCTTTGTAGGATGGGAAAAGGTGGCCAGGCAAAGAAACCTCTCCTCAGTGCAGAGCTGAGGACAAAGCTGAGGGAGGATCCAAGATGCCAGTCTAGTCCCAAGGCTCCAAAGGAGGGCTGCCACTGTGCTCAGTGGGGAGAGCTCTTGGCCATCCCTGAAATACAGATTAGTACCCACAAACTCAGTGCTCATGCAGCCCCACAGCAAGTTCCCATGCCCTTCACTTGAAACAAATATCTCAATAAAATACAATAAATTTTGCTGCTTTACCTGTTCTCTTATATTTGGCTCTGGGGATTCCTACTGATTCAAAATGGATTTAGGGAATAATTATAAAAATTTAAATGGCTGTTACTCATCAACACTGAAAAGAGAACTCTCAAATCCTAAACCCTGTTTAGCACAAATGCTTCAAATGGAGGAGCTCTTACAAATGTTCTACTGGGCATAATCAAATGTCTTAAGCAGGAATAAACAGACTAAGCTACTGAATTGAGGTAAGAGCAAAATGGGAAAATACCCATTTTCAGAGCAGGCAATAGTTTTAAGCTAAATTCATTAAAGAGCATATTTTAATTAAAAAGTGAAACAACCTTGAATATTTTACCAACTTTCTATTTCTGTAAACTTTCCTTCATAAATATTTCTATTTAATTATATACAGCATTTCATTTGCACTAATAATTTTGTTTTCTTTTTTCATAGTTTTCAGCCAATTTTTTATTTGAGTTTCTTTTTTTTCATAGATTTAACCACATTTCTCAATGTTTGGAAAAAAACACCCCAAACAACAACCTCCAAAGGAGCACACAGTTCATTGATTGGGAATCCAAGCAAATTTGAACAGTGCAGAAAGAACACAGCTTTTCAATAGTTAATATTCCATCCATTTAATATCTCTAATTATTTTCCCTCTGCAGCTTTGATGGGTAGTTATAGCCTGGAATAAAAACACTGTGGTAAGGACGACTGCACAGCAAGGTTAAGTGCCTTCTTGTCTTCAGTACCAATAATTACCTTTAAAAAAAAAAGCTGTTTTCAGGTTTGACAGTTAATTTACTAATGAGTACGTGGACCCAATTTATAATAAAGCAATATTGACCAGAAATAATCCTGCATTGGTACTCATTCAAATTATTTTATTGTTCAAGTCTTCTATTAAATAAATTGGAAAAGATTAATTTTGCAAGATGGATTGTCAGAGGCTGCTGCATAAACTAGATACATGTCAGCACTAAGTTTAATTATTGATCACAATACAATAGTGCTGAGTATTCCAATCCCCAAACAGCTTCCAGTAACTATCAGCAGATTCCAAATATAGAAACTGATGGGAAAAAATTTGATTGCAGATGACTACATTTTAAAATAAATAAATAATTCATTAGCACCCAATAAAAAATTAATTTTAAAGTACAATTTGGATCACTCACTAGAACACATAACAAGTAATCAGAAAATGAAAGTGCCTCCTTTCATGTGACAAACTCTAATGAAGTAATGTAATGTGCTTTTGATCAGGGGATCCTATGATTTGCCAGTTTGGAAAGAGAAATTGCATTTGGAAATGGAGGCTGGTTGGAGCAGAGTCCCTCATTACAACCTGTCTTGTTGCAAAACAAATGTAAATATTGCAAGCACAGTAGAACCCTGTACCTACAGAAACATAAAACAGGAAAGATGTGAGGATGCATCTTTGGAAAGAAACCCATTTTCCAGCTCTGATTAAGTTCTCTAACTGTAGAAAGCAGTCTAACAGGACAATCCCAATGCTTTCTAGAAGCTGTCAGTAGTGGAGAGTTTTCCTTTTAATTTTAGAAAGTTCAGCAAAGGGACATGATAAATGCCTATCTGAGATTTTGCACCTAGTCCTTAAAAATCTCTCAGAAAACACAAAGGGAGGTGAAGTTACAGCCTGATGAAATTGAGTCGAGTTACTTTGTGAAGACAGAATTCTAATTCCAGAGTAAGAAGAGATTATAAGAAGTCTCTCAGATACAGGAATGAGCAGGTATAGGTGTGTGTAAATGTACACAGAGATATATAGATATGTATGTATAGTAGCAGGAAAGATGGAAAGAGCATGCCATTTATTTTTTTAACAAAATGACAGGTATTAATATAATATTAGTATGGTCATTGCAAAGCAATTTTCACAGCTTAATTCTGTATGGTTACTGTTTAAATTTATAGATTTTATTAACTTTCATAGAAATAATATTAACGAAAGCACTGCTTTTCTAGTGAGTTTTAGTATCCATCTTGAAAAATTTTCAACTTCTTCTGACCTTTAAAACAATACTTTCAAAGTACACCTCTGCTTCATTTACAACGAAAATAATTTTCCAAGCCAATATCCAATATCACAGAGAGTCCAAGTCCACTTTAGCACTATCATCATAAACATTGCAGAAACAACTCCAAGGTAATTTGAAGATTATTCAAAAAATAAACAAGCCCTTCCAAGGCTTTTTTAAAACCAGCTACAAAGTTCTAAATTTTACTCACTGTTACAAATATCGATGTTAACTCATAAATCTGGGCTTCATCCAACACCTGCTGTAGTCAATAAAATTGCCCCCTTGACTTAACCATGTGCTGGATCACGTCCTTTGTGACAATTATAACACACTTACCAAATGTTACATCCCCAGACCAGGAGAATTTTTAATTGAGCTTTAAAAGTTTTTATTGAACTCTTGCTATATTCCAAAAGACCAAACACAGCTTGCCACTGAGCCCTTCTCCTGGAGAGTCTCCCAGGAGCACTAAACTCTTCTGATGAGTCTAAAGGAATGTTTGGCACACTCACTGGTTTTCACAAGGTCTGTGACTGCCTTTGGCAGCCACTGAGCTCCTTTCAGCATAACCTGCTCTATCATTTCTATGCCAGTTTAGGATCATTCCACTAGCTCAGAGAAATTCATTAGTTAAAAAAAAAAGAATTAAGCTATTACAAACTTCCTTAATATATGCCCTTAAGTCATTTGAGGTGTAAAAGCAACATTGTTTTTGCCCTTACACCCACAGCCAGTTTTATCTGGGGAAAGACATGGGTTCTCAGCCATTCCTTATGCTACTGAAGCCTGGATACAAGGTAGACAAAATTCCTTCAATCGTGGATTACCAATAGCAGGAGATATTCCAGTCCATTCAACTCCCTTCTCCCCTTACAGCTAGTTGTAGGCACACTGGCAAATGTCAGCATTTAAATAATAAAAAAAATAAAAAAAACACACACACACCAAAAAAAAAAAAAAAAAAAAAAACAAAAAAAACCAAAAAACAAAACCACAAAAAAAAACCACAAAGAAAAAAAAAACACACACACACAAGAAAACAACCCAACCACTTCAAAATAAGCTTACAGAAGATGAAGGCTACATAGTTAAGAGACTCTTTTGCATATGTCTAGGCATTCAGGAAAATTATTTTCAACTATAAATTATGTTAAATACAAAAGATATCTCTTAAGTTGCTTTCTTTAAAAAACATGATTTCTCAGACTAGGTAGGAAATAGATTGAAGCATCCCTTCTGTCATCTCATCTCCAGCTCTTCTATGAAGACCTAAGCATGCACTTAATTTTAAGTATCTATAAAGTCCAGTGGGGAGAGGGGAAAAAAGGGCCCTCACTTAAAGGTAGTGTATGAATCTTTGCTATATTAAAAACAAAGCCTTTTGAAGTCCCAGTAGTATTTTCCAAACACCATGAAACAACTCTTAGAGAAGCAGTTTTCACCTTAACTCAGTTCACTTAGTGCACACACAAAGGAAATCTGTTTATGTCCCAAGAGATTCAGAACACACAAAATAATTATTCACTGAAGAGACTGTAATCTAAACCTCACAGATAAAGGCAGATGTTTTCAGCAAGAACTATATGGAAAAAAAAACCAAACCAGTCCACAATCAATACTATCCTTTCATATTATTATTATTTCAGTAATACCTAGAGGCTGACAAATGTAAGGGAATTACCATGACGAGTCTGTGTTTACAAACAGCATTACAATACTCTGGCCTGGAAAATCTCCATGGCAGTTGTGCCACCCAGCTCTTTATTCATCTACCTGCCTCCCTCTGATTGGGAATGGATGCTTCTAGCACAGTAAAACCCCCGGGCTCTGCTCCACACTAATCCCTTTGCAGGAACTGTACTTTTAGTTTTTGTCATCCCAGTAGTTCCTGTGGGATCTGATCCTGCAAATGAAGGAGCTTTGCCTCATGACATTTAATGCCCACTCACTGGGCATCAGGAGGGCTGTGAAATTTCTGACAGTCAGATAAATATTTTTGTTGTCACAGATAACAAAATGGACTGGTACTGCCCTCTGGCACCAAGTCTGGGGAGCAGTGATGCCATGGGCCAGAAAATTCCTTTTAACTGTCTTCATTAGGGTTAAAGGGGAAAAAAACCTGAACTACAAATCAAGTAATGAGTGTTTAGCAACAGTTGGACAACAACACACTAATGAAGGTTTGCAATCTCCCTAGAAAAAGGGTTTTGCCATTTTCTGAGGATCTGAGCCTCACCACTGCCTTAGAGGCATATGGGAAGGACTGCACCACTGAACACAGCAGTAGTCCTGAAGTAAACTGGCAAAGGGGGAGACTTGCAGCCAATATTGTAACATATGGGGAGACCCCGGCCTGCCTTGGGCAGTGCTGATGAATATGAGATATCATTGCTGATTGTGAATTGTTAGTATGGAAGACTATCAACCTTTTACTCCTGCAATAAACACAAGAATTCAGGTTGTGTTAATACACATATAATATTTATCAGAAATCAGATTCCAAAAGCGACTGCATTAATTGCATGCTTTAGTCCACAAATGTCAAATCTAAATTTGAAAATTTGTTCATTTGTAATAGATCTAAAATATCAGCAGTTGTATAGAACAGATAAAAACAAGTCAATAGAACATAAATCTGTTCAAAATCAGTTTAACATTATGAGAATTTACTTTTACATTAGGTTCAAGTCTTATTTTAAACTCAGGAAGAAATAGCCAGATTTAAACTGCCTTTTCCCCACAAGCCACCCAGAAATGCATACTATTAATGTGTGAAAAAATAATACTAATTGCTTGTAAATATCCTGCAAACATTCCTCTCAACCATGAAAAGCAAGAATTTCAAATACTTTCTCATAAAATAAAATGGTCAAAATTTCAGCCCATACAGCCCAAACCTGAAAACCAGTGTTGACTTTTATCACTGCTGTTATTCAAAACAAAGCATCTTTAAGGAAAAAGGAATGAAAATTATCACTTTCACCTTTACCATAATCAAGGGCACCAAATGAATGGCTTTGCAGGGGCTCCAAGACTGGTAAAATTTACCTTACCCAAGTTTTTTTTTATTCTCTATACCTCTTTATTTTTTCCTTCAAATATGAACAAACTAAAAAAATCCTACATGGAGGAAAATGATGGAATCAACCCAGAGAGAGTCATGGAGAGCAGCTTAGAGTTAAATAATGGAACAGCTTTGTGGTTACCATTCACACAGCTCTCAGAGTCGGGGCTATCAGGCAATGAAGTAGAATAATGAAGCTACTCCTTCAGATAAGAGATCAGCTTTATAAATATGATCTTTCGTACAGCAGCCGTGGAACTGTACACTTGAAAATAAGCTTGTCATATCTCTGACAGCAGGTGAAGTGGCTCAGGTTTGTGTATGCTTATGAGTTTCTGGGAGTATTAGTAAGTTTACAGAAATAAAAACAGAACAAAGAAATTATTCAGAAGAAAAAGCTTCCCAGTGCATGCGAGCTGGTGGCTGAATGGTCACGCACATGAATACATACATGGTCAGCAGCCAGTTATAGGAGTGTGGCTTGGAGAGCAGGGTTCACAACCATCATTTCTAAAAGTGCAGGGCATCTTTTTGCTTACATGGTGGAAACACCCCTTCTATAGCAGCAACATAGGAGTACATCCTCTTCCCAAGCTAGCACTAGGCTAACAGGGAGTACCTAATGAAATACATAAATAGATCTGACATCCTGTCCATGGGGGACCACTGGACAGTACCAAAGCCATAAAATAGTATATTATGTGCTCAAACACTATGTGTATATGCAGCATTGAAACATTTGCCATGTGGCAATATCAAAACAATATTTGCATGCATACTGAGCAGTATGTTTTTATTTCCATTTGTCTCATAAATAAATTCATAAGAAATAGTGAGAAGTCCTTGAAAAATTTGATGTGCATTAATACGTAGCTCTTTAAAATCTTATCACACAAAGCTAATTGAACAATTGTTTATTTCTTTTTTCAGCAAGGGAATATTTCTTTTCTGGTTCAGTGAGTGAATTTTTCTAGTTTTAAAAAAATTACTGCGTTCCCCAAGTTTCTGATATATGTCTTTTGCTTTACTTAAAAGACTACTTTAATTCTTCTATTGTTAATAGCAAAAAAAAAAAATTTTGCAATATTGTGATGAAGAAAAAAATAATTTTTTCTAGCCACTGCCAGTGAAGTAAGTTCATCACAGTCATTCTCAGTTCATTGACTGAATATTTAGTTTTAGCATAAGGAGGTTTTGCTTCTTCTGTCACCATAACTCTGAAATCAATATTGTTGCTGCAGGTGGCACAAGCAATGTGAACAGCAAAGCCACCAGCACTGTCTACACGTAAGGTGGGTGCTAGGGAGGCTTGAAGGAGCATCAACAGAAGTGTGTATGATGAGTAGAGGGCTCTAAAAAAGCTTTGAGAAACTAGGAATACAATAACCAACTTCACAGACACAAAGAGTAGAGTGTTGTGGATCAAGTGTAAAATTTGAGGCTTCAGAGATGGGAAAACAACAGGCAGTTGGAAAAATACACTACAAGAGTGCATGGGAAGAATGGATGTGATCCAAGGGCTGTCTATTAGATTGAAGGAGACACAGATCATATGTTTTTTTCCTCTACCATTCATTTACTGACTGATTTTTAGAAAAAAAACCAGTCTATTTTTATGTATACTCATTACTTCTCCTGTAGGAAAAGTATAGGTGGTCCAACTCACCTATTTGGATAACAAATTCTTTGTGTCAAAGATTGCTCTTTCTTAAGTATTTGTGCAAAGCCCAGTACACTGAAATTTCAGTGTCTTCACAGAGTCTCTGAAGTACAACTATAATATAAATGATACAAAATGTGAATTATGCAATGTTATATTTTTTATTGTATTTTTATTTTTTCCTAAGAGCTCCAAAATATTTTCTGACAAAGTAAATTTTAGATCTTAATGCAACAAAATCTACTCCACTGAATAAATAAATTTTAATTTCTATTACAATACAAAACACAGAGGATGTTTTATACATATAAGGAGCCATTTCAAAGGCTCCCTTGACTTTCAGTGGAAGACTCTTGTGCATCCCTTGAGTCTCTAAAAGTGTTCTCAATCTAGTTTTGAAGAAAGAGACAGAAATCATGGCTGGAGAAAACAACTGTAAAAACACCTCTACAATACTGCTGCATTTTCTGTTATTTTAGTGCTTCACCACACTCTCCAATATTTTGACCATGTACTTCATAACATTTTAAATTAATTGATACAGAGCAACAAAACCTCAGAAGTAACTATAGTCACTGAATAATTATGAGATCATTGCACCATTCAGCAATTCTGAGAACCATCAAATGACCTTGCAGAACAGATCTCTTCTGCAGGAAAAAAAAAAGATAAAGAGGAAAAAGAGCCAGACAAAAAAAAAGAGAGCATGCCAAATTTGTGTGAATTGCCTGCATGTACTTCCTCCCCCTGCCTCTGAGTTAACGTTAACCAGCAGAATCATGGAATGGCTTGGGCTGGGGAGAACCTTAATGATCTTTTAATTCAAACCTCCATGCCATGGAACACCTTTCACTGGACCAGGTTGCTCAGCATCTCATTCAGCCTGGCCTTGAACACTTTTACAGATGGCCACCCACAACTCCTCTGGACAGTGCCTCACACCCTCACAGTAAAGAATTTCTTCGTAATATCTCACCTAATCTACTCTCTAGTTTAAAATCCATTCATCCATGTTCTATCACCATGTGTCCCTGCAAAAGTCTTTCTCCATCTTTCTTCTAGGCTCCCTGCTGGTATTGGAAGGCTGAAATTAAGGCAGAAAAAGAGAGGAACAAAATTATGTCATGGAACCTACAGACTCTATTTTTCTACCATGCTTTCGACTGGATTCATCCAGACTCCCACCACTTCCCTCTTCCCCATCACCACTTCTTTTCTTTTTCCTTATAGTCACTCTGGATTTCCTCTCTTCTCGTCCCAAATATTCCTTTTTTCTTCATTCTTCTCCATTTCCCCCACCTCCCCAGTCCTTTTAGGTCATCTGAGCCACAATATTTTTCCTTACTCTTCTCCGCTCTTCCATAGTCCTTTTCAACATGAGCTGAAGCTACTGCATGGAAGCTGAACAGTTGTTTGGTGAGGTTGCCTTTCTCCAACCTATGCAAAAAGGCACTCACAGCAATGAGAGGAAAAGAGACAAGGAAAAAAATGAACAAGACAAAACAAAAAATAAACCCCCACAAATAAAATATAAAGAAAAATAAAAGTACAGATAAAAGAGAAACAGGTATGTGCAGGCCAGAGGGGGGAAGACAGAAGGCAGAGGTAAAAAGAGAAGGAATTCTAAAGCCAAGAAGATTTAGAAAATGAAATCAAGAAAAGAAAGCTGAAAGCCCTTGCTCATGATCAAGTCAGATGAAAAAATTAAGAAGTTAAAACAAAAGGAGACCAAACCAGGAAAAATACTCTCATTCAAGGCAGAAAAAAATGAATTAATTAAATAAAAGCTAGCCCAAAACTGGAAACAGAAAGAACAGTGAGGAGAAAGAGAAGAAATGACAGAAAATATTGGCAGTAAAAAGAGATATTGTTCAACATCTGAGAAAGAGTTTTAAAAAAATAAAGAATAATTTTAAACTACATCAAATGTAAATACTGTTTTCTCACATTTATCTTCCTATTACTTTTTCTATCTTTAAAGCCAAAGAAGGAGAGAGGAAGGAGAGTGCAAGGAACCTGGAGAGAGATGTGGGAGCAGTCTTCTCTCACATCTCTGATCACCACCCTGAGTGTCTATTGACCCATATGGTCACTACAAGGGCAAGGATTGACGGGGACAGATGGATTGGAAAGACAAGATTCCTAATGTGGAAATAAGGTCTTCTTTCTTTTAAATTTTGAAAAAGAGATGCCATTCTTAATGTTTGTAGTTTTGCACGCATCCCACATGCATCAAATTATCACATCTTTATTGACAGAAATGTTTTTCAGAAACAACTGGAGAACAAAATTTCTTTTCTACATTTAGTAGCTTTTTCCAGCCCTGAAATTTGACACAAGTTTGTTTTAAAGGTTAACCATATTTTAATTAATACTTGGGATTAATTCTGAAAGGAAAGGGGAAGCAACAATCTGTCTTTCCACTTATCAGTGGAAATGGTGACATAAAACTAGAAAGAAACTCACCCCCAAAATAGAACATGTTATAGCAGGAAGAAGTTGAAAGAAAGCTGTTTTTTTCATCCTGACAGAAATTTCAAGATGACTTTCCCTATATCAGACTGCTTCTGATGCAATAATCAGAAATATAAAAAAATAGATATTTTCATAAAATACAAGAAAATTAATAATTTGCCTACTTGACACATCCCTTGTTTTAACAATCTGAAACTACAGCTGGGTTTTGCTTTTTTTAATGCTATAATTGGCTTGTCTTTTAAATGATATATAGGTTTTAACCCAAACTCAAGAAATCATTCTTGAAAAAAAAACACACTTTCTCCACACCAATGCAAGACCAAGCCATTACACCTGATCCTTTGTCAAAAATCGGTCTGAATTCACCAAAATGTGATCTCCCAACAAATGTTGAATACAATTTTTGGCCAATAAATCTCTTTTTTTGATCACCTCTTCACGTCATGTGAAAACTTCCAACAGTTTGCAGGCACCAAATTGCAGAACATCCACCTGCCTTACAGACCACAAAGACAAGCTTTGTTCCCAAAGGCTGCAGTGATGCAATCAATCTGACATTAACTTAAACTGTCTACCTTGGATACAGAAGCAGTTAAATATATTTCAACTCTAAGTAACATAGTTTTAACAAATTCATAATCCATCCATTTTCTGCCATAAAGACACTGCATCTTCTAGCCTTTCTTTTATATTCTGTCCCTCATCCTTACTGCACTCCATTTGCTCAGTTTATCTTTTTATATTTACTATATGTGAGAAATATTCAAACAAGGAAAAAATAAAGACACTTCTAGCAATGATCTCTATTCTTTACATAATGTTCTGAAAGGTTCCACATGACAATGCTGGCAGATGTTGATGCAGGCAACGTTTTAGCTAAGCCAGTGATTGACAGGTACACCATTATTTTTGCAATCTGGACTGACTGTTTCACAGAGTAAATGCTAATCCTTATCCATTGAGTTGTTTCTTCGCATTATTCATTTTTTCCCTCCAGTGTAGAAATGACTTGTTTGTTGCACTCCTAATCCTGTGCCTTTGTGCCAATGGACACCAGACCTCAATGAACACACCTGGACAACTATTCTCTGATGAGGCTACAGAAATGGTAGCCATTATAGCAAATGCCTGCTAGTAAAAGCCATGATTTGTGACTCCTGGGAAACCGAAGAACAATTCTCCTAGCTTCAATTAATTGAGATATACTTAGAGATTTTGTGTGCTTATGTAGGTATCTCATTTTAACAAGACTGCTTTGCATGCAGAAAAGATGTCTGACAATATAAACCTATACCATAGCCTGTTTTAAATTAGGTCCTCCACAAAATGCATGCTCAGGAGATGGAAGACTTTTACTGTATTTAATTGGATGTTAGCTTCTGAGTATTCCAAGGAGTGAATTGTGGGAGATTTTGATGCCATGGCACATCAGGTTGGATTAGCAATGAAAGGAGAGCACATTCTGAGGAAACTATCCAAAAAATGCAATTGCAACAGGAAAATACCTTGGGAAAATCAAAAGCAAGTCTAAAGTGGTTTTGATTTGAGAATATTTTTCATCTTAAGTTCTGCCCTGAGCAAATCAGTTTTGTGTAACACAAAAGAGGAAAAGCTAGGTTTAACAAATTGTATAAGACTAACCAAACTACAGAAGGCAAAAATTGTGACAATTTTTCACTCCTGGTGTTGGCAGGACCTTTATGCAGAAGTCAGAGATGTGCATGATAACCACTTCCAAACAGACAAAAAAAAGTGGTGAGTAGATGAGCACAGTCCATTCCTCATTTTTAAAATTTGGCATCTGAAAACGGTAAAACAGCCTGACACAGGTCATGGATCTGGGTAGTTTGCACCTCCCACTGTTATTCTTTGGAGTTTTGATTTGTTGTGTTTTATTTTACAGGTAAAGAAGAATGTAACAAATTCAACAGACGGGGAACAAATCCATGAAGACAATATTTCTTGTGGTATTCTGGTCCAATCATTGTAACTGCAGCTCTAAGTAAAATCTGTCCTTTTTACCTACCATGTGGAAAGTTCAATCTTCAATTATTTCAATGAATCAAGTACTTTATGTTTTGACCATATGACAATTATCATGGAAATAGAGGCTATTCCCTCTTCTGTCAGAGTTGATTTAAACAGATAATGCCTATGAGGTTAGGAGATATTGCAAAAGGAAAGCAATGGCAAATTGCTAAAAAGTATTTTCACTATTAAGAGATACATCCATGTATTAGCAATCTAAACATTACAAACTTATAAAGTTCATTTCCTTACTAAACCGTAGGAAAAATATCAGTGCCTACTCCTGAATGATAAATGAATATTTCATTTCAGTAGAAATGCTGGTGAGTTATTCTGAGACACTGATTCTGATTTTGAGCCTCAATACAAGAACATGCTACTTGTACACCAATAAAGTGTGGTTTGATGTTTAGAGTAGTATACCAGTTAACAGGTTACAAAATTAGATAAACTGTTGCCCCGTTTGATATGTTTTGAAATATCTCTTCAAAATATTTGTCTGTGACTAGAAATAATTGATAAAACAAGCTGAAAAACTTTGCATGAGGTATATTTAGCGTGTGATTATATTTGTTCCCTGAGTATGGATCCAGCAAACTGTACATTTAACAAGGGGATGACATTTTGGACTGAGTAATTTATGAAAATAATTCCCAACATAATGTGTACGAAAATCACATAAACCTCAGATAAACAGACTTCAAAATGAGGTGGTCTAGGCAACATTCCAGAGCGTAATTGTAGTTCCATGAACCTGAAGTGGCCCTGAAGACATTCTTTCACCAGCAGTTAAATCTGTAACAATCCTCTGAGAAACTTTGATTTGGTGGAGTATGAAAAGAGCAGCCTGACAGATAGTAAGCTGATAAGACAGCAAAGCAAATTTCTACATATGCTGAAGAACAACAAAAAGTACAGATTTAAAAGGGAGTGAATATTTATTGGTGGAACCTGCATTTTGAATATCTGCCAGGTGTGAGGGAGTTTGATAGCTGATATTATTAGAGTAGGCATCATCAACCCAGCAACTGCTTTAGAAGTTGAGATCAAGAATTGAAGTAGCACAAATTAGATTGCTGGCTGGCCCTTGAAACACATGCAATTGTTACAGTTCTTGTTTCTCCTATCTTTAAAAGTAATGCTGGCAGTAAGAAAAAATCAGTGGCCGAAAAAAGAAAATTCCTCACCTAAATAAGCCTTGAAGAGCTTGCCTAAAGATGGGAGTCTTTCAATAGTTATGTCTTCTAGAACAACCTTTTTAGCAAAGTTTCCTGAAATAAAAGTAAAAGCAACTCTGCATGTGAGTGACCATCTAAAGCTGCCAAGGAACGAAGCAACACATGGCAACTACAAAAAGCCGTTACAGCTATGATGGCACCAAGCCCCAAGCAAAGGGATGCCTCTGTATTTATGGAATCCACAACTGAGACCCAGCCCATCAATAATTCTATAGCTTTGAGATAAATGAAAGTTAGTTTGAAAGCTTTCAGACAATCTCTTAATAGGGAGCCAGCTCTGCTCTGAAATTACGTCTCCTGGGCTTTTAACAGAGCCAACCTGCTAAATATTTCATAATCCAGACCTCTTTTCAGGGAGGAACAGAGCCAGGTACCTCTTTACCTTGCTTCTGAATTTCTCAGGTGTTGGTTCAAGGTAGTGACATGAACTTCACTTGAAGGGAAATCCCACTTCTTCACCTTTGAATTTTTGACATAAAAGCATTGCAGTATGTACAGCTGGTGACAAACTGTATTTAATACTACTGTTCTTAGAAGTTTCGTAATTTCTAGCTATGATTTAGGCAACTAAAACTGCAAGAGGGATGCATCTCAATTCTGGCAATTAGCCCTCTTTTTGGGACAGAGATCTGGAGTTGAATTGTCATACAAGAACCACAGGCAACATACTTTAACTTTTTCATCCACATTAGATACACTGACAGAGAGTAGCCAAGGTCTGCCATAGTCTTTTACCATACGGAAGTGATATTTGACAGGTGTTTGCAGAATGTGCAAAGCTTGAGAGCTTCCCTTCTATAGGGAACAGTATGGCAATGCCCAGAGCACCTACAGACAGAGAAAGAGGACATTTCCTGTGAAGATGGTGATTCAGTCACCTTGGTATTTCATATGATTCTACTTAAACACTCCTTTTCCTCAGTGCTTCCAGCATGACTGTCAACCAGTCACTAATATAACCAGCATATTCTGTGTTTCTTGTCCCTGGATTTTCAGCCCAGGAAAGGAAATCAGATTTCAAATGAAGCTTAAAGTATGATGTGGAAAAAATAGAGTCCCCAGCATGAGCCTTATGGCGCATAACAACAGACCCCTTAATTCCTCACAGCTCTTAACCTTTTGATACCCTACTTTGAACTTCTGTAAAACTAGGATGCTGACCTGCTTCGTGGGTGGGTGATTATAACACTGAATTAATATTTGTAAACTACTGTGATATATTTGAATGAAAAATTTAGAACTGTAAAGAATTATGATTATGATGAACCTCCAATTCTTTTTTAAGTTGTCCATCTGTCATTATAAACCAACTTGAAGTAGGCTATTATTCAAAAAGCTTAAAATTATTTGCATAATACTAGTTATCAAGACAGACCACTGTTTTAACTTAGCAAGTAGTGAAAGGAAAAAAAGCTTCACTTGTGTTTTAAAGACCTTTTCTATTTATACGGCTTTTATACCATGATAAATGCTGTTCTGTAAGATACTCTTGTATTGTTATAGAGAAGAACTTCAGATTTAACCCGACCTACTCAGAATGGATATCTACACTACAGTATGTCATGAGACCTTTGTGATACTTCTTTGATAATTTTTTGCAGACCTCCATTAGAACCATGGAAAAGCTACTTCAAGAGTGCACACTTACAGCTTACTGTTTACCTATACACTCATAAGATCAAAACCCCTGGTCTTACTGTTTTTGTTAACAAGGAGCACTAAAAGTCTTCCCACATACTGAGTTTTGGTTTCCATTTTACAATCTGAGATGACAGACGGCACAAAAATGATGAGAAAACTGTGGGGAGGCTTCCAGAAGATTGATTCTCTCATCAGCTGATTCTTTTCTAGTTAGTCTTTTATTGACTACAAAGGTATAGCCAATGCAGAAAAGGAAAACCAGACTGCCCTGTTTAATCCTGAGGGCATTGGCAAAAGGTGATCACTTTTTGAGAAAACAGAGGCCTACAAGGAAATCAGCACACTGTATGAGCCGTTAAGCTGATTTAAGCACACAGGGGATGCCTGGGGTTGAGCTCAAGATCTCTGAGGTGTGAGATGAGAGTGAAGCCTTTGCACAGACTAATATTACTGAGCTTTAGTAGCAGGTGGCATAGTTGATCAGTCAGGAACCTGTCATTTGGAGAATAGACCAATAGATCTGAGAGGTATGAAAAATCCTCCCTTTCTCCCCCCTTCTTCCTTACCAAGAATAAAAATATCGCGATTATGAAGTATAACAATTACCATCTAAAACTTGCTACAATTTATGGAGTTACAAGAAATAGGGAAAAAACAAAATATAGTCACAGAGCCACACCAGTAGAACATACAAAAAAAATTTAAAAGCAATTGTAGCCATGATTGCAATAACACTATCTGCAATCCTGACACATAGGATTCCATTAAAAACCATGATCAGATGGCAAAAAAGAAATATACAATGCCCCAGCATAGCAATATTTGCTTTGCATTAAAATCTGTACTTTATCATGAGAAACACGTTCTGCAGCTCATACACTGTGTGCATGCTCATAGCAACTGTAGGGTACTTGCAATGGTTTCTGGTATGTGCTTCATACCCACCATTGAACGGATAAAATTGAAAGCAAAATTTTCACTGTGCTTTCTTTTCTTTCACATTATTAAAAACTCAATTTTCGTGCCCTTCTTCCCATTTTATCTTAACTCTCCTCCAAATTTTCAGATAAAAACCTATTACTGCTATTTGGCAAGAAATAAGGTTAACTAGGCAAGATAGGCATTAAAATTAAAAAAAAAAATCCCATTCCATAGGCCAAAATTTCAGGTGTCTTTTTGCACAAACAAATCTGTAGATGCACTTCTGATAAAAAAACGACTTGTTCATGGATTAGCTGGCTTTAAAATTTCATCATAAAAGCCTATATAATGGTGTATCTTAACAAGCAGCTAATGGTAATAACCAAAATAATTGCAGATACTTTGTAGCTCATATTTCAAAGACCAGCATCTATATATACTGGGAGAACTTGTATGATTTGTGACTATCTTCATATTAAAAAGCACAACATCACAAATCAAATGGGCAATAACTGCATAAAATTCAAATTTAAATATTTTGAATACATATTTTTCTGGGGACACATAATTTAAAGTGTCTCAAATACAACAAATGTGGACACTACACATATGTCTGGTACACCAGGTACAAATGCACAATGATCGCAGACTCATTTTAAACTTAGTAAGTTAGCATGAGTGAAATAAAATTGCATGCAAAACAGATTATCCCATGAAAGAAAGTTGCCCTCTAGACAGGATTTAATAGAGTACATAAAGTACTATCTTCTAAAACTGTCAAAACTTAAAAAAAAAAAATTGGCATAGCTTTCCTGGACAATATTGTGAAATATTATAATTCTACATGATCGAGATGTCCATACAGCAGACACCACCAACCAACCGTCGCCATGACATGGCTGCAAGACTGAAAATTTTGTAAATGGTGAGATTTCTGTCACTACTCTTGAATGTCAAGCTACCCAATTCCACAATCAAACATGAAAGCAAAGTCATTTACTGTATCTTTAGCCTAATAAATTAAGCACAGATTTTACAACTAAAAGTACACACATTTTATTCCAAACTAAATTTAGGTTGCTTGCATAATGGGTATTATCTTAAATTCTTCACACAGAAAGAACCAACCTTCAGTCTTGTAAAAGTGCCAAGCACACCTCCAGGCTACGAGAATACACTTATTTCAAATTACTATTAGCACAAATATAAATAGCATTAATCATGAGTCTACAGCACCTTTGACTTGATAGGAAATACCTTCACTCTTATGAAACCAGAATAAAACTCAGAAGTTAAGAATGTAAGAACTACCAGAGAGAGTACCCATGGTTCTGAATCCATCTCCAAAGCTGTTGATTTTTTGGGTCTTAGATTCAGAAGTAAAGCATTTTTTTAGAAGCTGCTTATGGAATCACTGATTTCTGGAAGAATGTTAGTGTGGAGCCCTTACTAGATACAGTTTTGCACATATTGTACCAGTGCATCATACTACTAAATGCTTCAGATAAACCGAAAAACAGAACACATGTCACACAAGATGTCATTACCAACTTGCTAAAAGAAGGATTCATTTGAAACTACATGCCATCAATATGTTGCTTCCCAAAAATAGTAATTTGTGGATATGTAGTTGAGACCATGACTGAAGAATTTTCTTTTTGTACATTTAAATCTGAATCAAGTAAACAGCAAAAATTTACGTTGACAAAGGGATGGGAGTGGCTGACTTCTTTTTTTTCATCACTCTTCTTCAAAATTAACTCAAATGACCATGCTTGGGCTCTGTATTGCACTATGACTAGCTTGGTGACTAGACACAGACAGAGAAACATTTTCTAACAATATTAGGAACAGACTCTTCAAAAGATAAAATATATAAAACTTAATTGTTTTCTAGCTATTATCTTTCCTATAAGACACAATCTTTTTTTAAAAGAAATCTTTAAAATCTTTTTTTAAAAACCATGCCGGAAACCTTCCAAAAGAATGAAGGTTTCACGAAATCTGCAAAATTGAGAGACACACTGAAGTGTATCAGAGGCATAACCAAAATACCTTGGCAAATCCCTGCAATATTTAACACAAAATAATTTGATTTTGAGAGTGGAAAATTGTGATAAGACAACCAGTGCAACTTTCATTGCTATTCTCCTTAACTTTCCTCCAGCTGAAAGTTTTCTTTCAATTGATTTCTGTAGTTGCTACTAAGCTAGCATATTTACAATGAGCCTCATATTGTGATCAACCACCTAAGTGAACTTTGCAAAGAAGAAGGACACTATTATTCCTAAGACGGTAACATGCAAGTGCCACTTCATGGAGGAACAGCTTACTGATCCAGTCTGGTACACTGTGTGCTTTGCACACCTCTTTCTTAATGGTGGGTGTCATTTGCATTTGTTACAGACAGTTACTGGAGAACCTGATCTTCACCACTAGATTCCCTTTCAGTCACTGACATTGCAGCTCATGATAGCATTCCTCTTATTGACACTGGGGAATAAACAATACATAAAACACATGACTTTAAAATGACTTAAACAGGTGACTTTAAAATTCACACTTCAGAAGTGGAACATAGTCCTTCAGTATCAGACCAGGAGAAACCGATCCTCTTCTTTTGAGGTTTTCCCTAGCCATCAACCATGTTCTTTTAACTCCTTACACGCAAAGAATCTACAGAAATCCTCTGTTTGCAGATTCTGTCATTAGAGATCACAGGTTACTTGAGCATATATATACATATATATGATGGCAAACCTCTATCAGGTTATTAAAGCGAAGTTGGAGGGTGACTTCCATTTCCACTGCTGCATTTTGGGCTTCATACTCACCCATTCTCTGGAGCATAATGCCCTTTTTAGAAGATTAAGAAAAGCCCTTCCTGATCATTGCTCAGTCCTCAGAACAGAGGTGTTAGAACAAAATTCTCCACCCTCTAACCTTGATCTTAGCGTATGTTTTATCCTACTCCTTCATGGCAATGACACCAACATTAAAAGAGAGCAAAAAAAAGAGCAGTAGCAGCAAGAATGTTGAAGAACTTAATGATATAAAGATTGTTAAAAGTGACAAAACAGACATTTTTTCCTCCAGGAAATATGACAATTATTTCAGCAGACTCAAAACGTTAACTCCATATTATAACATTGAAGGCAATGACAAAATACACTTCTTCAACAATGATAACAATATAGATACACACACATATAATACAAAGTACTTATATTTTTGCAAACCAAGATTTACACCTAACTCAGTAAATTTCATGTTAACTTTTCTCCTCCTCCCAACACAAATGTATAAAACCAGGTGAATGCCATACCTTTTTCTCACCTTTATAAAAGAACAATACATCAATTTTGAGGCCTAAAATAACTTGTAATTTTTAAAATGCTTTTTTAATTCTGTGTTTGGTCACTGATGACCAGTTCTTGCCACAGCACAAGTTGCTGAGGCTGTGAAAGCGCGCGGGAGTAAGCGGCCAATGACATTATAGAACAATGAGAAGGTCAAAGTTTCATTGCATATTGCTGTCCTTCTTCCAGCAATGTGCACCGCATCCAAACGGGAAACATTAACCCTTTACTCATGTTCGTTATTACTCAAGTAAAACAGCACAGGATGTCCTGCTAACCCAGAGCAAGAAAAGTAGGGTAAAATTCTTGGGGAAAAGCAGCTATAATTAGGGTATTGCTTGCCCCCTCATTCTGCCTTTTGTGTCAAAAAAAAAAAAAAGTTGCTAGGAGGAGGACATGGAAGTGTCTTTTGTTATCTAAAGAAACGAACTACAGTTTTCATCCCACTAGGGGTTTCTACAGTAAATGGAGCTTTTCTTTCTTTCAGTCTTATTTTAACAGTTCTCAGACTGACAAGCTGTTATAAGCATCAAGTTATCTTCTATTGGAACTGCACTAAGGAAAAGGTCTTATCTTTATCCCTCAAGACAAAAATTAATTTTAACGTAAAAGCTAAAAAAGATGCAAGTATGGAAAAACATCAAATAGTGATTTTCAATATAGGCATAGCAAGAGCTTATAAAATGCAATGCTTAAAATAGTTTCATATTCACACATGAGAATACACACAGAGATAGACATAAATAAATTGTATATCATATATGCATATGTTTGTGTACATTTGATAGGTTCAAATAAAGTGATTGCTGTGCTTTTTCTACTTAAATTCCAGGCATCTGATATTAGTTTCTAAAGTTAATGAGCCCTCACCTTATCTTGCTGCCCATATTGTATATGTTTTGCAAGCTGCCGGCTGTGCATTGGAGCTGCCTCAAAAAATTTATGTTTGCTTATAAGCAAAAAAAATTGAAAAGAACTTCTAAAGAACCTGAAATTTACAAAGTAATGAAAGAAATACCCCTTATTTTTTCATACTTATTCTAGTGTCATTTTACTTTTTTTTTTTTAAATAAAAGAAAAACACCCAGAATCATCTGTGCTTTCACTGGAAGGGGAAAAATAGATTTTAGTCTCACAGATTCGGAGGTCTGATAGAAAGATTTCCTCCTCCATGATATAAGCAACAGTGACTCAAGCCATGCGGGTGCTGACTGGTAGGGCACTACAGCTGAGGAAGTAATTCCATCTGAGAGCTCCCCAGCTGAATGAAGAAGCCAACCAAGGGCAGTGGGAGCCAGAAAAGAGAAATGGAGAAAGATAAAACACACACCAGAGAAATGCCTTTTTTCAATTCACCTTAGGCTTAAGCTCTTCCATATCTTTTCTGACTACTAAGATCGGCACTATTTATAATTTTTTTTCCAGATACGACAATATTGAGAGGAAAGAACAGCTATTTGCATAGATACAAAATTACAGCACTCTTCCTACTGGTAACAGGATATACAAAATCAGAGGGTTTCCCACAAAGCTAAATGGAAAATTTCAGCTCAATTCATATTTGAGTCAACAGGAGCTCTTAATCTCATCCAAGATTTCTATTTGAGACAGAGAATTCAATAATCATTGCTACTTCTTAAAAGTTGACTTGCCCGGAAGTTTATTTCATTTTTGATAGAAAGACAAAATATCACAAGTATTCCATCATTATAAATTCTTATGGCACAGAATGACAGAGTGGGTTTTATGTACAATCAATACTTTTTAGTAACATTTTCATGTGAATTGTTTATTCAAACATGGATAGGTTAAACAAAGAATTGAAAGAAATCAGCAAGCACTTGAGAAGGATATTAACAGTATGGTCAAATGCTCTAAGAATGAATAATAAATTTGTGAGCCTTCTTTCCAAATTAAAAAATACAAAAAACCCCATCAAACAAACCACACACAGCAATCTCCTCTCCTCTCAACACACCCCCCCCCAAAAAAAAAAACCAAGCCAAACAAACAAACAAAAAAATCCAAACAGAGCAAACCAAACTAAAACAGAGCTTGTTTATTATTTATAACAAATAAAATCACTCCTATATGTCACTTACCCATTGGGAAAAATGCTACCACTACTCCAGCTGCAGAAAAGGCCATATGTGAGGTATTTTGCTTTAGTTGTATGGAGTGGGGAGAATCATCAGAAATAAAGGCAAAAGGATAATTAGGTAAAGAAAAAATGCACTTGCCCTTTGTGCCCTCACTTTATTTCCTACTCAGATATCTGTCATTGATTTCCAGTAAGAAGAAAATGGAGAACTCTGGTCCTTTGTTTTCATTGCTCTGGAGATCCTGAGGATCAGAAGACCCAGTGGACTTTAGTTTGGATTAGGCCATAAGTGCAGAATTTAGTTTCTCATGGCTTTAGCTGTGATATGCAGAATGAGAAACAGATAATGGGATACACTTGCTTTTACATATATGCCCTCCTTAGTGCCTCCAATTTCATGAGTAAAGCTGACTGTCCCTTATGTACTACAATTCTTAGAGAAAAGCAGAAAATATTTTTAATTATGCTGGTGCCCACTGGATAAACTTCTCTGAATTAGACTCTACCCTGCCTGCTGAAGGATGAGACAGATGAGAAAAAGGCAGTAGCTCGTGTAGGTTGGTCCAGTGCCAGAGCTGGATGACATGGCTAAAACATAATAAAACAAAACCAAGGTTAACCTCACAGTAATTTCAGCTATATTAGAGAACCTTCAAGCAGAGGTGCAGTGATGCTAAGTGGAGGTGATCGCATTTTAATTTGTTTCTTTAATCAAATGTATCCAAATTCATCACCCCTGAATAGCAAAACATATCAACAGCCAAAGAGAAGATCATGCACAAAAGACAAAAGATCACATTCCTCGAAGTCTGAGAGGCTTTATGCATAGTCGTGCCACATTCTTCAATCTTCAAAGGAGGTCATTCATATAAATTCAGTAAAGACAGTAATGTGTGAATCTGATGCTACCCTGACCCCTCTTCCACCTTCGAAAGAGACTCTAAAAGCTTAAACAGTAAAATTCAAGCAAAAAGGCACCTCCACTGCTGCCAAAGAGATAGATAGCCTATGCCTGAACTCAATTTACAAAACAGAGACATCACTGTATGTTAGCCACTTTAATAGATTCAAGTTTATTTTCAGAATATACATCTACCCCTTCAACAAACTGCAAAGCACAAACAGAATAAAAATGCTGACAAAGACAGCAACCTATAAGAAAAACAGGCAATGGAAATAAAAAAATTAACAAATAATAATAATTACTTTACTTTCATAGCAAATGAGGAGTTTTACCTTCAGAATTTGTCACAGCAGGAACAAAAATAATGCTTGTAAATCTACTAATCCAGAAGGATAAAAAATATATTGGACCTGCTCATGCTCAATATATTGCAGAAACCTGTCAGGAGCTCTGATATAGTCACCCTCAGGTCTAATTCCATTATATCAGATGAAACACTACAAGTATTCATATAAGACCAACCCTACCCAAGAAATATTAAGAAAACCCTATAGCAGCGTGGGTGTCTGGTCTTCAGCATTGTGAGAACATTAACAAGCTGCAAGCAGTCTATGAATCTAGAAATGGCAGTAAATTGGATTGCTCTCAGGTTGTGAGCCTTTTTCATCAAGCAGTTCCCAGTGACTGAGAGTTAAAACACTGGCTCATCCAGTAGTGCTTGTGCTACAATGGCAAGAGGCAGGGGGCCATGAAGGCTGAGGAAACTAAAACACACCAAAAAAATAGTGACAAACATCCATCATATGTTGCCACCTTTCGAGCAAATGAGCAAGAGTTGGGACATAGTTCTAAACCACAGGCATTGTTAGAAGGGGACACAGAACAAATGCAAGCAAAATCTTTCTGGCTGGTTACCAAAACTGTGGAAACAGTAGCAACAAATTGTTCTTGATAATAAGCAATCCACTTCCCCTACAAAGTATTTTATGTCTCAGCCTTCTGTTTTTTTCTGCCTGGAATTGAGTTTTCTTCTTTTTCCTTGGAATTAATTGTAAGTTAAATTCAAGGTAGTGAATATTTTCAAAGAAAATCTTTTTTTTTTTTTGCTTCTTGTGCTATAAAAGAAGCTGTTCAACATATTCTAATCGGTTTATTTTTGAAGGTAGCTACTTAACATTCTCAGAGATCATTTCACAAATAGAAAAATAGAATAACGAATATAGAATTTTGAAAGAACATTTCTATTCTCTCTACTGACAGAAATAAGCAGGGTGCAAAAGGATAGAATGGTGAGTCACATTTCCTTCCATTCGCTCAATAAATCAAGTGCAGAGATGAAAACACACAAAAAATATTAAGACTAAACTTGAAAGAGTATTGATGAAAATATCTCCAGAAAACAGAGAGGAAGCAAGTGCTTTATATTATAATAAATGGATACTACCACCAAATGTGGCTAGAAATATTTTATTAGTACTGTATATAAATGGTAGTGGGACAAGATAGAATAAAAATGCAATATTAAAAAAACCAAAAAGATCTACATAAGACTAAATTATTTTAATTCCTGTTATATTCTGTTTGCTAAAGAAACTCAAGAAAGAATGAACTGAGTTTATATTTTCTTAAAATCAATTACCAGTTTGATATCAGTATATCATAATTTTAAGCTGACTTCACATACATAAAATTTTTAAAGTACAATATCTTGTACTTAAAAATAATTTTAAAGCAGTCTGCATATTCTTTGAGGAGGATTTAACCCCTACACAAAAGTCTAGTAAAAGCTTTCTCTCCCATTTTGGACCACCAAGTCAGGCATATATACAGAAGAAAATTCACGTAGACTTGTTGCACAAATATAAATTTCTCCTACAGAATTTATGTCTGTCTAGCACTTAGCAAAATAACAACCCTTTTTCATTTTTCTTACTTTCCCAAATTAGAAAAACTTGCTTTAGAAAAAACTTGGAAGAGGCAAAAATAGATACCAGTCAGAGAAGATACCAGTCTAATGTGCTGGAATCCTAGAAATTAAATTCAACAAAATTAGAATGAGCTCTAAGGCATAAGAGGTGAAACAGTTTATTCCACTAAATTCAGGATGATAGGAAAAGAATCATGAGGACAGACAAAATGAGTAGAATAATTTTTCTGTTGGAACACAGCACAAATGAAATGACTTCTCAAAGAATTTTTTTTAACATCATATGTTTCTTCTTGGAAGTACTGTTTTTTGCTTGAAAATGTATCCTTTTTTCTATACTAATCAAGCTTCTCTAAATTAAGCCTTCAGTGTACTAATATATTGGGGGGGAGGTAGAAAAAGTTTTGATGTTTTCCACCAGCAACAAAACAAGATAAGCCACTGGATCTCCTGTCTGTAGTAAGCCATTCCTGCTTCTTTCATTTGCCAAGCAGTTTTCCAGACTTATAAGACGAGCGTCCAAATCCTCGAAACACAGTACCTCAACCATGCAGGATATTTTTTATGTGACATTCAAATGGGAATATATATTCAAAGAAGAATAAAACTATCACTATCACACAAGATTCCCTCGTGTTCATAAAGGCAGGACATTGGTTTGCATTTGGAACAAGTCCTTTGTGGTACAGCATCACGGAAGTTTAAAAGGTGGAGAAAAGCAGTCCCTTTTGTTGTTAAATTCTACCTAAATACAGAATTTTTAGGGAAAATTTAAGAACCTCCAAAATTAGATTTTATTATTTCTTTAAGAATGTACACTACACAATTTAGCTGCCTCATGTACAATATTGTTGGGGATATCTATTTACTAAATCACTGCAAATTATGTACATTCTAACCCCAAAGTTGTGATGCATTAAGGCAATAGCATCACACTGCATTCAAGATCCTAAAGAGCCTGAAGAGAAAAGTCTGATGACAAATAGAATGCTTTCTTGCAATTTTAACTAACAGGAAAGCTAGCTACACACAGCTCAGAAACAGTACTTGCAATGGAATTGTGTAAAAGTGGAAAAATTATGCATTCATCAAAAAATGGAAAAGCTCATTTCCATCTCTATTACTCATTATTTTCATCTCTATTACTCATTATGCAGTTAATATAGCACTCCATCAAGGATTAGCAACATCTATGAATACCAAAATCAGATATTTACAGAAATACTAAATTTTTAAAATAGAGACTTAGCTGACATAAACAAGAACAAGCATTTTCTGCAAGTCTACAATGCAAAATCTTCATTTGGTTTGGCTGAATTGTACCCCAATACCTGCAGACAGGCTTATGCACACCCAGGTATTCTATAAACAGGAATTACTACTTCCTAGGATTACATAATTCAAAATGTATTTCATACGTAGTGTTACAAATACAGTTGTGTGTTTGGTTGCGTATTATTTAAAATAATTCTCTTGGATTTCACTAACATTTCAATACTTTTTCACTGATTATTCTAAGGTGAAATAATTGCTTACAGGAGTTGCTCAATACTTCCGAAAAGGAAGGGAGGAAAAGAAAGGTAGATTTTTCTTTTCCAGAAGAATTTCTCATTTTTCTCATATCCTAATATTTCTAGTAATGGATCACGTCAGCAGTCAGTATTCTGCAGTGAGAGAGAAAGCATCATTTTCTGCTCTTGACAAGCTCCCCCTTAAATGTGCCTCTTAGATGTAATGCCCCTATGTCACTGCCTAGCTCTGTGCAGCGTCTGTTTCCATGGCTGCTTTTAAAGGTTTTAAAGACTCCTTTTCACCTGGAAATGTAAATTTGGAAACTCTATCAGGAGGATTGCCTAGTAAGTATTTTTAATCAAAAACTAAATTTTAGGAGATACATTTATAGCAAGCTTTCCTTAGTACAACCCACAAAATTGCAAACACATCAGTTTTACATACATAAAAACTACATTTGTGCAAATAAACAGGGCAGTTTGCAAACGTTGACTTGACCAATCATCTGGTTTGTGTGTACAAATTCAGATTTGCCATATGTGTAATGCCTGAGTTGGCAAATTTCCAGCCAGAAGTATATCAATATCACTAGTTCTGTAGTCAGACTGTTGAGTAAAAGCAAAAACATTTCAAAACCAGTCTAACATTAAAGAACAAAAAATATTCCACCAAAAAATGACATAAGGTTCAATAGGACCTACCAGTTCAACAGTACCTATTGTGAATCCATATCTTCCAGAACTTTCAGAAATTAGGATCTCAAGCAGGACTTGAAACAAACACATTCAAGAGAAAAAATAAACAACTCTGCACAAGATTGCCTATCATGTTGGCTGAAAAACACTGTTGAACTCTAACACATTTAATGGATAATTTGTTTGTAGCACATAGCATAACAAAATTTTACAGACTATGGTATGAAACCAGCCCTGAAATCCTTATGCCTCTGGAATACCAAAATTGGAGAAAACCTGAATTGATTTCTGGCTGAGCTGAAATAAAGAGGCCTAATGATCTAGAAGTGACATTTTGTGAGTGGCTTTCTAGATAGCTTTTAGAGGGCTGGTACAGACCTCTAGGGCCCAGTATGGCTTATGACAGAATTACATTGTAAGAATACCAAGTTTAAGCAACCACAAAAATTATACCTGTGTAAACAGTGTTCAGAGGCAGCTCCTCACATGCTGACTCCCACAGTACCTTCAAGCACCTCCTCTCCAACCTGAGCTCCTTTTAACACCTAAATCAAACTGACAGGGCTAGATCACTGCCATGACACTTGTCTTTTAGTAGTCATATGTGCATCACACACATACCCAGCACTCACAGGCTGATGCATGAACAGACACACAGAAATATAATTTAAAAGGAAAAACCAAAAGAAACAAAATATGAAAGCCAACAACATTGCACAATAGCAAGGTACAATCTTATATAACTCTTCTTTAAGTCTCTAAAGAATCTCTGAACCTACACCAGTCTTCCAACCCTAACGGCCACAGCAACGCTGCTTGAGTAGTAGCAGTAGTTTGAGTTAGACGTGAGTGATGTGGCATCTATTGGAGGAACTGGTTCAGGAGGAGAGCTGCAGCTTAGAAAGCTGATGGAACTTTTCATGCACTCACTGAGCATCAACTGTTCAAATACCCTCAAAGGATGTGCTCCTAAAGTCTCATGGCATTTGGCCAAAAGCAGCAGGGTTCTAAATCAGCAGCAATAAGAGAGAGTAAACTTTTCTCCAACATGGGCACTGATGTCAAAAAACAGCCAGTCCTCTAGGATAAGAGAGATAATTTCAGTGGCATATGTCTCACCTAATTCTGATCTTTCAAGCACTGGCTAAAGTTATGGGGCAATATCTGTGGAAATCTAACCTTTCAAGGACACATACATAGGGAAACAGATGGCTTGCAACAGACTGTTTAATCCCAAATCAAATAACAGAATCAGCATTTCAGAATGACTGCTTATACAGACACTTCTGTTAGAGAGTGTGGCCTACAGACAGGCAGCTTATGCAACAAGATGCCCAGAGAAGCTTATGTGATATATTAATAAAACATAGAAATTCAATATTTAAAAAAAAAAAATTCCACAAATGAGTTGTGGTTATAAACAAATCATCTGATCTTTTCTAGGAAAATATCTTCATTTTATACAACTTTTGTTAGCATAAATAATACTTAAAAATAGGTAAGACATAAACATTTTACTTATGCATACTCCGTCCATAAAAAAACATTATGCCTCAAAACTAGTCTTTTTTATCATGTTCTGAAGCCAGTAAAAAAAAGATCAGTTGATAGAAAGTGATCAAAGAACAAAGCAAAAAAAAAAGGGTTTGCTCAACATTTAAAAGAATTTCATGTCACAACACGGAACACTAGGAAGTGTGAGCATACGAATAGCTCAAGAAGCAATATACTCGAGAAAACAGCAGCTTCATTATCACATAAAACCCCATCTCTTACATTACTGAATGTAGTCTTAGAAATACACCAGAGAATTAGCTGCTTGCTCACATGAATATCAGGAAGAGTAAAGTGTTCTTTTAACATCCCAATGTTTGATATTCATACTGAAATGTTTAGAAATATTTTCTTTATTTGACAACTAAAAAAATGATGAAATTGTCAAAAACCCCCGGGTCACCTGCTTGCTTTACAACTGCTCACCAGTGAAGCCAACTCACCCTGGGAGGTGTAAGCACCTCATCAGCTGCACACAACAGCACCAGGCTCTGTACCTGCCTTTACTCAGTACATCTTCAGCTCTAAATATTCACCATTATGAGGAGCATCTCACATGTTAAACATTACCAGTATTATCACAACTCATATCTTCAACATGATGTCAGCCTGTTGCCTAGTAGAAATTTTGAGAAGCTAAGAATCATTTTAAAAGCTGGCAAAGAGAACCTGCAACTATGTTATGCTGCTATTGAATTTCAACTTGATTGTTGTTGAGCACAATAAAGGAATGGATCTTATCCCCAAAACCCTATGCCTTCAATTTAAGAGGCAGGGAACAGCTTTGCTTATGTTGAGATCAAATCCATAACTTACTGTGTTAGAATTCAATGAAGGCACAAAGTAGAAGTGTGCATGATACATGCTTGGCATGACCTCTTTAGTCAGCTGGAAGACATAATCTAGATATCTTTAAAATAGTTTAGTGCACAAGGAATCCACTGTCTGGCAGCCACCAAGAGACAGAACTCCCATCCTTCTTAATAAGCATTGAACCAATTTGTCCAGTGGCAGTGATTCCATAGTACCAACAAAATGTTGTAGCATATCATGTATAAAACAGACATCCATTCTTAATTTTTGGAGATTGTATCATTACTGGCAAGAAGAAGGTCTAATTCCTGAATTGTGGAAACATTTTATCAATCTAAACCTCCCTTTTTGAGGGTCACATTTTCTTCTCCCAGTTCCTTCCTGAGAACTATTGCATGGTCTTACTGAGTCATCTCAAAAGCAGGAACACATCAGCAGTGAACAAGTCATATATAAATAATGTAGATCAATAGTTTTCAACATGTGGTCTGCAGACTCTTTGGGTTCACGCGACCTTGCTGTGAAAAGGAAGCCTACTGCAGTAAGTTAACTTTTGCTGCACAGAGATACATGCCTCTGCTGAAAAGTACTTGGGGATCAACAAATCAAAAAGGTTATAAGCCAATGATGTAAGCAATCTGTTAGCAGTTTTAATGCTTTGTAGATTTTAAATGCCATTTCCGTTTACTATTTAAACAAAATGTAGTGATTTAGGGCCTGGCTAATTTCTGCAACAGAAACATTGAAAAATTAGAGTATGACTGTACCACACTCCCAATGGAGGAAACATCAAGTGATTTAGCTAAATAATGTTTCGATGCAGTAAAAGCCTAAAATTTTGTACCTGTTCTAGTTTTGGACAGCCCTTCATAGCTTAGCTCCCTTGGTATGTTAGTCTTTCATTGTTGTTTACTGACAAAAAAGAAAGCAGCAGAGTGAAAAAAAATAGTTTAGCACAGCTACAAATACTGTATTATCTTTGAACAAATCAGAAAAATTAATCTCTAACAAAAAGCATACAGAATCAATGAGGCTGTTAAATATAGACAACACTGACAAATAAGCAGGCTATATTTGTTTGAAGAGCTTATGGGTTCCCCCCCACATCCCCGCTCCTGCCTACAACTATTGAAAAGATGTCCTTATCTCAAGTACTTTTCACATATCAGAGAAGTGGTAAATTTCACAAAGCCTGCACTAATGTTTTGCATTTCCATTCCAAGTGAAATGCACTTCAGTAAGTAAACATGAGTATTCAAATAAAACTGTTGCTAGAGACAATGAAAAAAACCCAGCCAAAAAACAATGCCATTTCAAAATAGATTGATAAGTAAATCATTCTAAAAGCATTGGATAATGCTGCAGAACATTGAAGAGCCAAGGCACGCAATGCTGAGAATAGGGTTAGTCCCATTTTAGTGCTTATTTGGGTTTTGCTTTTGTGAGTTCCCTGCCCCACCAAATCCTCATGGTGCTTGAAAACATAAAACAAGGTATTTGTAGTCTAATATTTTGTAATTCTGTAGATAATTAAGCGAATAAATGAAGAACAACCACATTCCACTTACAGTCTGAGAGCACACTAAACAGTGTGCACATATTCCTTTTCAAATGTTTCACACAGCTGAGGGATGGAGGTGGTGGGGGGTGACTTGCTTAAGAAATGTTTTGCCTTATTTTGCAAGCCCTGAAATTCATAGTGTGTTGGATTTGAGCACCTCAGGATTTCTATTCTCAGAACTTATTAGAAATTCATAGACAAAGTAACTTCTTTTACCAGAGCGCAGCACAGGGGGTCACCATCAAGAAACACAGCCTCTGTATTCTAGTCACTAATTTAAAAATATATCTTGACTTCGCAAATGATGTATGCACATGCCTAACTTCACACACTGCCAGATAGTCTCACTAGATTCAGCAGGGCCATCTCCAGCAAGCTAAAAGCTACCAAGCTTTTAAGGCTCAGTGCTGTAAAGACCTACGTATTCTCTAAGATGATGCAAATGAAAACAAAAAAACCCCAAACAACGTGATTAGTGTTAACTCATTCATTAGAATATTAATTTGTCTCCTAACCTATATCTACCCTTTCTTCACCAGGACTTATCTGCTGTCAAAAAACTTAGACAATGAATATTTTAAAATGAAATTGTTCAAAAATCTCTGCATAATCTTTCAATAGAGTGGGGGAAAAGCTGCTGATGGCAGTCTTACCAAAGACCAAGAACAGTCTCGGCTCATTCAGTGTTTTCTGGAACAAGCACCATAGATCCCGGGTTTCACTTCTGATCCATCCCTTTGAATGGGACTCTTATTACTGACCTTTTCACTGTAAAGTTCCTGATGAATTATATGTGGTCAGACAGGAAAGAACATCTTTTAGAGTAAGATTAATTTTAAACGTATTTAAAAAAAAATCTACCAAAGGAGATGACAAATGCAGTTTTCTGACCACCAGCCCATGTTGTTCTCTCATGTAGCCATGTCCTGCATCACACTCCTACGTGCAGCCTCAGCTACCACTTCTGAGACCCCACCATATTCAGCCCATGGCAAAAAAGATATTGGAGTTGTCTGTATTTGTACCCCAGCAAGGTCCTCAACTGTAAAATTATTGGTCAATCAGAGATGATAAAAACAAGGTGTAACGTGTGTCCTAGGCCAGAGAGAAGTCAGGCAGAACACTACTGGATCACACTATCTTAAAATCCAGTGGTCAGACGCCCTGAATCAAAGCTCAGATCAGTCTTCCAGCAAGTTAGAATTTTTCAAGCTTGTCTCAAATTTTTTATTTCTTCTTTCTGATTCCAAGTTTGAACCTTTTTTTCACCCTTACACTTATTTCTTGCAGACAATCTATATTTTGAGAGACTACTTTAAGTATAATCACTTGTATGTTTATCAACAAAACCTTCTAAATACACCAGCCAGTCATCTACACTATGTTCTATCAGATTCAGATTCTCAAAAATCACTTAAATTGGATTTTTCCATTTCTTTTCAGTCTTTCATCAAATAATACTTGAATGGACTCTCCAGATCATATGGATTAAGTTGAGCTATATGTGAGAAGCAAGAAAAAGACAGGTAATTTGTCTAATGTCACTCTTTCTGCTAAAGTAGAAGTACACTTGAGAAAAGTTCAGCAATCTACAGCTGCTAAGAATGTCTTATTCTATAAAAAACTTTAAAATATTTGTGAATAACAACAAAATGCTAACAGCTACTCTTGTTTCACCAAATCAGTAAGACTCTCAGCAATGTAGGTTGATTATAAATGCTTCCAAATAACTTGTCCCCTTCCTTCTTAGGTCTGAGAAACCAGGGGAAATGACTCAAAAAAAACGTAAAACAAAAAACTATGGACTGAGATACTTAATCCTACAAATATTTGTAATAGCATAGGACTTCTCACCCTAAAAATACTTGTGTAATATTTAATTTTTAAAAAATACACTTTCCATGAAAGTTCTTTTCAAATCTTAACTTACATATAACTGAGCTTCAGTTCTATGAAGTGTTGGTTGGCAAAATTCTCTATGGCCATACTTCTCCTGCCTGTAGCATAGTTTCTATAATTCAGCCTATTCCAGATTTTTTTTCCCAATAAATTTACTTTCAGCATTGACAAATCCAGCTGCTGTGTACTATTCTCAGCTGCCTGGAATTATGATTAGCATTGACATTCAGCCTCTGCAGAAAACACGTTCTTCTTCAGCCCCTGACATAGTAACATTTTTCTGGTTACCAGTAGGTTTTAAAACCATAATTAAAATTAAATTAATTTTTTGGGTCTCTCTACCCTTTTAAATAGCAATGTGTTTTGGTGGGCAGAAATACAATAGGAATAACACAGGAACGCTTGGCATTCAGGTCACTTATTTTCTAAAATTGTTTATTTAATGCTTCTCCCCCACCCCCTGGGTATTGTTCTTGCCAAGACATATACATTTCTATTCACTCTGTTTTCCAGTGGAACTTTTACAAAGCTAACACATACAGTATGCATTAAGAGCCACTTCTGAGCTGCAGGCAGAATAAAACAAATCCAAAAAGTAAATGTACCTTTGCAGAAAATTGTTGAGTACATTTAACTTACAACAATAAACAATAAATAATAAAGTCTTTCTGAAAGCTAGAGAAGCACATGTGTCCTCTTCATTGATTTTATCACTTCATCACACACAACAAATCTGTGTCAACATGAGTGGCAAGTCTCTGAGGTAAAAGATGTACAAGTCAAGGCCATAAAAGCAGACCACATGCTTAGGAATTTGTCTATTGTAACCATAATGAGGTGGCCTGCTGTCTCTAAGGAGACAATTCATGATACAGCATATACCCAGAGAGAAGTGAAAGACTATTTTATGAATCCAGTACAGTCAGCTGTAAGTCAATGAAGATTCAATTTCTTAAAGAGATAGGGGAAGAAAGAATTCACGTGAAAAGTAGTGTCTCAAAAAACCTGATCACATGCAGCTGGATATTGCTATGTACCAATACTATAACCTACTGGAAGCAGCACAGCTACTTATGTAAGTAAAGCTTAATCATGTACTCATTCAAGAAGAGGCCTTTAATGCATAACATGATCTACCTTATATACATAAATAGCATTTTTCAGCACTCTATTAATCTTGACAGTACTTCAGAGAGGTTGCCAGTATTAAAACACATGTTCTGGAACATTCTGAAAAACAAAAAGGCAAAAAAATTTCTTGATATTTATACTGTGCCTTATCACTACCCCACAATACAAAACTCACTTTGGGTGACCACTGCAGAAAGCATATAGCATTAAACTGTAAAAGGAAGCTGCAACCTAAAAACAACTGAAAATTAGGGTAACTGCCTGCTGTCTGAAGTGTTATTTACAGAAGTCTGCTCAGAGAGGCATAAACACCCCATTTCATTGCAATGATTGCTAATAATGAAGAAAAAAATCTTTATGGAGAATCTCCAATAATATGAAAAGACATATCATGTGTTTAATGGAGCAGGAGGAGGAGGACAGAGAAGTGAAACTAGTCTTTTAACAAATCTTTTACTTTGGACACAAGAAAACAAGGGAAGAAGAGTTGTTTATCAAAGAATTGCAGAATAAAGAATAGATAAGTGTAGGGTGTTTGACTACCCAGTGGGAAGGGAACACATAGAAAATAACATAGTTTCTTGCTTTCTACTACAGACAAAAGGACTCCTTCTTAAAAGACTATACTGAAAGGGCTTTTTAATCATTCTCTTTCCTACAGGAAGTTATGCAGTAATAAAAGAGTATTGTACACAAATTTGGAGATTTTGTTTCAAACCATGTGAATAGAGTGCATGGGTATGGGACTCTCACTGAAGCTTACACTAAAATTCCAATAACTTTATTTTCTTTTTTCTGTGCATTTCTATTTTCTTTTTTCTGCACATTGGTAGGGTGTCACACAAACCAACATTTCAGACTCTTTAGTAGTAATTCATGTAAGCACATTTAGTCATAAAGGTTACTTCCAAATGCTTTCTTTCACATATGCAGCTGAGAGAAGTAATGCCAATATCAACAGAGCAGTTGATTATGGATTTATAGCCTATAAATGTGAGGGCATATGGTGAGACTCTAAAATGAATATCAAATGTTCACAGAGCCTCACACAGATCATGAAGTGAAGTGTAAAATAGGACACAAGTGACTTAGATACAGTCGTTTAGCATCTGCTCCAGCTGTATTAATTCAGGTTGGACATTATACAGTAGCATGATACAGACACAGACAAGTAACTGCATACATAAGACAGCTTGATTATGTCCTAGCCAAAAACGGACTGTCATGCAGCAGACGTGGGTTACCAGACAGACATTCCCTCTTCATTGTGCTAGTATTAGGTGAAATAAAAATTGGTCTTTTAGTTATGCAACTCCTGAATGCTATCCACAGTCCTTTCTTTCCTTCCTTGCAAGTAGACTAAAAGTTGTTTTCTAGGCAGCACACCCAGCATAACGTATGCATCAACAGTGACTCAACATACTTTCTCTTGAGAGATACAGTTGATCATAAAACGAAAATCAAAGCAGCTAAGAGAAGGTACCTTAAACCCCTGGAATTTTATCAATTTCACCTAGATACTAAAACTGTGTCTTTGACAAGCACAATCACTTTCTTGGAAAAGGACACATTGACAGCAAATCCAATTTGAAGTTCTATAGCCTTCCCATCAGAAACAATCATCACTCAAAATATACAGAGGAAGGAGAGGGAGAGGCTGCTTTCTGATGTGGTTTCACCTTAAGGCTCCTTACAAAGAGACCAGAAGCAAAGAATTGATTTCATGATACAAAGGTAGCACTACCAGTACTAGTCTTGACAGAGTGAACAGTAATCATTAACATAATTTACATTAACTGTCTGGGGGTCTGTCTTTCCACAGCTTACAAAACTGGATGGTGCACAATAATGCTAAACAGAAGTGCTGATTCTTGAGGTAACCATTTAGTATGCTGCATGTTTGTTCACATTAGTCTCTGTAGTCCAAGCAGATGGATGTCAGTCTGTCTCTCTTACACACAAACCACCACATTAGCAAGGCAGAAAAAAACCCCGCATTTTAATTTAATGTTAAAAGTTTAGTCTTGCCACCTGTTTTTACCATTACCAATTAAAATTGATTGTTTTCCTATTACAGGTAGTTAATAACTTGATTGCTTTGGATCTGCTCTCTCAAATAACCTAAATTAGGGGACTGAGTAATTAATAAAGTCAAAATGAGCATAAATAAAAATGTAGAGAAGAATTTATGGAACTCCAAAATGCAAGACCAGTATTGCTAGGCTTGAGTAAAGGATTTCTCTTTATCCAGCAATAACCAGCTTTTTGCTTTCCTTTACTAATCTCTTTTTATCTCCTATTCTTTTTTTTCACTGTTCTCCAGTTTTCTCCTTTTTGGTTCTATTCTTCTAGTTTCTGAATAGTTGTATAGTTGCCACTCTTGTTTCTTCATCCAGCACAAGTTAAATGGTTCCATTTTTCAGCACTAAATGAGCTCATGCAAAGTCAGTCCAGAGCATTGTCAAAATTTAAGGGATTAGTAACAAAACAAACAAGAGAAGATTGGTCACAAGTGCTGCTGCCTAGCCCTGTGGATATATGGCAGCCCTGGGTGAATATCACAGTCACCTTTAAAACCCAAAGAACCACCGTCAATCTGAAACAGAAGAAAACACTTTCCCTGCTGAAAGAAATGCTGTCTTCTTCACCAATTTTTGCCCACATGCTCTCCATGCTTTGATTAATATTGGCCAGGATGCAGACACACAAAACACCATCCTCTGCAGATTCCAGATACAAAGTTATTGTAATTCTTGCCTATAATCTAAACATAGAACTCAATTCTCAACAATCTCCAGCCTTCAGCAGAGGCTTTCAAAGAGCCATCAGGACAAGTAGCTTAAATGCCAATGTCAAGGACAAATGCAAGTTTTCATTGAATATTAATGAAAATAGCAAATACTTTTCCAATAAGAATTGGCAATATCAGTAAATTTTCTAGTACCTTTCAGGCTTTTTTTGAATATTTTATCTACAGAAGGCTATTAATGAAAAATTTTGAATTGCAGAAGTTTCATGACAATTATTGTGAATTAAATTCATTCTCTTAAATAATGGAATTTATTGTTTGTTAAATTGATGTTCAAACATTTCAAATTAGCTCATTACAGAGCAGAAAAGGTATTACACAACTTCAGTGAACAATCATGCAATATCAAAGAGAGCATACAGCTCAAGTAACCAATTTACAAAAAAAACAGATAAATTTGTTCACGGTCCCTTTTCTCCTACTCACTTGTCTATCTGCAAATACTGTGATTGTTAATTTATTTATTTATTGCAGTCTACAGTATTGAATAATACAATGTCAGTATAGAATACTTCTATAAACTTAATCATCTTGTTTAACATTTAGCTATGAAAAGTAATTTTTCTCTACATACAGAAATTTCATTAAAAAACTGAGTTGGAGTGCCTTGGATATAACATAACAAAATTATGAAGACACTGAAATCTTCAATGTTGTTTGCTTAGCACTGCATCTTCATTATATTCAATATTGTTAAAAGCAAGTTTTGCTCTCTAATTAAGTTCCATCCTTGGCTGTCCCATTGCTTTTGCTCATGGCTACATACCAATTTGTATATTATAAAGAATCTCCTATTGATTCTACAAAGTTGACAATTTGCCTAATGGAGGGCAAGAATAATTTGCGACTGTGACTTCCCTTCCTTTCCAAAGTGTGCCTCTACAGAAGTTGCAGATGACGTATGAGCAGTGCACATTAGGTTCAGAACGAGAACATTTGTCAGCCAGATATCTAATGGCCCATTTCACACTGAATAGATGACATTCGAAATATGCCAACTTTCATGGGTATTTTAATTACAGCTTTGATGGGTATGGTTTCGTTTACCTCGTATATTTACCTTACATGTACAAAAGGCCTGAAACCTTCTTTACTTTCATATTTACCTTGCAAAGCTTAAATTTGTGGAAGCTAATCAAAATGTATTTCCTTTCCAATGACACTGAGAACTAAAAGGTAATTGCAACACCTAAAATTTGAAATGTTAGACTGAATTGAATAACTAAAATCAAGGGATTGGATTAAATCCAGAAAAAATAAACAAATTTTCTTTCACCTGTTTAGAAAGGTGGATTCACTCATCAGCTACCCTACGCAAATATAAGCCAGCATTCATTTAATTTTCAGCACTACTAAGTACCATACTAAAAAATTCACACCACTATTCTAGTTACTTTTTTCCACACATTTTTATACATTAAGAGGATTTTAAATGAATTCAACACTACTCTAAATTTCCTAGATTGGATATCATTTATTAATTTCTGAAAGCAGCATGCTGAAAAAAAGATTTTCAGACAGATAAGAGGGGAATTCACAGCCCTTGCCCAACTGAGCATAATTAAGCTCCTACATTGCTTAAGCAAATTTAAAATCTCAGCATTTGTTTCATTATCTATGAAGTATCTTCACAAAGATCCAACTATTTGTGTTTCTCTGCCTTACAAAAAACCGTTTCAGAAATGGAAACACAGAGGCAGAGATTTCATGTTGTGTTAGATGCTGTCAAAGAGGTCTCTTTTTCTCTCCCTTTCTCTGTTGTTTCCAGCCATCCTTCTCTCCATTCCCCTTTGTTTGCTAAAGTAGCTTACTGACTGTAATAAAGAGAGCCCAAGTGTCAGCTTGAGACTGCCATGAAAACTAACATTCACATAAACCATTTTTTCCACTTTTGTTAAGCTCCTTATCAAAAGAACTCTCCATCTCTCTCGCTCTCTTTTACTCTCTCTCGTCTTCTGTCCTTTTTAGGATATCTTTCTAATTTTATTGAGACTCCTCTGTTAAGGTACAGCACTATAGTTCAGTAACTATAGGAAAGTGAACCCAAAAGAGCCAGCTTGAGACTACCACAAACCATTTTCACTTCTTATGTTAACATTTCATCTCAAAGGACTCTTTTCTCTCTCTGTCAGTTGCAAGGCACCTCTTTGTCTCTATTGTGCTTACTGCGCTAAGGTGCCTCATTGACTGGAGTGAAGTGAACTCAAGCGTGCCAACTTAAGGCTGGCACACATTTTTTAATTTGGTTGAAGTTGACAGCCCAAAGGACTGTTTCAGAGCAGCAAAACTCCTCTCCTCCCCCACCTCATGCCCACTCCACAAAGGTAACTCCAAGATATATTTGCTATATTAATATTTTCTGTATTATGTATCAAATATGACAGAATTTAATTGATCATAACCCCGTAGATCATTAGAAGATATTCCTTTTATTTGTCACCACCTTAGGGAGAACATAGGATACTGAACTATGAATATCAAATTGCCAAACACACACAGCACTGCACCTGCCAAAAAACTTAAGAGAACTTCGAAGTAAAGCCTGCTTGAAAAAGAAATACCTCTGAAAATTTGAGACTGTGAAGATTTTAAAAAATAAACATCCAAAGTCCCCACCTTAGCCTGTGAAGTTTCATGCCAACTAAAATAATAAGTATAGATTTCTAAACTAAGTCCTGATCATTTTGGTTTGAACTTTTTAAAATATCTCTCATTCCCATGAGGATATATTTTGGTGACAATCTAATGATCAAATAAAATTAAAAAAAAAAGATTAAATGAATTATGGCAACAAACTTATATCCCTGAGTAGAAGGGCACAAGTTGAAAGACAAGAACCAAAACTGACTAAACTGGAAATTCCCAGGATAGAATTGAAGTCAGCTGCTATTGGCACTTAGAACTAGCAAGCCTTTGGTACCTAAAGGTTTCACTGTAATAAAAAACCCGGAAGAAAGAATCCAGTGTGCAATATTTTCCACCTTGTTTTTTGCTTGTTTTCAGTGATGTCTTTCACTTATTTTCTATGTCTTTCACAATTCTTGACAATATTCCATTAACTCCATTTAACATTCTTGTCTCTCTTCTGTATTGCTTAATTTAAGTCATGTAGTTTTAAATTGAAAAACAAAAATGGACACTTTTTGATGACATTCAATGTATCCTTCAGTTTTTCACAGACAAAACCCCACACTGTGCAGCACGGAAAATCTGTATGTCTTAAATTCAAAATGTAGTTTAAAAAAGCTTGTTTATTTTTGCACAAATCAGAGATTCATAATGTAGTTACCCAGAAAAATCTGTGCTACTTATTCTCAATTTTTCTCTTTTAAATAGCTGTGGATCACACCAGAATTTCAGGAACATGCCTAACACTGACAAAACCCAATCCAAGTAACAAGTGATCTTAAAAACATGCCCATTAATTGTGAACACAGCAGAAATCTTACATAGATGTTTTACAAGCTTTCATACACAGTTTGTCTCCAAAATAAAAGAAAAAGAAACAAAACCAAAAAACCAACCAAACAAAAAATCCAAAAAAACCCAAACAAAAAACCCAAACAAAAAACCCAAACAAAAAACCCAAACAAACATAAAACACCACAAAACAATCAGAAACACCCAGAAAACAAACAAACAAACAAACAACCATAACCAAAACCTTTTTTAAAAATCCTCCACTGTTGGAGAAAATACAAAAATATTGTGATTTCAGGGCATACAAAATATAATGGACAGGATGTGGTATTATATCAAAAGGCACCATTGAGTACCAGAAGTCATTTTTCTTCTAACATTGCCAGTTAAAGGCTTAATCTTGGTTGCTACACTTGAGGTCGTTCTACCTCCTGAATATACTACTGTGCAACAGTGCCATATTCACTGAACATCACCCCAAGACAGTAGCATTCAAAAAGGTGGTCTTCTCATATCAAAAAGGCTTTATTTTATAGTACATTTGGGATTCAATTTCTCTTCTTGTTTCTGAAACTTCAGAATTCAGTCAAGTCTATACTTTTAGTTTTACACTGCCACAGCTAAGAGATGGAAAACATGCAATTTACACTCCAGGAAAAGAATCAGGAAAAAGGTGTTAGTTTAGACCACAGAAGTTAAAAAATTAGTAAGAGAAGGGAATAAATATGGATTATAAACTTTCAGAAGGCTTGATTTTCACACCATGCTCTAATTGAAAACACTCTTTGACACAGCAGTGCTTATTAACGAAATGAAGTACTACAAGTTCCTTAATAGTCAAGGTCAGAGATGCACAAAAAAGCAAACGAAACCCAAGAACACTCACACCCAGTCGTGACCAAATAGCGAATAACAGGGCTGGTGATGATCTTATAGAAAACCTAACATGAACCAGGTACATATAAACATAACTTTTAGCACAGAATTTCAAGAATGTACATAATGTTGCAAAGAAACACTTGCAAATAGTAAATGAACTGTAAAAAACTCATCTCACTTAATTGTAAACATAATAGGCATTTTATCTCAATATTTCATGAATTTCAATAATTGGTTTAAGTCCATTTCTTATATGATTACTAGAATATCCAATTGTCACTAGTCTGCAGGAAATTCTTAAAAATAAATAAATAAATGTCACAATTTCTGTTAGGTCCATGGGCATTCTGCCATTGCTCTTGGTAGTATTACATTTTCATTAGTGCTTTTGGAAGACTGTTAGAAGCAGAGACAGGTGTTTTCTGGAGTAAAGGAATGTTTACTTCACATTGCACAAGCACAAAAGCCAAGTTCCACAAGCTGTGACCAGCTAAATTAACTATGAATATTCCTTGTGACAAAGCAAAGCATCTCCTTGGTGAAATGATCGGATGTGCTATAAGCAAAATCTTGCACAGATTCATAGTATGCAGGAAGCTTTCTGAGAACTTTCTGGGACCCCTTTCCTCTTAAAATCAGTTAATAATCTATTATTTGCCAGCAGGGAACTAAACAAAATGTTAAAATGCTCTAAGCCTGCAAACCTATCTCTGGCAAACAGCAAAATAAATACAACTGGCCAATTTCAATCAGATTTCTTTGGCAATTTTTCAAAGATGAGAAGAAGCGTGACACGAGTATTCTGCCAGGTCTCATGTGTCTCTCAATATTCTGTAAATAAAAGCACTTCAGCACATCCCCAATCAAAGTCATACCAGCTGTTGCTCTTCCTGCACTTATTCTCTGCAGTGGAAAAGACGACAAAAATCGTACTGATTGGGCAAGAAAGGGGAAAAAAAACCCAAAAACAAAAAAAAACCAAGCAAAACACACATCAGGAAAAGAAAGGGATATTAATGGCTATTTCAAGAGAAAAATTTTCTTTTCAGCAGGCATTTTGATACCCTTATAAAAAAGGGCCATGATGATCATGATGCCATAAAAAATAAAATTGTATCAAGCTAGGACTTTCATTTTCTTTTGACTCATGCAATTTTACTGGATTTGTGTAAAGCTCACAGCACTTCTAGAAACAATAGAAAGACACATTAACTCTGCAGTAGTTCATAGAAACTTTCTATGAGATAGAAAATGTATTCATGTTAAAAATATTGAGTCACTAAGCCCTCAGACTGCATTCCAAAAGTCTACCAGAAACATTTCAATCAAGAAGTGAGTATGTGACAGCCAGGCCATTCAGGCTAAAAAGCATTGTGCAGAATTATGTCGGGTGAATCTAGTGCCCTCTAAATGACCTCGTATTATGGCCATGGTATTAAGTCATGGAGAAACCTGTAAGTAAGATGAATAATTTTTCTTCCCTTAAAAAATAAAATTTAAAAAAATAGGAAAGGGAAAACTCTCAAGTTCCCAGTAAGAATGTTAAATTACCCCTTCTCCCAATGGAATGCTTCACTTTCATTTCCAAGTAGCAGTAAGCCTATTGACCCCCACAGTGTTATCCTTTTCACTGCTCTTACAGTACTTTCTTTAATCTCTTGGATCAAAGATTGGTCAATAAAAATCATCTCTGCTTTTGTGGGGAGCAAACAAACTGCACCAAGACCTATGATAATTTTAAATCTTCACTAAAATCCCTAGAAACTAAACAAAACAAAATGAAAAATCTAAACAAAACACCACACCACGTATATGTTAATGTTAACTTTGCAACTGACAGTGCTTTATTCTTTTTGTTCTACATGAAATACTTTGAAGTATTTTTAAATATTATTTTATTAATTGAATAAAATTTTTTTCACTTTTTCATATATGTTGCATTAAGATTTAGGCCTTGAAAAACTAAAGCTAAATTATATTAATACACTATCATACACTACTTCCAATCAAGTGGTTTAAGTCCTAATTGTAGAAAAACCTCTGCATCCTCCACAAAGATTAAAAGATTGCACAGTGTTTTCACAGCAGAAATATTTGGTGAGACAGTTTTTAAACACATAGCTTCCAGAATATATGGCATCCAAAGGCTTTGTGTTACACCTTAGGTATCAAATCTAACAAGAATCTGAGCTTGGGGGAAAAAAAAAGTAAAAACAAAATAAAAACAAAGGCCCCAGTAGAATTCTTTTGCTACGGAAAAAAAAAGCCTTAAACTAAACCCAAACATCCAGAGGTATTAGCTCCATGCTACATTACCTTACAACTTAATACATTTTTTAATTCTTTTTCAATTTTAACCTATGTCTCCTGTATACAGCATCCATATCCTGACCTTACCATTCATTGTGTCTAATCTCCATCAGCTTCCCTGTCATCTAAACTGAAAGGAAGTGATCTCTGTTTAGCCAAAACTCCTTGAAATCACTCATTATCACTGCTGCATCTTCATCTACTCTGGACTCCCTGATGAATGCTAAGCATTTCCCTCTTCCCAAGTCTCAAAAAAACCAGAGAGTGGATGGTCCTTTTGATCTGGCCATGACACTGATGCAACTTTGAATGTTTTCACAAGGTCCCCCAAGACAGTGCTTGAAGGTCTTGACATTACTTACAGCATGCCTTGTAGAAAATCTCTTGCTATCACAATTTTATTGTCACCTCCAAACTGTCCTCTTCCTTCCCTTAGGCGTTGTTTAAACCCACATTGCTGGCAAGAAGTCTCCCCATTTCAGCAACTGTATTTGCCTGGCCCTCAGGACAGGTTGTCTGCAAAGCTGATGAGAGATTCATGGTCAAGCATTCCTCATAGAATCACCAGTAACTCTAGTGAGAAACAACATATGTATGTGCCCAGAACATTTTAGTCACAATAACAGAGAATTTCCATCATTTTGGGTTACATCTTTTCAAAGCAGAGATCCCAGACTTGGAGCTTGAGTTCAGGCAGGCTTAAACCAAGTCTTAACTCTGCTATAAATAACAGAGTTGTTTAGTAACAATTTCCTACTTTATTTTATAGCTCCATGCCATTTTTTAGGTCATGTTGAAAATGGATCAGAAGATTCAAAGGTGAAGGGGAATGCTTTCTTATTTTTTCTATATGGCACCTTGTATGCACTCTGAAGTGATGTAAAATAACACATCAGCCTAAATACCACCCATAATTACTGAACTATAATTATTTTCTCACACATTTATTGTGAGGTCAGGAGTTATTCTATTAAAGATTTTGAGAAAAAATAGACCTTCGCTTCCAAATACAGATCACTCAATTCCTGATGCCAAGGCTGAGAGAACAGTTAGTGTCTCCACACCCTAACACCACACTAAAGATTATGGAGATGCACTTGGCACATCAGGTATGGCCCCTCAAGACCCAGGGAGAGCAAAAGATATTTGGAAGACAAATAAAGCTTAGGTGAATCTAGAGTAGCCTAAAACAAAAAGGGCAACCTTGCATTTGCTGCGTGAACAAATTCCCTATTATTCGACTTAAAACTTTGAGCATACAAGCAACAGACAGTGCAAACCTGAACAGTTTTGTCTGTCCCCACTGCCCCTGTGATGACTCCCCATCAGGGAAAACATTTTTCACTTAGAATATAGACAAAAAAAGTCGTTTATAAAAAACTTTGGAATTTACAGGTTGTTACTGAAGAAACGACTTTTTTTCCCTGTGATGTAGAAAGGGAGCCTGCTGGACTTTTCCACAGTGTCAGTGATATTAGTGCACAGAAAGGCTAACAAAAGGCAGCCATGCTGCCTGCTGCAGCACTAAAAACGGAGAAAAATACAGTAAGGTGAAAGGAAAAAAGGCAGAAGCTAATTTCAACACCAATTTTAACAGCAGATTTAGAAATATAAAAGTAATAGTTGATACTTTTATGACAAGCTAAGCTGACATTAATTCAGTTACATTGTTATAGTAATCTCAGAAAAATATTTCTTTGTTTAAAGGAACATCATCATGATTCAAAAAATATAATACATATGCATAGTTTATCTACAGTTTTTCCTAAATCTCATTGCATCTGACACACACATATCACACGCAGCATCTATTGATACATTCTTACTGTTACACCATTTTTAAGATTTCCCATGTCTGATAATAGTAATTAATTTAAAATATCATGGTTTTATTGTTTTCTTAAATAAACCATTCATACTAAAAATGGATACTTCATATAGAAAATAGGTTACTGTTCTCTAAAATTGACTGTAATGTTAGTTGAATATTAATAAAATCCATAAACCATTAGTACATTATAGCTGCTTTGTTCTGAATTACATAGACCTTTTATGTTTATTCCTCAGTGAAAATGCATTTAAAAAAATGAAATCCTCTCTAATTGTGCTCTCTGAAGATAGCTGGTAAAATCATTTCTAGCAGCAATAAATCAATTGTAGTATTAAAATGACCTGCCAGGTGCATCTTCTGGGTATCAGACTAATTAAGGGAATGTATTAATTGCAACTATTCATCAACACCACCAATGTTAGATAACCCTTACAATGAATCTTCTTACTATATTATCTACCAATGAAACTGCAGTTTGACAAAATATAGGGGATTAAACAACAACAACAAAAACTTTTAAAAAAATCTATGCACAGCTTTCTTTATTACTTTGTTCCCAATTCTTTGCTCGTAAATCAATCAAAGACAAGAAATCATAAATATATGTACATATGTAGTTTGTGCTTAGACATATTTCTGTCTCAGGAGAGAGTTTTACAAGGTTTCAGATATTAATGTGGTTTTTTTCCCCTCCCTCAACATCTAATTCAGATATAGATTCATATGCATTTTCTGTAGCTATGAGCCAAATGTGACCCAAATTTGGATCATCAGGCCTTCACTAATCCTTTACTTCTGAAAACAAGCTTAATGGTATCTTCATTATTTTTTTCCACCAGGATGTATTTATCACTTTTTACATTCTTATAAATGCAAATAACAAAATTTCAGTCTATTGGTTTGTATAGTTTGCTGCTTCCCTCAGTCTTATTTCCTGGGCTAAAAAAAAAACCTGTTCTTCAAAAGTTCAGAGGTTTTTTATTATCACCTTCTGCAAACAAAAATTCTGAATTGCACAATAACTTCACGTATTACAGGCAAAGCACTAAAAGTTGCAGGATGAAGTAAAACTCCTACAATACCAATTTCTTTGCCATGATTTTTGTTATAGAAGAAGATTAAGAAAGGGCTACAATTATGGGCAGAAGGGGGAAAAAAATCTACATACATGAATTCAATTAGCAAAATACACAGAGAATAGTAAACACACAGACCAAATCCAAAATACATGAGGAAAAAATTTAGCCCACAATACCAAAGTCCACATTCCTCTCCCCAGTGTGCTGCAAATGTCTAAGAGATTGGTTCCTATTGACTCAGTCTGTTTAGATCTTTCAGGTATTTCTAAGTGACCCTGCGGTCTGACCACTAAAAATAATTAGATATAACTGGGCTTTTCCATTGGCAACCCTCACGGCTGTCACCATCATTCTGTCCCAGGTGAACCAGACATAAGTAGCACTTACGGATTCATGGAAAGACATTCTTGTACCTGGATAAAATTTACCTTCTCTTCTGGCTGTATATCCATGGGCAGTTAGAAAAGGAAACTGGTCATACTTATAAACCAGCACTCACACACATATTAAAACAAGTATGTCTTGGTTTTATTCAAAAGAAGAGGGGCTGGGGAAAACTTCATGACTCTGGGGCTCCTGTTTGGGCTTTTGTAAAATTACTCTAAGTTGTACTTCTGCAGAAAACACAGACAATTATGCACCTTGTCTCCAAGGTCACAGTACTAGATTCTGGCAAAGGTAGCAAGTGAGACTCAGGTATTGCAGTGCAGATGCACTGACAGCACCTCCCCAGATGACTTCAACACCAGCTCCCAGTAGCAGGCCCTGGGGCTCATGTTCAGCACCCACAGCCATGCACACCACAGTCAGGATGCTTCTCTTAACATGCATCTCTGCAAACATGCTGCAGTCCTGACCTCCAACACTGCTTATTGTGGGTTTGAATGTTTCTTGAACAGCTACCACCAAGAATTGCCAAAATGAATGAAATCAAAAGGAAATAGCCTCACAGTGAAAAACACTTGATTCATTTTTACTTATGACTCATAATAAGAATATACACCTTTCTACTTTTAAAGACTGTCAAATATAGAAATCTTGAAATTGCATAGATGCTTCACAATCAGCAATGAATTTTAAAGCCAGTCACCTGTCTCCAGCTTGTGTCAATATGTCTGAAGAAATGCTCTCGATCGTCTTTGGTATTCAAAGAGTTAGAAATAGAAGTTCACAAGTAAGATATTGTTCCTGTCTCTCCCTTCACTACCCAGACTGCTTTCTGATCTTCCTTTTGTCCTCAATCCTTTCCTTATCCCTTTCACCTCTCTTTCTCACTCTCACTCCGTCCCCTTGATCCATCAGACACAGCCAAGCTATCTGACACCAATGCCTTAAAGTAATTTTGGACAGAGGCAAAATGCCCTAGAATCCTTAGTAATCCTCCTCAGATCCATGTACTGAGCCCCAGGTTGGCTCTTTTATAGCCACAAACAGTCTTTCAGCTAGGTAGCCTGGAAGCTGAAAGCTGTTTCAGTAACAGAAGAAGGACAACAAGTCCTGAAAAGAAATTAGCCTTCTCAGGAAGAAGGGGAGAAAAAAAACCCACTTTTTTTTTTGAGTGCTAACATTAATATAGCTAGGATGAATGAACTGATCAATAAACAAAGGAACTCTCTAAGTGTAGTAGGTAAATGGGGAACAGTCAGTTATGAAGGCAAGATCTGTCTTTCCGTGGCAGTTGTATACACTCCACATCCCAGTACAAGACAATGGTTTATAATAACCAGTGGTTTTGTGAATTATTAAAACAGCTACAGTGTTCTGTAGGCCCATAGAAAAAAAGTCTCGCCCTTTACCTCATCATTCCCTACTGAGTTAAAGTATACTTTTTGACATACCATATAGTGGGATTTTTCTTTGTCCTTTTCCTGTACAGCTAAATCGAAAGCCATATGGAATTCAGAGAAGTAAATAAAAAATAAAATACAAAAATCAATAAACTACTGCCAAAACCCTGTGGATCATGCTGAAGTCAGTGTTAAGTTACCTTTCATGACTAAGCAAAAATACAGAAAAACTGAAAAGACTGCTTGTACCACAAGAGCTGCTTTCCCCAAGGCTTGGTGTGTACCAGCACTCACACTCCCTTGGTACAAAAGGTAGATTGCAGTGACAGACTGTGGGTCCTAAAGCTATCTCACCTCTGAGAGGAAAAAAATATTTGACAAAATAATTCTCAGTGTGGGAACATAACAGATCCTACTCTTTGCAGCCTAATATAAGTCCCTGTCATATCATGACTTTCTAATCTTTTCACAGAGTAAGAAAAGCGTTTATGTTGGAATATGCAGATACACTGCATGAGCCAACCCAGAAAAAAAAAAAAAAGAAAAACAACCAACAAACAAACCAAACAAATAAGAACAACAACAACAAAAAAAGCCAAAGCAAACATCTGAATACAGTTAGGCAAAATAACAGATGATCAAAAGCAAGTAAGGATTCTCTCTAAGTTGTGAGTATTTTTAGTGAAACAATGATTTTTGGAAAGGAAGATGAAGGAGGAAATAGAAGGAAAAAGGAAGAAATTCAGGATCCAAAAGCTGCTTCTTTCTTTGAAGGCCCATCAGACCTGGCAAGAAGCAGGACATAGAGTCAGAGATCATGTACTCACTTATATTTTAGGGTGAGGGCTTAATTCTTCTTCAGCTCTGCCTTGTTGTTCTCTCGGTAAATCCCCAGGGACAATGGATGTCAGAAGACTTGTATTTGACTTACTCTAGCATAATGAGGAGCAGAACCCAACATCAAATTGTAGCAAACACAGTCAAGGTGAACTAACATGCCTGTCTGCCAATGATATTAGATCAGAATTTTTCAAGTTAAAAACCAAAAGCTCAGACACTCTCTGCTGTTAGAATTACCAGTACTTTTTAAATCTATTAATTGGTATTTCTCTGCAACAGAACAAAGAAAAAAGATGCTATATGAAACTTTTTAAGAAAGGAAAAAAGACAAATCATCACTGAAGGAAGTGTAACATACCTGTTACTAAAAGGCACAAACACAGACTTGGCCAGCCCTGCTCCTTCCCCCAAAGAAGCAATTTACAACAGTGAGAGAACGTAAGTCAGGGGATCAAACACAAGAGAAGTTTAAAAGCAGGTTTTGGCTGCAGTACTGATGCAACCTAATGGGGGCAAGAACAACTTAATGCCACACAAATCCATTTTTCTGGTAGGGCCAGAAGGCTCGGAGACAGCCTGACAGCTGATTCCATCTCTCTGGGATGTCAGTAGGCAATGCTCTTTAGAAAAGCACAGCCCAGACTTAAGAAGCTTTACTCACTCTTACTTCTTCATGATAAATTACAGTATGTGCCACATCAAGAGGCAAAGACTTTAGCATTGCCACGTCCTGTGCTCCTAGCATTAAGCTCTTAAAACGGACCAGGGTTTTTTTATTGTAAAACTCCTGGTTCTAAATTGTGCTTTTGTTTTAAAATGAAAAAAGAAATAAAAATAAAAGACTGGGCAACGTAAGCTCAGCTCACACTACCACAAAAGCCATGACATTAGACAAGTTCATAATTTTGGAAACAACTGATTTTTGACATCTTTAGTCTGGCCATAACAGCTATTTGAGAACCTAACATGAGGGGCATAATTTTCAATTCATGTCTGTATGCCCCCTCATAATTAATGGGAAAAAAATCATAGAGAAGGCATGAGTTTCAGTTTTGCTTTATTTGTCCAAAATGGGAATTATCAAGAAGAAACCTGACCTTAACTTTTGTGGATGACTGACTACAAAACACATTTGCTTAGTCTGCTTTAACATCAGTCATTGGCTTCTTTCTCCCGTATTGTAGTATCCAGGTAAAATTTTACTCACAACCACTCCAGGTATCTGCCAATATAAATAGCACATAAGTACTTGATTTCCAAGGGTCAGTGCTTTGTGGTAGGCCAAAAATTAGGTATCCCCATTTTAACTCTTGACTACAGTCTATGCAGTGAAGATGCACGTATGAAGACATAGCTACAATCTTTTGCACACACCAATATATTTTATATTCTGTTTTCTTAAGAAGGCATTTGGCTTTATACATTTTGTCTACAGAAACAGCAGATCCTCTAAAAAGCAATATCAAAATCCATACCCATAATCTGAATTTTTTCTGATTGTATTGGTACGCCAGCTTCCAGCCATTAGCCTCTACCTTAGCTAGAAAAGAAAAAAGCATCCCTCTAAAATCCTATTGATTTTAAAACCATCTCCTCCTGACCATATTTGTTCCAAGAGATTGTTGTTCTCTTATATATGGTTATACTTTCAAAGGAGCAGATGTTTTTCTCCAAGGCTTATATTCAATTTTGGCTTTTACTTATGGCAGTGGTTTATCCTTAATATAGCTGAAAAATATACCATATTTTGCCCTATTTCACATTTTTATTTTGTAGTTGCTCTTTTTCTCTGAAAAGTGTCATCCTTCGTGGCAATTTTTTAAACAAACGCAGGAAGTCTTACCAACTTTTAATTCATTAAAAAATGCAACTGTCAGACCTCACAAATATAAGACAACAGTTATTCCGGGAAAAAAAACCGAAAACGTTCCTAATAATAAACCATTATTTAATGCTATTGCACAGATGAAATGTACTTTAAAAAACATTTTATTTAAGCATATTTAAGATGTCTGGACCCATTTAGCAAAACAGCTATCTGTCTTCCACTGCACATGTAGCTATGAAAAGCTGTTGTTCAGGACTTCAGCAGCCTTGCCCAGTGAATGAGACAAGCTGTTTTTTGCTGAATCAGGGTCTTAGTTCTAAATTATACCAATTTTTCTTTTTGGACTTCAGATTTCCTCTTTAAAAAAATAGGAAGGGGTGGTTGTGGTGTTAAGGCAATTTGTTTACCTGTTCAGAAACACTGTAGTATTAGAGCCTCTGTCATTTAATTTATAAAAAATAAAAGGAAAGAAAAGGATGAGATCTACCCTTATCAGAAATTTTCAGTAGAATTGCTCTTGTTAAGAGTCATTAGTCTTATAAATAAAACGGAAATGCATAATTTACATGATGAAGAATAATAAGCCAACTAATAGATTAGCAGCATACTTACTTCCATATGCTAGAAAATATTTACAGCATCATCCTGTATTGTTAATTTTCACTGCTATGATAATAGAAAATTATCTGCAAAATGGCTCAGTACAAATCCATTCATATTGTTTGTCACTTTGGAGAAAAGTACATCAGAATAATCATGTCCGACAACTAAGAGTTTCTACAATGACAAATGCAATTCTGAACTATTCTGGGCCAGAGGTGCTAAGAGATTATGGCAATTTTGGATATTCTATATTTTCTTATTAAATCCTAAAAGACATTTGGTGCTTTCCTAATTCCTACAAAAATACTTTTTTATTATGAAGAAATTAATATTTTACTAAAGAAAACATGTACAATGATAATGGTATTAATCCATTTTAGAAACTCAGCTCAACCCAGTATATTCTACTAGTAAACCAATATCTTGCCAGTGAAGTAAATTATCATTCTCTCAGTACTTTTAGTTGACACGACACTGTCATTAACAATCTAGCATCCACGTTAATGTATCACTAGAGACACAGGTATCTCTTCAGTTGTATGTGCCCATATACCTATACATTCCATTCAAACTACAATTAAACATGACTAGGTTTGTATTCAGGCCTTTCATCTTTTTCTTCTTCATTTTTCTCAGTAGACCAAACAATCAAGAATTGCATATTTCATCTGTTGCAGTGCCTCAATAATTATGATGGAGCTATAAAGGAAATTATACACTCTGCGGATGATTAAATCAGCCTAAACATTCTACTCTCATGATTCATTGTGGCATGAATGAAGACACCATATTCTTAGCCTTATATCTGTCCTGCTAATTTTCCGTAGCTTCATTATTTTTTTGCCTGGTACTTTTGACCCTTCTTTTGCTCCCCCCTACCCTACCCCCTATCATCTGTCTCTCTCCTTTTTTCTTCTAATTAGGCCACTTCTGGGTTTTTCTCTTTTTTCCTGTCCTTCTTGCTCCAGGTATACTTCTGTCCCTGCTCTCACCTCTTTTCCACATTATCTCTTTCTAAGTACAATACGAATGCCACAATTTTTCCCTTTCTGATTTGTGAAACTCATTCTTTCCTCTGTCCCTGCCCAGGCTTCCTACCCCCTATGGGGAAAAGCCTATGCTTTTCCTTTCTCCTCTATTATGAGGTATGGTCTCTCTTGTATTTCAAGCTCTAAAGTTCACTGAGCTTTTGGGAAGAGAAAACTACAGCTGTGGTGAAACAACATAGGTTAGTCCAGAACTACTGCTGTCAATTCAATTCAGTCAGAACCTTTATTCTGAAGTAATAATATAATTGTCCTAATTACTGGAAAATTAGAAACCAAATAAAATAAAAACACTATAACAAAAAAACACCCCAAAATTCCCCCAAATCAAAACAAAAACCAATCAAAATCCCCAAACCAAACACCACAAAATGACAATCTCATGGGGAAACACACGTAGAGAAATCCTTTTGCCAGAAATTTTACTGACTGCTTATGCTAGGTGGTTGCTTTTTAGAGGATTATAGCACAGTACAACTCTACAGAAATTGCCAGACTTAAGTGATCTACACTGAAGCATCTCTGCTAACAAAACTGCACTAACATAATCCAAGTGAAGAGCTAGCTCTTCAAGTATATAGTTGTATGGTATAACCCTCTTGTGTAACACAAACCCTCTACATTTATTCAGTTCAGCTTTTCTGACTTCTAATGTTCCAAATCTAGGAGATATTTATTATATTTTTTTGTTTGCAGTACTCCATAAAGGGTAAGAAGACTAAATAAAGTGACTATCAATCGTCAGTCATTTGGCAAGAATTTAGATAAAAGCAGAGCAAGGAAGAAATGCCATAATTTTATGTTCCGTCTCATATTTGGTCTGTCTTGAAGTAAGTTACATTAAGGTTCTTGCAACATTATCAGCACTTGCACTCTTTTGTAAGACAAAATTACACACCTGTACAATGCACCTTACTAAACACATTTTCCTTGCAACTAAATGTAGGCACTTCTATAAATCTTTCCTGATTTGGGTTCTACATTTTGTCTTGTAGCCTCCTCATTTATATTTTATAAAGCCATTCCTATTTCTATTCCCCTATTAAGTATATTATCTTCTCTCTATACATCTTTTCTGCAGAACATCCATTGATACAAAACTCTCTATTTCCTTATATCTTGCTAAAAAAAAAAGAGTAAGGAGATTTCTCTGGCAAATTAAATTATCATAAATCACTATTAGATTAATGAATTCTTTTAAATGTTGCCTTTAGGCAAAACAAAAAGAAAGCTAAGGGAAGAAGTTTAGAAATAGGCTTTTGCAAAATAATCTGTAAAGTCAAACAATTTTGTTGGATTAATCACTCCACATTCTGGTATAATTTTCTTCTTTGGTTGACTAAAAAAATGTTACTGTGCAATATTAGGTCGGCATTCATGTATTCAAACATGAGTGGCAAGTTCTCAAAACTGTTAAATAACTTAAGAAATCATAACTATCATATGGAATCCTTTAGAAAGCAGCTACCCATTCCCAAGGCATAAAAGGCTATTTGGAGCAATTAACTTTAAGTATCCAATTTTAGAAGTTCTGAAGTGTAGAAATTATGGTAAAGTTCACAGAGAAGATATCCACATAAATACATTAATGACCACACAAAAACCATTGCAGTCAATATAGGTTTGCAACTCTTCATATTCAGCAGAAACAAAGCTGAAAGCAATTCAGAAGAGTTGAACTGCAAAATGTGAGAAAGAATGAGGACTCCAGTCCTTGCTAACAAATGGATTAAGTCAGCATAGCATGAATCAAGAAACAATATCTAAGACACGTATTCCGGAAGCTTTTTATTGAAAACTGAGAATTAAATACATAGACTGGCTGCTTCTGAATGGTATGAACTAGATTAATTTTTGCAATTACCTGTAAATTAGAAGCAGAATATGAAATCTTGCATCACAGTGGTCAGATTGATGCAATTCTACTGCCCAGTTTAGAAAAACTCCTTAGGAAGCACAAACTCAACAAAAAAATTATATTCCATTCACTGCCACTATATTTTTTAGTCACTTTAAGATAAATAGTGCTGTGATAAGAGGAAAAAAAGCATTAGCACTAGCATTTCAGTAAAACTATTTTATTCTGAGAAGTCCTGCAGAAATCACACTATGCCAGTGATATTTAATTGTAACATAAAAATTAAACACCATTTACTTGGTATAAAATTGGGATAGTATGTAAATTAAGTAAGTTTCAATTCATGTCTTCTTACTCACATCTGTTGGCAGTTTAAATAGTTTTAGTGTCATTAATTGTTATAAAAGTGCAAGATTTGCTGTATGCTTGCCACTTAGGACCAAAGGCACAAAAGTCTAATTGAACTAAGTAATTAGTAATTTGTCATTTCCTATTGTCAGCAATTACTTTCCATTAGAAATCCTCACTGAAAATTCTAATTTGAAGTGAGGTTTGCATTTTATTGCTGTCCATCCAAATTAGTTTAAAATTGACAGCTACATTTTCATTTAAAAATTTAAAGATATTAAATATGCTTGAAGACACTGAGACATATTGTACCCTGTGTGTAGCTGTGATAACAAATCTGGACTCCAAATGAGACACAAAATCCAAAACATTTTTTTCTTTTCTTCAATTACAAAGCATATACCAGCTTTACATAGTAGGCCACATCAAACTCCTGCTCATGTGAATAGTGCCCTTAATTGGCAATTTAAATGGGCAACACAAACAGAGTATGACACACAAAATTCCGTTAGGATTCGTTGGATTTCTTACTTGCTTTCATACAAGAAACCAGAAATACGTATTGAAAATGCACATGTGAGCAATGGAAGTATTTTCATGCTTTGTCCTGGAGGCTTTTTCCTGTGGTTTTACTGCAAAAGAATTTTTCATTTGTTATTTTGCAGGCTTGTTAAAGCAATCAGCAGTGTTCAGTTACGAATGCTCATCATGCAGCACAAGGCTGTGCTTGGGAGGGCAGGAGTGCTGCAGGTTCCTTGGAAATGCACAGGGCTGATTAGCCATGAGGAGGTGGAGATTTATAATTAAGACATGTCAAATAGGTATGCACCATCATCTCAGGGCTCATAACATGGAACTGCCCAGCTAGCAGCAACTTGGTGCCTGGTGAAATGCTTCTGCTTGCCCAGTACAACCAAGTCCTGAAACTAGGGGAAAACTTGATGTGCCAAGAAGCAAACTGGTTCAACTTTCTTGGCAGAAAGTCAAAAGTAATAATAACATAAATTCATCACTGTCCCCGAGATCTTTTGTAAGCAAGTTACAGACCTGAACACAAAGAGCACAGAGGTTTATTTTTTTAATGTGAAAAATGCTCAGACCCTGAAATAAGATCATGCTTAGCTCCAGCTGACAAGCATTTCAACATAAAGCTAACAGTTTAGCAGAGGTTCATACTAAAGGTGCTCAGAAGATACCAGCTGGACATCAGTTGCTACCCACTTGTAAGTAAAACTCTCAAAGTCACATACAGAACATAAGAATCTACTATAAGTTCTCACCATAAAATGGGGGAAGGAATTTGATGTTTAAGAAGTTGTATTAATTTGCAGAACCAGAAGACAACAATTGAATTGAACAATTTTTTGTCTAATAGTGGAGAGTTGCTAAAGGTATTATCAAGCTCATCTGCACTTCACCTGCAGTAGTATACTATGGTATACTGCTGTCTTTCTTTACTTAGTTTGTGACACAATAGTTTACCTTTAAATCTTGCAATGGTGATGAATTTCCCTTAAATCATTATTCTACATTCGTATTTCCCAACAGCATACATCTTTTAGTGAAATCCTCTCTGATAAGTGGTTAATACACATTGCAGATAACTAGCAGTCCAGATTAAGCGCACATTAATTACTGTTAACTTGGAACATAATTTTCTATGAAGACAGCATGCTGACACAAACTTCGTCACAATTAATACTGTGATAGACAAAAGTGAATATTTTTAATGATTTGTCACTAATAAATAACAGGCATTGTCCACAATACTTTCATAGGTGGAGTAGACTGTATCAGGCAATCTCAAACAGACAGTATCCTAAGCCTCTTTTCTTAAACTGATTGGATAGATATGTTACCTGTTCAGGGAAGAAAAATGTTTAAAAGAAAAACCAAAACACCAAAAAAACCCCCAAAACAAACACACTCAAAAAAAAAAAAAAAAAACAAAAAAAAAAAAAAAAAAAAAACACACACACAACCAAAAAGCCACACCAGAAGGGAAAAATGTCATCTGGACCCTCAACACAAGCCCTCTGGACTGGCAGAAACCTTAGTCCAACACCCCTCGTACTCCACTGCAATCAGTTCTACTTCATACTGTATTGGTAGGAGCTGATAATAATTGGATGTTTGATATATATTAAAAAAAAAAAAAAAAAAAAACAAAAACAAACCCGATCACAAATGCAAAGACTGTTTCCTAGTTATGTGATTCCTGCTATGGGGTGTTCAAAGCTAAGGTTTAGAGATATTTTCAGAAAAATAAAGATAGTGGGTATATTGCAAACCATTATTCTGCCATTTCTGCAGCTGTGTTTAATTGGCAATAAGGCACTGGACAAAACAGAGAATTAAATTAAAAGTTCAATAAACACAGATCAATATTCTTGTAAATACCAAGTCTATAAAATGATCTCTTTAAATGTAGTTATACTACAGGTACCATGTAGATAACCTGCATTTGAATTTTACGTGCTGCTTAAAGTCTAGTTAAATTTCTTCCCAGTAAAATGGTTTTGAATCTAGGAATGCTGTAAAAAACAACTATCATAAACCTTTCTTTATTCTTGAACTGTTGCTGTGCTCTCATTTCACATTAGCTCACAATCAGCTGAATAAAGAAGTCATCTTCTGTCTAACATGTAAATAAATCATCAGCTTCAGTTACTTTACCACTAGCTGTTTGTCATTCAGAAAAATAATGGTTAATCAATGACTAATCAATGAAGATGTGTAACGTATTAGTTTGCAGTCCTTCATCATCCTATTTTCCTCAATTGCCTGGGGGTTTGTGTTCAGTACTTACAGAATCGATTACAATTGTGAGTGATCATTCAGCTCATGTTGAGAGCTGTCAGCTGGGCTTTCTGCTAGGAGTTTTCACCCTCCTGTTTAATACGAGATGCTAATATTTAGCTGCATCTGACAAGTCAGATGCTATGGTAGAAAATTTTATAAGAAGTGCTTAAGTAACTAATTGCAACACTACATGTCACTTGATGAAACTAAACTTTTCCTGACTTCACAATAATCATAAGCATTACTGCCTTGCTGTGGAAAATTAAAGGAAAATAGCTATCTGCTTGAGTCTGATCATGCCTGCAGGGAAGGCCTAAGAAAGGCAACTGACAATGATGCCTTTGTGCATAACTGCAGGGGAAACACCGATAATTCTTCAATTTTCATATAATAAACTGACATTCCTCACCACATAACATTCATGTGCGCACTCGATTTCGTAGGAGAGACACTAGAAAAGTTGGACCCTCAGACTTTTGATACACAACAACATAAATGGATAACAAAGGTTTCTATAACGAAAGTCATGTTTCACTGCTTGACAAGACTATTTGCTTTGAAGCAGATTTAAGCTTGTCACCAACATAAGGAGAAAAGATTGGGTGTTTTTCCCACACACAGACCAAATATATTACTGCCAATGTGTAGGTTTATTCACTTTAATTATTGTTTTCATACTTCTCTCAGAAAATGCATGTCAGTGGTAGTCAGAAAGTGTGATGGTGGAAACTAATAATTGTTAATGTATTTCATTAAATATTTAGAACGGAGCGGTATCGATTAAAAAGGCAATACGTAGGTGAGCGGTTCTGGCAGTTTGAGCTCCAACAGCTCCCTCTTGCGATTGAAGTGCCAAAGCTCCCTTGCTCAAACTGGGCGACATTTGGGTGTCAGGCTAAGTTTATCTGCACTCTTTCTACACACAATGCTAATAAAAAGAGAGAAAGAGACGTAGCCTCAGCTGCAAATAGTGTCTATATATCTTTTTTACACAAAACATTATAATTTAGTTCAATAATCAAATTTATTAAACAGATTTTAAAAGAAAAGTAGTCATTTCTCCAATAATTTAAGAAATATAACTCACCTAAAAATTCTTTTAATAGTGTAGGAGCTTGTTCAGATACCTTATTTATACAGCTAATTTGATAGACAAGGAAGATAGAAATTTATTTCAGAAAACAAGCACATTCCCACCAAAGAGACTAAAAGCTGCACTTACAGAACTGAAAATAATCAGTGCCTGGTTTTTATATAGTGCATAAAAACAGTCCTGAATACATCCTCTAATTCAAAACAATCAGTGACCCACTAAAAATAGCTACAAAGCAACATCATTGTTTGCTATAGAAATTAACATACCCAGCATTAAATCTTATTTTGTTTCTGTTTTTTTGTCCCTGATCTGAATTGAGAATAAAATTACCTTTTGCAAATAAATAGATGTTCCAGAACTTTTTGGTTTATAAACAGATTGATAGAAAACACTGGTTTCTAGCATGATCAGAGAAGTTGCTGACATATTGCCTATTAGTGCATCCAGCAAAAATAAACCAAATTTGCTATTAGTTACAAGACTAGTACTAAACCAATAAAAATATAAGGCCTAAAAATTATGTGTAGCAAGAATCTCCCTACAATCCAATAACAAGTAAATACTTGTTGTAAAGGAGTAAATACAACACTTGTAAACACATAACACTCATTTATATTTAGTAGACAGTTGGAAGAAAGGGTGTTTTAATTTAAGATCACTTCACAAAGTTGCCCCCAAGGATCTGAATGAAATAAAATATTGTAACTTGGTTTTTTTCTCCCCTAAAAGTTCCTATAACTACACAGAAATATTTAGGTATGGTCACTTCATCTTAGCAACATCTTGAACACTCAGCCCAGCTCCCAGCCCTCCAGAATGACAACGTAAATTGCTCTGAAATCACAAAGTGAAGGAAACAACACTTTAAACCATGGATGGTGTTCTTAGTACACACTGGTTTTTGTTTCTCATTTCTTAAGTTCCTGCAGAGATTCAAGACACACAGATAGGCAAAACAGGTCCATTGCCTCTTAGTAATGGTGTCTACAGAATAACCCCATTTTGTTAAGCTCTTGAACATACAAAAAAATAAAAAAAAGTACTCATCTGCTTGTATCAAATTCCTACTTTGAATTACCTTGCTTGGTCACCTGACATTTTTTCCTTTGGTCTGGAAGCCCCCAGCTCATTGCATTATTATTAACAATAACAGCCAGAGTATGGTGGCTATATGTGAATAAGCATTATCATTAATGACTTTGCAATGCATACTGACATTTCATTAAAATGCTTTTATAACAAATTTTCTTGGGCAAAATTGCTAATCTTTCTCTTTAAAATGAAACCTTTACACCTAGAGCATCTAAGCAATCATATTACATGAGACAAAAAAATGCTAATTTTATCAAAAAAATGTATAAGCCTTATGAACTATGATATGATTCCTGATGCACAGAACATTTTTCTTTTTTTTTTCTTAAGATATAATCATCAAAACAATGACAAATGAAAGACTCAGAAAAGGTTATGACTTGACAAAGTAACATTTTTAAAACTTGGACACCAATCAAATTGATATAAGCATCAGTGATGCAACACTTTCTGACACTAAAGTCTTTACCACTGTCTAAAACATATAGAATAGCCTATTGTGATTGCTTAATGTCAACTTTTGTTCATAAACTCTTTCATAAAAGTGAAACAGGGAAAAATGATTTAAAGCAGTTCAATTTGTCTATTTACCTTAATCTCTAACTATTCCCATATGTCTTAGATACATGATGTATGACATGCCCTAAACCAATTTTTCAAAGATCTACAAGACAGAAAAAAGTCAGGCTCCTAACATTTTATGCACTGAACTTTCATAGACAGCTGGCAAAACAAAACACTTCTAGGCTTCAGAAAAAGCTGAAAGGTTTTATTTGCATCTCTTAAATAAGATACAGTTAAAATATTTCATCATACACACAACCTCAAGGGAGGAAGGTCTTCTTAAAAATCTGAATTAAACCAAAAAGTTGATGGATGATATTTTAATAAGACAAGTAGACTTTTATTTAAGAGGCAAATGCTAGAGCTGTGTGCTCATTTCTGAAAGCCAGCCTGTGACACTGTACATTTAAAATCACAAGTGGTGCAATCTCACTTTATGGTCATATGCATAACTCAAGGCACTGAGTGCAATGACTTCTTCCAAGTATTTATTAGCAATGCTCACTTCAATATGCATCAGTCTGAAGCACAAGGCAAGGCAGCACACATTTAGCAAGATTTTCACTGGCAACTTTGGAAACAAGAAACACATTGCACAATAAAATTGTCTGTCTGACTTACCTAGAGTAGGTGGTAGACTGGAGGAAGGTGATGTGTCAATTATCAGAAAGTTTTTGTTGCATCCAAGTTGCAGCATAGGATCCGTTTGGGCATAGGGAGTAGGCAGGGTCCCAGGTGGGATTATTAAGAAAATCAGCACTGCCACTATAAAAAAAAAATTAAAATAAAAACAGTAAAAAAATGCATAGATTGAAACAACTTTAGTTTATATTAAAAAATTAATTTATAATCCTGTGTAAGACATATAATCTTCAATCTGTATTTTTAAAATTTCATGCGCACTTTTTGTTTTAATTTGAAATATTTAAATAAAAATCTATGTTAAAAGGCAGAAAGCTTTTTCATATTAAGACAGTTTCTCCTATCATCAGGAGCTAAAGCTTTTTAGGATGTCTAGAAACACATTTTCTATAATTTGGTATTGTTATGCATTTAAAAAACATTTGGTATCAGGTAGAAATACCTGACAATGAGGAGGAGTGTGCATAAATTTTCTAAGACTGCAGTTTCAGAAACTTCACTGTCATGAAATATGTATCTGCTAAAAAGACCAAGAAGGGTATATACAGAAAGAGAAGAAAAAACAAAGATGAATACCTCAAACTTACAGTTATAAACAAAGAAAAATAGTTTTAAACCAGAATATAAATGTGTACAAATATATTAGAAATCCTAGGATTAAAATGGCTGGGTTTAGACTTCAAATAAGATTGAGAAACAGACTGCAGATCATGTATACAATGTAGGGTCAATGCCGTATTGAATTTCTAGACCATTTTCAGACTACCTTCTGGCAATGGAAGCATTTTGACCACTGACACTTCCTATGGGTATATCTGACTATCCTGGTACAATGCACCATTCCCCATTATTGAATCTACAAGAAACTGCTGTAGGTTATTCATTGATTGAGTGTTTAAGTGTATTCTTTGGGAGCAAACGGAGAACAAAATCTGTAAACAATCACACACACAAAATCAGCAGAATTATTCACTTGGACATGGTTTTCAATTTCAGCACCTAATTATCTGTATCATTTGCTAGAAGCTCTGTCACTTTAAATAAAGATGCATAGGAATTCTGCGCTTAAAAGTTATGTCAAGCTACAATGTGGAGCTGCACATTTTCTCTCAAAGATTAAGCCATCATTGGCCAATATGACTACATGGGCACATAAGGTTTAAGTACATCTGCCTACTTTACTACTCACATCTTTATCTAGATCAATTACAATATGCACTATCACTGTTAAATAACCAATATAGATGCAGACTGCAGATCTATAATATTCCTAATGGAGGTTAGAACAGATATTAAGAGCTCCATTTTCATAAGCTCAAGCAATAATCATGTGTGCTTGTACGCCTGTGCATATCTTCAATCAAGCTGTATTTTGATATCACAGGAAAATGTTCCTTTTTCTCCTTTAACCTGTGCAAAACACTCTCATATTTATATAGCTCCAAGTTCATTTGTACAGTTTGTCTGCCACTGTGTATTTATAGCTATTGCCCAAATGATCTCTTCATACAGTACTAGAGAGCTAAAACCATAAGAAAGACATCTGAAGCTGATTTCACCATAATTTCCACCTTTGATTTAACAAACGAAAAACAAAATAAAGCAATCATCCTGAAAATAGGTACAAGTGATATGTCTTCACCTTGAGAAAACTCTACGTGTCACTGCAATACAAAAGCATAATAGAAGATTTACATTTCTTACAATTAAATATTTAAGATCAATTTTACCATAAATCTACAAGGAAGTTTTATTATTCCCTCCCACTCTCACTAGAAAACTACAACTACAATATACTTTTTGTTTCAAAGTAGCCTCTAAACAGCAGGAACACAGGAGTCTTAGCCATGTAAACATCTTTTCATACAGATAGCAAAGGTTTGACTATCCTCCAAAGAGCTCAAAGTTGAGTAGTTTGGAGCAAAACACACATGCTGAAAATAACATTCTGTTCAATGAACAGAACTTCATTATGATTCAGTTACACTAAATCATTGAAGAAGAATGAAAACCTGCACCCCTGCTCACAAAGATATTGGATTGTATGCTCAGCATAGACTGTTAAAAAAATCTGATTTGTCTGTACACCACTTAGGTAGGCACATGCACAGGCAAAAATACGTATGGGTAAAGCACAGCAGGACTTCACAAGCATTCAAGCATTTTAGGTGCTCATGTACTGCAAGTCACAGCATCAGAATATTCCAAGTTGAAAAAAACCCACAAGGATCATGGAATGGCCCATACAGTGACCAAACCTGTAACCTTGGCATTATCAACACCACGGTGTAGCCTGGTGAGACAACCTCAGCCCATCAATGATCTCCTCTTTCTACTGGAACCCAGACACAGGTAGCTGTATTCTGATTGCGGGTTGAATGAGCTCTTCACCAGGGTTCCCTCGGAGAGACCCTTAAGTCCACAGTAAATCCAGAAGGACACCATTAACATTCAAGCAATGAGACTGCAAGTTCCACCATGGAGAGCATTCACTTTGCAACTCAGGCACTCACAACAGGAGCTTTTGAGCATACGCTCGTGTGTTAATAAATTGTGGCAAGGTATCAATTTCCTCTTTTGTCTAAGTTCAAATTCATACTTCTTACCTCCCCAGGGGCCAGCTCAGCCATCTGCCAGTAAGTCCAGCCTATCCTTTCCCTTCCATTTCAGTAAAGCGTGCTCACACACTTGCTGGTTTGTTGCAGGACAGGACAGATTTCTGTTTGGAAATCCAGTAGTATCAACCTTTAGATGTTTGTTTAATTTCATGGGCGTCCAAAACTCACTGAGGAATGAGATTAAGTTTCACTCCATTACAGGTACTTTTGTAGAAATGTGGAACATTTTATCTGATCTCCAGCTGTCACTTCAGAAATGTGTAGATTTCTCATAGTGTATCCTCTGGTCAAATGCCCCAAGACTGAAACAACATCAAGTATCTACATTTTGACACAGCCTACACTTAAATTGGCAACAGCCCATAATCCCAGGGCATCTCAAATATTAGAAGGAATCTCATCATATTAGCTTTCTTAGTACGTGGTGATTAGTACAGCCAGAGTAGCCACAGATAATATGGTTTCACTTTTTTAGGCTGCAGTTCAGGTATTTCTTCACAGCATTCATTGGACTATTAAGACTTAGACATTTGTTCCTTTTCTAAACAGACCCAGAAGCACCTCATTCTTGAACACTGAACAACCGTGTATTCACACAGCTCACTGGGAAGCTGCTTCTGTGAATGAGATTTCACGTGCTTCATATGAAACTGTTAATGGGTAAAACACAAGCAGTCCCTGGAACAAGGAGCAGAGCACGGATTTCCCGTTCCTAGCAGAATACCCCACCAGGAATCCTGCTTGTTCCCTTCAGGCTAAAACCCTTTTCCTCCAAAGAAGGAAAAGAACAGCAACCTAGATAGAGCGTAACAGTGAGGCCTCTCACTGAAAAAGGAGACATGGGATCTGATGTAGGTTCCAGTCTCTGGCAGTCGGACTGATGCTTCTTCTGCTGAGCACCTCACACCAATGGAAAGAAATTCCTTTCAAAAAAAGAATATCATGCTTTGCTTTTTGTAAAGAAACAGCTCCCAGGATCAAACACCAAGAGAAAACTTAAGGCTATAAATATCACATAAAGGTATATGTTCAAGGTCTGAAAAATTAATGCAGTGCTTCAATACTGCTTGTAATCGGGATTTCTTATTGACTGATTTAGATAGTCACCTTATAGGTGTCTTTAAATAAAAGAAATCAGACTATCTGATGGTCCATGCTATCAGTAAATCTCTATCAGTCAGATGTCCAGTAGAGGTTTCATGTCACAAATGAGACCCCTAACTGTCAGGTATTTCCACATCGAGTGTCATAACAGCTGTACTGTGGCCTTTAGGGGCGTATATACCTGCAGGTCCAAACATACAATTGTGTGGACTATAAAGAAGACTTGGAAGCACTTTAAATTTCACCTCAAATCCCTTGTGACTGACTAACTCCATGTTAATTCTGTTATGTCACCGGACTTCCTTTGGGAGCCTTTGGAAATGAGGACTCATGTCATCATGCAAATTTTTGTAATACTTCAAAGTAAGGAAATAAAAAAAAACAACTATAACAAGAAAAGTAAAAGATGTGAGCTTTCTTTTGTTTTTATGAGTTTTTGGGGTTTGTTGGGTTTTTTTTAATCAAACTTCTATTGCTATGGTACCTATGCATTCTTTATAAGTTCATCTTACAAGGCTGGTAAATCTAACAACAGTATTATTTTTTAAAGTCACTGTAGAGTTTTGTATTTTAGCTGAACAAAATTAATTTCTTCATCTGCATATTAAACACATACAACAAAGCAAACTATCTTCATAAAGAATTTTTCCTTTGGGATCAGCTGTCTGCACATCCTATCCCCAAATGATATTAACATGAAAACTAGGATATTCAGCATCTTTCTTCACAAAAAACCTATTATGTTCTATTTCCTATTCTGAGGAAGACATCAAAACAACATACAATCTCTTTGTCACTGTTCCAGTTTAAATGTGGTCAAGACTTGTGCTGTAAAATTTCAGAAGTGGGGCTTAGTCATCTGACATTTCGTTCCCCAAGTCAAGATGCTGATTTGCTTAAAGAAAGTGGCTCTGCTGCAATATTAATTTTAAAGTTACTTCATTTAAAAAAGATAGGTGATAGGGATCGCCTTATATGAGGTTACATCAAAAGGGATACATGAGAGGTGTCTGAGCTTATTTGGATGAGCAAGTTGAAAACTGGCAGGGATGCAGCACTTGCCATTACAGCTGTGCTGGAAAGAGCTCACGATCAGGAAGTGGGAAGGCTTGAGACTGCACACACTACCTGAGCTCTGCACCCTGATGCAGACATATTTCAGTGCAGTTTTGAAATGCTCTCTGTCTTTTCCAGTCATAATATGTGCTTTCTATAGGCAAACAAATATAGCATCTTATGCTATGTATTCCAGGCAAAGAAAGTCTTTTAGAACATCCAAAATGTACATGTAAAATACAGAATGTCATCTTAGAAAACAGAAAAACGAGTGCAACAACTTTTATGCTTTCATTCTCACAAATGCCTATTTACCTGCTCCCACCTGTTTTGTGGTGTCTAAGGGAGCCCTCACTTAGGGCTGGAAAGAAATTTGTTCCATGGCTGCTACTTAAGTCCATAAGCTTGCCAGGGCACAGAAAGACTTATATCTTCAGGGAATACTACTGTCAAAAATATGTTACTAGGACCATGCCAGGCTTTATCAAATGTGTTATTAGGCACTGTTTAAGGAGCTATGGGGTAAAGGAAAAGTTTGCTTTTCAGAAATAGCTGTAGTCAAGAGGAAGAACAATTGCTCACTTTCATTTTTTGGGATGACAAAAATGCATGAGACAGAAAAAATTCTTTGAAGATTATTTAGGTCCAGCTTAACTCCATATTACCTGAAAATTATTTCCACTATCTAACCTTTTTAGCAAAGAAAGTTTATCAGTTTCAATTATCCTGACTCAGAATTTTGTGCATTCTGTAAAATACTATAATAAGAAAGGTTGAAGGAATGTTACGGCTTCTACGAAGCAATTTAGGGTGGAATGGCAGAAGCAGGCAGGACTTGGTAGAATCCTGATGAATCACAAACTCATTTAGGTGATCTAGATGATTTCTAAGGTCTCTTCCAACTCAAGCCATCTTATGAATTAGGTTGAGGAAAAAAAATTAAGAGCATAGTGTTCAACTGTTAACCTAACACTGTCAAGTCCACCATTAAAAATGATGAGATGTATAGTCTGGTTCTCTGAAAAACTGTTGAAGTCTAGCTTTTATGACATAAGACCTACGAATTAAGTAATACTAAAAATAATGTCAGAGTCTTATACCAGGAAACCTAATGAGAAAAAAACTCTCAGAAACAGCCTTTTGAATGGACCCAACCCAACAAGAATAATTTCCTCCTCAAAAAATATTTGAAGGCAAAAACTGATAATTAAGAGGAAATACTTCTGTATTTTTGAAACTTTATTGTTTTCAATTAGATTTTCTGGGTACAAGACAGTCGCTTAATGAAAGACTCTTTACCACATTAAAAGTTTGTTAGTATCAAGGTATATTCAAAAGTCCCAAAACAGAAGAAACAATTGTATATCTCTAAGTGGTAGTAAAGGAGAAAAGTACTATTAGAAGCTAGGTTATTGCTACTGAATGCAAGTAAGTGACTTCTGAAGATTCTACATTTCTTTTGTATAGAATATAAATGAGGTGAGTTCATTTTTTTTTCATCACAGCTCAGAAAATAACTGTTGATCTAGAACAGCTGGAAAAAATTAGTTATTGACACATCGGTTTAGAAAAGGCTTAATACAGAAGGACAAGGAAAGGGCTGCATATTTAACATTAGCATAACAGAGTGACATTTATTGCAAATTTAATTACCTAATATGCGTGTTTGAAAGTTGTCTGAAAATAATCACTGACAACTTATTGTAGTGACTGAAAAATTAACAGCTCCAATTGCCAAGGATGCCAGAGGCTGGCAGAGGCAATGCTTAGTGCTGTCAGAATGAAGGAGGAATCTGGTACTAACACTGGCACATTTTGGCTAAATAGAGTAGTATTATTGCTAAGGTAACTGATGCAGATGGTACATAAATATTTCTGATGGAAGACAACACCTACAAATAGTAGGTGGTAGACCCTGAAGAAGTTCGTCTTCTTCCTTCTTCTAATAATCCTGCTACTTCCAAGTTAGAAAGAAAAAGCCAAGTATGTCTAATGTAGTGGGAAATCCAGAAGATAAATATAAAGCCACCTGCTTGCTGCTACAAAATTGACCCTTTATTAACCTATGAGAAAATAGTAAAAATAAATGGACTTTGCCTGGAGTCAGCTGAATGCATGAGGTGAGCAGGGAGGCATGTGATTGATAAAAGATACAACACTTGGAAGCCTTGGAGCAGAGAGACTAATCCATGAAATACAAAGCAGAAAAAGCATCCCAGACCAGACTGCACGTTCCTCCCAAGGACAGGAGCTGTATAAGTGTTCTCCCATGCTTTTTAATGAGAAATGGCCCTAATAAAGATATTTATACTGTTGTCACAGAGGTATCTGCCATGTAAGCACCACCAGTTGCAAATTAGCTTAAGACTAAAAGGCAACGCAAGACTTGGCAAAAGCTATTTTAATTTCCCCCCAAAACACTTGAGTGCTTCTGCAGTGATGTCAACTAAAATTCACTTAAAATTAAACATAAACTTGAAATTATATACATACTACTAAGCAGAAAAAGTCAACCTGGTTCAAATTTGATCTCCTGGTTCAAATATTGCTTCCGTACATCAGATAACATAATTCAGAAATAAGAAGTTTAGACTGTGATTATATTTACCCCTCAAATATAGTTGCAAATATTTCACTAGAACTATTTATATAGAAGTGTGGTTGCTGTCACAATAATTTATTCTTATCTATTGATTTCATTGCCTAGATAGTCTCCAAATGTGAAAGCATAAGATGACATTCACAATCCTACAACAGAGCTGTCTTGCTCTCCTTTCCACTGACTGGGAGATGCAGTTATCCATATTAGGATCACAGAAATGAACAAGAGTTGCATGACACAATCTCTCCTTGCCTTATTTTATTTTCAGCTGTAGTATAAATGAGGTCATCTCCTCTCTAAGACAAAGATGGAGAAGAGCCCATTTCAGAGTTTTCCTTAATTCCGGAAACTAAATTAATGTCCTTTATATCCCACCAGCCTCCAGCAAAAGGGAACCCATAAGAGATGAACAGTAAATGTGCAAATCAGAAGTGTGTTTGATTCCTTAGGAATCTGAGCTAGCCACTGTCACTTAGAAGAAAAGAAAAATGCTTCTAAGTGAGGTGCTGCACAGCAGGACTTCGGTTGTGGTTACCACCTGCTCCCTGAGAGCAAGTCACCCCTGCTGTGCTCAGGGAGTCTGCCAGCAGAAGCAAACACTGTCCTGAGTAGTTACTGTTAAAATTAAACAGCTCCTTAACAAATGAGGGGACCTCAAGCACCCAACCCACTTTAAACTTACAGGAGAGTCACTTCAAAAGCTGTTTAAAGCACACTGAATTTCTGATCAACAGACTGTTTTTCTCGATACAGGCACAACTGCAAAGAGAGCATTTGTTTGAAATTGATCCCCCAGTGCAAGTTTTAATGTGCTGTTAAACTCAGCCATTTAAACCAGAACCAGTGAAATAAAACTCTGATGACTCTTAAAGATTTTAAGATTAATGCTGGAGGAAATTACCTTGCCTAGTCATGCCTACTTTTATTAGTACCCTGCAGTTGTGTTTCATTTTGGATGTGGCAAAAGTATGATTTGAAAGTCAAGAAGGCAACTCCTTGCATTTTGTATTTAATTATTGAACACAGAACAATGCTAAAGCTGCATTTCCAAAGTTTGAGCTGTTGTGATTTGCAAGTTTTACTTAACAAAACTGCAATCTAGCAGTAAAACATTGTCTTATCATGATCAGACTGATAAATATCATGTGTCTTTTATATTATATATGCGTAGTAATCAATGTAGCAGCATTGTAGAATTTGACAATTTACTTATTCTTTTCTTATTTTTAGATAACAATTTTAATACAGTGAAACACATTTCAATAGGCTCCACTGATTATACACATGGGGTACAAACTTTAGTATTATTCCTGGTGTGTTACATTCAATTTTTTACTGTAGTATGGGGTTTTAAAGAGAAAGCTAGTTTCAGCTTATAGTGAAGTTGGTTTTATTATAAGGCTACAGCATACACAGAATTCATTAGCAAAATGGCAAAACAAACTAGACCAGCTGGGTTAGAGAAGTTCTAAAACATTTATCAAGATCTTCAGATGAGCTGTACTCCCTTGGCACATTCCAGCACACCACACGAACTTCTCCCAACTCTGCTCATGAACACTACACAGCTACACTCCTGTGCAAATGTTTCAGTGCCCAGTCATTAGCCACACAGCTCAAACAATATTCAATATACAAATCTAACTTGAAATTAATATAACCTGCTCCTTATTTATGCCTGTCTTTAAATGCAAAGCTGTGCTGAATGAAGCAATTTTTAATCACTTCCATATATTCTCATCCTTTCCCTACCTACAAATGTAAGCCTCCAGGAAATTTCTTATCAAAATAAATGTGTACAAAACAGAAACAGGCTGGTGGAAGTCTGAACAATCGAACATTGAACAATTTTTATTTTAGCATTATTGAATAGAAGAATCACACAAGAATGGCATTTGCTGCTCCATGATTAAATTTTGATGGTGGTTCAAGTGAAAAAGGACGGGAGGAAACAGAGTAGCAGCAGAAAATATCTAAGTATTTCCTGAACACTTTTTCTTCCTTTTATGTCAATAATGAAAGAAAAAAAATTATAGAAGATGGTAGCAAACACTTTTTAAAAGTGTTTTGAACTCTTTTTAAAGAAACATGAGACATAGGAAAAATCCTCCAAGATATGCAATGTCTTCATCATGAAAGAATATGTGCTGACATTCAAACTTGGACTGTGAATTCCACAGAACTCCTTTCAGCTGTTTGTGTCTGTGCATGTGCTTAGTACAAGGTGGACAACTCTATAGAGAGAATTAAATTGTTTCTCCCTGAGTCTATGCTTAACCCTCTCTGGTCCATGCTGAATGTTTTTATAGTACTCAGCATCACCAAGCAGTAATTTCGGGAATAGTATTTCCCACAGATTTTCCATTTGTAAGAAGCAAAGATACATTTAGGAAGAGAAAATGTAGTTACTGAAGCCATCTGGCCAGGGCATTGGCCTTAACTTTCTTCCTCTTGCAAAGAGCTCCATGAAGACTTTGGTGACCACAGGTGGTTAAGGACCTTGAATTTACATCTTGTCTCAAAGACCTGAAAGATTGTTATGCAAGTATATACAAAAAAAAATAAAATCTTGCACTGACAAAGTAGTAATTCTTATAGTTAAATTTAAATGTCAAGGCAGACAGAAAAAGATCTCTCACAATCTGATCCCTGGACTCAAATTCAATCAGCAATTTTCATTAAGTCACTTAAAGAAATAACACTTTTAGATGTTTTCATTTTGTGCTACAGAATTTTTACATGTCTTCACTGCAGATTGGACTTTTGTCTGAATAAAGTAAGAGCACCAGCAACTTATTAAATCCAGGATTTTGGGGTGGGAGAAGAGACAGAGATGTAGAGAAAAATACAGAACATGCTGCAATGCTAGTATGTGCACTTGAGCATATACTATGAGGGCCAAAGAGGAAGGCAGTGGATGGTACTGATAAAAATTTATGTTTGTATTCAAAGCCCTTCCCTTGGAAACAGAGCAGAGAAAAGCTATGGGATTTTTTAGTTGTTTTATTCTATAAATAACATTCACTGGGCACAACACACTGTTGCAATGCCCAGTCAACCTCTAAATGATAAACCAATTCACCCTGGTGACCAATGGGCACTTGTCTCAGGACATGGAAGGGGGATTCTTGTTCCAACCAAGAGAAAGGACTGAAAATCCATTGAAGTCTTCACTTCAAGGAGCATCTGTCAAGCAATTCCTGACCCAAAACTCTAGTAGCATTAGTGACAAGAAAAGTTTTCTGTCAGTTCCCTTTGGGAGCAACCCTTCCTCTCCCTCTAATAAGACCCAACACTGTACCTCTCAGCAGTACAGACAGGTGCCAGAGCTAATGGTTACAAAGACAACTGTAGGAACTGAAGGAAGCAGGTGCCTAATGCAGAATTAGTACACATTCTGAGAAAGTGGTGAGGGGTAGATACATTTGGATATCCTGAGAAGATGGAAGTGCAGAATGAAACCTATTCCTCCAACAACTGGATCCATCTCAGAATATCCAAATCAGCTCTTTCCCCCTTCTCATTCCTCAAATACTGTCCCTCCCCAAAATTACTTAAATTCTGCTTAAACCATAAAAAATCTTAAGTCAGCTGAACATACAATAGCATCAGTCTTCATCAAGACCTAAAAATTTTGCATATTCATGCAATTTCAGCCTTATTGTGGAACACTTTCATAAACATTTGGTGCAATTCATTTTCCTAATTTCAGCCTTTTGCTAATATTGAAGGCTCTCCTTCCCTCTTGCTGCTTGCTTTTATATCCTTGCCACGTCTAATATTTCATTGCGTGTAACTACAAAACAGATTTTTTTTAACTCATCTCCAAAAATCAGTTTCTCCCACACGTGTATCCCCAACAAGACTTCTTTCTTCAGATCAAGTGCTCTTGGTTTGTTACTGTAAGTAACTAGGATTGGATGGGAAGGATGGCTAAATTTCAGGACTGCTTTTTTCTGAGTTTTTAAGTTCTTGAAGATAAAAGCTTTACTTCTTTAAGCTGTTGTTTTGGGTTTTTTTTTCCTTAGAAGACATCAGACTTATCACACAAAACATAATCCCATCAATTTGAATACAATAGAAGGACTAGGAAAGATTATATCTTTCTAGATATAGGACAAAAAGTCCTAGTCACACGTAAACAAAGCAAAATTGGCCCTGTTGAGCTAATAGAAACAGGCTATGTTGTTGCATATGTAGGTTTGGGGATTTTCCCTTCTACATTCACATACTTCTATACAGAGCTTCAATTAAACTAAGTTTGCACTGTTTATCTCTTGGCATGAGGAAACCCCTCTACACCACATTTCATGTGTAGTCCTGGACAGCAACTGACATACTTGGTCAATTGTACACATCATTAAAAATGCATTTAATTATTCCCTCCTGCAGCCTGGCATAAGGCTCTCCCCAGTAACTCTGGGGCAATGCTGTAATTGTACTGCCAGTGGTTGGGCAACACTTACTGATGTGAAGCTGTGCTAAACTTTGCTGTGTTTCTGTGTGATAGGTAAGTTTTTTAAGGATTCCTGCCATTGCCACGTGTAAGCATACACTTAAAAGCTTCTCTCTGTACTCCAAAAATAATGTTCACATGACAATGAGGTGGAAACAGAAGAAAGTACTGAAAAGATATTAGAACGAGGTTGGGGATACCAAAAGAAGCAGGAGCTGTGTTACCAGCCAGGTTAGCAGAGCCAATAGGGAAGCTGCATAGAAGAGAGAGGACATCAAATTAAATAAATTTAAAGTTTTTAAAAGTACAGACAGAAAAAGTACAGTTTGAGCAAAAACTAAAAAATAAATTAAAAAAACCCCAAACACTTTCAAATATACCAGAGAGGGGAGACAAGTATTTCAGAAGAAGAATACAAGAAGAGTTAAACAGTGAAGGCTGTGGTGAACAAAAAATCCAAAGAAAGAAACCAAACCAACCAAGAAGAACAGGACATAGCAATTCTTTAGACACACTAAGTGTGACAGCATTACCAGTTACAGGGGGTCCTGAAGCAAAATTTCCCTGAGCATAGGCAAAATAAAAATGGAAGAAAAGATCCGAGTGTCCAAATATATTTATACATGTGCACTTACAGTGGTGCTTCTGTACACGTGATATTCCACAGCTGTATGTAGAAGAGATGACCCTTCCTTGGAAATTTCACTTGGATCAACTACATAGAACTGGAGTTTTAACAAAGGTGGGAAGCCAGAAACCAGCTAAAACACCTGAAGGAGGACTTTTGTTCTTGGAAGCTTCTAAGCTGAGAGCTATCAAAGCTTCATTTGATTAATTTGGAAGGGGAGAATGATGTAATCCCTCTAACAGTTTCTAAAACAATAGCACCAAAAAGACAAATCTACCCAAGCTCCAAAAACCCTAAAAGACCCTGCGGACCTATGCCACAAAAACCTTCCAACATCACAAATGTGGACAAAGGGGCTCTTACACACTGCCTCACTTGCTTTCAGAACACCATGAGCAAACTAAGGGCACCTTGCAGAAAGTCTTTCTCAGAGACCCTTGGGACTTTCCTAACTCTTCTAGAAGACACATGGCTTCTCCAAAAATGCACTATGTACGTACTCAAGGTTTAAGGAGTGCCTACTACATCTATATCTTATATTATCATCGTCAGGACTTCCTTAAAATTTCATTAAAATGTTACAAATTATACTAGGAGAAAATCACACATCGAGAAATGCACTCACAGTGAAAGATTCTGCTTTTAAAGTAAAACCCATCACTGAAATCAAATATCCCACAAGTCATCCTTTACCTAATGGAAGCCAGCAATCACAGAGCAGTCAAGACAGAAGATGGCCATTAATTGCAGTAACTGCACCTGAAACTATTTGCTAAAATTATTTATACCACTAACAAAGTTATCCACAGGTTCAGCTAATTCCTAACCACCAGTGTGAACCAAGAACTCATAAAAGGGATAGAAATATTGCTAATTACTGCAGAGTATTTTTTCTACAGAAGAACCATTCTATGTGTAACTTCTCAGCCCTGAATTGAGAAAGAGCTGAAGAAAGAAGTGAGAGACAAGATCAGAACTAACATTTATTGCTCTACAGTGACAACAGTGTTTTGAGAATATTACAATTTATTCACTAATCCTCTACCCCTAAATATTGCCCTAATATTTCACAAATGCTAATTATCTGTCTCTCTCTCTGTGCCATGAAGGTTAGTGACTTTGTCACTCCTCTCCTTGTTAATACTTCCCCTTCACTCCACAGGTCCAATCACCTTTTCTTTCAAATTGCTTAATTGATGAACATAATCAAGTTAAGCTCAGAGCAATTGTTCTCCATCTACATTTAATTTTGAAGGGTTTTTGTTTCTATCTCAGACACTGAGACTGGCTTTGTGTTCAAAAGCTTGTTTGTCCCCCCTCAGGAGCCTGATAAGAAATAAGTGGATACAGATGCAGTCTTATCAAAGAGTTTGAGATGGGGAATAAAATTTGTTAAAACTAACCAAAAAGCTGACCATCACACCATTAATTAACCCTCAGATATGTGGAAACTTTACCTCAAGATTCAATTTATATTTGTAACTTGAAGTTCTGGAAGAAGACATAGGAGAGCACCACAGTTTTCTGGAATTATTTTTTCTATATCAACAAAAGCACAAGTTAAGAGCAAGGTGAATCTCAGACAATGATAATAGCCCTAAGAGTTCTATGTTAAGACAATTCTCTCCTCCACAGTCACTGTACTAGACTTATCATGGCTGTAGCAACAGGCTTTATAACAAGCAAAACACATTTTTTTCCCAATTTTTAGTGATACACAAATATGGGTTAAGGAAAACCAAACACACACACAAAAGAAAAAAAAACAAAAAACAAAAAACGAAAAAAAAACCACAAAAACCACCCCATAAACACCAAACCAAAAAACCCCAAACCAAACTAAACCGTCTTCCACCCTACTTCCAAAAAAACTTAGTCTCCTAAGGTAACTTAGCTCCTTTGAAAAGACTGATGAAGTTTCTGCAGATGTTACCCCATTCTGATTTAAGGCAAGCCATCAGAGACACAGACCTTCTCTGCTGAGTACAGGGAACTGATGCCAAGTGACATTGAGAGCCTCTCAACTGCACATATTGCTCCAGTGTTGATCACTGGACACACTGAGACAGGATAATTCAGTAATAAGGTTCAAAGAATCAAGTGGAACCTTTTAAGTCTTAATATATCCTACTGTCTTTTGAAAAGGTGCATGTGTTCTGTAATATCAGTGTCTGCTATATCTGGAGACAAAGTACCTTTTTGAAGTTGTATTATTGTTTTTCCCTCTAACAGTTTTGGTTCCTTTCCCCATATAAAGGAATTCAACATATAAATTTATCATATTTTACCATGCATACTATAACACAGTATGTTTTTAAATGACTGGATTTAAATCAATAAACCATTCCAAATCACTTCTGTAGCATGGAATTTTAAAAACTCCAGAAAGAAAAATGGTTCTTTTTCAGACTAGACAAGCCACACCTTGTTTCCCTCCTGCCTCAATGCTTTGGGGTTATTTCATTTCTGCTAGAAGCAACTACTGATTTATGTTTGTCAACTTGCTTGTCACTGGATAGGCATCCTCACAGAAGCAACCCAAGCTGTCTGAGAGCTGCAGTATCCCTGCTTTCAAGCTCTCAACATACTTATATTTGAAGCTGCCAGTAGTACTTCATGGTATTGTTTTAGGTAGCAGCTTTCCCAGCAGTAAAAGAGAAACCACCAGACTCTGTTCAGCACCTGCAATGCCAAAAGATCTGAACTCAGGTTTCCTGAGGTGAGCAGAGAGTGTACCAAGTCCACCATGCCACCTAGCCCCCAGTGTATTAAGATGTTAATTAGTCACTTTACTTATTATTCAGTCAAAATATGCTGGATTGAAACAAATTAGATTTTTAGCACATATTTCAGACATTGGCTCAAGACTTGCAAGGATTTTCTTTTATTATTTATAAGATCATGTGCTGTCTTCCTGCTGAAAATGAGATGGTCTGCATGAGGAAAAAGGTAAAAGAAAAGCAGAGAAATGAAAATCAGATATTCCCTAATGATATTTAAAAATAGAAATTTTGCTACTGTTACATACAGCATGTTCCATCTTTTGAGATTTAATGGCTCTCTTGTGGTTTAATGGAGAATTACTTTCAGTAATTGATTATTAAAATTTAAAATTGCTAACCATCTTCATTATTAGATGAGCGAACATGTTATCCTTGTAATTAAAAAAGCTTGAGATTCACTTTCATCCTGTTGACAGAATGGGCAGATAGGCTCAGCACTCCAGTGCAATGGTTTCAGGGTTCTTGTTTGACAAAAATAGCCAGCAAGCTATTTGATGGTGAAAATAGAGAACATTCACAGACTGAGAAAAAAATAATGAACAGAGATAAAATAATAAAAATCCTTACAAACTAATTAAAGTTTTCTGTCCAAACTATCATAGGCAGAATACAGAGAGCATTTTCCAAAGAATTTCAATTGGGTTTAGTGAAAGAAAAAAAAACATGTATTGTTTGTGTTACAAATATACACGATACATATGATTTTTTTCCTAGATCTAGGGCTATTTTCACTTTTTGGAACTCAGTGCTGGACTTCTGCAGTAATACAGAAACATGTCTGGGATAAGTGGGAAGAGTTCCATGTTCCCCCCTAAGAAAGCCTTACAGCCAAATAAAGGAGAAGAGCCTTCCCAAATTACAAAGGAGAACCAAGATAACATCTACAGTATAACTCAAAGGGGTGAGAGTTTGCACAAGAAAAGTAATCCTTTGGCATTTCTGTTGAGACTAATAACAACAGTTTAGGTCCTAATTTAAATGCCATAGGCAGCTAATTTTCATACCACAGGCAGAACATAAGCAAAACAAACCAAACCCTGCTTTCCCCCCAAACTCCCCTCCCTCCCTGCCCCACAAAAAGAAGCAATTATATTTATTACAAAGTTTTAAAGTTAGTAAGCATATTGTCTTTTTGGATGTATCTGCATTATGCTGTCAGTTCCCACACTTTGCAAAATGATACAAAACCACCAAAAGTTCAAGACTGCTACACAGTAGCAGAGCTTTAAACAATTGAAAATAACTTTTTCATCCTATATATTTAATAGTAGTCTCTTTGCCAGAGATATCACTTGAAAAAACCTATTGTTATATTTTCTCATTTTTCCAGCAAAATTAGAAATTTACCACTTACGCTTCTCATAGTAAAAAGCATGAAGAAACTTCCAAAATATAGAGCAAAGATGCTGGAAAACAATTAGTTTCCTATAGTAATTAGAGCAGATGTTTTTACCATCACACTGGGTGATCTTTATAACTAATGGTAATATCAGTGTGAAATGTCTGAACCATCAGGATCACATTCCTCAAGCCCCAGAGTATTTAAAAACTGTTCTTCTAGCTAGTCCAGTTCAGTTTGTTTCCCTTCAGTTCTTCCCTAAGACTGTTTTCATCTCATCTCAAAGACCAGGAATGCTGTTTGTTCTATGCATATGTTGGCATACGCTGCCCCATCTGAGCACAATGCCAAGGCAGATTCAGAATGGCAGAAACACCTCAGGTCACAACATCAACAATTTTTCCAAAACATGCCATGAGCGGAAATTCCACGTTGTCAGCAGAGTATGTGCCATTACACGATGTACATATACAATAAAATAGTATGTGTTATATATAGTATAAAATAGTATAAGTGTTCCTCCATATAGTTACGGAAGTATATTAACCACAAAATATGAATTGCAAAATATGCAGTGTATATGTTTAGTTTTCAGTGTATATGTTCATTTCCGTATCCTGAGTGGCTTGCAAACAAGCATTTTGTGTTGGTGCATAAATATTATATGTGTATTATACCACATCCTGTCTAATGCTACAAAAATCATTCAAGGGAGGCATCAAACCTTAGTTTGAATCACAGAGTTGGACCAAATAAACTGAACTTTCTAACTTCAGTGCCTCCCCAACTCTCTATTAGCTAAACTATAGATTACTAAAATACAAAATACAGAGCTGTCTTTATCTGGTAACAGCTTTTCCATAGGCCAGGAGAAGTGTGTGTTAAGGATCTATTTTTCTGTATATGTTATCATCATGAGACAGAAAAATTAGTATGGATTTCCTGTCTAGCAGGATGCAGGATGAGTATAGCTGTTCAAAAAGCTCAGGTTTGTTTTTAAACATAGACAAGCTGGAGCTTAAAGTGTGAGGTTATGATACCACATGGTCCATTATATGTATAGCTCTAAAAGTTACCTTCATTTTACATAGATAAAAGATTCTCTTCATCCTCCAAACTGCAAAAAGTATTTCCACTATAAATGACAGAATCACAGAAAAAACTAGAATAGATTGCAAAGAAGGATAAGGTCACTATTTCAAATGTTTCTGTGTGAACCATTTTGCATTTTTATGCATCCCTCCTTGGAACACTCGACGTCTTGAGACTCACTGGAAGATAACAGAATTCCAAAGTTACATTATTTCTGAGTGAGCACTGTCAGGTTAGGACCAGGGAATTATAAAATGAGATGTCAATAGGATTAATTACAGGAATAGAATCAGAAGAACTGTAATTTTAATTATAAAAACCAAGTTTTCCCTCTGATTTAAAAAAAATGTGTGAAGGTTCTTGGCATATATCTGCAATATTCCATGATGTTAGCAACCCCACTCTGCATTCTACTTCACCATGCCTGAACTTCATACCTGGTATTCAATACCTTAGCAGTGCAAAGACAGGGACCAAATTTCACCCTCTTTGGTCACAGGCAAATTCATGTGATACAGATCTATTCTAATTATAAAGACCTACATGGGATTGGGAACATGAAACAAAAATACAGAATAGCACAGTTTTCAGCTTTATCCTGTGAGGCACAGAAGACACAAAATACTAGCAGATATCAGCAAGTTCTCAAGTGATATAACTACTTTGGCACACTCAAAACACCAGATTACCTGTTAGACTCCGATTTCAGCTGAGACTAAATTTAAAAAGAAGGATGTGAAAAATTAGATTTGTTGATTCATTTGAGGAGGCTATTATGGTTAGCAGGATATATTTTGTTAATATCCAATGGATTATACTTCCTTTGGTCACATACTGTTCAGTTATGTAGGCTTGGAGAGATTGTACTGAATGGAGTACATTTGGTAATCTCCAAATCGCCCACAACAAGTACTTAGTAGGGTAAGGTTAGAGAACAATAGGAAAGGGACAGGTGGACAAAACCCTCAAGTTTTACACAAATAGTAATCCCAGTGTGATTTGTAGAGCCTAAGAGCTGAGTCAAAGAGGAGGCAGGAAGAGAAGTACATTTCTTTGCCAGAATCTGCCTTTTCCTTTAAGAATGATTCCTAGTTAGCAAGCTCTGCCACAAGCAGTGTCAGCAAGAAGCATCCCCTCACATGTCCAAATGTAAATAGTGTAACTCTCAGGTTTGTTTTAGAGATAGGGAAGGGGAAATAGGATAAGGAGAGTGAGAACTCCAAAAGGGAACATTTACAGCTTGGCCAAAAATCTTCAAGACCCAAGTACCCACGATACACACCCACACAAAGCTAGCACAAATACCCATACAATCACGTGACTACATACAGTACATGTGAAAATCCAAAACCTGGGCATGCTTGTGCTTTGCTTTTCTTATGTAACTCATCACAATCTACTGTATGAAAACACTAAATCCCTTGAACTTCACTACAGGATCTACTTCCATAAAGCACTTATTAAAATTACAGATGGCTCTAATTCAGTATGCCACTAACTAATGTTGTGGCTGGATTACAAACCCAGTGTCACCTCTACATGTGATGCACTGGGTATCAGTTGGATGTTTGGCTCCGTGCCTGGCTACAGCATGGGAGACCCAAACCTTCAAAGCTGGCCTTGTGTCCTCCTTTCCTCCTGAGAGAGTTTCTCCTTGTCCTTACATGGCTCTGATATGCTCTTATTATAGGAATAGAATACGTAAAAACTCATGCAAAGACAAATTTCTACTGGCAGAGACAGAATAGAAAGGAACTAAGCACGCAACATAGAAGTTGATTAAATTGACATTTCCCTTCACTTACATTTTGTAAAGTACATGCTTTGCTTATGTATGCAGGAAATCCTTTTTGCTCTCCTTTTTTTGTTCACTGCATGCTCCATTTTGGTTCCAGCACACATCACCCTGTCCAAGCTGATTTCCATTCCACTAAATGACTAGCTTATAGCAAGCAACTTCTTGGATTTTATAGTTTTACATACAATGAAGCAAAGAGAACTAATTGTTTTTATTTTCAAGTGGATCAGCTAAAATTACGTGTAATTTAACATGGATATTTCTTCAACCAAGATGAAGAGGAAAAAAATAGACCCTTATACTTGCTTAGAAGAAGTATCAGAAGTCTGCTACTACTGAAAACAAAAAGCTGGTTTTGTATTTTAAAATGTATTTTTAAAAATACAGATGCATTTACAAAAGAAAATTCTATATTAAGTTTCACAGGAACAAAAAATACATGAAAGGAGGGAAATTACTTTCAACTCCAATTACAATCTCAAAGATGAGAGAGAAACCCAAGAAAACCTCACCACACCAAAAATTCAATTTATCTTTTTTTGTTTCTTCTGAATATGGATGAAATCTTATGCTAGTGACACTTGCACTATCATTATATACTGTTAAACATAACAATCATAATTTTTCATTCATATCTATATTCATCCAGACAATGAAATAATTTATCACATCATTAATGCTTGATTTTAAAAAGGATACATAAGCACTTAAGTACTGCATCTGGAACAGGTGATTAACATTTTTATCAATAGCTGAACTACCACAGTGTACCAAATTCATACATTACAACTGAGGTATCAATTTGAATAATGTCCCAAAATTATAAAGTGGAATGGTGGAGTACTTTGAAGACTTTTTTCCAGACACTGTCAGTGACACAGACAGACAATAAAATCTTATCCTACTGACAGCATTCAAATAAAGCTGAAGATAGCATTCTAATTAAATTCATAATTTCATTTTAAAATAGCATCAGCTGGTAGTTATAGCAAGCCACTACAGCATTTTTCTCTCTAATATGATATAGTCTATGTGTGTTCTGGACCTAGAGGCCTATGCCACAACCTGTTCAAGTACAGTAAAACAGAGAATCACCAACTGAAAATAAGACTCCAGCAAAAGAGGCTTGTTTTGTTTTTAAACGCTTAAATGACTGAAATTTACACTGTTATCTTTATACAGGAGGTTTTTGATACACTTTTCCTCTCTGTTGTTGTAACCATGACAATTCATAACTATAATATAGCTATCCATTTAAAAATATCTTCATTAACATAAACAGTATCAACTTCAGTCAGTTTTGCTTTTTCTGCAGGGAATACAACCCTCAAATGATAGATAACTCTCTCAGCTAACTACATTTTCATACCACAGCAAACCAAGCAACCAGTTTACTGATACATTCAGCAAACAGGATTTATGAAACTCCCCCAGCCAAGTTTTTCCATGGCTTTAAATATGTATCCACTCAATTTGCAGGACCTTCTTCAGCTTGCTAAATTCCTGCAAATCCCTATTACTACAGCACAGGGGCTTAGATGTGGGTTTACCTTCATAACCCATAAGCTGAAGACAAGCAGTATCTGACACCTCCGAGAAAGAGGCCCAGTCTGGCACCCCGGGCTTTTATTTAGCTAGAGCAGCCTAGAACCCACAGTACCAACTGCCCATAAAAGGATACAGTCCCCTATTTGCTAAGGAAATTGTTTGAATTATTGTGTTTTGTCCAGAGCCATAACAGTGCAGAAAAGCATTTCTTCCTGGCAGCCACTGAATTAAGTGCTGCTTCCAAAATTGATTAGGTGCAGAATGGCAATTTTAACAGTTTTTTTGGCTTTTGGTGTGAGGTGGAGGAACAACAGACCAAAAGACAATTTAGCATTGCAAATATGTGCCTTATTGTACACACACTAAAACCTGCCAGCTTAAGTGAGATGTTTTTCCCCTTTTCAAGGAATTTTAAAAGAGACATCATTTTGATTAAAACCCAGGGGAAGGTTGAAGTCATGAGAGCAGAGAACAGCTTCTACTCAGAACAGTGAAAAACAAAGATTCTGTTGTTCATAACTGCTCTGATCCCAGGTCGTGTTAGCTTTTTGTGGCATTAAGAAACAGCTGCTCAAAAACTGTCTTTCTGGAGACCAGGGAGACAAAAACACAGCAGTGTAGATCATTACTTTTCTGATAACACTAAAAAACCTAGGGTACAGCTGAGCTGCTAATAAAGCCTGCACAAGACATTCTCTCACACCCCACATAATCTTCTTGTGTGTGTTCAAGGCACAGTTACTCCTTTTTAATCATATATTACCCGTTAGCAACTCTTAGTCAAAAGATTCCCACTCTCTCTTCCTTTGCTGTACAGGAGGTAGCGATCACCCAGTCTTTTACCTTCCTTCGTCAATTCCTGCAGAAAAATCTCACCCTCCAATCCCCAAGTCACAGATGTCCCTCTCTGCTCAAGAACTGTCACCACCTATGTTCTCTTGCCTGGTTGCCCGGGGTGATTCTCCCTTGAGGCAGAGCTGAATGCAGTCTTTTCCACCTGCCTCCTTCCGGCTTGCGGACGCTCTGCTCAGCCATCTGGGAAGGTTTCTGGGCCTCTCTTTGTGGTGGAAAGAAAGTTATTTTGTAGGCATTCTGTACTACTAAAGCTTGTGATCTTTTTGCATCTTCACATCACTTTTTCATCAGTAAACCAAGTACAGATCCATGACCTTCCTCCAGTTTCTCCCACACTGGAATTTCAACTACAATAATTGCCACATTTTGTTTCAATAGGATTTTTACTGCTATTAAATTTAAACCAAGTATGAGTTGCAAATTGCTTCTAGCCTAGGGCAGACACATCTTACTCCAGGGCTTAATACTTTATTTGACCCTAGTTTGACTTCATATCAGGATTTACAAGACTAATCAGATGGGTAGCTTCAAAGAGGCACCAGACATTAGCTTTTTAGGCCTTTTCCTTAGATTTTTTTCCTCTAAGAACAAGCACAACATAAACAGTAGTTGGTTTAAGAACAAAGACTGTTTCCACAAACTTTTCCTTTTCTCCCAGATAGGAACGGGATTCAAGGACCTGCAAGGCCTCTACAGCAGTGACCTTATCTAAGAAATGTTGCACATAAGGCAGTAAAACAGGTAATACTAGGCAGAATATCAGTGTGCACAAGGCACTTAATATGTGCAATACTCTATCCTCTTCAGGAATTCTAGCCTCCTACAAACTGAGTCAAGAACAAACAAACTACATCTATAAAAAATTGGCTATAAGCAGCAATACAGTCATATTCTGCATTTACAGGAAACTCACTAATGGATGTGGACACAGCCCTTAAAAGACCTGAAAGCTTGGGACCTTCTCATTCAGTATATTTCTTAGCATGTGGAAGGTCTATAAGAAATCTTTCCCCTAAACATTTTTGACCCTTTTGCTAAAATTCATACACTTAGTATCTTGTGTACTGTGATAGATGAGGCTCTTTTTCACCTCTGTTTGTATGCCATCCCTAAAACTCATGACATTATTAACCTCTGTTTTTCAGCATCTAATAGATGTCACTAGAAAAACACTTTTAATAAATGCATCCTGGAACATTCAGTTTGGAGCTAAGGTACCATGTGTGAAAAGGAAAAATAATGATAAGTGATAAATGGGATAAAGATTTTAGGGAAATTTTATTGTATTTAATTAATCTACCATTTTTACAAAGTTGCTTTCAAGTGAAATGGCTTTTTACCAACTCCTTTTGAAAAGGTTAGAAGGGTATTCCCTGAGCTACAATCATTAGCATATAGATGTCTCTAAGTGTTAATTTCTGTTTTCACTGAATGAATGTAATTTAAAATGAGGCCCTTTCAAATCAGTTAACTTTGGCCATTTGAGGAAGATAAGAAAAACGGACTCAAGCATGAACCCCAGCAAAACCTGCTTCTTAAGGATAAATATGTGACTATTTAAGAGTCTCCATTGCCACATGCTGCAAATGATAGATTTCAGGAAAATTACGAGAAAAGGTGGATGATGGGATTAAAGTCCTTTCACTAGGTGATAGAATCCATTAATAGGGTTAACAATAACAAAAAAAAGAAGGGTTATTTTTATAGCTCATTTTTAAAAAGAGTTGAAAACCAGCCTAGAAATTACAGTGCTGGCAATTAGTTTTATACCTACAGCAAAATGTGTTGCTCCTCTTTCAGTTTTATGCAACAAAGGAAGAAATTTAGAAGCTGATCCATCTCCTAAATTAATGAATAATATACCAACTCATCTTTATCTGGATAAAGCTCAGGACTCTTTCGAGGTTTTCATTTAAAAATAATCCAGTACATGCTCAGTATGATGTACCATGAACCTCTGGCACAGCTGTCCATCCAGGCCTGTCACATGCCCCAAGAAGACAGGGTTTCTCTTCAGCATGTGTCTAGCATACATACACCATAGAACATGGTTAATAATGACACAGAATATTTCTAGTCAAATGCATCTCATTCTCCAACACAATATCATACCTTTACCAGAACATAACTTTTCTGAAATTACATTTTTCCCCAGAGTAGTAATTTCTTGCTTCAATGTTTTTAATTCATGGGAGAAAAATAAAGAAAGAAAGAAGCAATCAACTTCAGTCTTGAAGAACAGGAAATAAACATGGAATTTGAGAAAGTGATTTGTCCCAACCTACACAGAAATTCCACCTGTTCTGACAAAAGCTACAATGTTTTCGATTACATTTAATTTGCACATACTGAAATGATCATTGCCATATTTTGGTTAAGTCCTCAGAAAATATGTTTGCTCTGGAGCAGGATCTGGACAAGTGAGATGCAAGCCACACCATTTCCTTGGCATCAGGAGATCCCTCAGGTGAGGCAGGTGCTAGGAAGGAAACCAGAAAGACCATTCTTTTTCCCCATACAAGATGCAATTACATTAGGGAAGGAAACAATACATTGTTCAGAAAGTCAAAAAACAGAAGTAAGAGGAGAGACTAATGCCTTAGTACTGTTTTCAGAGAGGGAGAGAAGCAACAGCCACAAGATTGAGTCTGATAAATAAAATTGAAAGTCAGACCATACATACATACATCAAAAATACAATCCAAAAAAATCCACAAACCCCTGCTTCTACATTCTTGTTCATCAAGAGAGATTAATAGAAATCTAAGTTATTTCTCTTTGCCATTTCTACAAGCTGCTCCATTAAATCAACTAAAGATTCCTGTTGTAGGCTATACCTGATGGATTAGTCAAGAGAGAAGTCAATATTTTTCCTTACATATAATTTTCCTCTTCTTCCCTACTCAATAATTGAAACCAATTAATTATACTCAAATGGCATTTAGGTTGCCAAGTCATAGAATATGCTGAGTTAAAAGAGACCAACATCATCAAGTTCAACTTCCAGTTCTGCACATCCCCAAAAATCACACCATATACCTGAGAGCTGTCAGGCTTGGTGCTGTGACCGCTTCCCTGGGGAGCCTATTCCAGTGTTCAACCATCCTCTGTGTGGAGAACCTTTTTCTAATATCCAACCTAAACCTCCCCTGGCACAACTCCAGGCCATTCCCTTGGGTCCTAGTGTTGGTTACCAGGGAGAGATCAGCCCCTGCTCCTGCACTTGCCCTCATGAGGTAGCTAAAGACTGCAATGAAGTCTCCCCTGTCCAAGCTGAAATACCAAGTGACTTCAGCTGCTTCTCATACAGCTTCACCTTGAGACCATTCACCATCCTCACAGACCTCTTCTGGGCACCCTGTAATAGATCTATATTGGTTGGTGCCAATAATATCTATATTGGCATCCAGAACTGCACACAATATTCAAAGTGAGGCCACACCAGAGCAGAGCAGGACAATCCTCTCCCCTGCCTGGCCGGCAGTGCAGTGCTTGATGCACCCCAGGACAGGGTTAGCCCTTTTGGCTGCCAAGGCACTGCTGACTCATACTCCAGTAGCCATTGACCAGGATCCCCAGGTCCCATTCCACGGGGCTACTGTCCAACCTCTGTTCCCCCATCTCAGGTCCAGCATTGCAGAATCCAGCACTCACCCCTGTTAAACTTCATACAGACTGGTGGTTCCCATCTCTCCAGTTTGTCAAGAGATCTTGGCAGGGCCTCTCTGCCCTCGAAGGAGTCAACAGCTCCTCCTAGTTTAGCGTCATCAGCAAACAATATACCTTCAAGTCCTGCATCCAAGCCAACATTTAACAATGGAGGAAATAATGCATTAAACAAGCCCTGACAATTACACAGGCATGCAAGACTACTGATTTGAGTTCAAATTAAGTTCTCTTCCTGGAAAAGGTAATGTCAGTGCAAACTTTCCCTTCTAGATGCTCTAGACAACGTGTCAAGACCAGTTCTCTTGCCTCTTCTCTACCAACCACCAAAAGACAGGCCAGCTGATTTCAGCTGTAGTATGGATACAAGACTACTTGGACTTCAACTAAGACCAGCAACAGGGTATATGAAATAAACAGAACAGATGGTAAGAACATTCAGCTTTGATATTCTTTTTTATCATGGTCACTTTTCTGCATCAGATTTGCTTGAAATATGCCAATTATGCAAACCCTGAAAATGAGCCTTGTACTCTTCAGATAAACATACATGCATCCACACAATCTAATATTGCAACAGCAAATACATAAACAGGCCAACCCCTAGCTGGTATTACTATGAATTGTTGCTAATAAATCCAGCTTGAGTATGTCATGCAGTGGAACTGCAGGTACTCCACTCTCTGGTGTTGGATGTAAACTGGCTACAGGAGGAGGGACTTCCCATACACAGAATTCTTCACAAGATTTCCTAAAGTTACACTATTTATGAGCATTATCTACCCAGCATATTGGCTTCAACAGCCCTGTTCTATGAATAAGCAGAATTTACATGTAAAAGGCCAAGTGAAAGTTATGAAATCACATTCCACAATTACAAGCCTATCCATGCTATCCATTGCACAGTGCTTTAAATAAATTCTAAATAAACACTTTTATCTTGCTTTCTAATTTGAAAGATATTCAGAAAGAGCATGATGTACCTTTTACTCTCATTTACATCCCTGAAATTCTATTTTGTTTTGTAATTTTTCCTACATAGAGTTTCAAAAAGTTCAATAATTAAATTTCTTCACATCATCCCTTCCACAAGAAAAATTACTAAAAAAAGTCCTATGCTTTTAGCAGAGCTCTAAATAAAAAATGCCATCATATTCTGTATTTTTTGCAAGGCTCTTCATGTAAGTAGAACCCTTGTAGTCAGTTCTTAGTGTGTATGAAATGTGCACAGTCTTTAGAAATGCTGATAATCAAAAAAAGAGCCACTAGGGAAACAAAGTAATAACATTAGCTAATGCCACACAGTAATGTTTATTTAACAAATCTGTGTTGCATGCCTGACATTTCCCCTGGCATCAATTTATTTTGTTTTGCTTTTCTCTGATAGTAGCACAAATGCATTTAAAATGTAAACTTATTTTACACCTACCAAAGTGTATCCACAATATAATAAAAACATATACATCTTTTTTAATATCTTATGGGAATAGATACTGGAGATGTGCAGAAAGCCCAGCCGCCAAAGTAAACGATCTAGATTATGGAAAATGTTCATTTTTAGCATTCCCAATAGCTACTAAAACTGCAATTGTCAGTGCACTGTACATTACTGCATTATGTTATTTATAAAGTGCCACAATGTGACAAAATGATGCTATCTATCAGGATCCAATCTTAACTGAAAGTGGCAGGGGAAGTGGTGTGGATGGAAAGATATCTTCACAGACCATTCAAACTGGCAGTTTGGAATAGTTACAAATGGCAATTTTCAGAAGTTTAATTTACTGGTCATTTGTAAAAGTGTACACAAATGATTCAATGAACCAAATTAGAAAAAAAAGTTTCTCCTTTCAAAGTTCTCTGTAATCAAGCCATCTCTTTCTCCACTTTCCTTCTGGACAAAGTTCATGCTGCTTCATTCATCCACTCACTTCGTTAGAGTCCTAGATTAGTCAGCCTTTCTTTACAGGATCGGTACCTTTCTTGACTTAGAAAGCCAGCCCAGCCACTTGCCTCAAAAAAATCCTATTTATTTTCCCTTTTCCTTGGCATCCAACAGTCTTTGCTGCCTCAGTGGACTTTTTCCGAACATTGAAAATGCCAATTTTACATCTTCTCTTCTATAACATTTGAGTTATATCAGACAACACCAAGGATGACACCAGACAACACATCAGGCAGGCTGACATCCTCTCTCTTTTTTATACTCATAATCTACTTCTGCAGTAACATTTTTTATTATTATTTTTAAATGGGAGATAAAAAAGTTCCATTAAATTCAAAGTAACGGGGAAGAACAACCCTGAGACATACATATGCAATGGTTGGTCAGCAGTTAGATACTACCACAACAAAAACACCAGTTCAAAACTCAGAGGTCAGAAAAAATAAACAGTATCAAAAACTGAAGAAGAAAAAAACCAAGGGATAAAAACCTAACAAAAAAAAAAATCAAAATATTACCTGATTTTGTCTCACAAACCTTTTCTTCTAAATGCAGCCCTGATTACCTCAATAGAGCCAATAGGAATACAGGAAATATTCAAAAGGGAGACAGTTCAACTCTTCAACTGGTTTGTTTCCCAGAAGAGTTTCATCCATATCTATAAAGTAACAATTGCTGAAGTAAAGCACATTACCTGCTCGCTTCTTGTTGCTTATAAACATATCAAGAAGCATGTTTAAAAAGACACAAAGAACTTTTTCCACATAATGAGAACTGCAACTCTTTGCCTGAGAAGCAGGGAAGTCAAGAGTATAAATGGGACAAAATAGCTGCCAATAGTTCATAGTCCAGTAATAACTACTTAAGAACAGGCAAGATTCAGCCCACTGAAAGAACATCTCTAATGACAGACTGGTTACAACAGGAGACCCAGTGTTTTGGGGATGAGGTGAGGAGAAACCCTTAGTCTCAAAGTAGCTGTTCCTAAGGGCAAAGGGTATTCCTCTTTTCAATTTGTTTATTCTCATCTCTTCAGTGCTCCATTGTGCTTTCTCCATCTCTCCTGCAGAACTGGTCAGCTTGCACTTCCACCTTTTACAATCATTAACAGTTTTCCAGATGCAGAAATTTGGGGCAGAAGGCTCCACAGGAGAGAGAATACATCAAAATTATTCTTTGATCCAAAGGAAATAATAGCCTTTAACTTATCCATATGGGCCTGCACCTCCAGTTACAAGCCAAAGTATTGAAAAATGAAAGTAACCTAGCTGGAAAATTAGGTTTAACAAAGAACTGTACACATCTAGGTAGTTTTGACTAGATATGAAATTAATACTACAAGGTTTATGTTTTTTAAACTACCTGTAAGAAAATAGGCCTAGATATAGAACCTATTTTATAACACAGAAGTTTCACTGCTATTATTTCCACAGCAGAATCTGGAAGAATATGCTAGGGTATGCTGCCATATGGTCATATTTGCTCAGTTCCCCAGCTCCATCTATTTTCTTCTCTCTTATGAGGGCAGCTTGTGTTGCACAAAAAAAACCCCAAAAAAACAAAACAAAACAAAAAAAAAAAAAAAAAAAAAAAAAAACACAAACAAAAAAAAACAAAAAAAAAACTAAAAAAAACCAAAAAAAACCAAAAAAACCCAAAAAAAACAACAAAACCAACCAAACCCCAAATCAAAACCAAACAATTAAAAAAACCCAAAACCAAGACAATAACCCCTCACACAATAAAACACCCAAAAAGCCAAAAACAAGCTAACTCCAACGACAATTAAACCAAACCTACAAACCATTACATGAAAAGGTCTTAGTCTAGGTATAATGCATGACCTAAAGATATGTCGGCCTATATAAAAATCACTGTTTATTTATTTGACTGATAACTACATGGCAGGAAGACAATAAGAATATGAATCCTTGCTCAAAGACATATCATGCTTTGCATTACAATAATAAAAAAATGCCATTAAAAAAAAGCTAAATGCCATTATATGTATGAATAGCACCCTGATACATTTGGTACACTGCTATGCTCTCTTAGTATGTACACAGTACATAGGTTGTACTTCAGAGTAGGTCTTGCTGCATACCAAGAGTCTAACACCTGGACATGTTCACAGAATTATTTTTGAGTCTGCCATCTTAAAAATAGTTTAGTTAATGCTCAGTGAAAAGCAAATGACTGAAAGAACGCCTCCTTCTCTCACCTCAGTGTACCACACTAGGATGATTTGTTTCCATCTATCACCAGGATCAGCAGTAAATGAATTGGCAGATCTCAATTTTTAAGTGGTAGACACCTTAGTGCAGGCACCTACTTCTTTGGTACTCTTTTTCACAGTTTCATATACTCCTGCTCTCTATTACCCCTACAGAAAACTCTGGTCTTCTTTGGTTGGCCGAGGAAAACTGAAAATCTTCCACAAAAAATTGTAATCACTATATTCAATCCACATTCATCTACTTGACATTGAGCCCTTATTGTTCTTCCTTATAAAGATGTTTTTCCAGCACAAACACCAGGCAACACAGAAATGTTTAGGTCAGACTAATGTGTTACTGGCTGTAGGCTACAGTTGTTTATTTCCCTTCTTCAGTGCCAGTGCTGTTTATCCTCATACAGCATCACTCTAGACCTTTCTCTGCCACTACTGTTTTTCTTAACCTGTTAGTTGCCCTTATCTAGATCTGTCATTGCCTCTCTCCCAAGCTCAAAAACTTGGGCAGTAACATTCAAGATTTCCTATCAGAAGTCCACAGTGTAATCATTATATGACTTAGGAAGTGTCAGCTGAGGGCAATGTGCAGAAGCCACTACTCTTTGAAGCCTCACTTTTTCTTGGGTTTCTAGCACATAAAGAATCTCCCATGCGTAATATCACAGAATAAGCTAAGTTGGAAGGGAGCCACCAGGATGATCAAGTTCGACTCTTAGCCCTGCACAGAACACTCCCCAGGAGTCGCCCCGTGTGCCCACAAGCCTCGTCCAAATGCCTCTGGAACTCTGTCAGGTTTGGTGCTGTGGCCAGTTCCATGACGAGCCTGTTCCAGTGCCCAACTGCCCCCTGGGCGAAGAACCTTTTCCTGACATCCATCCTAAACCTCCCCTGACACAGGCTCATGCCATTCCCTCAGATTCTGTCACTGGTCACAAGAGTGATCACTACTTGTCCCTCCACCTCCTCTCATGAGGTGCTTATAAGGCTTATAAGCTGCTCCTTATAAGGCTTCCCCTCCAGATCCTTCATCCATCTTCATGGCCCTCCTTTGGACATTGTAATTTGGATGCATAAGTTTTTGTGTTGACTTTTTATTACTCAACACCAGAAAAAAGCAAAACAAACAAACAACTCCACAAAAAAAAAGAAAAAAAAAAGAAAAAAAGAAAAAAAACCCACCAAAAAGCCCAAAAACCTGCAATCCACTCAGATTGGGGGTTGTTTCCCTGCCCTGCTCATATCAAAGATTCCAGAATGTGTTACAAATAATAGAATTGAGACAGCAGTCTAATTCAATACACAGGAAGGTAGTAATATGCTGGGATTCACTGAGAACTGCTGCTGACACACTTGATTGAGATAATCAATTTACTCCTATTCCTCTTCCCGCCAACCACAAATAACATATAGTATAATGAGAGATGAAAATCTGTTTGAGACTAATTACAGATAAAGAAGTGCTTTGCACAGATTCTCCTTTACCAGATGGTTTCCACTAATATTCACTAATAAAAGCCTGTTTGAAGAGCTTGCATTCAGTTAGATTAGAGGAGGCAAGAAACAGCACAACTATGCCTGCAATTAACTTCATTAGAAAGATTCTGTATCAGTACTGTCCAGGAACTCTGTAGGTTTTATGATTTCCTTTACCACATGCAGATTTATTTTCTGCAGTGCAACATACCTGACAGCCTTTCTGTCGCAAAACTGGTTATTTTGGCTGTAAAGACAAAGTCTGAACTGGAGTCCTGTCAATATACAAACATGCACATATTAATGTGAACCTTGAGGATAGTACTACCTCTGTCTTTCAATGTAAACATACTATCCACCTATCAAAAGTTTAGAACAACTACACTAGGACAGTCAACTTATCAAAATCGCTCTCATAAACGCTGTTTCTGTTGGGAAGGTACTGATTAATCTCAAGGGTCATCAAATTATTTTGTCACCCTGTCTCTGTCTCTCCTATTCCTTATTACATCACTGCCCAGAAGGAAATTCAGAAAAGTATATTTCCTATGAAAAATATTTTAATTCAAGTAGTAGAGAAAATAACATAGCCCTGGCCATTTGTCAGAAGATCTAAAGTAACATACATTTAAGCATGAATAGCAATTCCTTCCCAAACAAAGTATTATCATGTAGAACCTAGAAGCTATTTGCTAAATATGACAAAACATAAGTAATTAGATTGTACACACACATTTTAGATATGACAAGTAACCACAAAAATACCTACCCACTCAAAAAAAGGGACCCACCTCCCTCAAAAAAAACAAAACCAACCAAACAAGAACATACTTTGTGTTTCTTAATGCCCAAGAACCATTTCAACCCATGGTCTTGTCCTTTGCTCAGATCCTCTCCATCACCTGATGACTTTTTGCCATCTTCCAGTGCTCTTTGTGGTGGGATATCTCATTACTGATCTTCATTTAAAATTATTCTATCTTCTAAATACCATCTTGGTTCCACCCACACAGAGCAGAAAAGTGATTCGTTCCTCCTCCTTCCTCCCACACCAGTGAGAAAACAAACCTGAGGTCAGGACTGATTGTTTATTTTGCTTCAGAATCTGCATCCAAAGGCAGAATACTCGTCTCCCTTTGTACCAATTACACTTCTACAAACTACACTGATATGAAGTCCCTACTTTAATGAAATCATCTTAAATATGGGTGTACCTTGAATGTCCTCTGGCAGAAAGGCATCAAATGAAGAGATGGTCTGAGATGATCTTGTGCTGTCTGTGAAGACTATTATATGTCCAAACAGACTAGGAATAGAACAAGAGAACCTCTTCACCAAACCTACTGCTAGAGCCAAGCAATTTAAACTCACATCATAATTCCTGGGAAATACAAATTCTTTGCAAGAATACTGTACAGAGGTATAGTTTATGAACAGGTCATTTTGTTTGTTTAAAAAAGAAAAATCTGGAATCGTTGAGTTGATTTGATACTTTGAACCTATATATAAAGTGTGCATTTTTAAAAATAATCCTCTGCATTACAAAGTTTGTGACATCATGAACGATTCTATAAAGCACTTTTTAACTGTCCCAGTTATATATGTGAAAAGAAACTATAAAAATCAGAATGAATGAACAATTCTTAAATTAGTACAAGGGCAGAGCAACAGCTTTTTTCAAAAATGGCTTTTATGCTGAACATGTTTGCAGTTTTCAAATTTATGGGTGTAGCTGTCAACATGTATATTCACTTTTAGAATATAGTCCTGGCTTAATGAGGTCTCCTGGAATGATTTCTTTTAATAAAAAGTTAACATGTTTACATATGTGGTTTCCACCTTTCTACTTTTTTTTAAATATCTAAGCTACTCTTCAGCAGAGATACCACAGCAAAGTTTAAAAGTAAACTTCACAGCACATTCAAATACTTCAACACTTCAAAGTCAGCTTCCAATAAAACTTTGAAGTAACAATTGCCAAAGCTAACTCCTAACAAGTGTAGATCCATGTCTTCAGCCAGAAACCTAAGCCAGAATGGAGTCACAAGACAACTGCATTTTAATTACAATTACATACCATCACACAAATGATGGTATTAGTAAACAGAAATTGGACTTCTTACTAGCCTTCTCATCTTTGCTCAGGCCTCATAATTGCAACCCACATGATATGTACACCTCACTTCTGTCTTATCATCTTTCCACCTTTCCATCTTTCCAGTTTATACTGTTTGTGTTTGGCAAGGCATAAGATGCTTAGATTCATATAATCTATACAACCCCCTCAGAACAAAACCTCCCCTACAACATCAGGCTGCCAAGTGATGACTGTGAATTATCCAGTAAAATACCAGTGCTCCACTAACTCAGAATTGCTCCATGAGAATCCACAAGTCACTGACAGAGCCAGTGAGGATTTTCAGATTTATACACATCCCTGCAAGAATGTCTCAATTATGGGTCAAACAGATTAAAACTCCTCCCCCACCCCGAGCAGATGAAGTAGTTGTTCTTTTCTAATGTATTCCATTTCATCTTCTCATTCACTTTTCTGCTCCTCAGGATTCAAACTGCTACAGAACACTTGGCTAAACAGCCATAGTTCTCTAGCTCTTACTTGGAGGTTCTTTCCTCCAGATGCATCATCACTGTTCTCTTGTTTGGGAGATCCCTATTTGTTTAGTTTTTCTTCTCTTGTACTCCCCACAACCACACTGATACACTATAAAGGAAAACCACTCCACTATAAAGATGGTCAGTTACCTCAAGACTGATTTTCTTTTCTTGTCTGTATAACCTAACATAGCAGAGCTTCTCTGTCATCATATTTATTTGTGAAGAGTCTGTATTAGATCAAATACACATTTCTCCTTCAGTTACCACTTTGAAAACATCCTGAACAGTACCTGTGTGTTAACCCATTAAATACCACACTTTCAGAACTAGATTCAGCAACTGTAGATACAGAATCAATGTTGCTTCCAGATTACATCAAAAATTTGTTCAGAGAACTTACAAACCTGTTTTCTATAGGAAAAAATCTAGGAAGAGAAATGACAAAAAATACTTGAGAGATTCATTTCTGCAGCTAATAAAAACCTAATTAGAAAGAACTATATACATAAGAAAACATAAGTTGAAAGCTGAGAAGAACATCAATAGTTAACATTATTTCAACTCCTTGAATAAATGTGATGGCAAAAGCATATTTATTCTTTCCTGTGTTTCTAAATCCATGCTGAGTGATATGGCCTTATTTCAAGTGGAAGTAGAAGTGGAGCACACATTCCTGCAGAAAAATAAGCATTTCATTTCACCACAGAACAATCTAGAATTCGTTTGTTGCCAACTGCCATTATTTTTACTAAGGGGTAATACAGTGCAGCCATGCATCTTTTCCATGGGAAAGCCCTTTTAGGCACCACCTGTACTGCTGGTACTCTGAATCAGCATATTAGTTTTATTTCTAGTAAAGAAACAGAAACAATTAGATTGTTCCTTTAATAGTTTTTAGTTCCTAACTCTATAGTGATGAGGAATGAAGAACTTTTTCTTTAAAAGTGTCATACATCTTACACTTTCATAAGGCCAAGGCCACTTCAAATATAGATTCCCGCTGGAAATTCTTTCCTTATGGACCAGCATGGGGGAGGTTTGGATGGGTTTTCTGAGTGTTTCTTGTGCACACACAATGCAGGATAATTAGCATGAAGAGCAATATCAACATACAAGACAAAAACATTCTTAATTTTTAGTTCAACTTCATATACTGTTCTTCACTTACTTCAAAAATAGAGATGGATATTTTTCAGTCACAGTGAACCCAGTGACCACAGTCCATCATTAAATATAATATCAGCTACAATTTCCACTTCAGCACCAATTGAAGTATCACCTTATTACACTTTGTAAATTTCCACAAGCCCTCCAAGTTATTTTTGACATCTTTGACTCTGATCCTGCCAACACTTACACACATTACCGTAAGCACACAGAAATCCATAGCATTATGCACAGCACACAAAGAAGTACACGCATCATTTAAAAAATGAGGACTTCGTTAATTGTTTAGAACAGAACCAAACCCCTCCAGACGTGATATGTACAGGTTAGGAAAAATCACTCCAATAGCATATCTATTGTTGCTCCAAGTGTTAGCATCTCTTAAAATTCTCTCAGTACCCTTCCACCCTCCTACACATATCACCTCCTTTACATTCTCCTTAAATGCCTAAAAATAGCTAGCTATGCATATGGTCTGAGCACCACAGCCCTATACCATATAACTGGGGAAAAAATATTTTAGTTTGCATAGTTGACCTCACATCCATCATCAGAAGATATTTTTCCATGAGTTATTTCCCAGAACTTAAACATTTTACATAGGCTGCAGATTTGGCTATTGCAAAGTTTCGCTCTATTTAGCAGAACAATTTTTTTGTCAACAAATTACCACATCAAGCTTCAAATTAACAAAAAATAAAACAAAAACCAAACAAAAAAAATTCCAAACAAAAAAACCCTGAAAGCTTTATGTGTATTTTCTCCCACTTACATTGTCTCACATTGTAAAGGGATTTGAAATGATATATTTCATTTCCCTCAGTTTAAGGACTTTTTTCATTTTAGAAAGTTTTCACTGACATTAAAATCCAGTCTAAACTTATGACCTCACATAGCAACATAGCATTCTATACCATATTCAGGAATGGGAGATGAAGCACTCATTCTTTGTTCAGCTTCAGCCACAAGGAGAAAAGCAGGAAGCACCTCGGTCAATGTGCTCTCAACATTTTTCTATCAACATTCTTGCTCCAGCTAATGCTTTTTCATCTGCTTCTTCCCTGTCCCCAAGTAGGTGACTGGTGCAGTAGAAGGGGAAGCTGAAGTATCTTTGTCAAAAGTGGTGTTTTGAGTTAGCTCAGAGCAAGGACATCCAAGTACAAGGCATCTCTGGGAGCACTGCAGAAATGCTTCCCAAGACCATCTTCTGCAAAGAAAATTCCTAGGTCACAGGCTTATTTTCTCACCATCAAAGAGACATACCTTCTATTTTACCTAAAGAACAATAATTTTTACTTAGAGTTATCTCCCCTAGTGAGCTCCTAGCCATGCAAGTACATTGGGAACAGCCATGCAAACACTATTGTTGGGTCTCACTCTAGTAAAGGCTATGCTACAGTTCTGCTGCTTTCTACAGCCAGGGCTAGAAACACAAACTGGACTTCATGGAACTGAGGCCTAAATACAGCTACACATTGCTTAGTGCTTGAAAACAAAGGCACCTATTTCATAAAAAGAAGAGAAAAACAAAAAGGGGCAACACAACAAATGCCACTCATTCTTTTCCCTTTTCACCTCAAAGCCCCAGTCTTAAAAAAAAAGAAACAATTTTACTCACTTTTTATACCAGCCTCAACCCAGTACACACCTACTACACAAGCCCCAATTGCACATATTTATTAAGGGCAACTCATTAGCTTCCAGCTGATGAAACTCATAGCATCATCTGAGGGGAAAGTGCTGGGCTGCTCACACCCTCCTAGTCCATGCCCTCTAGGAGAATCTGGGGCAGGCCCTCACCTTCCTTCAAGCCTCATCCACAGCAACTCACTCCTGTGACGTGCCTGGGGCCATCAGCTATGGCCATTAGTGGCACTGCACCAGGCAGAGCTGGAAGGAGAGGGAGAGAGCTGGCACACTTCAGCTCCCAGTGTGTGGCCAGGCCTCATGAGCACCTGAATCCTCTCCCAGAGGTGCTACAAACCAACTCACACCCCACTGCACGTACCAGCAGATGCTGGAAGCTGTGACATGTCAGCACCCTTGGCTGCCACCAGCCACCTGCACTGCCTGCAGCCATTGCTGCTGCCTTGTGGGCTCGCTTCTCTCAGGAGCATGGAAGGCAAGAAGCCTGTCCCCAGGACTGACTTCTGCTCCAGCTACTCCCTTAAGGGGAAGCAAAGTCATTTGTTTTCTTTCCCCCATGGAAAGGAGGACAGGCCCATCTCCTGAGCCAGTCCTGCAGGTTCTAAGGACCAGGCTGCTCTCCCTCACAGGTGGGCTCTGGGGAGCCCCTGCTCACTCCCCCAGCAGGCCTGGCTGCTGCCACAGGCACAGCCGTGAGGGGCCCTGCTCACCTCCCACCCGTCACAACACAGTGTAAGGGCAGTCCCCCCTCACAAACCTGGCCCGGCGGTGGCCACGCTGCCCAGCGGCACCCCGGGGCATCAATGCACCTCTACCTTCCTCCCCATGGAAGCCCTGGGGCTCCTCACATGCCTAAATCCAGCATGTGCTTAAATGCTGTAGGAACTGCATCTTGATGGAGTTTTAATTGTAAAGTTAAGGGGAATTATCTGTATTATCAGTGTTAATAACATCAAGTTCTATTTTGAAAATACGACTCACTAGTTGATAAGAGTTTTCCCAAATTGCTTTAAAGATTAATAAAATAGTGAACTTAGCAGAGGGGAAGGAAAACCACAAACTATTCCTGTAAGGAAATCACTTTATTGCCTATACATGTGAATGAACTGTTTTAATGCTCAGGTTCACTGCCTCCTCTACATTTAATCTCTTCCCTTTTATGTTCTACTCTGAATTTTTTTAAAAGACTTTCAGGCTTTTATAAAATTAATTATACAAATCATTAGTATTAAAAAGGTAATATAATGGTTTCAAGAACAAGCTTCACAGACTATCTGCATATTTAATCATCTCTGCTAATAAATTTTTAATCACTCATTGAGTTCAGGTTCTTGTCTTGAAGCTTAACTTGATAACAAACCTAGCAACTGGTAGAACTAATTGGTACAGAGTAAGTGAATAATTTATAAGAGGAAAAAGCACTGGGTGTTCTGGAGGTGTGCAGAGACCACAAGTGACAGATATTTCTGGGAGGAAGCATGAAAACAGCGGCCGATTACAGGAATTTCGTGATACACTGCTGACATCCAGAGGCCAACAGTCAATACTGTTCACATATGTGAGCCAGGCTGTAAAGCGTGCTGTAAAGTCAGATTCATTAAGTTTTAAATATTCATGCATTTCATTAAAGTTAACATTAATTGCACTACCATACACATTGATTATGCATAGACCATAAGTGTTTAACCTCTGAAAGCTTGCAAGTATATTCAAGTAATGGGGTATGTCCTATCTTCGATGATTTCAGCTACAAAGTTGAAATTAGAAATGGAATGCATTACAGTGTGAGTACTAGAATACTACTCTGAAATACCAGAACAGTAATAAAAATAATTATTTTTCAAACCAAACAGGAACACTGATGCAAGCTGTAAATTGCTTTGTCTTTTTCTAAACTAATTTAATAAAGGTAACAAAAAATTATGTATAAGATTTCTTACAGACAAATGCTAGACTGATTTGCAAACCACGGCTAATAAATAGGTTTAAACAATTAAAACTAATTGGTGAATGAGTGGCTTCTGTTTAGATGGAGATGAGTAGCTTTTAAACAACATAACAACAACAAAAAACGCTATTCCCTTGAAATAGGCCGATTTTAACTTAAAATTAGATACTCCAAGCCCACTATAGGAAAATTCTACCCCCAGGGAAGCACAAAATGCTGCAATTCTTAAACCAGGATCTAACAGACAACATTTGACAGAAATTCAATTATCCTTGCAAGATCCCACTTGTAGTTAGTTACATACATAATCCTCTTTTATTTAATGGGTTAAAGCTCTTTCAAAACATTTAGTTGGATGACTCGAAGATTCACATTTCAAAAAATTCATCAAGTGACTTAATAAGATTCTTAAGTAAAAACACTCAGAAGTTTAAAAATGTCATTTAATGCTGCCTGTGCAACCTCAATTCCAGCCGAGTATGTATATGTGTTATGAAACAGCAGTGAATTAACTTTTAATCTCCTTTGAGCCAAGAAGATTTTTAGATTGGAAACCAAGGCACAAAGGGCATGCCAACAAATACAATACTGAGCTTCAGTACAATCTCTGCACTAGCTCTGCTCTTGCAGAGCATACCCCTGCAGGGCTAATTACCCCAGACAGCAAGCTAGGCTTGTGCACTTATGCTGCTTTTGGTTCCACTACATGGCAAGCTCTGTTCTCTCTTCCTGGCAGTGCACTACACATAAACACTCAGAGAAGCATAAAATTTTAAACCTGAAGAAAACATGAAGAGTTTTTCAAATACTATGCTTCATACCTAGGTATTTTGGCACTGACTTTCCATCAAGTAAAGGTAAAAACATATAATTTAGGTATTCAAAAACCCTTCTGCAAATAACGCCACTTTCTATTGTTCTGTTGTGGGTTTGGTTTTTTTGGCTTTTTTCCTTAAAAATCAGCCCACAAACTTTCTGTGGGGTAGATATAAAATTGTCCAGATTTTGTAGAGAAGCAAATGTTGGAGACAGATAGACTGGCTTGCCCAAAATAGTACTGATTTCTTCCTGAGCTGTTAACAACTCCTGATTAGCCAATTCTCTTCGTGAAGGTGGGCACCAAAGTGTAGTATTCCTAATTAGAAGTGACAGCTAACACACTGAAATTCTGTCTAAATAGCATTGCCTACACCCCCAAAGAACTTTATGGTCAGACATATCCTGGCTGATCTCATAGAAATTCCTTGCTGGTTTTATTCTGACTGGTTGCAAGCAAGGATCAACCACTTGTATCATTTAGTACATCTGGAAGAAGTCTGGGATATCAGAATATTTGACTTTTGAGGGGTGGTGTTTGCTTTCACACGTTAAGACTACCTCTTTCATGTTTGTTTCTTCAGTAATATTTAGACAAGGAGGTAGCCTGTGAAGTAATTTAAACAGCAAACTAGATTTTATTAGTTTTACTAGTTTGTTTTTCTGGCATAGTCACAAACAACAACAGTGTTCAGGAAAGGTATACACATCATATAAAAGGGATTATGTATTCTCAGCAACATTTCAGTTTAGATTTTAATTAAGAGAGCTGTCAAAATGCAGGAGGAAACACTTTGCAGTATAAGAAAGTTTTGAATACTTGACAGTTCAAATGCCCAAATCCCATGTTCATTAAGCAATGGGTTTTCATTCATTTTACTTGGGTTTTTTTATTACTATTATTTTTTTAGTTTTGGTTTTTGTTTTTTTTTTTTCAATTTCACTTGTGAAACAAAAACTGAAAAAGCAGGCAAAGTTTCTTGATGGTTGATCTCTCTCCACCATGTGACATAACCCCTACATTCTTTTCTTTTGTTTTCTGATAGGTCTAAAGGTGACAGGTACTCACTCACTGAGCAGTTGGCTTCTCTGCCAAAGATGCATACATAAATACAAATAAAAATTACAGCAAAGTGTTCACATGTCCAAGTAGAAATGGACTACAACAGACATTTGTCAAAAGATGATTAAAAAACAGGGATGCAGAGAATGTTTCTCCTTATTCTATGCCAACACGTGAAATAAAACTACCTGAGAAGTAATCACATTATTAAACCAAACCTGAAGAGGTTTTGATTAATTTTTTTTAAGTACAATTTGAAATTGTGTTTGAGGTTTAAGAGTTAAATTTATTAGACTGTAAGGAGTTTTTCAAGGCTTTCCTAATGTAATGAGCTTAGGCACCACATATGTTGCATCTTTGGTACACATTAGGAAGAGTTGCTTTTTTAATGAGCTTTAAAAACTGCATTTGCATACCAGAGGAAAAGGTCAGTGATGTGTGCATCAAGTCAGTAAATTAAGTATCACAGTATTATGTTATTATGCTTGCCTTCCAGAGGCACACAATAACAAAACCACAGGCTACAGTTACCACACTGTTCAAATGCTTCCATGTCCATGACCTTGTCAGCTGACACATCCTGGCACCGCTGTGCCTCGGGGCCACTGGCTCCATCCCAGGCCTCCTTTACCTTCTCTCCCACCTCCTCCTACAGCAGAGCAGCTGCTGTGCCTGGCAGTCAGGGAACTCAAGCAAGCACGGGAAGGGGGAGCTGGATTCAGTGTGACAGCCCATCTTCAAACATCGTGTTTACTCCAGCCTTTACCATTTGCAAAGGTACCCAGGACAAAGTCCTGAACCCTCACAACAAGATCAAGTATCCTGGACAGCAAAGCATCAGGATGGGGATGCCTCTTTCCCACGTCCCATTCAACTGGAGTTTTTGTTCAAGGACACAGCAGTATCAACTCTCTTTCAAAACACAAATACCAAAATTAGTTCTAATGCTGTGGTCCAAAATTTGACTTGGTCTACTGGCACAGTTCTTTTTAGCTGGAATGTTAGATACTTGGTAATCTGTAAAGATTGCTTGACTAGTAGCTAAACTGACATTTTTATTTTACAATAAATAATAAAATGAGCTAGGAACTTACCGTAAATACACTTTCATGAGGTTTTCAGCGAAGTCCACTGGATCTACCTTTATTTGTAAACTATTACCTTTATTTATTGTAAATTATTGATAATTTCCAACTAACATTTTTTTTATTTTTTAAGGGCAATTGAAATTGATTCCCTCCTCAATTGTGCAAAAATCCACAGTAGTTAACAGGTCTTTCTGCCTCTCTTTGTGTCAGAGATTATAGGTATACACTGAACCACACTATGCATTACATAATAATTTATGCATGTTTATACATTTCACAGCCAAGTAAGTGACATTCCAGCTCTGTATAATGATGGAGATTTAGTCATTGGATTAGAGAAAAAAATCCTTTAAAATATTACAACAAGAATAGCACAACTCAATACAACTGAGCAGTTATAAGTGGTTTTAATGATTTTTCACTTTTTGGATATGATAATCCTCAAAGTAGCATTCAAAAATATAGTGCAAAATATTTATTTATTTTATTTACAAATAAAATGTGCAGTTCAGCTTCTTATTCTTGCCACAGTAAATGTTATCCTTTTATGTGATGAACTGAAATTATGAGAAACATTTACAGAGAAAAAAGTTAATTTTAAATCTAAGAACGAAGATCTTCCAGTTATATTTTTGCAGGAGTTACACAGTATTTTTCAAAACTGTTTTCAGTTGAAAAGAAAACCCAGAAAGTCCAAGACAACACTAAAGAATTACATTGAAAAGAACGGTTTTTCAAAACCATAAAGTTAATCTCGCTGTGACAATCACAAAGCAAAGTTCTTATCTACATAGAATATAAATTTTTTTTTTTTTGCAGCTTAAACATAGAATCTTTACAGTGTAATGGGGATTTTTCCACTTTTTGCTATACAAATTGCCTTTAGGGGAAAAAGTATACTAGTATCTTCCTTTCCCTCTGATGAAATAACAAATGCTTTGGTTAAAGAGCAATCCGTGCACAGTAGTGTTTTAACTTGCAAGGCAGTACTCCTTTATTAAGTTGATAGAATTCCACTAGCTGGATGAGATCAGTAAATCTGGTATGACCATCATCAAGGGTATAGAATAGCTTCCCATCATCTTCCAACTGTAAAAATGGAAAAACAACATTCAATAAAATCCTCTTTTGCTATGGTATTTCTTTCTAACTCAAATACTTGTGTTGTTACAGACCAATATATTCATAATTTTATCACTACTGTGAGCAGAAAAAATACAGTGATCATTTACACAAAAAAAAAAACCCAACAGGAAAACAACATACTATTTGACTTCCACCTAAAAGGAAAGAACGGTTAATAAGTATAGGAACACTCTTTCTGCACTAACAATACTACTTCCTGCCTTTGCTTTGGAATGATAGCTGGGGTTAATACCAACCCTGAGTTCTTACAGAGCAACATGAAGCAACCAAGTTTGAAGTTACTCATAGATTTCAACCTTTGCTCCATTCACTTCCATTATGTTCTAGCACTTTTGTAAGGTGTGATGAGGCTACACACAAGTGCAGTGCTAGGGGCAGGGTAGTACATAGCTACACAAGACACTGCCCATCCCAAGAGTGACATGCCTGCTCTAGTAGTTCCTTGTTGTAGGAGGAAGAATTGCTGCAGCTCCAAACACATATTAGCACAGATGCAGAAGAGAAAGAAGAAACTACAACAGGTACCTTGAAAGATTCCTTTTGACTTTTGGATGCTTAAAAATTTGCAGTTACTATTTCCCTCTTCTAAGGTACTGAATGCTACCTCTTGCACAATTTGTATTCCACTATTGACCATATAATTTCTTGATTTAGTTCCTCTACTGCTGTTATGTCTAATATCAAGAGGATTAGTGAAATGGTGCTAATTGGTATTCATGTAAATATAGGGTGAAAAAACCTATTCAAACTATTTTTAAAAAGAAAAGGGAGAAAAAGACACTTTACAAGATCGAAAGAGTAGTGAACAGAGGATTCTGAAGTAGGGCTAGCACCAAGTAGCAGATGGTGTGCTAGGAAAAGATGCAACTACCCTACTTGAATACAGGGGAAGGGAGAAGATATAATTAGCTGTCTTACCTGTAATTAAGATGTTTTATCTGAAGCAGCTGTTGAACTGCTTATGATTCCTGGTTATTCTACCCCTTTCTACCATGACTGGAAGTAGTTTGTAATTTCTTTATTCTCAGACTTTGGTCAAACCAGGTCAAACACTGCTAGTTAAGGAATTAACAATGTGAGAATGTCTAAACTCCTGCGCTCCAGCCAAGAACCTGAAAATGGATTATCATTCACTGGCCATCCTTTATGTATGCAATTTTCCTGCCAACACACTGCAGGCAAGGAGAGTTAACAATTCAAATGTCTGCTATCCTCCTAACAAGTTAATTCCAAATCTTAAAATGAATACCAGAGATATTGCTAATTCTAAAGCTATCAATATTTTGCAAAGTAAAAACTCATATCATAGTTCTGCTGCCCAAGAACCTAGCATCCTCTGCAAGCTAAGAAGGTTAAGAGAAAACATTTATTAGAAAAAGACAGTCCCAGAACTGTGTATCAACTCTTCATCTTTCATATGGATGAAATTTCAGGATAGAATCCATTGAAGTGAACTTGCATCAGCTCAAAGAACAAAGGCTGAAAAATATCTTTAAACCAACAAGCTCTTCAATTTTCACAGTACAGGATCCCAAATGTATCCCAAAGGTTTCCTTCTGAACTTTTTACAATCAATTCCCTACTACCCACCTGCAATACCTGTTGCACAGGTTACCAATGTTAACATGAGGCACCTGTTTACATGGGTGAGGCATGAACTGGCAGGTTGCATACCCTATCTAAAAGGAGACATTTTTAAGTGCAGCATAACCTGAAGCAACCTAAAATACAAGAGAAAAATATTTCACTTAGCGATTGCATTGTTTTTACCTTGTAAAAAGGCTTTGTAAATGACATTTATTTGTTTACATTTAGTGAGAAAGTTTGCCTTTACAATGGCTGGAAACAGGTAAGAGTTTAGAAGAACAGTAAAATTTGGAATTCCAAGAGATAACCTTGATCTTCAATGAATAAGCTATGAATTTACTACAGTAACACAAAATGCCTTGTTTCTTAGAAAATGATCACTTCATTTAGATCAGCAGCAACTGGAACCAAAACACTTCCTCCCTTAAACAACAACTTTCTGAAATCTTTGAAGAGCACTGTTGTAGCAGAAACAGTGCACATTTAAGTCAGGGTATTGAGAATGGAATGAGGGTACTGAATGCAACCAGAAACTGACAGAAAGGAACTGAAATATGCCAATATCTTGGGGACAAACAGTTTCCATGCTGACACACTCTCTGGATTAAGCTGTTCTCATCAAGATTTCTTTTTTTCTGCTAACTAGCATAGGAGAAATTACTTTACTTAAAAAATCATTCAAAAACATTTCCTTCAAGTCAAGTTCTGCAATGAAGTGGTACAGGTCTTCTCGATGAACAGCATGGAAAATATGACTCAAGCCTGTAGACAATTATATCAAAACTAAGAATTCCTAGTTCCTCCAAAGATCCAACAACAGGAGAGCAAGGTTTTAGCACAGTCTTTTGAAGGGAAGAAGAGACTCATCCATCTCAGAGGAAACTGAAGATAACTGCAGCATCCTGCTACACCGTGCTTAGAGAAGAGAGTGTCTGTTTCCTGATAAGGAAAGGAAAAGTGGTCTCTTAAATTTGAGAGTTAAAGGACATCTTAATGAAGTAGAATCATACACTTTGTATGGAGTTCAGAAAGTTCTTTAAACCACACAACAGCTATACCAAAGTAAATACTAGAAATGACTACAGTCAATAAATGAACAGAGATCATACACCTGGGATTCTTATCAAGGATTATATGTTGATGATCCCATGGGACCCAGTACATAACTATCACTTTTGGATGAAAGAATCCTCCATATTCTGCACCTATACACAACAAATCCTGGACAGTTCTTATAGCTAATCTATAAAAAATCTATAAAAGTCGATCGACTTTTTCCTCCTCTAAAACAATGCTTCAGTTTTACTTTACATGAACGTTTTTTAGAGGAGGACATCAGCTACAAGCCCTAGGTAAGGCATACAGAAATCTGGTGAATGATCAGAGACAATCAACAGATCAAAGACAAAAAAAATGTAGTGCCACCTGGCTTATTTCTACTGAGAAACAGCAGAATCTGCTAGAAACTTCAGCAGGAAGATACATGGAGACTAGAATATGTCTGGAAGAAAGGTTCTTGTAAAGAGAGAGAAAAAAGCTCTGGGTCTGCTCAGTTATGTCAAGCATCTGTGGCCAAAACACAAAATGCTCAAGTATTTCTCATCTCAAGAGAAGCAGCATGTAAAGAAACCCACATAAACCACCTTGTGGGAGAGCATAAGCAATGGGGACAGCTAACCATTCTGGCAGGATAACTGGACAGTATGTTCAATGAAAACTAACAGAAATACGACTGCAGCTTAGTAACTTTCAGCTTACCTATAAAGCAGCTGGGCTAAATAGTGACTTTTTTTTCCCCTGAATAAGACCTGTACATGAATATACCACAGTAACAACAAGAGAGGTCAACAAAATATGTTTGACTACAAATATTGAAACTATCCTGAACAGAAGACTCAGCAAGATATGGACACACAACAGAGGAAGTCCAAAACAGATGACTAAGAAATTGTGTACATACTGAAAAGTAAAAGGAAACATGAACTCTATTAACACATGATTTTCATGCCATCAGGGCTGCTTCTACTCCAGTTGAAATAAATTTGTTTAGTTTTACAAAAAACTTTTTAGGTTTTCATAATACTAGTCAAACTTTAAAACAAATCAAACTGCAAAAGAAGAAAAAATCCATCAATATTCTATCACAGTTATTCAATTGTTCAATTTTCAAACTCCATATATAAACTGAAAAAACTTACTTACTGGTACAATTTGAAAATGTTTTATTTTTAATCCATGACTCAGTGACAATACAAATGTTTTGGGGTTACTTTGGCTATCACGTACCAGGAATACCCTAGAAGAGATCAAAAAATTTCAATGTAAGATCATTTGAAATCCTTTTAAAAAGTCCAGTTAAAACTCTTCTAAATTCATTACAGCAAGTATTAGTGAAAAGCATATATAATATCAATTATGTAAGTTAGGCTTTTAATCAGTATTTCTTTGCAAATGTGTCACTGGGAATACTTTCTCTTAAATTCTTCTTCACCTTGTCTATTATGTGAAAAACATGCATTCTCAGAATAAATGACACTGTAGGCGTTAGTTTTTACACTGCATAGAATTACAATACATTTCTTCAGACAGAAAAGCACCCTCAAAGTTTGTGCTTTGAACAAATGTTTTCCTTGGACTCTGACTAGAGAAAACTTGAATTTTCTAAATCACAAGCATTATAAGGAAAATTCAAAAGGTAGTTAAACAGGAATTTTACAGAAAAGGTAATGCAAGGCACACCAGAATGTTTCTCACATCTGGCCAATCCTCATAAATGTACTCTCATTTCTGCACAGCAGCAAAATTCCCAACATGACAGAGCTACACTCTGCTTGCTTTATGGAATCATTATTCCAATTGTGACACTCTGAATGGCCAACAGTGCCACTGCAACTAGTTCACTGATAACTTACTCCAACCAGAACATGGACAAACATAACTTTGCCACAGTCGTGGTAGAATTATTTGGTACAGGCAAGGGATGATGACAGCATGAGACACTTTTCACTGAATCACCTGGTTTGGAATATTGGCAGAGAACAGTTTGGAGGACAGGGAAGAACCTGATAGATAGCTTTGGAGTGGAGAGAGTCTGAACTGTTTGTACTGTGCAGGTCTGGAACAGACACAGCTGACCAATGTACCAAAGAAGAGAAATGGAGGGACGGCCACTGGCAAGCATGCTCCTCTTTCAGGACAGAAAAGAAATGGGCAAAATGGACTTGCAGGTTTCAACCAAGGGAGCATCAGTGATCACCTAATCGTAACTGTTTGCCCCACCACACACCAGAAACGAGAGTCCAGCTACTACAATGATAAGAAAGAATTTCAAGGAAAAAAACCCACAGCGATATGTTTGCAGGGGATTTTCACTGATTTCCGGCACGGATTCAAAGTACTAATTTCATTCTCAAAGTTTTTAGGAGTTCTATGTTTACATAGTAAGAAAATATCTGGAATTAAGAAATTTGCAGTCCATAATCATTACTATTTCTGTCAAAACCCCTGTGCAGTCTAGTTCGGAGCCCGGTTAGTACGGCAGTTCCTCCCGAGGGCTGCTGCCAGCTGAGCGCTCGGCACGGGCAGGGACAGCGGGGCGGCGGCAGCGCGGGCTCCGCTCAAAGCGGCTCGCTCCCACCACCTAGTGGGCTCACCCTCCCGGGACACGAGCGAGACTTCTCAGCACTTACCACTGATCCACTGCACTGACTTCCATATTTTATGTACTTGTCATTAATGACTGGCACCTCGTTTTATTCAGAAAAATGACACTGTAGGAATGTGTCACTTTGCAGATATCCAAAATGGGGTCTCTACACTCTCTGCTAGGATGCACATTAAATGATACACAATGTAATCACTTTGACTGGGATTTAGGTTCCCATCCATCAGTTCTTTTAAAGTACATTTTCTTACTTCTTTCCTTTTTTTATCACAAATATAAGCAACGCTTCTTCTCCTTCAGATAAAAAGATCTTTATTATTTTCTAACATAACCACAATAGACCTACTTTAGTTGTCTAAGAACATTTAAAAACTTTATTATGAAGAAAGGGTTGTAGTTTACAGAATCTCAAAATGTTGGCTGGAAGGAGCTTTTTAGACATGCTGAATGACTCCAGTCACTTCTCCCCCATGAACTTCTCTGAATGATGAGTTGGACCCTTTCATGGGCCTTTTGGTAATGCTCTTATCCCTTTCATCAACCAGATGCTGATCAGTTTGCAATCAGGTCAACCATTTATCACTGAAAATTCTTCAAATATACTTTAGGGTGTAAAATACAAAATCTGCAATATTACCACGTGAACTTTTTTAAGAAAGTTGGTTTAACACCAGATCCAAAAACTTCCTTCTTTCATAGCAAGCCTTAAGATTGCTGCTTTCCTTTATTCTGTCATTGGGTTATCTAAATACTAAAACTACTGTAGTTAGTTTATATAATTACCTCCTTGTCTTGTAAAAGCCATCATGACCAACATATTAGTTGGTACATACAGTATTACAGAGGCCTACTCCCTTGTCATATATGCATGAGAACTCCTTGCTCAGGATCACCTTAAAAGGCTCAATATGGATTATTTTCTCTGCCTTCAGTCCCAGAAACTAAAGTCTTACTTTTCTCATTAAAAAAGGCTGTATTTCTGGTGATAATTCATGTTTTTAGCTCATCAAAATGATGTCACATGATGTCATGTGTTCATTAGTTCACTGTAACTCCTGAATATGTATCTGACAGAATATGAGCGCTCCTACTACCAGTGCTCTAATTAATTCTAGGCAGTCCACACAAAGGTATCATCCTCCTCAAAATCCCACTGCACAGCTATGAATGGCTCCAAGAATAGAACATAAACAACACCGTACTAAACCAATGCTAGCAAGGTATTCACTTTCTCATTTCAGTGTGTGTGTAAGAAATACACTGGAAGATGCATCAGGCCCAGAATGACATCCTGCTCAGTAGTATATGTTGGATTCCTCCCCATGTCCTGTCCCACTCTTCTAACAAATGCAAAAATAAATGCAAAGCAGAGAACCAGCTTTAAGATGATAAGGCAGGCCTAAAAAAAAAAATCCTGGGAATTTAAGAAAAAAGTAAAAATCCAAAAGTGGAAGTCCAATTAGCCTTCCTTGTGCTGATTATGATCGGGTTTGTCTCCCTTTCCTCCCCTTCACTTTTTTTTTCCTAGAGTCCTTTCTGTAGATGTAGAAACAGTACTACGACATCCTCAATCTAAAACTGAAAAAATTTAACCAGCAATCTGATGTTCCAGGTACCTAACTGGAAATAGACTCAAAAAACCTGAGATTTTTTTGGAATTACTCAATGAATGAAGAAGGCCCAAGTTTACATTTAATACAGGACTAAGGATAAAAATGCAGCAATGAAAAGCAGGAGGATTTGAACATAAAATACCTACTTGCTTTTTAATTTTTAAATTAATGTTTACATGAAATATTTAAAAAATTAAAGTCTTTTCCTAACATTTATTGTTGGCTATTAAAGGATGACACAATTTTTAGTCAATTCACAAGAAAAAAAACATACTTTTTTTCAATGTCTGTCCCAGCACAGTTCATATTAGAATAATGTTTTCAGGCTCTCTTTCACTAACAGAGATACAAAAGCCAGTGGTGCCAAGGCTGACAGCTCCCAGAGAATCCTGTGCAAGGACACAGCTCTAGTGCTTGGCTCTGAACAGACATAAGTAATCAGTCAGTGACAGAATTGCAGTCTTAGATCACCACTCCATTGTTTCCAAATGATATAAAAGAGGAACCAACTGATCCCCAGACAGCCCTATATAAAAGAATTTCTATTCCTATTAGGTAAGTGCAAACTTCTTCCTCTACCTCCCCCCAGTAAGAGGCACATGAAAATAGGCGTTGCTGGCTAGAAACGTGTCTCAGAGAAGGTATTTAAAGAATTAACTTACCCATCTACAAGTCCATGCTGCAAAATAAGTCTCTGAGCCTCTTCTCTAGAGATTTTATGATGAAACCATGACTGAGATCTGTGTATAGCTGTAGAAAAAAAAGATCAGTGAAAAAACATTTTCCCTTTATCGAAAGAACCAGTTACTGCATTTCTCTGGCAAGGAATTAACTCACACATACCCATGTTAGACATGGCAATAGGACTACCATGTGAGTTGAGTCGGAGACACCCTCTCCTCTGTAGGAGAGAGAAGCAAAAATATGACTTCAAAGCTCCTTTGTTTAAAAACAAACAAACCAACAAACAAACAAAACCACCAAACCAGAAAATACTGTTCTGATAAATCAAAGGTGTTTATACCCGCCATGCTAATCCTTCTTCAACTGCAACTGAAAGGGCTTCTGTTGGATTGTCTATAATTCTGCTTCTGTGTCCTGAGAAATCCATTGCTACTAAGGAATTTTCTGAAATGCTTCTCTGTAAAAAAGAAAAATAAATTTAGTTTGCTCACTTTATACAAGATTCATCATTTAAAAACAAGCTTCTGAGAAAACATTATGTTTTGTAAGTGATATTTCAAGTATTGGCAGTGTTTCCCATCAGAGCCAAACTCATTTTACCCTAGGGAGCATTTGTAATTCCAGTATGCTGCTACAAAGCTCAATTTTACAGTCTGGCAGGACAGACCATCTTTTTGCATTACTGCAATGGATGACAAATACATCACTTCACCATAAACTGTATTTATATTTTTAACTATAACTAGCCCTTTCCATTTCAAAACAAGTCAGGAAACTGTTACTAAGATGTCCAAGTAACAGGGGAAAAAAAGGTAAAAATACAAAATCATTATACATAATGATCAAATGAAAAATATTCAAAATATTTCATTAGAAATATGTCAGATTTATATGTTTGCTATATAAATTTCCATTCAGTTTACCATATTTAAGCATTGAAAACAGCAATTTCTATGGAGTGTAACTTCTATTTTAATACATCCCTTCTAACTCTAATCACAGACTCAGTAACTGCAGCATGTTACAAAAAAATGCTTGTGTTTTTTTTTCTCTCAATAAAGAACCAATTTGTAACAACTGAGTAAGAACACTGAGGTTTGACAAAACACTCCTAAAAAATCACCAAAATGTTTCTCAGAAACCAAGGCTTACAAAATCAGGTTTTATAAGAATCATGATGGCTCAAATGTTGGCAGGCACTGGAATATTTAACAAATAAAAAAGCATTCTAGCACTGTGTAAGTTAAAGCAACATCTGGACACAAGAGGCTCAAATTTCTGTAGGGTTAGCAAAGCTTCCCAAAACCAGGGCAGCTCTGGTTTTTTTGGTGGGTTTTTTTTGTTTTTTTGGTGTTTTTTTTGGTGTTTCACTTTGGGTTGTTTTTTTTTTTGGCTTGGTTACAAGCATGAATATAAGTAGAAATGGAAGACAGCATTTCTGTAGTTCAGGGTAATTCTGTGGACTAAGGTCCATCTGACTAACTGTAACCTGTAAAGAACTTTGCAAAAGAAAAAAAAAAAACAAGGGCAAATTAAGAGAAAATGTTTGCCTCTAGCAGAGTGGAGGGAACTCTTTGTAGCTGACATGGCTGAGAAATTAAGGAATGTGAAATGTGGAAGTGGCTTCCTTATGAAGTATGTTCATTAGCGTGTGCACCTTAATCCCCAGATTATTCAATTTGCTGTTTAATTCATGAATTATACACAAGTAGAAAAACAGTGCCATTGTTAGCAGTGGTTATAGATTCTGCCTGTTAGAAGCTATGGGAGCTAAAATGCACACAACTGTGAAAGAGAAGAGAATCAGTGGTGGCTCCCTGATCCATCATAAGAGCAGCAGCTGGCTATTGCAGTAGCTTCACATAACACAAACTAAGGCACGGGCAGCATATTAAGCACATGCTTAATAAGCCATGCTTATTAGCAAGATCACTGAAAACTACTTTTGTGAATACCTGGGATAGCAAATTCATTTCTCAGGGATTTTATCAGCAAGAAGTATAATAAAAGCTAAAAAAATTCACCGTGAACTCATTGTCACATATCTCGGCAACAAGTAATTTTTATCCAATTAGTCAACAAAAACCACAAAAGGGATACAAATCATCCACGAAAAAGTCTGAAATCAAATGACTTATAAAGAGGTGGGATAACATAAGATATTAAGAAATGGACACCCTCATCCAATCCCAACTATGTGAGTGAGAAGATGGACACAGTATCTGGTATAGGCTGTTTTTTCTCCCAAACAGGGCAAACGATCTGCCAAATTATGGTTTTCCTCTGAAGTCTGGTCAGTATGACACCAGCTGAAATTCATCTAAAGTACACAATATTTTATATTAAAAAAAGAAAATAGAAGAGGAAGTATACCAAAAAGGATTTGTTACAACCTTCTTACTCATCAGCATGTGTAACCTTAAACACTTTGATTCTCTTTTAATGCATTTATGGTTCTGCTGCTTTGTTTTCAAAATCTTTCTATTCGACAGCAATAAGCCAATGAACTCCCAAAATACTGAAGATTTTACAGCGGGAAGAGCCTTTTAACTCATTTGTTCTAAGTAATGAAATTAATGAATTAGCTCTCTAGTCAACCCTGGCAGCCCTAAATATTTCGGCAAGCGTTCGCACATGCAAGGTTTTGAAGGAGCAGGTCAGTAGTGTAACTGACACAAGTTACTTGAAAAGAGCACAATGGCAGAAACAAGTATTTATTCATGGAGCTACTGTGGGACATACCATAGGTGTTATATTCAAAGGGCTGCAGCCACTTCTACCTTGATATGGTTGCATGTAATTCTGATACAGCTGCATCCCATACTAAAACCAGAAAATAACATGGTTAGCATTTTAAATGATAAACCTAAGCCAAGTAAGGCTTTTTCCAGACCAAAAAGATAGCACACGCTTCTCTTTACTGTTAAATCCAGGGACACAAACTGTTAGGCTAAGGAAATGTACATCATCATTGTTGCTACTGCCTTTATAAATGCACACTTTGCATTAAATACTACCCATTTAATATACCAACTGGCCTGTTCCTATTTTGTCACAAACAGTCACATTTTAAAAACATTACAGTTCCTATCTTGTGTATCCTTGTCGCTTTGTTCAACATTACTCAGCAATCTCACTGAATTCAATGCTGTTACACTGAATCATATGCTTAATGTTAAATATTTTCAGGACTGAGGCATCATTCCATCCCTTAAAATGATTCCAGGATTTGGTCTCTCTCTTCTTCTTGGGATGAAAAAAAAAGCTTTCAAAGTACAAAATTGATACTGCTATCGCATGGGAACCTAAAATGATGCTGCCTCTCTACTCACAGCATCAAAATATCACATAGCACACTTAAGCAAGAAGTTAACTCCACACAAGAAAATTACCTTGAGTAACCTAATTGCTGTCATCCAACAGGTCCTACTTTGTTCATCATCTGCACAGAGCTGTTTCAGGTCTCTGGTTCCTCCTGATTTGTTAGGCTAGAAGGCCACAGCACATTTTTTAGCATTAAAGCATATCTTGAAGATAATACCTGTTGAAATAAAAGCCACTAATTCTCCTATTTTATAACAGACAGCTGAATATTGCTTTCAAAGCCTTAAAGAAACTTAAGCTTACCTAAAAACTGTGGCTTGCTTTAATATGTATCAGAATAATAAGCTTGTACCTTAAAGCAGAATCCATAGTTTGTTGGTGCTCCAGAAGTCTTTTTGCCTGTTAAAGACATGTACATATCACTATTGCTGAATTCACAGAAAAACTGCAGATGCCTTGGCTCCTAAAAAGAAAAGTAATGTAATACAGTTAGACTGCTTTTAGCCAGCCTCTCCAGATAAGAAACTTGGACGAGTACAGTAGTTATCTTGTTCCAAAATACAGTCTTACAAACTGCAGTTTAAACCATGACATCACGAAATCTAAAAGGAAGCAACTCGACATCCATTTCATAATGCAGAGGAAAAAAAAAATCAAATCAGTTAGAGTTTATTCTTCTAGAGGGGAAAAAACCCCTGAGACTACAAGTTATGTAATTTCTGAGAAAACTTCCAATAAATTCAAGCAATAATAAAATTAGAGTAGGAGGCAAGTTTTGAGAGCCGTATGCATTTCAAACATCAAAATAAAATAAATTTTCATAAACTGAAAAACAACATACTGTTATAATTATTGCCCAGTACCACTTCTAACCATTATCTCTACCCGCTAAGGTTAATTATGTCAAGGAAGCAAACAAAAGAAATTTGCCAAAGGATACAAACCAGCTCAATGAAAACTTTGGCAGGTAATTACAGAAAATCCAAAACATGAAGAAACATTTGTTTGTTTATGTAAAAGGTTTCTCAGTTCCAATGTTAAATATGATAAGGCTTAAAGTACCACCATCAGAAATTTGAACTAGTAAAATGAAAAACTGTCCAGCTACCAATTCTGAGAATTCCAAATTAATCTTGTATAAATTCTTATTTTAGATAATTAATTACCATATCCACTTTTCAGAACATCTACTTATACTTCAGAAATTTAACCAGTATTTGAAAATTCATTTTAACAGGGCACTGTTATATCAACCAGAATGAAGCACGCAAAAAAACCCCTACAGTTTCTAAGACAACACCTTCTCAGTTTTCTATCCCCATATTTCTCTAGATTTTATCTATAATGAATAGATTTATTTTTTCATTTATTTTATCATTATAAGTTTAATTATTTGGTTATAAATTTTGGTTGTTATTATTACAACAAATGATAAATACATACATATTTGCTGTGACTTCACAGTTCTTGCTCTCTCTCTTTTATTTTTCCTCCCTTACCTTAGATGTACCTTTAGTGGAAAAATAAAGGCCAGATCTTCTCAAAAGAAAGTACATTTTTTTCCATGATTTTTTCCCCTGCTCCTTTGCATGCAAGTAACCATGAATCTCAGGATATGTGCTGGAGCTAAGGAACATCTGAAAGAAAGTATCAGACATGCATTTTTCTTTTCCTCTGAAACCAGCTTTGTGTTTTATTAACATACTCAGACAGGGCTAAGGGGAATAGATCCTAAAGACACTACCACACAACAGTAATTCAGTTATGATGCATCTAATCCCATTAACAGTAGCTCTGATTTAAGGCATGTAAGAATGTTACACAACTCCAAGGTATGCTAAGCAAGTTACATATTTATACAGAAGCATATGGTTGAAATGAGAGCATTACTTCTGCAATATGTGAACTTCTGCAACTAAACCAGTGTAAGAAGTACTGATTCCATGCTTCAGACCCTATTTATATAAAACTGCTAATCAGTGCTAACAACAGAAGAAAAAAATTACGTCCCTCTCCTCACCCACCATGTTACAAACCAGAGGAATTAACTGACCTGAGTTAAAATTAATTCAGCAAACCACTAACTCTGAATAACAAAACCATGCAGGTCAGGAAGACATTCGCATTTTCAAAGGGAGGGAATAAAGGTCTTTGCACCTCAAAGGTGCTTAAGGAGGAGCTTTAGTTGAACCAAAACCAGAGACACTGGGCCAGTCCCCAAGACAGCTCCTGCCTCCACTCAGGATATTCAGAGATTTCTCTTCAGCCATTTCATCAGATATTGTCAGAGTACAACAGCTCTTATCCTGCTGAGGCTTAGACAGCTCTACTCAAGACTGCAAAAGTACCCACTAAAAGTGAGCAACCATTAACTTTACCCTAATTCCATGTAATGCATTCACTTTCATCACTCTTCTTCCAATGACACTACTCAGAACTATGACTCTAAACATATTAACACAGAATTCTTCTATTTCCATACATGCCACAGAATCTGTTGTCACTGAGGTCTTCAAGGAACCTTGCCTCAGGACTGGCCTGTGGTATCATAAATTCTGTCAAGGCTTATATAGAGGTATGGCACAAAGGATTTTTCTGGTCGCTATCTGCAGCTTTCATTGCTGAATTTTTCTCCTATCCACTTCTGTTTCCAGAAAACCTTATTTGAGGAGTGAAACAGATTACAAGGCAAGAGATGGACTGGCCAGTGCTGGACTCCAGCAGAATGAAAAAGTGAATGTGATTTTGGAAGCACATCAAGTTCTCTGGCTACTAAATAATACAGTTTAACCAAGACATACAAGATTTCTTTGACTTTTATTGTTTCCCTGCCTTGCAATGAGATGCATGACTGTAGCAGGTGTGCAGACCAAGCTGAGCTGGTGTGAATGCAGTAACAGGAGCAGGGCTCCACTGGCCGAGGGAGTGCCCCAGCCCACCACCAGGACTGCACTGTGAGCAGCTTCATTGCTATTCACCTGAGCAGTTCAATCACAGTAAGCCTGGACACATGTGTCTACACGTGCTGCTGGCACACAGCTGTGTGCAAATGCAGTTTAAGCTATTTTAGCCACACTGAAGCAGATGGGTAGGTCTGGGTACATGTTCCAGCTGTTGATCTTCCCTTCTGCCACATACTAACGGGTTCACTGGTGGGAAATATACAGGCTGAACTGAAAAAGTGTAACATCCATAAACGAAGTCAAATGAAAGCCTTAGGGAAATCTAAACAAGTCAATGCATGCAAAATAAAAAGAGCATCTTTTTAGGCTTTAATGTCTCTGCTGAAACTAAAAGGAGTGGTTGGCTTCCTGCCTGCACAAGTGTCTTCCCCAGGATTTCTGCCATAAGAGCTTCAAACCAGAAACGCTGTCATGAAAAACACTTCTCTTACTCAGCAGACCTAAGTGGAGGAGCAATACAATGCTAAGCTACAACAGTCATTGTTGTAGCCATGCTATCAATTAAAATAAAGTAACAGTAATGCTAGGAAAAAGGCAATCTCAAATCCATCTTTTCCTTTCTAAGACAGCTGAGGGCTGTGTGAGAAAATAGAACATGAACAAGCTGTAGTCAAAACCATTAACTGTCAGAAGGATGAGCAGTAAAAATATTTCAGAGTGAGAACTGAATGTCTGTAATAAATGCCAAAAATGAATGATAGTAGAAAAGAAAATTTCCTTGGGTTGTTTTTTGTTTCAGGTCTGTTTTTGCTGTGGGTTTTTTTGTTGGGTTTTGTTGTTTGTTTTTTGGGTTTTTTTTAATGGAGGTACATACAAGTTTTTTATAGGAGGGAATGGAACCCGGTTTATACAGATAAAAATAAGAAAAATCCTTAATAGTGGAAGAAGAGGGGAGACCTAAACGACAGTACACTGCAGACAGGGACTATTGGTCACACAATATGCAGAAATAAACTTGCACCCTTTTCCCCACACAGTGAAATATATACCCTGGTAAGCAGAGTGGTGTCAAATGCCACCACATCTTTCAGGTACTGATATAGAGAGCACTGAGGACTTGGTTACCATTTGATTAGCTGTAAACCAACTAATTTAAAGCTGATCTGAACATGAAACAAAACAAATAAAAATCTTTGGTTGAGGAAAAAAAAACAACCAAAAAATAAACAAAAATCCATCAGAAAGTGAAAAAACAACAGAATGGGAAAAACATTGCACTGTCTGAGATGAATATAATAATAGTGAAAAATACAGAAATTCTAGATATCACTGAATGCAGTAAAGATTGAGAGCTGCACTCCTAACTATAAAATTTATTTGTCTACATCTTCAACATTTTCAATGAAAGAACAGCTGCAGTAGCAGAAACAACAATATCTGCTAAGGTGGATGCTTCCTGAGCATGCAGTGTTTTGGGGAGTTAAAGAAGCCATCATTACACTAAGCCTTTGTGAATCATGTTGAATTTGATGACTGATTTCTTCAAAGATGTGACGACAGCTAGCCATGATCCAGACCAATACTACAGGGAATTAACTGGACTTTTACCCTGAACCTGCTGAGAAATTTTGGGGACGCCATGTAATTCTAGTGAAGAATTGATTCTGAATCTCAGTACTGTCTCCTGCCAACTTCAGTCCACCTGAGGGGTTTAGACTGGGAGGCCAACAAAACCTAGAGTGAAAGACAGAGTAAGGCAATGGGGAGATTAAAACAACATCCAGGAGACTGACAAGAGACTGAAATTCAGTGCAGGTCTGTTTCAGCCTGAAGCCCAGAATGGCAGCCAGGTGAGAAACTGGTTAGGGAAAGAGAGACTTGCTGTGGCAGAAAGACTAAGGAAATGAAAACCTGGCTCTTAATAATGATCTTAAAATCTTCATACTACGTTCATTTTTGACATATTTTAAAACATCCAATTTGCAAAAATAGCCTAAAGCAAGTTCCAAATCACCCAGACTCTACCACTAGAAATGTACATATAGCATTGTGTCTCAGAGCAGCTATACCCTGATCAATACAGTGACACACCTCTTTTGGAGGCTAAAGATCTCCAGGGCAGCAATTAAACCTCACTCTTTGGTATACACAAGACCTAGTACTTTTACTTAGCACATGCTAAATGGACAGGAGACAGATGAACTTCTCTTTTGTTTTTGTGGCTCTGTTCTACGAAGACGTTCTGATTCAAAATAATCAGCCAAAATACTCACTCTTCAACTTTCAGTGAGAGTTAAGAAAAATAGACCTTGAAAACATTTTACTTGGTTACAGCTCAACCCACAAAAGAATGTAAAAGTATCAGAAGTGATTTTTTAATCACTTGTAAGCATTGAATTGTCAAACTAATGTCTCTTTTGATACTTAACCAAGCACATCACAAATAATAATGCAGCCCATTAACTTGTCTTAATGAAAGTTTCCAAGGAAATAGTGACTCACTGTAAACAATTTACCCAAAGTTTCAGCTGAAATGTGCACAATGGCTGCACAATCCACCAAAGTATTCTCTACTTTGTGCCTATTAAGTTTTATTTAATGAAATACAATTAAACATACAATGCAACAGAGAACAGCAGCAGAGGACAGTTTGCAACATGTTATTCAAGCTACCAAAATGGCAAGTAACTAGATCTATTTAGAATGATTCTTAATCTTACCTGCCAGCTTTGAACATATTCTAGGTCTCAAAATAAGGGCTTAAAGAAGTTCTGCAGAAGAATATATGGCAAAAAGTTCTCTTATAAAAGTCTTCATTATTTTGACTACTAAATTACACTTGGGAGTAAAAAATTTAAAGTTCTTTTAACATAGGGGACAGAATTTTCTAAATTAAATGTTTATGCTAGACTGCAAAATCTCTGTTATGTAGGTGGCAAAAGGGAAACAATTTTCATTAGATTTGCAGCACTTTTGAAATCACAAAAATTTTGTTTAGGTTTGTAAAAATTACTTACAGAATCTAGTGTGTGTCAAATTTAATTTGCAAAATTGTTTACTATATTTGGGATAATCTTAACATCTTGATTAACATCCACTTTTATAAGGATATAACTTTTTAATATGAAGGAATGCTTTGAGAATTAGTTACTTTAAATGATTTTCATTTACTGGTGGATGCTAAGGTAGACTTTATGGTATGGATTTTTTTTTTTATTGTAATTTCTATGTTTCTTTTGTTTCTGCCCTAAATATCCTGTGTTATTATGTTGCCTTTCCAATCATTCTTTATCCCCAACACTCATGCACAGGGTTGCTGTCTTAAGACCAGTGTAAGTTCTTCTTCTATTATTTAATTTTTCTAATGACAAGCAAACAAGAGTGATGTGCATGTTTCCACCTCTATTACTCATTTTTCCCCTCTTTGAAAGTTACAGGATGATCCCTGATATGGTCATTCTGTATTATCATTTCATTATTCCCACTGTAAATTAGAATCTTGTGTCTTGCTTAAAAGATGACTAACACTGAGTGACCTACCATAATTTTTTTGAAGGCTACAGTAGCTTTCAAGCTAACAAATCATACTAGTCAGTCTAAATTTTCTACTCATTAAGTTTAACCATTTAACTCTTTTTATATCCATTTGTGTCACATCACCAGTTCTTTGGTATTCTACCATAGCCTGCTGCTAAGTTTGTTCAGCACTCCACCCTGAAAAAGGGTCTTTCACCTGAAATACCCAAGAACGTTTTCACTGTATTTTCTCTGTTTTGGTGCTTCTTGATTCTTAAAGGATGTCCAAGTTGCCAAGTGTGGACATGTAATAGCTGCTTGGAAGGGACACATCAGTTCATATCTCTTGAGGAAAACAGTTATTAACCATCTCTTGAATTATTCAAAACCTAGCAACAGATGCAAGAGCAATAAGGAACTATGCTCACAGAACACAGATAATGGGAAATCCTGAGCTGCGCTGGTTCATCTTCACTCAAGGATTACATACCTGTAATATCCCAGAGTGGCTTAGAGCTGCACTGGTCTCACTCGGAAAAGATATCATATGGTCTGGAAAAAAGCTCTGTAACAACGAGAACTTGTATCAACATTCTGTAGAAATTAATACAAAACTTTCTCTTTCCTATGTGCAATTTAAGTTCACAGTGCAGTGCAAGACACTGAAGATTCCCTGATCCAATAATTTAAGCTTAACTTAATATCAAAGTGGCACATGCTATATATTATTTGGCACATGTTATATATTATTTGCTGAAAAACACAGAATTTCGAGAAAACACTGATAGTCTCTGGAAGAAGCTTTCAGACACCAGTGCAAATCACATTGCAACATTTGGCCCTTAGTGCTGTTTTTCTAGCAGTAATTTCTATTGCTGTTGACATACAAGACTTGCCTGGGGATTCAATATGCTACAAAGTAAGGAGGCTATACACCAACACGCTGAAAAGTGTATTGTTTTCTGTTGTTTTCATTACACTAGAAACCCAGTCAAATACTTTGGAATAACTTCCACTAACACATGAAAAGTTGCCTCAGGGTTTTTTTAATCTTCTATTTTAGGTATTATACAAATGAACAAAAAAAAATCTGACTAGATCAACATGGTTGGGGTAAAAGTCTAATGAACCAGACAAGGGTTTGATCATCACAAATACTGTTTTCTCAAGGCCTGGACAAGTTTGCAGTTAATATTCCCTTGGCCACCCAATGTCCAGCAATTTCCATTTTTTAATGAAATTCAACTGCTGGTAGTTAATAATTCATATTAACTCATTATGATAAAGCAGTCTTGCTACAGCTGGGACCAGAAGAAGTCTGCTTAGCTATAGCTGCTGAGGCTGGTGTAGCTGCAGGTCTGCCATGCTCCACAGCTGGTTCCACTCACTGGTTAAACAATACATAAACTTAATTCTTGGAGGCAACAGACAGAAACTGATGCACAGAAAGTCTCACCTGAATATAAGGAAGAATTTCTTTACTATGTATGTGGGTGACCACACACTGGAAGAGATTGCCAAGAAAGGTTGTAGAATTTCTCTCAATGGAGATATTCAAGAACCCTCTGGATGCAATCCTGTGCCATGTGCTCTGGAATGACTGCTTCAGCAGGGAAGTTGATCCTTTCTGTGATTCTGTGAAAGCCTCTTTACTAACTGTAGACCATCTCAAGCTGGAAAACTTTTCACTGGTATTGTGATACCTTCATATCTAGGACAAATCTATCATAATTTGTCCAGAGACACACAGGTAAATCAGACAAAAAAAATCCTAAAACTCTTATATTTTTTCGTTATCTTTATATATTTACCTTTTTATCCTTTACACAGACAGCTAGTCTGAGCTCCCTTTCACTTTTTACCTTTTAAGCCCTCACACAATTCTGCTATTTCTCCCTTTTACATCCAAAACAAGCTGGCTTTATAAGAGACAGCATTAGGAGTTGTCCAAATACACCATGGAGCAACCAGATGGTAAGTTCCCTCTGCTGAGCCAGGACTGCTTCCATGGCCTTTGCCATCAGCCAAGGTCTGAATCAGCAGCATTAACCTTTGGCAACATCCCTGAGTTACAAGATACCTCTGCTCTCTTTCCATTCCTTATGTAGGCTAACTTCAACCTCACTTTCACTTATCCCTAATAGGTTATGGCTGCCCATGGCCTTTTGTGTCAGTTGTCATTTAGCTACAGCTGGGAGAAGCTGCAGTTGGGCAGTGCTGGGCCAGAACATTCAATTTTCACTTCAACAATAAAATCATCTTTGCTACAGGTGCCCCTTCTCACACTGCTTCATTTTATGTTATGTTGTCACTTGATGAAAAGTTCACTGAGTTGCAAAAATTTAATTTTATTTTACGTCAGTGTGTGAATTTTAATACAATTAATACATTGCTGCTCCCATCACCTCCCAAAACAAAAAATGAACATGGATGTTTTACAACTGTAAGAAAGGGACCAGCCAATGATCACATGCAATACATTCATTCCTGTATTTCACATATTTCCTCTTGATTATTCCTTATGCTCCTGTTACACTAAAAAAATTAAACTCTGACTATCTGTGTGCAACAAAAAAGACTGCTTTTTAGAACAGTAATTGCACCACTTCACAGATATAATGTTATGACTTACCAGTGGATTTTTAAAAAACTCATACTTTGCATAATTTTTTCTAAAATACAGTTTGGTTTCTTCTTCCATTGCCCAATTTGACTGGACTTCCATCACTAATTCATGGTCTTCTATAGCTCTTCCTGTAAGAAAAGCAAAAAAATTTAAAAGAAAATGCAAAAGCAAATATCAAGCTCATGACTAGTAGAAGACAAAGAACTCTCATGATCTACAGATAAAGTGGAGCAAAGTTAAACTTCCACTGATTTTAACTCATTCTTCATTGAATTTAACCAATTCTTGTGTCCAAAAAGACAGAGATTAAGGATGCTACAAGAAAATCCCATTTTGTAAACAGATTAAATGAAGCAAATAAAACCATAAAGAAATTCAGGAAACAAAAAAATACCCAAAAATAGTGAAAGGAAAGTAAGCATTTTAAAACCTTGTACAGGTTGTTCTACTCCAAAACACATTCTTCAGATGCAAGGGCAAAGAGACACTAAAGAACTGAAGCTCTTAGTCAAAACCAGCATTTTTTTTCCTTGCAGTTTTATAGAGAGAAAGTGCTCCTCTGAAATGACATTTAAAACTCTTAAATGCTTGGCATTGTGACATTTAAGAAAACACCATTTCCTCAAGACTTACTTCTTGGTAGAAAAACATGACATTGTGCATCACCCAAAGGATGGGTAATGGTGCTGATATTTCTTTATTTTTAAGGCGTCACAGCAAAAAATATTTTTCAACTGAGTAAACTTACATTTTTGAAGGAACTGAAACACTGAGTGCCCTCCAAAAAACTGCTTTGTAATCACACCTCTAAATGGTGACACAAAAATGCTGCCCTTCAATTTAGGTAGATAATTTATGTCTTCCAACTAGACTGGAGAGTTTCTACCTCCCTTTCCATCCTCTCTTTATTACTGCTATCTCTAACATGAGGAGCACCTGCTACAGTCCACAACAGCTTCCTTAACTATGGAAAGTATTTATTTCACATGAAAGATTTCATATTGAAGTACATGATAAAACACATTTCAAAAAGCCTCTTCTCTAGCCACCCAGTGGGGAAGAAATTTAAACTAAATAAAAAATAGAAAGACATTGCTCAGCACTATTGCACAGGTAATGCTTTATGAGCCTTCCCAGCCTTCACAGACTACCTGAAAGAATGCAGAGTGAAATCAAAATGCAACTGAAAGATACTGATGATGTGCCTGGCCAAGGCACCAACCCCTACTCAAAAGAGGACCCCTAAAACATGTGTGTTCAGCTGCAGAAGCAAGCAGAAAACTGTCTACAGTCAGCACAAAAATGTCTCAGTAGAAAAGGAAAAATTTCCAGATGAAGACAGCACTTCCCTTATAAAGGAGAGCAGTTATGGACAGCTGTTCTGTTTTCAGAGCCTGCCCTGCTCAGGGGAATTGCAGTGAAGTATGGGACTCCCAGCACCAAGGTACTTGGTGGTAGGGATGACATAGCATCATCCAAATTTAGGCACACTTCAGCTGCTTTCAATGACCTTAAGACACTGTGAAAACCATTCAAAAATGTACTTGAAATCAATATGTTAGGATAAAAAGAACATATACCAGAAAGACACAGATCTGAAATATATTGATTTACAGAGCTGCAAGAATTGCTGAACTTTAGATATCTGAAATAGAACCCTTGCTATTCCAAACTTGGGAGGTGGAGAGGAAGGCTGAGCTTCCTGGCTGACATGCAGCAGCAGTGGGCTGAGTGCAGTGAGGACACAACCATCCTTAGTGTTCAACAATAGAGCTCTGCACCAAAGGGCAGAATGTTTGTGCAAACTGAAAGACAGAGGTTGTGGGTTTATGCTTTGCTTTAGGTGGGAATTTTGTTGGGTTTTTTTTCCTTTTTAAACCTTCATAGCAGATACCTCCACACAGTAATGAAGGCACAATCCAGTGATGTAATTAATGTCTGTCTTGATTAAAAGTAGAACACTGTGCTCAGCTCACTAAGATTCATGCAATTATATCTAATTCAGGAGTATTCAGACAGCTGTTAGATTTTAAAGAAAATGTTCACTAATTGATGGATGAATTATTAATCCACATCCTCCTGGAGTTTACACAGACACACACATTTGCTCACAGCACTTCTCTTTTCAATATCAATTCACTTTACTTATAAGATGAAAAAGACTTTCCAAATTTACACTGGTAAAACACACAACAATAACAAACAGAAAGCAATCCCAAACTAATTCATCATTTGAAAAATATTTGCTCAAGCTACTCTTCCAGTGCTTAAGAATCTACTTCAAGCAAGTCAAGATGAATATGTTAATTCTTTCTAACAAAATCAGATCTAGATCAGTATGGTAAAAATAACTCCATTATTGTTCAGTACTCTAAAAATATATAGGGGATATCTCAAATTGTTCCTTTCCTTGGCCAGTAATGTTGAATTGCCGACGTCATCATCTAGGAAATTGCTTTACTTTTTAAAATGAAGCATTCACCTTTTTCTAGGACTACACTGAAAGCAGCTGCAGCAATTATAAAACTGCATGGTGAATGAAAGTCTTCAGCCACTTCAAGAGTATCAGGGTATTAGGAAAATCAATTTCACTAATTATTTGATATTGAAGTCTTTCAAGAAATCCTCCAGACTGAAGAAAACACACCATTTGTCAAAAAGTGTACTGTGCAAATACAGAAAGCTGGAGCAACAGTGCCACTATTGTTCTGGCATGCTTTCACAAAGGTGTCTTCTTCAATAGTTACTACACTACTTGAACACCAGTTACACTATAAAATACAGAAAACACTTCTACTGTTTATATAGTACTATTTTCTAAAGCTATTTTGCTACCTCTCCTACAGCAGTCATTTTCAGCCTCGACCCAGATTTAACTCCAACTTTACTCTGAGTTGGAAGCATCTTACAGCTGATCCATTCAGTGCAAAAGGTTACAAATATCTTTGAAATCTTACAAAGCAAGAAAAGATATTTGAAAAACGTGTCAGCCTTCATAGGATAAAGGAGTACAACAGGTCACAAAATAGTTTTAGCTTTTGCAGTTCATCTTTAAAATACAGCTGTTAAACATAATTGAGTCGGAGATTCACAGTCAAGTTTATTTTCAACAAATGCACAAGGCCGGATTCCCTAGATACATCCAGAGGAAGGGACTCTAACAACAGCTTTTAGCCATACTGAAATATCTGGGGGGAGGGAGGAAATGGCCAGGGAAAATGTTTGTGGGGGTGTTTGATTTTTGTTTGTGGTGTCTACATCTTTTTTTGAAATCAACAGCCCTGGAGTTACCGGGTACCAGTGCAGTCTCTTTTGAGAATTAAGAACTCTTCTATATATTTTAGAATGCAGGAAGGCATCCAGAACATCCTCTTTTTCAAGCCACACTTTGCACTAGCAGATGGAACTGCCCTTGAAGTTGCAGAAGTACTACCTTTTTTAGCTCTAGTACAGTGCCAAAGTTCAAGAATAACATGGAAATTTTGAGTGATGTGAAATTATAACCATATTTTTTGGCATTTGTCTTCTAGTAGATTTTTTTCTAACATAATTTCCTATCAAATGCATACACAATACAGTACTGAAACACAGTGCTGTAAAAGCAAGTAAAATTGTTTAACTTGAGAGTCACTTCAATATTACATTCCAGCAGTGGGCTTCTAAACTCCTCTCTCGCTAAGGAAAGTCTTCTCTGCATTCTTTCATTTTTTACATCTCTGCAAACATCCCCTTTCTCCCTACAATTAATTTGCCATATGTTTTTTACACTGCAGAAGTACACCTATACACTTCAAAAAGGAACAAAGATCAGAAGTTTTATTATTATAAAATATTATATTAAAATGTTATTTTGAAACCATGGATTACACATTTTGAACTGTGTAACAGAAAAACAGGAGTTTTACTACACTAGAGCAGCACTGATGATGTGAAAAGATTTCAGAACATCTTGTTACCAGCAACTTAAAATACTACACATGGCATCACTTCAACACAGTTCCCTGATCCTATGGGGAGGTTTAGAGGAATGGTTTTGTTGTCCTTTAAAGCAGCGCTGTCCCAGAGTTCACCATAAATCTAGCCAAGCTGAATGTAGTGAAGGAAAATAGTGACAGCCCACTCTGATATTATTTCTGGAAACTGAGTCCTATAGTAAAGATAAAACAGCACTGCGTAACCTCTTTCTGTCCCTGATGTCAGATATTTCACTCAGGCCTGTTGGGAACAAACAGGATTTTATTTGCAATGAAAATAACCCAACTCTTTCTAGAGATAAGCAGGAAATACCACCCATAAAAGGCAAGGCAGAACTGCCAGAGAAAGGCAAGATAGAGCAAGGAAGAATTTGCAGTAAGAACTTTAACTGCTAGTGTCTTCCAAATCATTCTTACAGATGCAGATCAAGCAGTGTGAAGCAAATGTACCATGAAAAAATCTAGTTTATACCTATGCTTTCAAAAATAATCAGAGGCAACAACCCCAAAAAGAAAAAATTCACACAAGACTTCCCATCATTTTGCTTCCAAGCTTTTCTATTAGAATTGTACTTCCATGTGAAAATGAAAACCAAACACCTAATTTACCATCACATCATTATATATTATTAGTCTTACCTAAACCTGTGTGGGTAAGTTGTTCAAAGAGAGTCCAGCTGTGGTCATCAACATAGTGGTTCTTCAATACCAAGAGCTGACACACATCCCTGGCTGTTATATCACTTGGTACTTCCAAAGCTCTGCTAGTATCATCTTCACTATACACTTTGATTACCTGCAATAAATAAAAAACCCTAAAATATCCATAAATTTTATCTTTACTTAGGTTACTCCATATATGTTGCTCTCTCAGATTCATGACTGAGACAAGAACCCACACAACACAGAATGCAACATGAAAGACAGCCATCCCTCTCTAGTGCAATGGCATAACTGAGAACAGAAGAGCCAGGCAAAGCATATTCCACTTCTAAATTCAGCTACTGGATATTCCTTGCCACAGGACAGATTGGTGCATTAGCTTAAAAAAAAAATTAATGGAGAGATAAATAAATGCAGTGAAACTGTACATTCTTAAGTAAGCTGAAAAAGAAACCACAGAGAATAAACGATGAAACTCAAGAACTCTATGACTGCAGAACTGTAGAAAGATTTGATAAAGGAATTAGTTCAGAGAATGGCAATCACACTCAAGATGTTCACAGTTCTGTAGACAATAAAACAAGAGATGTTAGAGTGGCTTCAAATTCTGACAAGCAAGAACTGGAGTTCTTGCACGCACATCCTCAGTTTAAAGGGTGTCCAAAATGCTTTTAACTGACAAAATACTCCTCTCAGTTTATTGAATTTATCCATATTCATGAGAAAGCAAGACAAAGCTCTCCTGAAATTTATGCACAAAACCTAAATACCATTGTAAACCCCTCATTAAACAGCAAGATACAAGTTCTCACTTTAAAGACAAACAAGCCTGTTGCTGTCAGTCATTCTTAACAGCTGCCTTACCAAATACATGCTCATTTCAAGCATCTAATAAACAACCAGCAATGCACTGTGCCCTGACTTGTCAAGGCAGCTCCCTCTCTGGTTTGTGCTGAAGCTGGTAGGAAAGTGAGCACGGAGCTCCAGCTGTATCTCCTGCCACCGGTGTCTTCACACCAACAGAAAAATTCCAAAAATAATTTTAAAAAAACAGGTCCTCTCACTCATGTTTTCCAAACATCAGGTCAAGGAAAAAGGACTCCATTTATAAACCACACTGAGATTTTAAAGCACACTGATAGCCTCACTCCTCTCCAAAAACCTATTTTTCTCAGTGGAACTAAAGACACACAGAAGTTCGGTTCCAAACTTTGGCCCTGTGCATTAAATGAGCATGAAGTCCATGATAATTTGCTTTAATAGTGCACCTAATAAATGTTGACAGGTCAAGAGTTCCACACAATATTCAACCACCCTTGCCACAACACCAATCTTCGGGATATGGCAAACATTAAATTCATGCTCCCGAAGTACTGAAAAACCTCACCCTACTAATGAATCAACCACCTCAAAGCTGGGACTTTCAAGGGAAATAGGCAGACCTCAGAGAAAGAAGATGCAATGTTTCCACAGGCCTAAGCTGCAGCACAGTACTTCCATTTACTACAAAAGGCAAAAAGACCACATTGCTACTGAATTCAATACTGCCAAAGCAGCCATGGGGGATGGCTGTGGTCCGTTTTGTAAGATGTCTGTGCTTTCACAGTGTTCCCTCTGCTAAGCAAGAGAGACCAGCAGCCATGCAGCCTGCTTGCAGCAGAGCCTGGTTCCACACACACAAAGTCCTACTCCAGTCACACAGAAATTATGTTTGGCCATTCAAAATAAACCAAGCATGAATTATTTAAATTCCTGCAACATTTACAACGATTCAAAGATGAAATCAAAATATGTGTCTGCACTGTGAAAGGGATAGAGGGCTGCAGGGGTGACTAGAGGAAACAGTGTCCCATCACCTTAAAAGAGGCCCTACTCTGGGCAGCACTGAAGGTCACAGACAGCTTCATTAGTCCGTCCAGCAAGTCTGTGTCAGGCTAAACCTAAAGGGTTTTACAGGCTGAAATGCCTGAAAGGAGAGAGACAGTAAAGAAGGTGAAAGCAAAGGAAAGAATTGAAGCAACTTTCCAAGTATTGACGAGTGCTCTAAGTCTCTTCCAGCTGAAATATTCTATTCTGTCTCCCAATATTCTCGCAATGAAGCTAGGGTGGGAATCCATGTGAGCATGCTGGCTAGGGACTCTATGGCACAGAGCAGCAACTGCAACTTTCCCCAGGCACTCATCAAGTTCAGTGACATGCTTATTTTACAGCAAGAGCACGTACAGCCCATGCTGAGGCTCTTGACGGATATTTTAACAGAAATTCTTTTTAAAAGGGTTAAGAGTCGCAGTGCAGACGACTTCACTCTTATTGCTAGAGAAACAGAAAAAGAGTTTTTAAAATGCTGGAGACAGCAACACAAGTCATGATAATGAGCTGCCTGTGGCCATTCAGCTCAGGGAATGGAAAGCCTTGGAGGTGGCCTTGGACTGCTGGAGCTCAGCTAAGGCAAAACAAAACAACACAACAACAACAACAACAAAAAAAACAAGGAGAAAAAACCCCAGTTTATATTCTCTGTGAGTATTCCCACTCAACTTTCTCAGTATAGGGAAATAAATCCTGCTCAAGTCTAGGACAACACATCACCCCAGCTCACAGCTATGATGGGGTACCTTATAAAACACAAATGCTGTGACCTTCTTCTCTTCTTTGCAAGGGATTCAGATGCAGCAGGAGACAAGAGTCACCTAATAGACTCTCAACTTCTGTTACACATTTTGCTTAACGAAGTGGTGTAAATCTCATCGCTTGGAGTGATCTTTGTGGGTTTTTTTAATTAGAAGTTGCTCAGTATGCACTTGGTGCTGTGTTTGAAGCAGTCTCCTCTAAGATTGCTGAGAATATCCTTATTCCAAGGGGAGCAGATCAGATGAAAAACAATAAATTCAAAATCCCATTTTTCTTTGGAAATATGTTGCAATACTTCTCTTCCTAGAAGTAGAGGATGTTTTGAGAATTAAAGGGTGGCAGAACTATGCTAAAGATGCCACTATGGTGCTTCCTCCAGAAATGAGTAAGCTTGAGGGATCCCTTTATTTTTATTAGTGGTTCTCACCATCTATTTGACTGGCCAGTCATCTCCACTTTCTTCCTTTTTCTGTTTTCCACTGAAAAATTTGTTTGAGAAGTAGCACACAAGAAAAGAGCTGCTAATTGAGAACCAGCTCTCATTACTGTTTTCATTACCCTACACTCTCAAACTTTGCTCCAAAGCAAGCTGTTTCACTTCCCCTGACTATACCTATTAGTAGGCAGAAAAAGTTGCCTCGGCCACACTGAAATCTTCTTTCCAGTCTACTTTATAAATACAAGGAGATTTTAGTTCTTCCCAAGTCTGATGTGCTGGTTTTGCATTTACTAACATTTGGTGAGGAAAGGAAGACACCTACGGAAGTGATTTTTGTAAGAAAACCTGTGATTAAACCATTCAGTGACTGGGTTTGTATGTTGGCATCTGGTGAAGCCACTAGAAAGCTGACACACCTCTGGGAATACACGTTAAAAATCGGGGGAAAGCCCAGGAAGCTCTCTTTCCTTCTGGCCTGGGAAGAGGCAAGGTGCTGGGCCCCCTCCTTGCCGCGAGGGCCGGGCCGGGCCGGGCGGGTCCTGCTGGGCGGCGGGTCAGGGCCGGGCCCGGGAACGGAGGAGGTAAGGCCCCGTCCCATCCCAGCCGGATCGGGCCCCCAGCGGCTGCCAGGCAAAGTGAGGGAAGCTCCAGCTGCGGGCATGCTACTGGTGAGATCCTAGCTGCTTTCCCCTCCCAGCGCGGCTTTTGAAGAATCCCCTACTATAAACAGCTCCAGCCACCGCTACCAAGAGCCCTTGCCAAGGGAAAGGCCCTTGCCAAGGGAGCGGCCCCAGCCGCAGGAGACAACACGCAGCTTGAGACCAGGGCGGCTCTGCACTGCCCCGAACAAACCATCGTGCCCTCTGCAGGCCCGGCGAGAATACTGACTCTTTCCTTGCACAGATGATACTTGCAAAACATTGAATCCTCCCTGAGTGAGGGAAAAGGACAGAGTGATGACATGTAGAGAGACAACATGAAGATATCAAGGCCAGTGAAGGAGGAACTTCAAACCACTCAAACCACTGCAGTAATGGGTGCCGTGGTCGGGAAACGAAAACAGGTGAACTTAAACCACTACACGAACTGGGTGTTTCTGCCCGGTTTCAACCTGAAATGGTCACAGCTGGAAAAAGAAACACCTCAATAGCTTCTATTTAAGTTACTGGAAATAAGAACTAAGCAGCTCCAAGATCTTCCTCTAAGAGGAGAACACCAAGCTCGCCGTGACAAGCATGAATCATTTCCACTGTCTATGGGAGCAGGCAAGGAGGTACAGCATTCCTACATGTTCTCTTTCAGTTTTTCAATATACTAAAAATCAGCCAAGATCCCAGAATTACATGCAATGCATCTTTATCCCTCCAAAAATAATTTTTATAAGAAATGTTGCTTCAAAATGAAATATATTATTAAATAAATATAACATGCATGAAATATATTTCACTACTCAAATGAACTCAGTATGTAAAATAATGTTGAAAAATACAATCAAATATTTAACCAAGGAAAATAAAAAGAAGAGCCTAGTTTTTACACTAAAATGTAACCAGAAGAAGCAAAAAAACAGCAATTGTTTAAAAGAATAAGTAAAAGAGCACATAAGGTAAGCAGTGTGGGAGGAGGGAGGAGCAAGAGAAGCAAAGCTGGACTCTACTCCCCCGAGTCTTCTTCCCCACTCAACCGTCATCTCCACTACAATAATTAAATAATGTGTTCATAGACTTTTAAGAGAGAGTGTCCAAGTCTGCTTCTTCAGAATCTTCATGCCATCTGTTTCGGAAGTTCCAATCTGCAGAAACAGCACAAACATATGCCCTGCACTGAGGAATTTAAAATTTCAAACCAAAGTCCTAACGTGTGAAAAAAGCCAGGTAGAACCCACAGAAAAAGAACCACTAGCACACAGATTCCATATTTACGTGCCTACACCAATATGACCTGACATTTATATGATTCTTAATGCTTCTGTGTAGCCCTTGACACAGTGGGTAGTCAGCACTTCTAAAAAAAATCAGGCCACTTTTATTCACAAAAATAAAAGCACCTAACTTTAGCTTATGATTTCTAAAATTATTTCCCCCTCTCCCCAAATAAAACACTGCACATTTTTCTACTTATATTATAATTTCAGTCACATTTTTGTTAAATGTAGAGTTATTGTATGCAAAACCAGGCTTTGGAAAGTCTTACACTCCAGGGTGCCATACTTCTCCTGAAATGCTGGCCTGATTCTCTGCTAACCCCTCTCTTTAGTGTTAATAATCAGGCTATTTGCCTGCACCGTTTTTTCTCCAATTCCTAACCCTGCTGCCTGCTAGAAAAAAAAAATTTGCTTATTGATACTGGCAAAGGGTAGAGGAATTGGGAGTGTATTTTAACTACATGGAGGCGCTTGGAAACATCTAGCATTTTGAACTGGTTTACAACTTCTAGCAATAGTCTGTTTTGGTTTTAGTGAGAATCAGCAAAATTCTGGATGCATAAAAATATTTAAGAGATTAAGTCACAACTGTTATTAGAAACAAACAGCATGTTAGTGATGTTTACTGTCTTCTTCATCAGCTGTGAATGCAAGACTTTCCCTTTAAATATCCCAGTCTACAGTTAAAATGTCAGCTTCCAGTATTTCCTCCAAAGGGAAGATTTCCAGGCCAAAAGGATTCACGCAGTTTCCAGAAGTCCATTCTGTCATTAAAACAAGGTGCATACAATGTCTAACTGTACACGTCTTGACTTCTCATTTGGAACAAAGTATACCTTCAAGAGGCAGAAAGAACTCTGCTCCTGTATTATGTCTTGCAACAAAACCAAAGTGCAAAGAACAAATAGTAAAGTCTGGAAAAATTGTCTGTCTTTTCTTCCACAACCTAAACAAATCTCATACTTTTTCCATAATCTAACCTTTTTTAAAATTACATTTCAAAGAGCAAAAATAATATTAATTTCCAGCCTTTATTCCAGTCTAAGAGGATGGACAAGGTCAGTTTGTTTAGCAATTAATAAGTTTGTTGCTTCAAAACATAAAGAATTCTTTTAGACCTAAATATTCTTTTAGAAAGTATTGAAAAAATTGTAAAATTCCATGTTAACAGTATGCATATATTATCAATTAAAACAATTTCTACTTATTTTCTGTAATAATCTTCTGTGGCACTATATTTACTATGACACTATGGCAACTGTCTGTATTATGCAGCCCACAGAGTCAATCCCCTCCTTCAGACTCCTGGTACAACCTCCATGCCCTACCTAATCCAGCCACCCACGACCATCCCAGGAATGAAAAAATTACACCAAAAATAGAAACTGAATAGCAATGCAAAGAAGTAACAAAAATGACTTTATATTACCTATAGGGAAAAAGGTCCAATTCTTACTTTTAAAAGACACACTTGCCACCTGACTTGGGGCAAGTCAGCATTAGTCCCTCAGTTTTTACAACATGGGGCAGGGGAAGTGAAATCCGTTTCTGTACAGCAAGGTAAGAGATTGAATTCATTAAGATTGGTAAAGCACTTATACCTCCTCACATGACTGCTCCTTTAGATGTGTAAATATTTTGTATTACAAAAAGGGAGGTTAAATTATGCAGATCTCCAAATTGTAATAGGCTATGTGTAAAAATATACCAGCAAAGTTCTTTCAAACAAAGGTTATGACAATCACATCATGATACTGGAAAAAATGGCAGAATGAGGACAATATGACATGCAATCATGGCCAAGACAACGTCAGTAAAACTGAAGAGAAACAGAGTTTGAAAGACACAACAGGAAAGTTAAAATACAAATATCATTATTTAATCCTGAATTTGATCCATTCCATTTTACAGTATTGGTCAACAGAAATAAACTAGAGTTATAAATAGTAATAAAATAGTTACAGAAGTTTTCATTTCCCTGTATAAAACTGAACAAAAAGGCAAAGTCTAGAAAAAGCCACTGCCACATTTTGGACAAGTAAGTCATAGCAGAACTACTTTTAGAGCAGAAAGTGAGATTCTTGTAAACTGCATGATTAATTAGATGATGCTTGGCCCAAAATATTACAATAATTGAAGAATTAAATAGCAACAGCAACACCATGAAGTTCGACATCCTGTAAGCAGGAAAGGCAATAATAAATAGATTAAAAGTGAAAGATTTATCACCATCAACAGTCATTACCACAAAGAACCAAGCAAAAGTGAGAAATACAAAGGGATCTACAGAAGTAAAGCCCACAATAAACCCCTTAAAAAAATGCACATTATTTATAAGGAAAGGTAGGGGTGGATCAAACAATTTATTTAAATAGAGAGTCTCAAGTTAATCTACCTTACCAATTTTTTTTTCAAGCTATGGAGATTCCAAACAAAGCCAATGAAAGAGATACTTCAAATACAAATGTTAAGATGTATGTAAATAACTAGAAAGTTGTGAGGAAATTTAAATATCATCAGCAAAAAATTCAGATAATACACTTCCATGGAACAGCAGAAATGAAAGAAAATTAGCAGACTTGCCAAATGATTAAACTGTCAAAGGAGTACTTATACAAGATAAACACACCTCAGAGAAGCTAAATCATTTATATGCATTAATTATTCACAAGGGCTATGGAAGAATAGGTTCCCAGATCTAGTCTTTATAGGTGAAATAAAATTGGCAGTTTAAATAGAGGGAACACTGGAAATAAAGTGGCAAATAGTTAACAGGAGGTTAAACAGTCTAGCATTTAAAGAAACTTACAATGGCAAACCTCAGCCCATCCTAGCACCAGTAGAAATAGAAGCTTAGGGTCCATCTATCACTTAATCTGATGTGCACTGAGTACAAAGTTCTGCTCAGACCTAAAAAAGTGGAAAAGCCCAAGGGCTATTGCAGCAGATTAACTTTGGGGTATTGCTTTGTAAATCTGTGAGCCACCAGTGCCTATCACCAGGCAGCTAAGAAAGAATCTACTAACATTACCTAAATCTGTCTCTTTCTAGAAGAAAATCTACTCTGAAATTTATGAAAACTTTTCTCCATCTTGTTCATAGCAATTCCTAGAGTGATTTAGAGTAATCATCATAATTCTGAAAAATCTCAGTGGGGTAATGCAGTTTACACTGACTGGTATCAATAACTTTTCCCAAGTCCTTCAAAGAAGAGCTATAATGAAAATTAGACAGTTATGAAAAAAGAGACTACAAAATAAAGATGAACTTGGAATGCACAGATCCTTCTTACAATAGCTGTCTATAGTCAAGTAATTTCAGGCTCTTACTCATATTAACCCTTAAATCAGAATGGATGAACCATGTCTTACTAGCCATGATAAAAACAAATCTTAGATATTTTTCATTAAAATATTATTAATGCTAACTTTGTACATTAACACCTGACACAAGGCTATTTGCAAAACTTCTTGGCACTGGGAAAGGTAAATGGCTCCCTATTCCTGTCTTCTTAAGACTATCACTCACAGAGAGCTAATCCAACATAGGTCCCTTCTCAACTCCAGTGCACAGTACACATGGCTGTTCAGTTAATCTAAACTCAATATATGGATGATCAGGAAGGGAAGAGCATTTTACCTTCCTATCCAGTAAAAATAAATTAATTAATGGTGAAATTTCCATTAATGGTGAAACTTGGGTAAAATTCTTTATACAAGGGAAAGTAATTTCAAAACTCAGCTGAGACCGTAACATAATCCAACCACTGAGTAAGTAGACACAGGCTATCCTCCCTCAGGCCAAGCATCACCACTTCTTAGTGTTGTCATCACAATGTTCTTCATAGAGTTCTGCTCCTATGGTCCAGCCAACACAGCTCATTTGTTTAGGCTAAATGTATGTGCTTTACGACCCATTATTTTCACTCAAGAGACACCTTATGAAATCCACAGAAGATTGCTAAGATAACCAGCAAGGTACAAAAATCCCCTTGGTAATGGCTGAGAGTTTCTGCCCTCAAACCAAGGCTTTTCTGATAAAGGTTCAAAACCCTTATTGTTTTACTTAAAGAGATTAATATTCAGACCAAACTTGATTATTCAGGTTAATAAAAGTGTACGTTCACACACACTTTTCTTCATGAAAAGTTAATTTTGTTGGAGGTGATCAGCTTATTAGCCTTATTAGTAAACTTATAGTATTACTGTCTTCAGTCCTTTGTTTCCACACTGCCTGCTAATTCTTAGCTTTAAATAGTTTTTATATATTTAATAGTAATATGTAGGTTTACATTTTATTACATACAATAGCAATATTTAGAAATATGGTAGAAATTATCCACATACTTTCCAAAAAAGTCATGTCTAAAGACAGAGGAAGAAAGATATTTAAATACAAAGCCACTAAAATATACTTCTGGTTTTTGTTTTCTGTGCACAACGAAGATGAGGGCAAAATGTTATCAGCCTCATGTTTGTATAGCTTGTCCCTATTTATGTCAAGGCACTAAGATTATTTAAATGAGGCTTTCTGTATTTAATAGTGCAGTTTGTCCAACATATCCTTCGCTTGTCAGAGATAAATAGAATGCTGTGTTCCAGCACAAGAGAAAGCAAATCTGTTACTGCCGTGTTCTGGCTGCAGTCTATGTTTCTGAAGAGATACCAGCTATAAAAAGAAGTACCTATTGTTTCTACCAGGTTTTTCACACCATGTTGCTGGTTTCTCAGTAGAGCAGATCTCTTGCAAAGCTGAGAAAGACCAAGTCTCTGAATAACACTGTTAAGAGACCAATTAGCTTCCTATTTCCTTTGCAGCAATCCTGAAATAGATTTTTAAATAAGAAAAAAAAAAAAAAAGAGAACAGATTTTTTCTTAAAACTATCTTTCACTGGCCATTTTAAACAGAAGTTTTGGCTTGAACTGTAACACAGCTTCAAAGAGAAGAATGCCTTTAAAATAAATTCTATCAACTGTGTATTCCCCTGAAGGTCACTAGAGGAGAAAATAATGTAGACTCCAAGACAAAGCAAAGTTTAAATTTGTAGATAAAGAAAACACAGTTTGGAAATTTTCTCTGTATTTCTGGAGTGGTACAAGGAATGTCCAGAGCAAATATGACAAAGGCCACACAGGGTAACCCACTGTAATAAACGGTTGTTTTACAATGCTGAAACACTTTGCCACTCCGTACATGACAGAAAACCTTGCTCTGCTGGGTCAGACTATAACACCCTTCCAGTCCAGTACTGTCATCTCTGGGTATCTGTTTCTAGTCATCAGTAGAATATAAGAGCAAGGTTTAACTGTTGTAAGATAGGTATTCTGAGAGAACATTTTATTTCTCAGCACTTCTGAACCTTTTTTTTATTCGCATAGCATTGTTCCCTCTGGCCAAAGCATCAAATCCAAATAAAGCGTAAATCCTGCAGTAAAGCTAGTGAGTCAACTCAAACCACACAAAACCTTCAACTATACACTGTTGTGCTATTACAGATTTGTCAGCAGGTTTTGTTGGCAAATCCAAACCCCTAAAGGAGCAGAAAAAAAAGATGAGGGGCATCTGGGCATGGAAATCAGCCCCTGTAACTGTTGGCAAATGTGTAATAGTCACCCAGTGCAGCAGACTAAAACAGGTGAACCAAGAGAAACAGGAAGGTAAGTGGGTGATGTAGTTAAAAGGGGGTGATAATTTCAGAAATTTAGTCTATTTTGATAACGTTTACCTCTAATAATTTATTCTAAAATGAAAATGAGATACGTAGACTGAGCAGTCTTCAGTCATACAGGAAAACTGAGAAGCCAGCAGCACATTTCCCATCTCTACACTTGTTGTGATACCCTACATTCAGAGGTCTGCTGGGTTGTCTGGCTGCTGCATCGCTTGCCCACACACAAGCCATGTTCATATTACCATAAATGTATGCATTTTATTTCTGTTATGATCATCCTACAAGTCTTGTCAAACAAGACACCCAAAAAGACGGTGACAGACACCAATCCAACAAGTTACAATCAACAGGACCAAAGTAAAAATGACAACATTGATGGCTTGCATATACAGATGATGGGTATGACGAGCTATTGAAGCCTAGCTTTCAGGCTAATACAAGACAAGCTGAGGGCTCCAACTGCTATTCAGTCTAGATATCATTTGATTGCTAACCTCTGGGAGAATGGGACTGACTAGCTCAGAAAAGCTATGTTAGGGCAAAGGTTGTCAGAAGGAATGATACAATAGGCAACAAGAGTGATGAAAAGACTGAAGAAATCAGAATGCACTAAAGAATAGTGGGAGGTGAAAAAAGTATTCTAGCAGAAAATAAAGGAAAAGCATTAAGGGTGTCAACTGAACACCTCCTCCCAGGTCTTGGTCCTTCATATGAATTTTAGTGGTGCCAAAAAAAAGGTATCAGCAGAAACACCAACTGCAAGGAGTTGCAACTGCAGGGATGTACAAAGCATGGGAAAGACAGGAATCAAAGATGTCTCTCCAAGTTATCATTTTTGATGCCCATACATGAGGTTTGGTGAAGATACTGGTCAGTAGTCCAAGACAGCCATTGGGATCAGCCAGAAAAAGGAGCTGAAATACAAGAACTGTGATGAAATATGAGATATGTGCCAAGAGCCTATCAACTCTGGGTGAAGAGGATGGATGTGTATTCTTGGAAAGTGTAACTTAAAGTTTGACTCACCTTGCTTTGTACTGTTCCCAAGGAACTCATTATAAACTGTACTGCAGCAGAGTAAATATGTTCTTATATAACTACTTTAAACTGTGAAAAACCGGTTGCCTTGAAATAATGTAAACATAAATAAAGGTTGAAAGCAACTGAATACAGACAACTTCAAAACAGAAATTTCAGCAAGTGTCACTACCAGAGTAAGAGACTTAGACTGGAACTGGGCTAAAATTTCCAGTGTTACCAAAGAAATATATTGGTTGAGGCACTTTGATCTGTTGTGGGTTGACACTGTCTAGACACCTGGTACCCACCAAAGACACCCTATCACTTCCCTCCTCAGCTGGACAGAGGAGAGAAAATATAACAAAAATCTTGTGGTTGAGATATGGATGGGGAGAGATTGCTCACTAATTACCATCACAGGCAAAAGAGACTCAGCTTGGGGAAACCAGTTTTATTATCACTCAAACCACAGAAAGACAATGACAAAACTAAATCTTAAAACATTCTTCCCCACCCCTCCCATCTCCCAAAGTTCAACTTCACTCCCAATTTTCTCTACCTCCACCCTGCAGTGGTGTAGCAGAATAAGGAACATAGGTTGCAGTCAGTACATCACACTTTGTCTCTGCTGGTCCTGCCTCCTCAGGGGGAGGACTCCTCACACTCTGCACTTGCCCCAGCATGGGCTCTTCTCACAGGTCCACAGGTCCTGCCAGAGTCTGCATTGTGGGGTTTCTGCAGGCGTTACAGCCTTCCTCAGGCATTCACCTGCAGTGGGTGGGGGCCTCCAAGGGTCTGCAGGTGGCTCTCCACACCCCCATGGTCCCACATGGGGACAGCTGTCTCACCGTGTTGGCACCACAGGCTGTGAGGGAATCTCTGCTCCAGTGCCTGGAGCACCTCCTCCCTCTCCTCCAGTGACCATGGTGTCTGCAGGGCTGTTTCTCTCACATGTTCTCTCTCTTTCTTCTGCTGCAGTTGCACAGCAACCTTTTTTCCATTCTTAAATATGTTATCTCAGAGGCACTACCACTGTTGACAGATGATGGGCTCAGCCTTGGAGGCAGCTAGCATTGTCTCTACTGGATGTATAGGGAACTTTCTAGAAGCTTCTCACAGAAGCCACCCTTGCAGAGCCCCACTCCCCCTGTTACCAAAACCTTACCATGCAAACCAAACACATGATCAGTCATAACTTCTTTAGGTCCTTAAGGTGGCTGTTGTTTTGTTGGGCTGGTCTTGCCTCTGTTCCTGACCAACAGGCAGAAAAACAAGGACTGAGGAAGAATGGGGCATGGGCAGTACCTATAGCAACTGCATGAAAATGAGGAAGAAAGCATGTCTAAATATGAATAATTCCTTGGTTCAATGTGATGAGTTTTCTTTGCATTCACTGTTGTAGCTTCAGTTTGTCAAAAGTAAAGAAATTTTTCTAATTTTTGAAGTACTTGTTTATGCATGTTGAAAGTAACACGTAACAGACATGTAAGTAAGGGAAATTTGATCTTTTGCATAAGACTCACACCAACACCTTGTGTGCCATTTGTTGACTTTCTCCCTTCACATACAGCAATGCAGCATAATCAGTATGGGGTTTACTTTAGCAGAAATAGCTATTCAGCAGTAGCTCTTGATATACTTCAAGGCCGGATAACACAGTCTGAAGGTCAAGTTCTGACTTCTTGAAGCCTAATTTATTCAAGAGGAGACTAAAGTACTAGAGCTAGAAAATGGCCAAGCACTTTCTTCAATTGATGAAAAAACTGGTTTTTTTCCCAAAGGATTTCTGCCCACAGAAGAGGATTATGAGCAGAGTAGGGCACTAAACACTGCCAATTTCCTTGGTTACTGTATGAAGAATGTTAGATGTTCAAAGAAAGCAAGAAAAAACTGAAAAAAAAGATATCAAAGATCTGTTCAAGAACTGAAGACGGAGAGGAGACGAAGTGCAACGTTAATTGTACCACTAAACCTTGTCAAACTATACAAAGGACAAGTAATGGCCAAGTGCATTAAACCACTGAGATTTTAAAAAGACTTTTAAAAAGCTCTGTGCACTTACTCTTCACCCTTTCCTGCGTACATACACACATACATCTGTATCTACCCTTCATGGCAACTATTCAGCATAGTGCTTTACATGTTAAATTTCAAGACCACTGATGATTTTGTGTAAAAAATATTCTGGAAAATCTGATTTCTTGTAGAGACTGGAATCCCAAAGGATAGAAAAAACTCCCTTTCCCTGCTCACACCTGAACCATAAGGACTGCTAAAGTTAGTCCCATTTTGGTTTCATTTATGCACGTGTACACAATAAAAAGAGTAGGAAGTTTCACTGGTTTCATGTTAGTCAAAGCAGGAACTATGACTGGTCAACCAATGGCTAGACCAGAATCCACTTTTAGGTGCCTGCTTGAGTATAAGGAGCACATATTCAGTGCAAATGTTGGTCTAAAATTCTTTTCAAGAATCATTTCAGATCTAGATTTATTTGGTTTACATAATAAGAAAAGGGATGAGTGCTGCAATACCTTCCCTGGAGGAGGTTCTGTCAGTAGGTCTCTCCTGAACAGTCCCTGGACCTAACCATAGTTCTTCCACAACGACAGAAAATGCTAGTCTACCACCCTCCTTCTTCCCTATCATCCATCACTGAATCACTATCATCACCTCATGCTCTGTCACAAGCAGGTGACTTACTATCTGCAAGCACTGTGCAACAGAAGACTGAATTTTCAGTTTATTAATCCTTCCAGAGCTACATGAAAGTTGCATGATCCCTCAAACAAGGATCTGAGGTAGATATTTGTAAAGCTAGTTTCACAAAGTTTTATGTATTAGAAGAAAGCAGGAATTCCAGATCTCCCCAAACAAACTGTAGCTATCCTAGCACATGTTAGATACACAAAGGTGGCAAAGATTTTTCTGTAAGCCTACATACTAGCTTGGCCTTCTAACCATCTTAAACTTCTTACAAAAAATACACTACCATTCTTCTGAATTCAGTTTGGGTCTCTTTCCATTCCCATATACATTCCTCCTTCTTAACTTTCCTCAACTCTTTTTCTGGCCCAATTTTTAACAAACTCTGCAGATAAAGAAGTAGCCTATTGTGATGTTTTATGCTAGTAATTTATGTCTACGACATAACTCTGTACTTAATTTCTAGTCACACCCATCCTAATGATTTACCTGTGATAATCCCCATGACCTCTCAGATCCCACAATAATTCATTAAAGAAAATATTCCATTTTGAATAAAGACTTTAAATTCAAAAATTTCACCTCAATCACCAGTTTTTCTGACCACTGCTCCTTAAGCCTTTAAAAGCCTTTAAAGCCCACTCAAGTCCATCTCCCATTCTCTTCATCTCTAATAAACATCTCAGCTGTCTTCAAAACTTTGCAGGATGCTGCCCTTATATTCAGAACAAAGAAGCCCTGTATTATAGAACAAAGAATCCTAGAAAGGCTTGGGTTGGAAGGGACATTCAACATCACCTGGTTCCAATCCCCCTGCCCTGGGCAGGGACACCTTCCAGCAGATCAGATTGCTCAAAGCCCCATCCAACCTGGTCTTGGATTATATTATTTACAGTTCTATTTCTTTTATTTCTATTACTATATGAAAGACAAAAAGGGCACTGGTATTGTTTTTGCATTTTAAAATTACTATTTTTCAAACTGTCCTTATGAAGAGAGGTTTCATACATGAATGCTTGGTTTGCATCCAGTAATTTTATAAAAGGTATCCATTTAATGACACCATTATCATGTCACTTAAAGTGCCTTATGTAAAATTCCTGGATTAGCACAGTGGCCTTTCATCTCAGGGATCCAAACACAAAACTGAAAAATTACTTTCATGCTCTTAGCCTTGCAGACAGACATTACTAATTCTCAGTACAATTTGGCTTAAGTGGCCATTTTTCCTTGGGGGAGGGGTAAGTGTTGATTGAGGCAGCATATGATTTTGGAAAAATAGACAGAATAAAGATGCAAGAGCATCCTGAAATTTGCATGCTCACACCAGTCCTAGATTTGAGCAATCTAAAATCACATCTTCATTTTCTGATCAATATTTCTTCCATTTAAAAGATACTACACAATCTCTTCAAGAATTGCTGGAAAACATTCAGTTGCAATACATATTGACTATGTACACAATGTTTTTTAGCATCATCTTGACCTACTGTGCTATGAAGTTCTCAGCTGTTGTGGAAAAACACTACAAGTTTATACACCTTGTATACAACATCAGGTGCCTAAGGCTTCTACTTCCCATGCAACAAATCTAATAGACTTGTGAGTGTTTATATTGAAGAAATCTTTGGTCTTTGACTGTAAAACAATGTCTCCAATGCTTTATAACATTTCAAATCTAATTTTTTAAATTAGATTTTTGGAGTACAAAGTTATTCATCCCAAAGGATAAAAAAACATTTACTGTGAGTTGGATTAAGTATACATCTAGTCTATACATACTACAAACCTGGTTGTGATAGCACTCAATATACATAATTGCCCATGCTCATTAAGCTTGTGATTTTCCAATCTGTGTTACAAGACCCCTTGGAACCTAAACAAGGCCCAGTAGCTTTAGTTAAAAATATATTACTTAAGAATAAAACACATCAACTGTGATAAGTACTTCACATCAGACTTTAAAAGAGAAGTTATAAAATAACTTTGGACAAAGTATATTAGACATTCTGAATGAAAATGAGAAAACCTAAGTATTCAAGAAGTTGGCAGAACAGTCAGATTAGCACATTGACAATGCAAAATTTTACCTTTTGTGAGATGGAAAAAGACTTGAAATTTTTGCAGTATTGTGATTCAACTAGACTTCTACCCAGTTACCTATTCCATGATTTTAAGAAATAATTATTTGTAATGACTGATACTCTAAAACAAATAATACTCTAAAACAATCTAAAACAATTGATACTAAAACAATATTTCATGAGCTAATGTTTAAGTTTCTCTTGACTATGCAGTGTTAATGTAAAAATCCTACTTTTCCAGGTCCTTCAAGTGCAACAAAAAGTAGAAATTACACCACTTTAAGTCAAAGGTTCTAATGTCCATGAGAAACATGAATAAATTTACAACATATGTTACCCCTTATCAGCATGGATCTTTCCTGCCCACCTTCCTGCCTTCCTTTCCTCCAGTTTTCTACTTCTAGAAATTCAGGTATTTCTACAGAAATAACAAAGCCCCTTCTGTAGAGACAAAAGATACTTTCAGAAGGAATTCTACATGCATAGATATATCACAAGCCTTAACAAACCTATTAAACTTGGCACACAGTGAGAGCTCAGTGAGGACACATGCCTTCAACAATTCTTTGAAACAGAGTGCAACCCAATAGCTACCTACCTAAGGCAAAACCCTATGCTCCCTCCTACTGCTTCCATTCATTTTATTTTGGGCTTACAAAGTGCATAGATAAAGAAAAATAAAACCAATAACTGTTGGCAGCTAATTTGATAACAGCACGAAAAAAAAAATGAGAGAGAATGTGCAGAAAATTATCTTACTGTGAATTTGTCAAAAAACTCTTGTATTTTCTCAGAGAATGATTATCTTCCAACATCAAAAAAAAAAAGAAAAATCAATCCACTGAAATATATACTAGAGTTAAAACTGAGTTTCCCAGCCTTCTGAATGCTAGATTGAACAAAGTTACACCTCTCCCCTCCCACACAGCACCAAGTACTGATGTGTGCATACCAGAGGTGTCTAACACAACTACACACTGCAGGAACAAAGACCTTCCTCTCCTAACATACAATTAACAAAACCCAGACAAAAATAAAATAACTATGACAACTGAAGATTTGAGTTCTGAAGGGGTGTTAGGGGGAGGAAGAGAGGACTGGGAGGTAATCACTAGATTGAGAGGATGAGAGCTGAGAAGTTAAACCACAATTTTTAAAGGAGCATTTTTGAGAAGTGTAACAGAAATACTGCAATTTGTTAGGTAACACCATATAAGTGCATCTCTTGCATATTATCTACATATACCAGAAAAAAAGTATATTATCATGCTAGTAAGACAGCAGCATAATCTAATCTGTACCCATCAATCCCAATAAACTGGAGGTTCACAGGCTCCCCCTCCAACTCAAACAATGAAATAATAAAAATGAATACAATATATCCCAAATCAATAGAAGTTATGTGTTTATATACTTCTTTAGACCCACAGGACTGATGCCACAAATATATGCTGCATTCCACGTAAACTGCTCATGAGAACCATTTAATACTGCAGTAATACTTCAGTAAACTTTATTTTTCACAGTGCTAGTACATGAAAAGCCACTGAGTAACAGAAGAGTCTATTAACGAGTCAAGCACATTGTACAGCAATGAGGTTTTGAAAAATATCTACACATTTACAAAATAAATCAAACTAATTATTAACTTGCAGCTTGTTTGAAATAACTTCTCATAAGTTAATACATCTGGCTCAGCAGAGAGTCATATTTCTGTACTTCATTTCTGTGTGTATTTTTAACTTCACAGATACCCCCAACGCATTGAGTTACACGAGGCAATCCTAGTGCAAATAGATGTAATAATTTTGCACTGCTTACACTTTTTATTGAGATAACAAAAAAAAAAAAAAAAAGGCAAGCTACAGTGGCTATGGAAAAACACTGTACAATGTCCCCCTGGTTCCCAAAATACATGATGGGCTATCCACTATTAAGGCATTAGCCAGAAAAGGTCAGGAAAAAGCACATTGTGTTTAAGGCTGATGCAAAACCTGTGGAAACAGACTCCAGTAATCCTCTATTAGAAACAGCATTGTAGCCTTCAACAGAGGCATACTGTAATGCAATCATGACACTTTAAAAACTATATTGATCTGTAAGAAAAATAATTTCCTGCACAAAGTACAAAATTATAGTAACAGAGAAACAACAGAGAAACGGCACCAGTAAAAAAAATTCAGTTATGGACACACATATATTTATAAGCAAACATATTTCACATAATGAAATCAAAAATTTCTACATTTAGCAGAAAAGAAAAATTATTATTACACCAGAGAATTTTTTTAAAAAGTGAAAAAATAAATATAGCCATGTTTAAACACTGTTACCAGCTCATACTAATGTCAGAATTAAAAGACTGATTTAAATGCCATACCCTTTTCTGCAGATTTATTGGCATAACTGCAGGCAATGTTACTCTTCTGGAAGATAAACTCATGTCTGCTTTTCACAGAACTTGCCAACCTTCATCCAGGTGATAACACGAAGCAGAACAAAGCAGTTAGCAATATTTCTTGAAACCTAATTCCTCATAACCTAAATATTGGAGAGTCAGCACAAAGACTAAGGCTCTAGTAAATGTCATTCCATTTATGTGAATTCAGTCCTACTCAAAGCCAATGACAGAACACACTGTGGTAGGACAAACCAGAAATCAACCAACCAAAGAGCTTGAAAACTTGTGTTCTGTCCTTGGAAATGCCCACACTATCTCTGGCTTTAAAAATAAGCAGAACAACATGCATTTCTATCACCCAGAGCTTTGTCTTTACTGCGAAAACAAAACCAAATCATTAAAGACTGCATACTAACACTTCACACTGAGTGCTTACAGTCTTGGGGCTTTTTCTCTGGCTTTTTCCACAGAAACAAAATATTCTTCAGCGCTTCTGATCTTAAGAGTTTCAGAAAAGTAACTGAGCATAAGAATAGATTTAATGAATCCATGGAGTTTAATTATATGATTCTTAACTACCTTTATTCACAGCAGAAGCAAAACACCCCTTTTACATTAAGTAATGCAGTAACTACCTTTCCAATGCAACCAAGGCCTGAAAAAGTGGCACATAAAATGTTACAAGGAGTGCAATTTAAGATGGTTTTATGAACCCAAGTTTTTGATCACCCCCATTCGCATAATTATTTTATGTATCAAATATCTGCATAACAAATCTGTTTCACTAACATGGTTTGACAAAGGAAATCTGGGGATTTTCTTTCCTTCTTTGTCAAAAAAGGTAACATTGTGTATTGCTTAAATGATAAGGCAAGCTATAATCTTTTTTTAAAGGTCTCACAATGCACTTAATAACAGAAATTTTTTCCTGCTTTTATGCAGCATGACTAAGCAATATTCCTGTTGTAAACCAAATTATTAAACAGATGTTAGAACTGTGATACTGAGGATTTCTTTTATAACTCTTGACCAAGCAGTTCTCATCAGAAACACTGCTTATCGTAGCTGAAAACTGCAGACATTTAAAAAAAATTATCTGTATTAAGTATTCACAGCATCTTGAATAACCACATGTCACATGTGCAGGCCACTGTATTTCATAGGCAGTCATTGCAAGTGTATATATGGTCAATATATGTATTGATCACACATCTGATGTATAGGTCCAAGAAGTATTCAGGACTGACTTGGTAAATATTACAATAATCCATACTAAATTTCACTAGATCATATTTTCTCCCTCAGTAACTGGCAACGAGCACACTCTGTATTAATTCCAAAGTATCTGAAAGAATTCCCAAAGAATCTCATCTCCAAGACATAAAAAACTGTAAAAATGACAAGTTAAAAATAAGAAATTTGATTTCATGTGATTTTCTGTTTTGAGAGTTTACCAGGTGGCAAATACATAACAAGTCTCTGGCACCAGAGAGATACCTCAGAATCTATGGATTCAAAGCATCTCTTTTCATGCTAAAAATCACTTTCCTCAAATCCTAAAATCTGTAGTGCTGAAGTAAGTTCTGCTGATGAACAAGAGGAGCAAACACCATAAATACAAAAAATACAGCTCCCTCCAAAAACTAAAACCTGCATTGCACTGGCATTTTACCAGCAGCTCTCAAATAGTAATAAAACACTGCCAAGGAATCGGAAGTAAAGATAAATATTTTCCTAAAATTTCAAAACCTGTTGTCCTTGATTGAGACACACAGGATGGAAAAAAACTGATAAGAAACTGATGCCAAGTCACAAAGAGAATTTCTTTAGAGAAAGACATTTGATCCTTGTTGTTAGCTTTAAAACAAGAGCTTCTAATAAAACCATAAACCAGTTAAAACACAGCATTATTATTAAATAACCCATTTCCTTACCCCATAATAAAGGTTCACTTCTAACTTTGACTCCTTTCACATTCAGTTCATAGCAGTAAGAGATCCATAGCAACTAATCTTTTAGGTTTAAGGTATTTATTTGATTTTATTTTTGTCCAACTCCAGTCCAAAATCTTTATGATTGTTTTTATAAAATAAAAAAGTATTTCTGAGATCAATGTTAATTATGTAACATTTGGAATTAACATCCTTTTCTACTAGAGATAGCTATGATAAATGTCAAGTGTTTGCAATTAGGTTTTTACCTTTCAGGCACAAAGTTTTTATTTCCTGTGGGAGCACGTTTTCAAAATTTTATAATATAGCTCCAAAATTTTGCTGTAAGAATCAGAAAAAAACCTGTGGTACAAGAGCCCAATCCCATAGGCATTTTACTCAAAGAGTATTAGGCATGCTTACATTTGCAGCACCAGGACAAAAAAATCCCTCTACTCTTTTTCCCTTGGACCTTATGAAAAAATGTTTGGGTAATAGTGACTAGAGAACTTGCAGCACTGCATTAGTGACTTTACTGGGAAAGAAACAAAAATAACCCAAGCCATTTTTCCTTACCCCTGGGTACTCAAGGTCCTTGGCTCTTGAAAGCATGTGCAGCTTTTTGCTCTATGAATAAAATTGACCCATTTGTCTGCAAGGTGAAGCAAAGGCTCATTTTCTTCAGTGAAATTATCTGTATTGTATCTTTTCCAACTAGATGAACAGACCAGACCCATTCAGAAAGTAACCAAAACCTTGTGTTGGATTTGACTTGGTAATAAAAATCCAATATTCAAATAATAAATATAAATAAAATTTAAATAAAATTACAGTAATTTATGTATACTAGTGAAAGTAAACATGGTTGCACCCAAGAGTACTAAAAAAACCATTAAGGAATATTTTATCTTAAATTTCACAAACACACAGTTAAGAAAATATATTGAAAAAAACCACAACTTCTGTGTGCAAGCCTTGCAGAATCACTACACCATGTGAAAGTCAAGAGAAGTTCTGTTGATAAATGTGAGATACAGAAAGGCTTTGAAAGCCAATTATGCCTTCAGGGAAATATATATAACATAACCACTTTTTTTTTTTTTTTTCCCTATAGATAAAAGATTTCACTTGTCCATGGCAGGTCTGCAAGGAATTCTGCTGGTGCTGGTGGACAGGAAGGAAATCAGATCCAGCTCACTTGCTTGAGAGCTCTGTGAAATGACTATGTTTATGCAGCTTTTCACTCCTATTTTTGTCACTAAGCTACCAGATACAGTTGTGAAAACATTGTGCAGATACTTTTTAGATACTTCAAAATATAAACCACTTCTACTTCTTGCCACTCAAGAAAGCGTGACTAAATGGAGTGGGCAAGAATTGAAATGCCCTTAGTAAATTAGTAACTCCAATAAGGGTTTTGTAACAACATATGGAACAGAGATATCCTGCTAGAAGAGGAAGGTCAGTGATGTCCTTAAGGCACTGAATATGGAGTCACAAGAGCTGATCTATTCCTAGCTCTGCCAGATATAATGCAGGAATGTGAGCATTTATAGGTAACAAGAGCAAATCAGACTCAGCTTTTGCTTCTGTAAATGAAAAACAAAATCTAGATAATATAAATCCAGTAAGGTTTATAAAAAAATTCGATGCTATTTCTTGTACTTGTCTTTGAGCTAAGGCAGAAGTTTATTACACAAGACCAAGATAAATCAGGTAAGTTATTCGTGGTGCCATTTGCCCTTCCTTGTGAGAGTGCTCCTGTCTGCCTGGCACAGTCACTTTGTGTCTTTACCAGAAGAGCCCTTTAATGTGTGACCATAGCAACACACAGAGGGTGTTTTCTGCACAGGTACATTTACATACACTTGACAAGTAACTACTTATTTTAAAACAACCCCTCAAAAGAGAGGTTTCAAAGTGATTGAGTTGTTGTTTTGCTACTCATATAGTCCCTTACACAAAGAAAACTAATAGGTCTTAGTCTTCACACAGAGCATATAGTACACCCTCCTGGAGGGTCAATAAGGACCAGTGCAGATGCAGTTGCACTAAAACAGACTGTATTACCTGTAAAGCAACACAGACATTACAATGTACCTAGGAAATTCACAAAGAAGTTTGAGCCACAAGGAACATAATGCAGTTTTCCATCCTTGCCAATTTTCTTCACAGACTTGGGGGATCTTAAAGTGTTGTTACACATGCTTCTTGCAAAGCTTTTCAGCTGCCTATTTTTGTAATCAATAGAGTCAAGCCTGATAGAAAAGCACACTGATGAATTTCTGTCAGCTGAGTTATTTAAGAAAACCCTCATATTGCATGGGCTTCCCTCTCTCTACATAGGAGAAAATTCTAGCAATTATGAGAACAAATTCTTGCAAACTTCCAGCCTGTTTCTCAACAGCTGATACCATTGCTGTGCCATTATCAAGAGCTTGCAGCTGTTCATAAACACCAAGTCTTCATGTAATCAGTAACAGGAGTTATCATAACATAACTAATATAAAAAGGCTATTTATAGCCCAAGAATGCAGTAATTGAAAAATCCCATTCTGATCACAGGACAATCTAGTGTATATTGATTTCCTGTGGATATAGTATCAAGTGAAGAAGCTAAAAGACAGACCTACCAGAATGCAGTATAAGCATATCAGAAACAGGCAGGAACACTTCATCAGTATCCTAATTAGAAGCACAGGCACACCTCTAAGATAACCGATACATGTTTCTCTCTTGAGACTTAAGTATTAAATATCATGTACACTATTGGGCTAAAATATGAGCTGATTAGCTGCAAATGAATGTTCTGTGACTGAAACAGGAGAAAAGCAACTTCACGTTGTTACTAGAGCAGAGGTCTAATTTCCTCTCCCTCTTAATTTCTCCTCCCACAACTGTCCTTCTTGAAAGATTTTTGTTGGCCTGATTAGCATTTTTTTTTAAGTCTTCCCATCTGAGGTGACTCCCGTCAGGACTATAACATGAGAGGCAGGCTTACTCTGCCTTGAAAGTTTCTCTGCTCCTTCCCAAATCAAAAGCAGCCATAAAAGTGTGAATGCCTGCAGAAGTAGCAATATGCTGCAAACAAACATGGAGAACATGGGCATTGGTCAGCTGTTACCTCGCAATTACCATGGCTGCATTTCACCCCCTGCTAGAGATACAAGCACCATCTTGTTAGTAGGAATAACCAACTGCTAGAAAAGTTGGGAAACCCTGAGCCCTGAAATCCCCAGCTGGAAGCTGTATCATCAGTTACCACCTCTGCACACACACAAAGAGAGATCAGCACGAATTGTCCATCACAGGATGTCCTTCCACTTCCTGGCCATTGGCATTCCTGCTATACAAGCCCCAACAGACAACAGTTATCCTGAAGATACTCATCTAAGTGATCTGCAGATGTTGAGACACAGATACAAGTTGTCCTCTACTACACAGTGTGGTAAGAAGGGTGAGAGATTTCAGATTATTGCCAGTTTCTCTACATTTTCTTACGCAAGGGAAACTGAAAGGAGAGAGTGAAGTATGGTATCAGCAGGCACCTTAAAAATATGAGGAGTCATTTTCCTGTTCTAACAGCAACATCTCCAACTGGTCCAGTTTTCATTACAGCAGCTCTAGCTTGATCTCTCAATTACACTGCCACAAGCATAAAGATTACCAGTGCAAAGAGTTAAAAAGGGCATGAAGCAAAAATCATGGGGGAATAACCCTACTGTATTAGTAGCTCTGGAATTATCATATGAAAGAACAAGTCGTCAGTTATCTACTGTAAATAGACAGAAGAAAATATGAATGTATAAAGAGTTTTAAATTATTTTATCAATCACAATTCAGTACTGTTCTACATGGATGATCAAGTTAATTCCACCTGGTGAAAACTGACCAGGTTAAACAGTGGTGTTTATAGGGAGGCATGGGGTTTTTTTAATGTAACATCAAAATTATGCTTATTGTGTCAACACTTGTGCACAAAAGTAGAACAGGAATATCCCTCTGCTTGTTTCTATAGTTCTCAAGCTCTTATTTGAAAAGATAATAACTCTCAGAACACCAGAAAAGCAGCAATCCAAGGATATGCTAAAAACTGCACCAGAACTCCTAGTAAAAACTAATCTGAGTTTGAACTCCATTCTTCAGTTAATGCCCCAACACTAGAACAACAAAATTTTATGATGATAAAATCATGAAAATTCAATCTTACACACTTTTTAGTACTGTAAAATGTATGGAAAAGTACCTTGTATTTTCTCCTTCTGTTGCACACCTTTTCATTCAAAAGGGGTTGTAAACCTTTATTAAGAATCATCTAAGTTATCAACTTTACTAAACCTGTAGCATTTAAAAAATTTAACTATGAATCATTGACTACCCTAGTCTTATTCAGGGCAACTATAAACTGTGATATAAAGATAGCAGTAGCTGATATAACACAAATGTTTAAAATACTGGGCAATGACACAACAAAAGTAGACCAGAACAGAACTTCAGAAGTTCTGTAAGACCAGAAAGGAACATTGAGGAGAAACAAAATGGAGAAAAAATCCCACACAAAACACTTAAGGCTTGATCTAATTTTGTGTGTATTACTAAACACTGTTCTGATTAATCTCGACTGTGTGCCCCAGGAAGTCAGAGGGGAACGTGTATCTGTTCTGATCAAAGACAGTTCAGACAATGGTCTGTAAAGGGAAGATGCCAATAGTGTTCTGCTGTTACAACACTGACCTCTTGCATCCCCTCCTCACCACAGCATCACCCACTGACAATGCCAGCAATGAGAAGAAACCTCGAAAAAGATTTGTCAATAAAATATTTCTTTAATCATGGATCTGTCTGTGGCAGGTATAGAGTAGCTACAAAGTGACCCAAACTTTTCAGTTCTCCAGTCTAACCCTAAATAAAAGCATACATCCCGGAGCAATACAAATAAAAACTGTCTTAGTATCTATCATATCTCATTTCCTGCTGAAAATTATGAGGATTCAAGCTCCATTCATGACAGTTTAATCTTTTAATGTCAAATTCAATAAAACTGAATTATCAAAAGTGACTCAGCAGCATTAGAGGTTCCCTGAAGTTTCACCTGGCTTTAACTGACAAGTCTCTTGTATATTCAAAGAAGCTGACACTGCTTTTATCATCATCTGCTCTAGACACCTTGTAATGACACAGAGACATCACAGGGCCAAAATTCCACGTAGTCAACACAGAATTCAAGAGATAAATACTACAGGTTCACTTTTTGGAAAAATCAAGGTTTCCAAATTTACAAAGGTTTATCTAGACAAGTTATTAGATCTACTGCAACATCACAGAGGTTTCTTGTTCAAAATAGAACTTCCCAAATTGCACAGAAGAGGCAGTTTCTTGTACTGAGAAAACTGGCCTAAAAGAAAAGATAAGAAACTTCAGGTTTGACTTTTATGCTGATGAATCCAAAACTATCAAAATCCAAAGGATTGTTAAAACCATTCCAATGTGACAAACATTGGCAATATGTCTACCAAAATCTTTGACAGTACCGATGATTTTTTAATTTTATATAAGTAAAAACTGTAATACTTAAAGCCTAACTCCTTCCTGATTAAGCAACAAGCTTGCAGAGGCAATATCTTAGTAACCACAAAAGTTAGAGTGCCCTTGTTTTCTTGCCTGTTAGAATGGAAAAAAAAAAAAAGAAAAAAAACCCAAAAATAAAGACATGCTATTTTTGTGAAGTTAGAATGTTTACAGTCTTAATGTTTACAGTCTTTGTTTGGCTTGTTTTGGACAGCCACAAAGAGAAAAAACACTGAGGGTTGATGTGAAGTTTGACATAAGGCAACTAATTTCAATGTAAAGATGATAAAGTAAAATACTAAAAGAAACAAACAGGTGATTATTCTGAAGTTTCCTCAGGCTGCTGAATCAGACAGCTTGTAATAGGGCACCTCCAGTATAAACCAGGCAATATTCCTCATTGCTAAAACAAGAGATTGTTCAACTTTGCCTCCTGATTTTTACCCGTGTAGACAAGTGACTTTCTGTCCCAGTCAAAGTACAAAGGTACCTGCATTAAAATATCAAGTTTTAACAGGGCTCTAAATAACTCCAATCTACTGTAATATCAATAAATCTTTCCTTGGTGGGCAGGTACAACCATATAAATGAAGAACAGAGCACAGGAACTGGAGCAGACCACCAAAAGAAACATCACAAAAAGGAATCCAACTGAATCCTTTTTCAATCCCTATATTAGAGACTCCACTGAGCTCTTTAAGTTGGTTCTGTACAAAATGTTTTTACTGTTAATCTATAAGCTGTTTGGAAGGACTTTTTCCCTTCCCTTCTGACTTTAAAATGTTAAGTATTTTTTGTGTAATTTAAGGGTAGGATATGGGGAAAACTGATATATGTTTAGAGGCTGTAAAGAAGAAAAGATTTGAGAACTGATAAAGGAGGACGTGTAATCATCTCCAGCTTGGAAGGAAATCTGGAAATAAACACACAGACTGGAATTACAGAGTAAATTCAACTAATGCCTCTTTTGGTTGGAAAAGATGTCTCAACCCTTGGAAATTGATTAGAAATTTATGAATCATTGCATTTCAAAAAAAATCCTTTTTGTTTTTTGCGTTGTTTGAAAGGCAAGAGTAAATGGATATTTCAGCCAAAAAATCTGTCATGAAAACATTTCAATACCAAAAACTTAGCCCTGTATGTGTGCTAGTAGAATTATATGCAGTTTTGAAGAATGAGGCTCCAAGCAGATACATTAGAAGACCCTGAACTACAGCTGTAAAAAATACTACAACAGTCAATGCTCAATATTATTCATAAACTTAGAACAGCAAAAATTAAAAAAATCTACTCTTTAACATAAAGTTCCTGTTAGCTTTTCTTTGTCAAAGAGCTTTACATGAAAATCTTTATGAATACAAAAAGCAAAGTCAATTCTACTACAATCACATGAGGTCTCTATACACTGATTTCCTGGAAAGAACATTGTGGGAGTATATTTGGATTCTACGTGATAAAAATATCTACTTGTTTAGAACTCTTTTGTCAAGAAAGACAAAAGAGGCAAGGTAAATTTCAGATTTTCATCACCTTGAGATTTACTTGAGTTTATTTTTGCACTTCTAATTTAATTTAAAGAAACAAGGTACTAACTACCTTGAACTACTTTTGTCATGAAACACTTTTTGGCTTATCCTTGAGCAGGGCAAGAACTGTCACTGCAGTGCAAATATTCAGGTTTTGTTTTCAGAAAGCATTTAAAACTAAGCTTCCACAAAGGTACAATAACCTCTTCTTAGTCCACTTGACCAAAGACAACAAGAACAGAACAAGTTTTCTTACAATTCATATTTTTCCCTACTAATATTTATTTTGATCATAATTAAAGACAGAGGTGCAGTGTTTAGTATCTTCAGTTCCTTGTAATTTCTTACAGAACACAGGCTCTGAGAAACTAGATTTTCCATATGAGTTCATGAATTCCACCTAATAGCAGCAGATGCTTGATTCCTCAGAAGAAGGCAACATTTCCCACCATCCACCAAACTGACCATGCTGTGTTGGACATGACAAGAAAGATGGGTTTTTTTGGCCTATTCAAAGTCTTCCACCCTGGAACATGAAATTCAATTTATCTGAACACATGGCATAGAATTGGACAACCATCAGGTTTGGAAGATACCTTTACAATCATCCAGTCCAACCTCAACCCAAGCACCATCACTGTAACCCCCAAACCACTAAACCACCCCCCAGCACCAGATGCAGATGGCTCTAAAACACCTCCATCGATGGTGACTCCACTTGGGCAACCTACTCTGATGGCTGACCACCCTAACAGCAAAAAAATTATTAAATTATCTAATCTGAATTTCCCCTGTCTAGCTTAAGAACACTTCCATGTGTTCTCTCACTGCAGGCACTGTAGAAGAGACTAGCCCCCACCTCCATCCAGTCTCTCTTCAGGGAGCTGTAGAGAGCAATGAGGTCCCTCCTGAGACTCCTCATGACTAAACCAACCCAGCTCCCTCAGCCACTCCTCACAAGACACATTCTCTAGTCCATTCATGAGCCTTGCTGCCCTTCACTGGACACTCTCCAGTATCTCCATGTCCTTTTTCAAAGTGAGGAGCTCAGAACTGGACACAGCACTCAAGGTGTGGCCTCACCAGTGCCAAGTACAGTCCCCTGGCCTGCAGGAACCACTATTCCTGATACAGGCCAGGATGCCCTTGACCTTCCTGGCCATCTGGCCATCTGCCAGGTCAACCAGCTCCCCAAGGACCTTTTCTGCTGGGCCACGTTCCAGCCACTCTGCCCCCAGCCTGCAGCACTGCATGGGGTTGTTACACCCCCAGGGTAGGACCCAGCAGTTGGTCATGTTGAATCTCATGCCCCTGGTCTGGCCCATCGATCCAGCCTGCCCAGGTCCCTCCTCAGGGCCTTCCTGGCCTCCAGCAGATCAACACCCTGACCTAACTTTGGAAATTTGCTGATGGTAGATTCAATCCCCTCATCAAGATCATCAGTGAAGATGTTAAACAGGGCTGGGCCCAACACTCCTCCCTGGGAGACACCTCCAATGACCAGACACCCACTGGATGCGGCAGCACAATTCACCACCACTCTCTGGGCCTGGCCATGAGACAGTCCTCAACCCAGGGAAGAGAGCACTTGTCCAAGTCATGGGCTGCCAGCTCTTCTGAATTTTTTAGTGAAAGGCTTGTTAAGCACTGGAACAGGCTGTCCAGGAAGGCGACAGAGTCACCATCCCTGGCAGTGTTCAAGAAACTAAGGGAACTTCGTGCTGTGGTTAATTGAACATAGTGGTGGTGAGTCAAAGGTTGGACCCAACCATCTTGGGAGGTCTTTTCCAAACTTAATGATTCTGTGATTCAAAGGTGTAACACAAAACTCTTCCAAACTGCAACGGGGGAAAAGAGATGGACAGCTGTGTTGGGGAGGTAGACCGAATAATGTTCAGAGACACAGACATACTATTTCCCAAGCACAGAGGCAAATCACTATCCTGCTACAGGCCTTTTACCAATTTGCTTTTATAAACTTATTTTCAGTGAGTCAGCCCCACAAACATGCTGTTCAAGCAGCATGTTCAACGTTTTGAGAGGCTTATGGTAGAAGATCATCAGAAGACAGTAAAAATTTCAGCTTAGGAAAACAAGAATTCAAAATAATGTTAATTATCTATTTTGAAGTAGAAAGATTTCAGTTGTCACAGGTGCTATGAATAAAAGAGCAGATATTCATGACAACTTCTTTCTTCTACAGAAGCAGAATTTTTTTTTGAGAGAAAAACAAGACAGAAGAGGCATCTTTTTTTTCCTCTTTTAGAAATACCCATTTTGATAATAGTTACCTACAAGACATAAGTAGAAATTCACTCTGCAATTTTTCTTCCCTATGCTTGAAATTAAAAGCACAGCAGAAAAAGAAACTAAATCAAAAGCAAGCAATCTAAAAGAAGAATCACTGAAAACATATGTAGATCAGAGAGGCAACAGAAAGAATTCTGGCAGCTGTCAACGCTATGCACAAAAAAAAAAATCTTAAGAGTAGCTGATTTCTCTTAAGAGTTAGTAAACTACCAAATTGAAACAGTAATATTCATGAAAATTTTGCAAACAGATATGTATTTGCACACAGAGCTGCTACAAAGTTGACAAAATAAGGACAAGGACAGGGGGTGGAAACATGACATTTCCAAGCAGGGTTCCACAGCCACCTGTGGGAAGTCAAAGTCACAGCCAGTTCACTTCCCGTTGCACACCTGCTTAGCATTTTCTCTCTTTTTAAACCTGAGTAATTTTATTAACCTATTAGAAGACTTCAACCTGAATTTCAAAGATAAAAGCTTAATTTGACAGTTGTCATTTGGCCTTAACATTAATAATTTTGGATGAAGAATCTAACAATGGCCATGCTGAGTCTCACAAACAGTCTGCTTGGCCTAGTGTCATTTTTCCTGCAGTGGCCATAAAGAGACACCTAGGTGACAGAAACCATAGTCTTGTGAAAATGGCTCCACAAAAGTAACAGGAATATTTCTCTCCATTTTTCTGGTAGCTGAAAAACAGGTCAGGCCCTCCAACAGACACCAGCATTATGTTAGCTCACTTCTGTCAGGAAACCAGTTGTTCTTGTTCCTGCTTTTACCAGAAAGAGCACTACATTCTTAAATGAAAATCCAGGAGAAATGGAAGGAAATGAAATGTGAGCAGAAGTCATCACAAAAACTACACATCAAGCTTTATGAAGAAGCAGAAGTAAAGTCAGTGAAGACATGAACTTCAGCTTCTGGAAGACTGAAGGTAACACTTAGCTGGTTTAACCAATCAAGCCTGTCAGTTATGTTAAATATGACTGGCCACAAAAGCAGCTGACCTTTGTGTGTTAAATCATGCTGTCCAGTTTCAAGGCCAAAGATTACCACAATGACTGCAATTTAGGTCTGCAACATGACTAATTTAAAATATCTTTTTAAGAATGTGATTTTTAGTCCTCTTGCTCTGAAAGACAACATTACCAATGTAGTGTTTTTCCTGCCCCTGCAGAGACAGCCAAGGCTTCCACCTTGCCCAAGATGACAAAACTTGAACAATTTTATCCCACTGCATCAGCAACATTCAGATGCACACTGACCAGAAATGCTTCAGTTAGTATTGCTATTGTAAGAGAAGAGCTAAAGGCAATAAAAGTAGTCCAGAAAGACACCATAGCTTAGAGAGAGACACCATGGTGTACATGCAGAATAGGGCAAGATCAAATCAGTTTCCAAGACACATACATGTTTTTCACTGGAGAAGTGAGGAAAAGGTTCCTCCTTAAGGTGCTAGCCACAACTTGGCTAACCAAGTCCTCTGGCAGGTGCACAGAAACAGCTGTGGCAGGTTAGCTTCAGAAAAGTTTATACAACTACAAGAAACTTCAACTTCCAGGCATAGTCTTCACACAAATCTAAAAACAATAACCAGCAGCAGTTCAAGTTCTTACACCTCCAATATCACCCTTAAAACTGTTAAAAACAGGGATCATGCAGACCACCAAAACAGAGAGTGTGAAGGAGGGAGTACTCTTAATCCCACAGATGTTCTTTGTCAGAACTCTTTCCAGTCTCAAGAAAAAAGAGAATGAGACAGGTAACCTTTCAAAAAGTGAAACTGATCTTTGACACCAGTAATCTCCATTAACTGGAAACTCTGTGTCTGAACAGTCCCCTCAGATCTTCCCCTGACTTACAGTTTAAGGTCTCTATGGATATGTAGTAACATCAGCAATACACAGATAAACACACATGCATATAACATATAGCCAGGTACACAGCATTTGCTCTTTCCCCATCAATTTAGGTTTTTTCCATTATCCTGGCAAATTTAGAACTTCAGAAAAGCTGTTTGACTGTTAAAACCCTCTGTTCTGTAACACTGATGATGGTGATTGGAGGTGGGGAGGAAGGGAAAAAGAAATTAACTTCTCATTTAAGGACATAAAGTACTGCCTGCCTGCCCCTGGTTCCACTTAAACTGAAAAATCTGCAGAGCACACATAGAGTCTGGGAAAGAACAGTCATGTCTTAAGTCACAGATTCCAAAACCTCATTTTCTACAATCATTGATGACCTACAGAGAAAATTTCACCAAATTACAGAAATATGGAACACCTCTATTAGAAAAATAATTTAATACATAACCGAGCTTTTCCTCAAGCTTTCATTTACCCAATTCAGAAACTGTCAAATAATAATTTATAAATCTTACCTGCTTTTTTCTTGAAGTTGCCTTGGGCAACAGACTGGCTGACAAAACTGATGCAAACGGCGAGCAACACAGCTCAGGAAAAGGATTTGGAATCGATGGGTTCTCCAAAATACTGTCCCCTTGCTTTTTTCTCCTATTTCAACAGAATACATAATATCGAGCAATAACTGTAACAGCTGCTGTTAAAATTGCAATATCCAACCACAATACATGAACTACTAAGGCACTAATACCACGATGCTTCATGGTTGCAGCAAATAGCTTTTTTTTTTTTTTTTTGCAGTTATTTTATTTAATCAGTAGGCTGAATATATTAACATACAGTGCCTAACACTACTTGAAAGCAATCCAAGTATTCAGCTCTGAATATAAAGTTGTTTGAATATGCGTAAGTCTTTGCAGAGTAAGAGCAGAGATATATTTATATTGGCTTCTAAGGACATTAGTAAATATTTTGTTGTCCCTGTGTTTATGCCATTCCCTATGTACACAGATTACAACAGCAGATGCATGTAACTTCTCAGCAGAACTTCCCAAGTATATCACAGCAGTATTTTAAACAAATGGAAACTTTTTTTTTTAACCAGAATCAAATCAAAGTGACTGACAAGAGAAAACAGTGCAAAGCAATCCATTCATTTCTGCTTTCTGTTAGTTTTGTATTGGCATCTCTGAAGCTACATCATAAAATAAATGTCTCAGCTGCTGCTGTCTGCTGAAACAGGATTGTGTCAGAAGTATCACCAGGCAGCATTTGCAGGAGTAGTGAAGGTAATCACTACTGTACTTGCCGAAGAGCTCATTATGCACTGGTTTAAAGTATCACATTAATAATGTGGTTGTTTAGACTGCTGTGTACATTACAGTGCAAGTTTTTCTCACATAAAATATTGAAGAGCACTTTGTCTACTTGATTTCATCTGAAAACCTGCACCCAAAGCACCTGATGTATTTGCATCTGCCGACATATTATGAGTTTTCTACATGTGTGAGTTGATGCCTCCAGGCTTAACACTTTACTTTATTACCTTCTTTATTATCATTCCAGATTTCATTTAGTAATTAGCCCAAAGTGGGGAAAATCACCAGAATAAGGTAACAATACAGAATGAAGATACTTTACTTACTGAAAATCCTCACCAAACTCATTCATTTGAAGTGATATTTTGCTTAAGGAGGAGCAAAAAATCCTGTAATGCAGTATTTTAAGATGTTGTAAACTTCAGTCTACTAAAACTCATCAGATGCTTCATGAAAAACCCAGCTCATAGCTTCCTTTACTAAGAATAGAGACCAATGCCTTTAAGAACAGCCTGAGAGGTAACAAACGGGGTGCACACCGCTGACAGCGGCATCGCTCCCGGCGAAGCGGTTTTATCTCACCAACACTCTGAGAAAGACACCGCAAGGATAAAGTAGCGGCTGGCTCATCCTGACAAGGCAGGCTCGGCACTGCCGGCTCCTTTCACCTCAAACTGCGAAACCTCAAAAATATAAAGGGGGTGGGGAGTGGGACACACACGCATCCGCAGCGGCGGAAAGTGTCTGCAGGGCCGGGAAACAACTTTTGAGCTCCAGGGAAGCGCCGACCGGTCCAGAGCCAGGCCGCCCCGCTGCTGCGCTTCGCCCCCTCCCCAGGCCGCCGCACCCCGGCCCCGCCAGCCC
>JANPWX010000011.1:9505826-9598924 GCA_024734555.1 Trochalopteron elliotii
CTCTGTGCAAACAACTGTAAGAATAAAAATGGTTTCCTGAGCTTGGCTAAAGATATCTGAGAGTGTTTGGCCTAGAATCTGCTCAAGTGTAACCATTTTTGACTCCTCCTTTGAACAAGTACAAACCCTGTAATCTCTGAACAGTTAATAGAGTTGATATTAACAGAATGGCAGATTTCTGCTAAGATCCAACACCTAAACATTTGTTGAGCTGTGTGACTTGGTTTCCTTTTCATCATAAATACGCTTAAGCTGCCTAATGTGGTTTTTGATAGTTGCTATGCTTGTGCAGTACAGTTGTTCTTCTAAGATTTACCATTTCCCTAAAATTGTATTTCTGTGTATTCTTCAATACTCAATTCAGTAGGTTTTTCCCCCTCTTTTAATTTTACTTTCTTAGTCATAATCAGGTCCAGGTGTTTATCAAGTAAAATTAAAATACATATTGAGAAAAACTGCAACAGAGTCAAGCTATTCAGTATGCACCCCACTTCCAGAAAATCAAGCTCTCCAGTTCTCGAAAGCCTGTATGCTATTTAGAAGCACAACACTTGATTAATGTGACAAAATTATGCCTTTAATTAGAGTAAACTCACAATTATTACTGACAAAGTGGAGGTTTAAAAAATCCAAAATACCTCTGATTATCTCCAAAAACTGTAGAGGATTTTTGTTGGATTTTTTTTTGTCACCCTTCTACCCATCTCCCCTTGATTTATCAAAATACTTGCAATGTATGTATAATGGTTTTACCACGACAAGCTTCACTGCCCTAAGAGAACTAATATCATACCTTTACACCATCTTTTGTCCTAGCTGCAGTAGTAAAGGAATTATTTCTCTTTAAGTGCTAGCTTGAAGCCACAGAAAAAGCAATTTTTTCCAGTGCAAGGCTACAACCAGGCATGTTGTCTCCCCATATGTTTTCTCCAAAAGTCCCCCAAAATAAATTACATCAGCAGCAATGCTGCGGATCACCCTAAGAAAAAAGTAATTCGTTCAGTAAAAAAAGGCATGCCCCAATTTATGCATATTTATTATCTCAATGGCCTTAAAATATGTTGAACAAATGGTCCTCATACAATGAGTTGTGCATTCTTGCTCCTTCTTGAGCATTTCAAAAGCCCATTTATAACTTTGAAAATGGGCTCAAGTACTTCATAAGAGCCAAATTTATCCAGTGACCACAAGTGGAGATACCACTAGCTAACTTCTGGCAGTGGTGTGTAAGTCTGAAAAGTATCTGTGGTCGAATGTTTTGTGAGGAGTGTTCCCTATTATTACAGCTTGCATTGAATGTTAAGTTTACATTTATTGTTAAAATGTGTATCTTTTATTGCAGATAAGGAAAAGGTTCCAAAGGATTAAATCAGTACCACCAGTTTCAGTCATTTCCCAAGATGCTTTTCAACCTAATCTGAAACTCAGTGTACAGCTTCACAGACCACAACACAGTAACACTCCAGTGTTTCCCCTGACTACATTCTCTTTTTCTGCACTATCAAGAAGCAGATTTGCACTTGTTTTCAGTTGTTGTTTGGTTTAGGACTTTTTTTTTTTTTTTAATTGAAAAGCATGAATACTTTAGCATACTTTTATAAGAAACTTGAGTAGAGAGATGGATTTTATTGCCAGATTTGACAACAGTCTTTGCTATTTCAATAGCAAGTTCTGTGATTCCCTGTGATAGGTCTGTCAGAACATCCCCCTGATGGAATTTTGCCTTGAAGAGTAACACAAGATTGGAATGAGATCCTGTGCAGTTTTTTTAGAATAAGAATGAAACCCTTCAAATCAATCAAATTAAATCAAATCAAGAGCTTGTGATTTCTGAATTGTTGTTGTAGCCAAGAGCAGATAATGAGGTTCAGTGCAGGGTTGACTGAGTGGCATGTAGGGTTTGAGTGCTGCAGGTCAGACATGCTGGCCTCTGCTCCCTCGCACCAGGGCTGCATGAAATCAGTCACAGAACGTCTGTAATAAACGATGCATTAGGTGATGCAATCTGTGCTGGCCAACCTTGAACTGAGGCCTAAAGTTCCTTCCTAGAGAGAACTGTAATAGCCCAGGGTGAGTGTTGCATACGTGGGGGTTACAGTGGCCACGTCTGCGTCTAATGGTAGAACTGGAGGCTGTGCCCTCACTGCCAGAAATAACTGCAGCAGTATATTATGTGCCTCATTTGGCCATAACTACCCCTAGCACCACAACAGCTACTGCACTAGATGTAATCTTCTGGAAGGGAATTGACAAGTGGATGACTTTAAACATCACATAAATTATTAACCATTTAGATAAATTAAACAGGCAATGTTTCACAACAGCAGAGTACTGCTGATACTTTTTACAGCCCTATTTCTAGAACTCCACCTTACACAAAAACCGTAATTTCTGACCTCATATGCCTTCAGAATACTGCACAAAACCATGTAATTATTATGGAAGGAAGGTTGCAGGTGACTCTGCTATCTGGTACTCCATGTGTTTATCCAGCACATAGAAGTTTAGTTTCCGTAATGTGAGTTGTTGGGAAATCAGATTCAAGATCCTTCAACACTAGTCATTTTGTAGAGTGGGAAACAAAATACAAGCATTAAAAAAAAAAAAACAAAAAACCACCCCCCCCCAACAAACCCAAACCAACCATAAAAAATTTAAACCAAGAAATGTAGAGTTGAAATGGCTTTCACAAACAGCCACAACACTCATAAGTCTCAGCCATTTCTGAGCTGCTGCCAAGGACGCTGAAACAGTAGAACTAGACAAAGCACAGTAAGAGTCTCCATGCAAAAAGGAAGGCAAATGTAAACTTTTGGACTTAAAGGAACAACATACCTGATCAGACTCAAGGCATACAGCGCTCCACTTTTGTTATCAGAGTACAAGGCTGATGGATTCAACTGAAAGACAAAATGAATTCTGTTTTTGGAAGAATTGATGTAGAAGAGATTTCTTTGCCTAAATGCGGACATTTCATACCAATTTAGGTCTCTATTCTACCATGCCCTAAGATGGCACAGATTTCCTGTTCAGCCTGTGTCACTCAGGTCTGTCCTGTGGGGATGTTTCAGATATCGAGTATTAAATATGTCACCAGTCATTTGTATTTAGGTGCCTAAACTTCACTCATATTATTTCTTCTCTGCTTAATATGCAGCTTGCAAAAAAACTAGCCATGGCTTTAAGAAACAAAGTCTCGGAACATCAGGCATACTGCAGTGTGAAACTGGATTTTGAAAGCTTTCATCAGTTCTAAGGAGATTTTCTCTAATTCTGGGAACAGTAAGAAATTTGAAATGTGTTCATATGCAAATCTGCATGCATGTGAGGGAAGGAGGAATTTTTCTCCTCCAAAATCACTGGAATAATCTAGCCCAGATTTGCACCCTCAAATTTGCACCAGCTCTGGTTGAGCAAAGCAATTTCCAAATCAATCTACCTGTGCATGTACAATTTAGAATGCCTTGAAAATGGGCTCCAAAATGGAAAGCTCTGCTGAACCCTGATGATGGAGTCACTATGTTTCTGCCAAATGACAGAAGCCAAACAAATGCTCATCAGTCCAGCTGGAATTCCAGAGGTAGTGCCACTGCAGGATAACATACCTGCCACCATTTTAATACATCACCTGGTAGGACATTTAGCACTCTTTAGAATGAATTAATCCCACAGAGAAGGTAATTTGCTCTGTCTCAAGAGTTATTCCAAGAAATCTATATTCGGGAAATGAGATATTCAACAAACCTTTGAAAAACCAACCTACTGTTCATATTTAAAAGCAATGTGCTGACTACTTGGAAGTTATTGTATTAAAAGGTTATTAATGCAAGTCTCTGTAATTCAGGAACCCTATCTAACAAAGCCAATCTCAGTGCTTATTATGGACCTAATTATCATAACATCAGTGCACCTAACATTTTAATGTATTTATTCCCTCCATACGGATGAGTAAATGTTTGCATCTTTATGTGCCTGAACATGTTTTAAAAGTAACCCTAAGAGGGTATTCAGAGTACCTGACTTTAGACAACTATACCATGTTAGCTTGGCCATCACAAAGGAAAGAAACAGAAGACTTCAGATGTCAGCTAAAAAACACAGGAGGTTTAGTGCTGACAACCATCCCAGAACAACTTTTTGTTTCCTCTGAGTACATAGAAAACCATAGGAGAACTGTCTTCTGACTTAAACATCTGTTTGCTGTTGAAAATTAGACAATGCAATTAATTTGCTAAGTGATTGTCTCAAAATCTAATGGAACTGGTGGCTCAGTAAGAAATGCAAACTCTGAGTCCAAAATTAGTACTCTAACAATCAGGCTGTCCTTCTTTGTATAATGAAGGTTTTTTGTTTCTAAAAATAAAAAAAAGTAAAATGCATTAATACTTTACCACTTCAAACAATAAATCAGCTTTAAATCTGGTCCAATAGGCATTTTTCCTTTGAGCTGGAGAAAAAAGTACCTTTTCCTTTGATTTCATATTTATTGAAGCCGTGCTCTGGAGTTGTTTAGTACCTACTATAATTAAAAAATGGGTTTTTTTCTAATAGTCATAATTTTACCATGACAAATAGAACAATTTCATAACACTAGATGTAAGAAACCATCTCGTATGCTTTTGTATATTTATGAAGGAGATACTCCACAATATATGAATAGTAACATAGAAGATAATTCCAGACAATTATGTTACACATAGTGACCTTATAAATTCTGCTTAACAGTCAAAAACTCTTACAAAATTTCCCTTGGGGTGGGGGGATGGGGAGAATGAGAAAAATGCTGGCTACTGAACAAGTTCATAAATAATTGGCACCCGACGTCAAAGAAATTTAACAGTTGGTGTATCTGAAGTATTTGGGAAGAAGGAGTACAACCTGAGATCATATCCAAAATTAGGAAAAGCACCATAGTCACTCGGCCCTTTCCAATTCCACCTTCAGTGTTCTCCACTTCCATAAATTTATCCCAGCTCATTATACTTGTCTCAGAATTAGGAAAAAGCAGAATGCTTTGTTTCTTTTTCTTCTGTTTTTTACACTACTTGAACTTACTTTATAAGACAGTGATGTTTTCAGACTTCAGATCCACTTGAGCTATCATCCTATCCATCAAGAACTGCTGGACTAATAGATCCCCTTTGTATAATGTCCAGGTCTTGTACATCCACACTAGACATAAACTTGGTATACTTTCTCATGCCTGGATTTCTGTGCTACTGGATCCCTCAAGATGCCATATCCATCCCACAGATGGACTAAGCACACAGGCACAGTTCTGTCAAATTTGCCACAGCACACGACAAAGAATCTGCAGTAGCTTTATGGGTTTTGTGTTCTCATTATGGGCTGTGGGAGGACAGACAGTAACTAATCTGGCAAAAAGCCTACTGGTAAAAGTTCAAAACATTGAAAGTCTCTTGAAGAACTGGAACTAACAAAGTGTGTTTGAGGATTCTTTTTCCTGTGGTAGCTCTTCAAGGCCTCGAGCCCATGTCAGTGTTTTGTCACACCACAGAGCCAACACCACCTATTAATCATATTAAAGCCAGGATGCATGGCTGAGGGTGATACATAAAACTTACTGATACACTGGACTTTGTGCAAGTGCCTTAACCAAATTCCAGTTATCATTCCCAGCCTGCATGGTTTTATTTGGAGAAGGCATTTTGCAGGTAGCCCATTGAATATTGCATTTGATCCAAATGTAACTGCAGTTCAGCAATGGGTGAAGGGATTTAATTCTTGCATGTGCTGAATTTTGCTTCATTGCAACTTGGATTCAGGCAAAAGCTGTTTAAATTCCATGGGGAGTAAGAAAGCTATATTTTAATATCTTTTATTATCACAGGCCCTTCAGAACATTTCTCCTTTTGTTTATTTGGAGAGAAAAATCTACCATTAAGTGATTTGTTAAAATATTAAAACCCCAGTTTGGCTGGCTCTCAAGCAAGAACGTAGGCTTCTATTATAACATATTGGGAGCTTTTAAACCAAAGCAATTCATAATAAATTTATTCAAATTGACACATTTCTGGTTATAATGTCTTCATTATTTCTTCAGAGTTATGAAACATGAATTATATCACTGTAACCACAACACTATTCAAGGAAATCTAATTTTCTGTGAAATCTGTTTGAACAGTCATCATGTAGCTCAAGGCATACATTTAATTATTTTCTTCTACTGTTCCTTATATTGGTGTTATTCCAAAGGCTATAGTAATATTATAACCTCATTACATCTAATTCTAAAACGTATTCTTACTTGGCAGGTTCTAAAAATATATAGCAACATAAAAAATTAAAAATAATTATATCATTAAAATCTATTAGGCATACATTGAAGAGAATTGCATTTCAGATTATTTTGTATATTTCAAATACTTTCTCTTTAAGCAGTACATGCATTTTATCATCATACCCAGCAAGCTAGCATATATTTTATTCAATTCAGATTAAAACTGAATTAAATTAACATGGCATAGAATTCCTGGATCATGAGAACAATCATTAAAATGGTAAACATACACCAAAAAATAACTTTTAAAAGCAAAATAAAAAGGTTCTCCATAAGTATCTTTTCTCTCTTATAATTCACGTATTAAATTCTCGAATGAAGTGAATTATAATTAAAAGAAAAAACCACAAAAACAAACAAATAAAACCTCTGATAGCCTGTTTTACAGTTTCTTAGGATGGAAAGATTTTTTTTCTCTCACTTTGCTGTCAGAAATGAAAGCCTGAGCTGCAATTATTAAAGGTCTGAATTTGCATTTTTCAGCAATCCAGGGAAATGAGAGCAGGTATTGTCATCATCATTATCAAGTTCTTTGTCTGTGGATATCTAACAAAGTTGCTGGTCAGCTGTTTGCTAGATGCCTTGCCATCAGATAATCTCATGGCAGATCAAAAAGAACATCAAATTAAAATTATAGCTTTGTGAACTCATAGCTGTTAAATCCTCTATAAACTAAAGTAACTGGATGTGGTGCCTAGTGCTAGAAGCTAACAGAGAAAAACTTCTGAAGCTAAAAATAAATTAATGGATTTGCTGATAGGATCTTGTCTCCTAACACAGTCCTCTTTCCCTCTAGTCTTTTTTGTTAAGACAGTTGGACTGGACAACTTCACAGAACTAAAACTCCCCTCAGCCAAGACCTCTCCAGTTTACTGTATTTGGAACAGGGATTTGAGGAGGAATATGAGTCAAAATGACCCTTGATAAGACCTTGCTGGCCTGCACTAACAGTGAGAAGGACTGAGAGGACAGTCTTCAAGACCCCTTCTGGAGTAGTGGAAGGCAGTGTCTTCTCTGCCACAAGTCAGACCAATTTAGCTGGCTCTTTGAGTAACTGAGCTGACAGAGTAAAAGAGACAAACTCAGCTTTATTCTATGAATGAATCTTTACAGACCTGCTATGGAACCTGTCCAAAACCAGCTCAAGCAGACACCCCCAGAAACAGTGTGTCAGTGTTATCTGCTGAAAGGTATCAGGAAAAGTGGAAGCCAAGAAGTTTACTGTTCCTAGGGAGGTTTGCATTATGCATATTTTATTTCCATTTCCTCTTACAAAACACCTTTATCTATATTATTTTTTTTGCTATGATCAGATATATGTGTATCTCTAGTTTCCATGTGGAGTCAGTCTGGAAAGGTGGAGTCCAGCACAGCATCCTTTGGTAAGTCTGGGCCCAATTTAAATACTGTTGCTGTAGTGGTTACTGTGGAAGTCTTCAGTGGAGGGCTGCCACTGGCAGCTTTTCCCAGCCTGCACCCCAGGGCCAACCAACAGCCCATGTTCAGTGTGCTGTGATGTGGAACAGGGGAGATGAAGTGAGGCAGGAGGTCCTCATACCTGTGTGATGCTTTGGAAGTGAGGCAAAACTATATTCCTCTGCACAGGCAATCAACACCATGTTTGCCTGCACAAGGTGGGAAAACAGCTGAAAAACAGTGTCTGCTTTTGGTGCAGGTTCCCTCACCATCTCTTTGTCTACCTCTGGCAGATGATAGCATGGTCACTCTTCAAAAGCTCTTGGTACACCTTGCTGCAAAGGGGTCATGCCAGAAGGGCCTCCCAAACAGGAGAGGTGGTGTGGTGTTAGTCAGGCATTGTGGAGAACGTCTCTGAGTCTGCTGTGTAGATTTGGGCAAGATACTCTGACCTGAAAAGGTCCTCTGAACTGCTTGGCAGCAGTCAAATAGGGCAGGTGAGGTATTGCCATTGTTCCCAGAGTTCAGGGGATTAATGCATTTCCACTGTCTGGTGGCTGCATAACTAAGGGAAGAGAAACAATTTAACAGCTACTGCAATTTGTTTTCGTACTAGGATACCATTTTTCAGGGAGTAATAGTGAGAATATATCAAATTGTTGACCCTTTGCAAGTGGGCTTCAACATAAATGAATTGTTGTGTAAAAAAATGAATTTTATGTTTACACTGCAATTTGCCCCTGAAATGGAGGCTCAATTAGAGTTTCAATGATTTACTAAAGACATTTTAAACATAATGTCCAAACAATGCTACATAAATTAAACATGATGTAATTGAGTGTAACACTAAGTGGCTCATCACTGTTGATTCATGTGGAAATCACTGAAATTCTACTGATCATTATGCATTCATTCAGTATTAATGCAGATACCATATGTGCTTCCATAGGGATTCTAGTGTTACTCAGCATTCATTAAGTTTTAATGCACTATTAAAAAGGCATCAAAAGACCCATCTAAAAAACACTGCCACAAAGGTAGTTCATTTAAAGACAGTTAAAGCAGCATGTTGCACTTAAACATTGCAACACAAAGTAAGGTAACAATGAATCAGCAGAAACAGATCTGGAAAATTAGTGTTTGATGGGGCAAGCCAGACTGGAGTGTTTGAACTAAAAGCAATACATTCACCCTGTTCCAGATTTCTGGACAGCTACTTGTATTTGTAGACAAAAGTACTTACCATTACTTAAGATGAAATTAATGAACAAGTGTATATCATATCCTTAAGGTTTTATGTTCTTTTGTTCACTGGCCACTAAATAGGACTTCTCAAGATTCTATTCAGCTCGGCATTTAGTGCTTTAGAAGCATGACACACAAACTTTTCTCAAACTTTGATCTTGTACAGAACAGGCATATCCTGTAGGTGACTCGCTATGGCGAAGAGAAAAAGGAGACAGATTAAAAGAATGTGTCTAAGAGAAAAAAATAATCCTCTTCCCAAGATATTGACAGAAATAAAGCAAAGGCATGCTCAGACCTACATATTTGTTTTGGCAAACCTTGGTGACATGTAATTGATAAAATGGCAACAGTGTACAAGCCTCAAATGCCTATGGCAAAACTCCTGATGTTATGTAAGGATGTGAGTGGCACAGAGAGAATGAATGGGGATTGATGAGTTAATGTGTCTTTCAGGAAAAGCATTGGGGAGGATTAAATTAGGCCAGCAAGTAGAAGTTCACAATAAACAAAAAATCATTTTTCAGACAGTGTATCATTAAGTCACAGAACTCCATGTCACACAGCAATGTGTCACTGTTCAAAATTTATAGTAGTTGAAAAAATAAGTTGCCAAGCTCTTGAAGAAGACAATTTAAGACTATTAAATACATAGAAATAATCTTCACTTTGGCATTCTCAGAGCTAAAAATAGTTGAATGTTTAGCATACTTGGGGTAAGTACTACTTTGTGTATTTTATAATCTTATGTTTTTCCCTAAGCATATACTTTTGACCATTGTCAAAAGCCAGATAGCCAGCTAAATAAACCTTCAGTTTGACCCAGAATAACTATTCTTCCTTTATGCTCTAAAGCTAGAGCAGCCTATTGCTTGAAGATACAATGATTAATCACTTGCATTCATGTAGCAACTTTTGTGTTGAAACATGGTTATGTCATCCTAATCAGTTTTCCTTTTTTTTTAATGGAAGCACCCCCATTCCTTTAATCTCTCTTGACATGGTTTCTAAAGGTCTTGTTTTATTCTCTCACCCAAATTGCCTTCCACTGTTATATAAGCAATCTAAAGAGTCAGATTTCAATCTAAAATTCTGCTGCTTTTAACATCTTTATTTTTTACTTAGAGATTTGTTTGATTCTTATTTATGTTGTTTTTCCCACTGATGATCAGGAAATTCGTATTTCACATCACCTCCAAAATATGTTTTTAAAATAATGTAATAGTTACACAAGGCACACCTACTTCCTTTTCCTGACAATATGGTCTAGCAGACCCTTCCTTATACCTTCTCACCCTTTTATCTTTAGTTGGCAGCAAAGACTATGTCTTTTACTTCTATTGAACTTCCAAGCACACCTAACAGTCTAAAGTTTTGGTTTTTTACTTCAGAAATTTTCTTTAAAAGAACACAACAACACAGAGAGTTTGAATACAATGAAAAAAAAATTAGTCACCATTTGCAGGTAGAACCTTGCAGTCCATGTCCCCCAGACCTCTCTCTCTCAGGGTTCCTCTTCCTGAGGGACCAAGCCCTAGGTGAACTTGATACTAAGAGCTTGTGCTTGTGTCTCATGGTAGCTTCTGTTAAAGTTCTTAACACATCTCACAGTAGAGCTCAGGTGGAGGTTACACTGATGTGTAAGAGATGATCAAAACATGCCTAAAGAGCTGGGGCCACCAGCAGCTCAACTGCCTTCTGACCATTCAAGAAGCACCCTGGCACTAGCACTGCTTGTGAGAAGGGTTAACAGTATGCTAATCCTTGACAGTGAGGCACCTACCTGTGCAGCTGCCTGGGTGCCCAGCCTGCTCCCAATTTAAGTCCTCTGCAATTTAAAAAGGAAGTTTTCTACAGTCCACTTCTTCAACCTTTGCTTCACCTCCTTGTTTCACTCAGGTGCTGAAGTTTACAATTGCAGCAGCTTGGGGTTCATAGCATGGGGATTTCCTTTTTAATCCACACACTTTGAAACTGCAGGTGGCCAAATACACTTCAGTTAGCAGAATGCAAGTGTTTAATTAGCTTTTAGCAATTGAAGCAATGGAATAGTGTCTGCTGATCAGACCAATCATGCTGTTTAACCAAAGGTGACCAATTGCAACTCCTTCTGCATTCCATCTCCCCATTTAATTCAAGTATTTAATTTAGAAAACTGCAATCAGCTTAACTATTTAAAATACTATTTTTATTGCATTGTTGATAAATCAGAGCTATGTAAAGCCTTAGGTAAATGTGAAATAAATTCATTTTTTCATGCTTTGCCACTTCAGATTAAGTGTGACTATAGCCTGTTAGATTGCAGTCTTACTTGCTCAGGATCACATGGGGGGGGAGGGGGGGGGGAGGAAAAAGAAACATTAACAAACAGGCAGACAGACACATGTAGCAATGGGGAAATTACAAAATTCTGAGTCCAGCTACAGTTTATTAAACATTTTTTAACTAGAAATATTGTAACCATTAGTAAGTACTCTAGTGGTTAATGTACAGCAGCACTAGCACACTGAGTACACTAGCACTTGCCAACAGCCACTGTTGGGCAGATTTTTTTTAACAGCTGTTACAGGTTCCGTGGACTTAACTCTCATTCAGCCCTGAGCTGATTGTCTGCTTCAATTCCTTTATACTCCTTTGGTTGTTCACCACCACATACACAAGCCTAGTCTTTAACAGTCACATTCCTTAAACTATTCTGTCACTTGTGAAGATTTCCTTGGATGTCCACTATTTTAGCGTGTTCTTGTTGCTCTGGCTGGGCTGACATCAAATGTAACAGGCAAAGAAAAGTCTGCCCTGCTTAGTACTGAGAACAACTGCTAAAATAGATGAAGAGACTAAAGACAATTTATTCCATCAGTCTGGAAGACTAGGAATTTCTGAAGAATGCATTCTAGTATTGTCTTAATGACAGCTTATGTATCATGTCTGTTATTTGTATTAACAGTGACCCAACTCTCAGTAAAAAATGTACCAGTTGTTCTGAGAGTATTGAAGTGAATAAGGGTAAACTTAACAATAAGCTTTCCACCCTACCTCTAAAACTCCTGTTACAAGCATTGTTTGGGAATGCCCAGACACTCATGGAAACTAAGGCTTTAGAAATCACCAAGCAGATATGTTGAAACAAAAGACAGTTGTTCTTCACCCAGAACAGCTGCTATCAACAAAACAGCTACTGAAAGTACACTCATTGTACAATCACAAACTGGTAACAAGCAAACATCACTGGCATTTGTGTATAATGACACTGCTATGTCAGGGGCACAAGACTCTTTTCAAAGTTTCCAAAGTTCACAGAGGAATTAGCAACTTACATTCCAATTAAACTCTTTGGGATTCTTTTTGGCACTAGAGTTCTATTTCAGTTGGGAATGATACAGCCCTTGTTATTTCCAGGTCCATATGTGCACAATCATTCTGAAATAATACTAATCATACTACTACTAAGTTGAAATTTCCTAAAATTATTAGTGTCCTTTTTGGATACATTTCTTTCTCCTTTTCCCAATGCTATTTTCTTTCATCACTGAATTAGCAAGTGTGGAACATGTTATTAAAGAAAAAAATCAAAGCCAGCAAAATTCCTCATCCCTTCTCCTTCTCCCTCCCATTATTTTTTTTCTCTTAACTGTCTTGAGTAATTTAGGAATAATTTAGTCCATTAACAGTTTTGGTGGTCTTCTCATGGTGATGGAGGGATGTGAGAAGTGTTCATCTCCTCTTTCACTTAAACACTAGCTGTTGTACTGTTAGTGAATGTGAGGTTTAATACAGCTAAAAATGAGATAACGATACATTTCTTCCAAATACATTCCTTGAAGACGTAAACCCACCAAAAAAGTAAATTGCTTGTGTTAATAAGTAGGAACAGATGACAAAAAGTAATGCAGCTTTATGTACAATATACTGCAATAGACTCTTGATAAAGAGTTTCTGTGTTAGTTCCCATACCAAATAGCTCTTTCATGAAGACAAAAAAAAATTTAAGTTTTTAACCATGGTTTCCCGTACTTGCAAATGTCTTGTCATTTTAATAAGGACAGCTTCCCTCTCACAAAGCTACGTAATCAGAAATTTCAAAGAAAAAAATCCATCTTAGCTGTGACTTTCAATTGGATTGTATAAAATAATCCCCCATAGAAGGCATGCTTTTCAATTAGAAGCTGTGAAATATTTCTGTTGATATTGCTACAGCTTTGCTTTATCACCAAAATAGACTTCATAAGCAATCTGTCTATAACAAGTGATATTTTAGCTATACCATCAGCAGCCAAGCACTAACAGAACACCACAGCTCCAGAACATCAGACCATTCACAGCATCAACAGTTTTGGGCCTGTGATTACGACAGCTCCAGTCCAAACACACCACTTTGACTTCAGCCTCACAGTCACTTAACACAGACAAATTAAGACATGTTCCCTTCTACAAAGAGCTCTGTTTGTTTGGCTACCAATCCACCTGCTTAGTTATTTACATTTAGTCTTTTATCTTGCTGTAGTTGTCCAGCACTTCATAGGATGCAGTCCAGCCAAGTATTCAAGGATGTACACCCTACTGCTCAACAGTAGCTTTCCCTTGTTTCTATTTAACAGAAGTATTGCAAACCTTTTGGCAACTTAAAATCGGATTCTAAGCAGCTCCAACTGAAAATGTTTGCTTTGGCTGGTAACACCTACCTGTAACAAACAAAGTTAGAAGTCCTAGGAGCTGTCATGTGTGATACCATGATTCTTGGTCCATATCCACATAGTTTTCATGTCTTCCTTGGGGATCATCGTGTTGTATGTTACAATTACAAGTAGCTGGAAAAACTAGGACACTGATTGCTGATGTACGTCCCAAAAATGGAGACACTGAGTGGTTTAACATCTTGCAGCTGCAAAGTATGAGAGCTCTTACCTTGGCTCTACAACCTTTAATCAGAAGTATATTTCCAAAAGTTACCTGGTGATGCTGCCCCAGCAAAACTGCTCCCTTCTCCAGGTACATCTGTAGTCTTAATTTTATTCTTCTGCAGAATAAATTTAAAAATGTATCTTCTATAATTGCTAACAAGTTCATTTTTACTACCTCTCTTTGCTTTGCTAGGCCTCCTTACCTTGAAAGCCCTGGAGTCTGAACTGTGCATTGTGCTATGTGGATACCTGCTGCTTCCTCAAAGAACTGGTACCAGTAGGTCACAATGCACCTTCACTGGGGCTTGCTGTTTTGTCTGCACTATTACACTGACATTTCATTTACTTCAGTATCCTGACTTTCATTCTCACACACTTTGACTGTCATGCAAAAGCAAGGGGATTATAAGAGATAAGATATATGGCCTAACTAGTTGCTTCCTGTTGAAAGACACCTGTGATACATGTAGTCCAAACTGTAAGTATTCTTGGGCTCAAAAAATAGTCTGTTTACCCTGCATATAAGGTATCCACAACAAAAATTAAATGCTGTCTTGCTTGGGCTTGTAGTTACTAGAAAGGCTTGTTACTTGAGCAGAAATGTTTTTATGGTTGAATAATGAATAAACACATCAAGTTCATCAACAAGAGTTTCTCTAGTAGGCTTTAATAGAAGAGTTTAAGAAAAAAAGTATCTGTAGAAATACAATAGCAAGATTTAAAAATGTCTTACATACACATGTTGGAAGAAGAGGGAAAGAGAAAGTTTTGCTAAACAAAATTGCCAGCTAGTAACAAAAAGTCTCATTGAAGAGTTTCACAGTACTATAGCATGTGTAGACATTTCAGTTAGCTATCAAGTTCAGTAACACAAAGAAGAAACCCTAAAATTCAAGCAAGGTGGTTTTAATCTCTGTTACAAAAGATGATATTTGCCTTCAGGAGTTCATATGAAAAGGCAGTTTATTTTTAATATATGGGACTAAGAAACACACAGTAGTACAGTTTTGCAGTCAAAATTAAAGAAAAGAACAAAGTATGGTTATTTAAACTTTCCCTAAAACAAGAAATCAGACTTTGTTGATTTGTTTGAAAAAGTGAAACCTCATATATATTTGTATTAGCATAGATGGCAATTAAAATAAATTTATGAAATAACTTCATTCACCTTGGCAGAGAATACCAACATTTGAAGAAAAACCTGTAACCCCCCCAGACCCAAAGTATAAGGAAGAGACTTTTCACAATGCAGCCCCTTCTCTGGCAGTTACAGATCAGGATGGTGTACAGGAATGCCTAAAACACAGACTTCACAATGAGCACAGACTAGAATCCAGGGAGCAAGTTACAATTTTCAAGTCTGTCCCTCAAGACACAGCGAAATCTAGAATGTAAGCCCCAGTTAGAAACTAGAAAAGCCCCTATATCTTCTATTTCACTATTTTCAAGTGAAAGTTGAAACCTTTTGCAGCCAGACAATGCAACAAATCTGTTGAACTACCATGTGAGCTTCCCCCATGCTCGGAATGAACTCTTGCTTGGAGGCAAGAACAAGGAGGAGATGGAAGTGGTAACACACATTGACAAGGGACTAAGATACAGGGGAGAAAACAGGAGAGAACAACAATGAAAAAGTGTTCATCAGATCTCTTTATGAATTTTTATTTCCTGAAACATTCCTTAAAGGGTTTCAGCAGTAAGTTAACACCATAACTTGTAATTGGTAATTGACTCGGTACTAGGAAAGTAATTAGACCTCTTTGAGATTATTGCACAAAAACCTGGCAGCAAACAATTTGAAAATGCACATATAGATCAGTTTCTGAAACTGAGTTACATAATGTTTCCAAAGTACAAAATATATATATTGTTAAAGAATAGAAACTAAATACAATTGCTTAATTTTAAATCAAGTCCAGCACAAAAATATTTTAATGTCAAATACCCCAGGGCTTGCTGCATGCATCCATAATGTAGCTATTTCATCATAAGTGTGATCATATTTCCACCCCCTCCCCAAAATGTATAATCTTCACAAGAAACTCAAAATAGATAAAATATAACGTGAAACATTTTCTTTTAATATATATTCCCATTTTGGCATTTTAATGCTTAATCTATAAATAGATGCTCTCTGACACAAGCATGATTTATGTGTTTTTGTGCTGTTTTAAGATTAAAATATTTTATATTAATAAATCCAAAGCAGTTCTTTTTTTAATTATACTCATAGTGAAAAAAATATTCTATTTCATTAAGTATCAAAACTGGAATTTGCTTTTTAGTGACTATATGTTGCTGACTACTTAAAAATATAATTAGTTCATAAAAATATTGCTTATCTGAGTGCTAGGTAAATACTATATAGAGATATTTAAAGAGCAGTTGAGAAACATCACGTGGTGCTACTGTTAAGAAAAGGTTTAGAGTAGTACAAAAGTTTCCAATAATTTATGTCCTGATTTTTGTTGTGTGTGTGCTACCAGGAAAAAAATTACAGAGGAGTAAAAAAAAAAAATCAAAATACATATCCCAGTTACTCTCTGCTAAAGGAATAAAAACATCTTCTTTAGACAGAAACAAAGTATTGCATTGAATTAAGATTTCTACTAATTACAATTAATAAAGTAATATGGAGGCAGCATGTGGTACATTTAAGTTCATACAATCTGTTAAAGTAACACACAATCAAAAATTAATTATTTGATCTAAAACTTTTACGTTGCTTCCAATCTGTAATTTCAGCACAGTGCTACAATATTGTTCAGTCTTGAAGGCTAAAATCAAGAAACTTCAATTCCCATTCTGTCATAAGCAAAGCTCACCTACACCTTGTCTTAAAAACTTTTTAGCAGCATAGTCAGCTTTATAAAGAGAAAAAGGCAAAATATTACTATAATTTACATATTCTAATAATCTTTTCAAGGCATCAAAAGACCCAGCTTGAAATTGTTATAACCGTTGACAAAAATATATTAACATATACTTGCATTTACACTTTCAAAAATTTGTAGTTAGTATTAAGTTGGCCTATGAAGCAATAGTAAAGTGCAAAATATTTGGTGTAATATCTAGGGATTAGCCTTAGCTTCTGTGGAATACAAAGGATTAAGTCTGGCTCTTCCATTCACAGCTATAGTGTTTGATGGAGGACCAACCTAGAGGCAGGGTGGGGAAAAAAAAAAGAAAAAGAAAAAAAATATTAACGAAATGTTAAACTAAATATCTAAATTTTTAATCTCTCTAATATGTTATTCAGTGTTAATTCACTTAGTGTTTTTCTCATTGCAATGGAAGACCTCCTATAGGGTTTCTTAACTAAGCATATATTCTACAGAAGTGGAAACAGAAGACATTATTTGAAAACACATTTTATCCTGACTAAAAATTTCATGTATAGCTATTCAAAAGCTGCATAATTTTTAGCCCTTCTTCACACCTGGTTGCAAAGAAGAACTTGAAAAACATGACTAAACCAACCATTTTTATTAAATATTGAACAGTCCTGATTTCTTACTAAATCTTCTAACACTTCTTTATACCACAGTAATGTTTCTTTTATCAGAAGAAACCATAACTTTTAGCACAGATAACCAAAGCCTGATTTTCAGTGGTGCTGCATAACCCAAAAGCTCCAGTTGGAGTTAATAGGAACTGTAGATGCTCCACAGCCATGAGAACCACATACCACAGCACACAGTTTACTAAACACAAAGAAAACATTCTCAAGAGAAAAATCGTTAAAAAGAAACCTCACTTGACCCATTTTAGGTTTGTAATTACTGAGGGCCCTATTGAACAGGAAAGACCAGCAACACAAAAGGCCACAGATCTCAGCACTGCACGCTCACAACACATTAAGTAAAACAGAGGGTCAAAAAAATTAAAGAACTTGGCAAGTGGTGGCAAGGATTTTATTTTTTAAATGACTCTCAGAGCTGCAAGAAGAGAGAGTATGGTAAGAGGTAAAAAGAGAAGCAAGCACCTGATGGATGTCTCTCCCTCATTATTCAAATGGATCAGATTATTACTCCTTTTCCTGACTGCAGCACGATACTGGAAGCTATGAGGTGTATGTATTCTACAAGCCCTCTCAAATCTCAAAAGCACTTTTGGGTGCAAATAACTTACTTACAAATAACTGATACAAAATGCTTCATTTCCCTGTCCTACTACTGCCAGCTCTCCATGTTAAACATAAAATGAGACTATGTTTTTTATTAAATTTACTATAGGCCAAAAAGATCTTTTTCTGCTGTCAGACATACATACCTGTACCACAGCATATGCACTCTGAGAGTGAAAAGAACAGCATGTACAATTTTATGCTTGGCAAAACTTCAGTGAGTTCTTCACTGCATTTTGTTTGTGTTCCAGGGGTTTTTTTAAGCCTGGTTCAGATTTCTGTGCTGCAGACTGCTCTTCTTTATGGTTACAGCTTCTTCATTATTATAATTTCTTCTTAAAAAGTACAGCCCTTTCATCACCCCAGTCTCAACATATAATTTACTGACAAAGAACATCTCCCACCCACAGAGGAGAAAGGGAGGGGAAAACAAATTTCAGTCATGATCTCCTTCCCCATGCCATTCTTGTACCTGGACTGATAAAGACTATATGGGTCAACTCTACACCAAGACCATTTCTATTAAAAAGAATTAATGAACAAATGAAGTGTCATTTTATTCAGAATGCAATTATGTACTGGAAGAAAAAAAAAAATTCTTAAAAATATATGCAAATAAAATACAAACAGTATTTCTGGTAGAACAGATTTTACCTCTAACAGATTCTGAACAATACAGCATTTTCTTAAACTTATCCTGTTTTTAATAAGATTACTAACATTTAGTTAGAAGCAATTCTACAGTGTATTATATGCCATTTTTACTGACTAGAGATCAAACCCTACTTGAGTGTGCTTGCAACTTTTCCAGGAAACTCAGTCTTCCTATTCACTACAGAAAGGATGGGAGATGTACAAGCCTCAGAGAGGCAGTTGCACTACTACACTGAAACAAAAACCTATGAAATAGAACGTTCCGCTATCTGACCATTCACTGCAAGATTTTGACCCGAGGAAATCAAAGACTTCCATAAAACAAACAAGCAAAAATGTCCCTTGTATCCACCTACTACACATCATTAGTTTCTTTCAAGTGGAAAAGGGAAGAAAAACAAAAAACCACCGAATTTCTTTGACTTTCTGCAATGAAAAATGATCCCTCAAAACAGAATTCAAAATACTAATGTGAGGTCAAGAAAATTTTGTGAGACTATGATTGTCAGTACAGATTTTAGAAATGGAGACTGTTTTACCCAATGAGAGATGTAGGTTAATTTTAGGGAAGATTTTAACAAGAGGGGGTAGGGGAAGATGCTCCTTTCAGGACTGTTGACAAAACATTGAGGAATAGCTTAGTTATGATGCCTAACAGATTAAGGACCTGATAAAGTCCAATAAAGAGGAAAATAGTATTCAGAACTGTGTGTTATCTGCCTGCAAAAGGTTGCAGACACTTCAGGTCTAGAACAAAGCTTCTCAGCAGGTTTCTAAAGCTGTACCATTTCAAACCATGTAAACACAAACAAGTCAGATTTTATGGATGAGATACTTCACTGATCATCTATAGATTTCTATTTCGTTTCAGGAACATTTTGATTATATCTGTACTGTATGAAAATACAGTCATTTGAAACTCTGGTGGGTGCATTCACCAGTTTGTTCTGCAAAACTGACCCTCTTCCCCACCTCCCTTCCCATTGTTAAGAGACCTCCCGGCAGCAGTTGGTGCCAAAACTAACTGCTTTTAGAATCAGGCATCAGTATGGTAATTCTGAAGGAAGTACCATGAGTTCCTTGTTTTGGATGCAATGATGAAAACTCACCCTTTTCAATTTGGCAGCAGCTTCTCCAGAGCGGATTGCAGCCAGCAAGCTCTGGTGGATCTGTTCGGGGTCAGCGCGCGGCAGCGTCATCGCGGTTTGTCTCTTAGTGACAGGCCGTGGGTGGTCAGGGGAGGCACCTGACGGCGCCTGACTCTTCTGCTCACTCTGCACATGGCTGCCTTTCTATAAAGGGAGGAAGTGGAAGGAAAAGAAGCCAAAAACTTTTAATCTGAATTAGTTATAAATGGAAATCTGAGTCAACCTGGCACAAGGTTGCATAGCAAACTGCTGCCATTCTAGTGTTTGCTTGGTTCAAGATTTCTGAGATCAGACACATTTCCAGCATAGCACGGAGTTGCTCTCTAGTAATTATGCCAGCAAAACTTTTTATCTCCATTCAAGTGTGCTTGTGGCATGACCACTTGAAGCCAAATGGATCACACCACTCAGAATTAAATTTAAGAAACCAACACACATTTGTTCTATAAAGAACAAATCATAAGCACTCCAAACATAAAAATAAGTATTACACAGGATAAATGACTATTTAATTTACAGTTCTTTAAAGTAGGGGATGCTAATTATGGCAGGAAATAATTACTTCCAATCATCTGAATGATGCTACTCTCATTTTTAATATTCCCTGTATTCCTGCACTTCATTACAATGCTGTGCTACTGGTGGACACCACCGGGTGCTTTCCCTGCACAAGTACAGTGCTTTCTGACCAGGGAATGATTCAGAAACAAGCCTTTACACTGGCTGCACTTGATGGCACTGGATCCACAATCAATTAGTATTAGAAATAAAGTTTACCTTATCCATTAGATTATTTTGTGGTCCCGCTGTTATGGTCTGTAAGGAAGGACTTTTCACTTCAGGCATGGAGGTAGCTGAGGAGAATCCAGCTGCCAAAGGGACAGAGGAGGGTTCCACAGGAAATTCCTCTCTCGGTGCCTGGCTAGTGATCGTACTTGTCTTATTGAATGACTGTGACCTTTTGACTGCAGATGAGACAGCAAGAGCAAAAGGGGATGGCCTTGAACTGGAATATGGCTTTGGAACTGCAAAAGTTCTGAGAGTTTTTAGATTCAATGGTGCTGGAGGACAAGAGGGAAAACTTAAAGGCTTATTGCTTTTAACAGAAGAAGTGGAAGATTCAGTGTTTCTTCCATCATCAACTTTTTCTTGATCTGCAGGAGGAGAGGGAATACTTGTTTTTTGTAAAGCCAAAGAAGTCAAATCAGGTGATGAGATTTTTTTACCTATCTCTGTATTCTTAACTTCATTTTGAATTGAATTAGGAGCACAAACTGTGCTTCTGGCAACTGCAGATGTCACATAGTGACCTGAAGCTCTTCGTTGCATCTGCAGATAAAAAGAACTAGGCTTCATTGAAGGACTTAATGGACTTAATGCATTTGACTTGTCCTGAGTCTCAGAAGAAGCATTTGTATTTTCCAAGTTTAACGTCAGTGGGACACGCTGCTTGAAAGACTCTCTTTCCATGTGGTTGCTCTCAGTAGTAATGTCAGCTCCAGAGGTCACAGTATGTTCAGAAATGCTGTTCACTCTCTGCAGCAGACCATTTGCTGCTGCAGCTTCATTTTGTGAACCAACCTGTGAAGGACCCACACTTTTTGACAGATGAGGAGTTTCAGTTTGCACTATGAATTCTTTGGGTTCTTCCAAAGTAGATATCTCTTGATCCTTATGGTCTGATAGAACTTCTGATTCCCAGCTCTTCATCATTTCTAAGAATTTTGGAGGCACTATCTTATATGTAGTCATCCCAATTTTTGGTATGTAATCCCTTGTAATTTCATTAGCAGGTTTGGGTTTAGGTTTGGTGTCCTGTCTATAAAAAGGGTGACCTTTTACAGGAGAGTCATCTGGACTTTCAGCAGTTGCTTCTGGTGAAGCAATATCACTGCCATTTATACAGATGTGACTCTGGTCTTTTACTGGAATTACTTTTTTAAGAGTAACTTCTTGTGTCTCAAGATTTTGTTCTACTGAAGTACCTTCACTCTCTTGATGCATTCCATGCATCACTTGAACAAGGGAGTTGTTCTTATCTCTATTGTGTTGAGGGACCAGTTCTCTAAATGTGGATGATTCAACACCCTGAGGAACAATAATTTCTGTCTGCACAGTCCTTCCCAGATTGCCATCCAAAGTCTGGATTCCAACATCCTGAGTTTTTACTGTGTCCAAGCCAGTTTGATTTGTTTTGTCATCTTGCTTTTCTGAAATCAGTTGAGGATAATTCCTATGACTTACAGAGATGTCATTTTTACATGCCTGGCAGTTTGATAGTCTGTCAACTTCAAGCTTGTTATTTGCTCTAAAATCTACTGTTTTAATTTCAGCTGCCTGAAGTTCTTTCCCTTCTTCTGTTGTTGGAATGAGTTTTGTATCACTGTGATCTTTAAGTTAAAGAAAGATTCCAAAATTAATACAAATGCCAAAAAGACTCAATCTTCCTCATTACATTATGAAGCTCTGCATCCAGTGTATTTAATAACAATTACTAGCTTCTCACTGATGCTAATATTTTCCCCAAGCCTTTTAAAGATGTATTTATATTTGACTAATATTGCCAAATAATTGTATTCCAACTCAATTGTATTCTTCCTTAAGAAACAGATTACAGATGACATGCATCGACTTAACAGAAAAAAAACTATTACAGAACAATTAAAAAGTGCTAATGAATTTCAGTTCATTATATAGGCATCAGTGACTCAAGAGCTCAAGGACTATTCAATATCAAGTTACATGCAGTTTTTATTTAGTTCCACACATTTGTGGCTTCTGTTCTTTAGTTTAATGTTACAAATCTTGTCAACTACACCTTATGTATTTGTACAAGGAAACAACTAGAAAACACATGGACAAGAGTAATTTGCCAAACCTATTTTTCCTACCCTTTAGTTGGTCTGATAATTCAGTTTTCTACCCCTGGACATGTGATCATCTCCAAACACATGAATATTTTAGTCAAATTGTTTTAAACAGAATACTGGGAAAAATTAATTTCTTCAGGAATAGTCATATGGAGTGGTATTTTGTGGGGGGGAAAAATCCTCATTTCGTGTATACTATAAAATGGCAGTTAAAATTTATAACACACATACATAGGACTTGTGTTGTTATGATTTATTAACAGAGGTGTACTGAGTATAAAAGACTATAGAAGGCCTAATATATAAATCTGAAAATCAGTGCCACGAAAGAGTAAAATAAATCAGTCAGGTCACTAAATCCACAGAGAAATTTATGACCCATTAGATGCACAGGATGTCGTCATTTTGCTTCAGATCAGCGTGTCACTTTTATTTGTGCTTAAAAATATTTGCATTTTCATGCAGAAAACTCACCCTAACTTCATAAGCAAAGAACAACTGATGGCTTCTTCTTCCCCAGTGGGATGTGGCAGCCATGTCACCCCATGTGACAGGATTACCTGTGTCCAGCCTTCCCCCTTCCCAGCACTATCCCACCCACACCATCCTATAACAGCACGATGCAGCTTTGACTACTGCTAAAACAAAAATATATTAAAAACAAACCCAAAAAACCCAAAAACTGCAGCCAATTCTTGCCACCTCATCTCAAAGAAAATACTAGAGCAAGCGTAAAGAAAATAATCTGATGATAACAATTCAAGAGTTGACTATATAGCCATTTCTCCAAAGGAATAGGAAAGTTCAAGCTTCAAGTATTAACAAGTGGGAACTACTCACCATCAGTTTTATTTTGATCTAAAATTTTAAGCTTCCTGTCTGTTTGAAATCCAGCATCCACACTGCTTATTTTAGTCTGTAGTCCTCTGCAAAGCACAACAGTACATTAAATATGCTGGTATCATTCATTTCAGTAAACACAAGGAATGATGCAAGAGAACTGGCAATATTCTCCAAACACAGATGGACAAAACAGAACTGCTCTGCCAAACGCTGGAATACTCAACAGAATGGATTAAAAAAAAAAAAAAAATGAGGAAATGCTGCCATGATATTTTACCAAAATGACATGCAGCTCCACTTGCTTCTGTGTAAGCAGATGATCAGTCTTCCCTTCTCTTCTCCCCCTCCTTTTGTTTACATGTGCAGTTGGCACAAGCCACTTTCCAATAGCAACTCCATTCCAGTGAAGCCACAATGGTTTTTCACTCTAATATAAAGTGCTCTGACAGCCCCAATCTAAAATGTGTCCCTGACTTTGTCCCCACCACGCTGCATGAGACACTGACTGTGTATGAGCACATGAACTCGGCAGTACAGACTTCTCAAAGTAGTCCCTTTTAAGAAATACCTTGAGAACAGCAAAGAAACAACACACAACATGTTACTTGCATACTAAACATCTTGGAAATGCATACAATATCTATTTCCCTTATTTCATGGGGGACAAGAGAACTGCAAAAATGCCGAATAAACAATTCATCTTTTTGGGGGTGGGGAGGACATGTTAAGTCCTTGGCTTCAAAAGGTAAATAAAAAAGGTAAAAATACTTAAAATTTCTTTAAAAAAAGTTATTAAAACTTCAAACTTTGTTGAAGATATTTTTATATTATGTAGTTATAAATACTGGCATTATGAAGATTCCAAATTATTTGCTACATCAAATGCATTAGTTGTCAGACCCAGTGCCTTGAGGTGACACATCTGCTTTGAATCATTTAAAATGATGCATTTCTCAATAACCATCCATGCTCGTGTTGCCTGTATAGTCACAAACATACTGTAAGTGTCCCATAAACCACTTAACAGGAGTTAAGTAAAAAAGTATTGTTGGAAGATAGTTAAACTTTAGTCCTGCACTCTGTACCCTTGCTTAGCTCTGTTCAGTTTAACACAGCTGGCTGACTGAGCCAAAACTATTAACAACATGCTGAACTAGATTTTTAATAGGAATTAAAAAAAAAAAAAAAAAGGACATCAAAACCCACCAAACCCAAAAGCCACAAAACACCACAGAGTATCATTATAGAAATTAGTGATTTTTGACTGGAATATTTTGCATATATCACTGGTTTGATTAAAAAAAACACTTCTTAATGTAACTAGATGCTATATATAACATCAAAATTATCTAAAATTTTCCAGAAATATAGTGCCAGAGAAACCCTACTCCTCATTTTGGAATCTCCAAGATATTTCAGGAAGCAATTGCCAAACTCTAAGGCCAGAGTGCAGTACCATCTAACTGACTGTCACCAGGACTCTAATACATGAAAGGTTACTACCAATTCATAGGGAGGAAGGGAAAGAAACATCCCTGGAAAATCAGGCAAACTGGCCCAATAACACAGGCCTGATAAATTGCAAATTCAAGACAATTTATTAGATCCCCAAAGAGGAGAAACACCCAAGCAACTGGGACAATATTCACCAGGACAGAGTATCAGAGATTTTTGCAAAGCCACATTTGGCCTTGCACTGACAAAAATGTCCCTTCAAATACAAGTTAAACCTCTCTTTACTACCTTGAAAGTTCTTGGCTACTAGGGCAGTCACACATTTTGGCTTCAGTACAATAATCGAAATAGTTCTTTCAATTTAATTTGGGAACAGTAGCCAGCTTAGTTGCCCCAGGGAACAGAGAAATAGTGAATTACATTAACACAATGGGACTTCTCTGGACAATCAACATTTATTTCATGCAGGCACTAACTCATGTTGGAAACCTGCTGAGTCAGGTAGTTTAACAAACATGCTGAAGGGCAAAGGTACAGCATCACCAGAAGGGAAAAAGAGCGGTTAAGGAAACTAATGTGTTTATTCTTTAAAAAAAGCTGAATTAACTTGTTTTCCTGAGAGCAAATGGATTGAGACAGGTCAAGACCACATACAAGGAAAAGAAAAAAAAAATTAAAGCAAAAACAAATATGTAAGCAATAAGAATCATGCCCAAAAGAACAGAAATGGCTGATCTATCCCTTTTCCCCCACCTATGAGAACGAATTTGTAAATTTTTATTTAACTAATCAATCCAAATTTTTTTGCAGCATGCTGCTCTATTAAATACACTGGGCATTTTAGAGTTGGGTTCAGCTTTTCTGGGTTCCAGCTGTTTGAGTAGTAAGGAAAGGGAAGATTAAACAGAATAGACTGCAGAACACTTCACTGTCATTTTTGCTGAAAAGCTTCATGAATTACTGTGCACAGAGGAGTGCTACAATGAAAGCTAAGCATATTAAAGCTCATTCCTCTCTCACAATTCTCTGTTCTGTGCTTCACAATGTAACAGCACTCTGCATTTTATTTGCCTCCCCCATTGTCCCCCCAATGCTCCTTTCTTTGTCACAAAACGTACTTACTTGCCATCTGTGCTCATATTTTCTTGTTTTTCTTCCTTGAAGCTTTGCGAGTTGTCTATGGGAACACTGCCAGGAACAGGAGCTGATGAAGCAGGATCATTTTTGTCATTTTCCAGCGGTACCTCAGCAGAGCTGGAGGCTGCAGTAACCTCTCCCATCCCAGGAGAGGTATTGGTGCTTCCACTGTCCTCTCCCTGTTGCACACCTCTCTCTTCTTCCCTTTCATCAATTTCTTCCAGGTTGTATTCTGAGCTCCTTACATCTACACTCACTAAAGAAAGGAAAAGAAAGTAAAAACACTCCCAAACCAACAAAAACCAAAACCAACCCACAGCTTTCAATGCAGGTTGTAGATTGAAAGGGACTGTACAAGGCAGCCTAAGTAGTCTGAAGAAGGAAAACTGACTTTTTTAAATAATCCAGGTAAATTTTTTAAAAATAATTTAAAAAAGAGATCCATTCAGACTTCACAGAATTCTCTGGTTCTTTTCAATTCACTCTCTTGACACAGGGATGTGCTGATCACCATGCTACTGTCCATCTGGTTCTGTATTTGTACCTACTGTAAAACATTTTCCATATTTAACCCAGGAATTGAATTAAGATTGGTAAATATATTTTTATCTCATAACCCCAAATTTCATGGAGGTGGACAGTTGCTTTTACCCAGACTTCTTGTGTTTCCATTAGCTCTCCAGTGAGTTTTAAAATACACAGTTCCTCTGTATCAGAGTAGGAATGTTCAAGAACTAAAGACTAACCCAAATATCAATTTTGCCCATGGTTTGAACAATTTTCATCACCACTATCAGAAGTTTCCCATAACCATCCTAAGCATATGGAAGTGTCTTGTGCAGTGCTGCATGTTACAGTAGAAAAATAAAGTTCATAGAAAAGTGCTAATCCATAAAAATACTGACATTTGCAGCCAGATAATAGTTAAACTAAAAGGCTGAGTGGCTAGATTAGGACATAGATAAATCAGCGTACTTGAAGTTGAACTAATAAATACACCTGACCAGGGTACTCCCATCAGCTTTGGGTGCACTGACACCTGTTAGAAACAAGCTTTGCACTTGGACAATTAGTTTTCAGCCTAAGTAGGATCAGTAAATTTCCAAGTGTAAACCAAAGTCAACAAAGAAAACAAAAAGGAATACTGGAAAGTCACACATCACAGAGTACAAAAAAAAAAGTCAGACTGACTTTTTTTAGCAGCTGGTATCCTACAATGCTTACAGTACCTCTAGAGAAGTGTTACAGAAAAGTAGTAAGAGGACCAATGTATTGGACAAAGGCTCAGTACAGAACAGAAACTTTGATACTTACAATAGGGGCATTAGTTAAGAGTTTGGTAATATCAAAGATACTCATTCAGAGTTACAGAAAAACTACAAAAGCCAAACATTTTACTATTTAATTCTTGGGTTTAAATTACAATCTTGTAATAGTGTTTTGTAGTTACACATTAAGCAATGTGATCAACACATGCCATAGTGCTGAATGCAAAGGCAATTTAGATCCCCAGGAAACCAAGGGAAGACTGCAAAGTGCTGCAGGTGAGCTCCTTCCATGTGGTTTCTGCACAGGTACATGCAAATGTGCCACACTGGCATTACAGGGACTCCTACAGGTTTACTGTTATAAGGGCCTTCTCTTCCTTCCATTGTCCCCCAACCCCTTTTCCACCTAGGGAAAACTCAGACCCAGCAGCCTCATACTTTGGGGGATCAGTGATGGCAGTATAATGTCAGGTGTGACAAGCTCAATATATACATATATGTCAAAATGAACAAAGAAAGCATAACAGAACACGAGCAAACGTTAAACTGGCCAAGATCATCCCACAGCCCATAACTGGCTCTCTAGAACATTGCCTCCTTCACTGGTGAGACCTATTATGCTACGGGCCTGAGCCATCACCAGCTACAGGAACAAAGACTGAGATTTTCAGTCTAAATACTCTATGGAACCCTGAATTATACAACAAAGAACAATCAGAACTTCTGACAAGAGAAATGGAAGCATTTTGGAGCTGCTCTGGCTTTGTGCCCAGGCACTGCTGTCATTCCTCTGCTGCTTTTCCTCTGGAGAGGAGTGTAACAAAGGCTGAGTTGTATTTATCCTCCTGGGATGGAAACTTAGCTTGATAGGAGACATTCCTGATGTTCCTGCTATGTGAAAGTCTGTTCTTTGCTGCACTAGAAACACTTCCAAGCGTTGGGGTGAACTACCCTGACCTACAAATGGATAATACCAAACAAAAACAGCCCTCACACTTCTTCAAAAATGCTCTACCTCATTTGTCAGCATAAGATCAGCCTTGCTTGCCAGTGGATTTTCATCTGTTACTGAGTCTCATTCCAGACCTGGGCTGTCAGTGCTGCAGCAGAATAAAATCTGAATACATTTGAACACAAACAACATTTTACAACCATCCTTCACTTACGTCAAGCAGGTAACTGCTCCCTAGGGGAGCAGTTCAGATTCTGATTTGTTTCCAAACCCTCAGTCTAGAGCTTTTACATGCAACACATTGCTAGGAACTACTTACAGCAATACTGGTTATATACTGTTGCCTTATTGCTTATACACCTTATCCATAGTTCCATATGGAATATAAATTGCATTTCTACCTGCATATAGTTTATTCTTCCAGAACGTTAGTCACTGAGTTTTAAGTAGGCCTAAACCAATATAGTTAGAGTTACAATGTGTCACTGTGAACGTAGATAAATAGACAAGTACACACACACCTGATGACTGACATACCAACTGCAAGTCTCCTTTGGGCAGTAAGAATATCCTTTGCCCAGCAGACAGAACAAGCTGGTGCTAGTCTGTAAGTTCTCATGCTTGTAAGCACCAGAGCTGGAAAGCCTGAGTACATCATGCAAATCTGCTCTTGACTCTACAGCCCCTAACAAAGTGCTTAAGAAATACTGTAACCAACAGGATTATATCAAGGGATTTGTTTGATGGAAAGTTTTCTAAAAAAAGCTAATTTGAAAATTTGTTTTAAATACTGTTTTACTGTCTTCCCTAGAAGAAAAAAAGCTAAGCATTAATTAAACTTTGGAAAGGTGACCAAAAATCATAATTGATAAAGAGAATTGTTTATAATCCCAAATGTTCACATTACTTCTCTGTCAATGCTTATTCTAGTAGATGTGTGTCTTCAAACCACTTTTGTCAAGGTACATGCTGTTTTTACACCATGGGAAAACTGTCATTTCACAAGAGAAATGTTGCCTATTCCATACTATATAGCTCCACTTAATGTGGAGTATGTGTCTAAGTAGTGCATAGCTAACAGACACCAAATTGAACATTTGCAGTGGTTCATTTTAGGGCAAAAGGTAACACTGTATTTGCAGCTTACGTTTTTTTGCTTATTTGCTGAAGTAGCACTACATAACAGAACCACTCTGGAATGAATGCCAGTCACAGCCAAAAAAACCTCACAATGCTTCCCAGATGCCTGACAATCAAAGCAGTATTAATCCAAATGGAAGGAACTCCTGTGTTTTTTGTAAAGCTAAAATTATGTCCAACTTTTCAATGTAAGTGATACTGAACTAGCTTATCCATCTAAAACAATACCCAAACATGGATAATTTTCAGACTAGGAACAGGACAGGTGTACTGCATCTGATTTTGCTGCAGGTTAATATTGGTTCTCACAGCATGAGGGGTTTTGCTAGAAGGACCCTTTATACACAGGCCTCACAACAGTTTCAGAGATGCCACCAGAGAGCAGCAGTATCCCATGAGAAAAAGAGGGAATGAAGCTGTGCTATGTGACTTATATGCATATTTTAAAAAACTGAACTACACTAAGTCTTCAGCAAAGGACACTGCATGAAGACGTGAGGAAAACTAGAGACTGAAGATTGTCACTAACTGCAGAGGTAAATCCAAGGGCTCAACACAGCCTGCCCTAAGCCCAGTAAAGATGATTACCTTTTTCTATTTCTTTCCATTACAACTTAAATTAAAATCTTTAATTACAGAACTCAAATGCCTCAAGCAGAAGTTTCTAAATCTATGGAAAAATAAGCAAGCCATTTCTTTGAAGTCCAGGTTGTTTATCTACACGGCACTTGGACATTACAGTGATGGGAAAGGCAAAATTTCTAGCACAGATCAACAATCTTAAAATAGAATCAAGTAAAAGAAAACAAAAAAACCCCTTGATTTAATATCACAGTATGATAACCTTGCTCATCTTAGACCCATTGCATGTAGATAGACAGTTTTCAATACACAAAATCCAGTACTAATGAACAAACCACTCACTCAGAATTATTCTCTTTGATCTGCTACAACAGCTACGGCAAGAAAAGGTTACAACTTCATTAGATCTTCAACCCCAGACTCCACAGTATAGGTTCATAATCCCATTTATTATGCAACATATTGTTTCTATTAATGTCTTTTCCAATAATTTACATTAATTGCCCTAAACACAAACCAAGCCCAAGTTTACTGATTAGTGATATTTTATTTTTCCCCCTTTGCCAGAGACCTAGCATCCTAGCAGATGACTTTTTCAGCTCTTGTGGTACATTTTTGTTTTACCACTCCAAACAATTTGAGTGGCATCCAGAACAAAACAGCTGGAAAACAACTTAAAAATTCCTGTCAACTAGCACAGTAACTGAGTGCTTAGCCTCATATAATGACAGTAGCACTCGACAGGCTCAGCATTTATATACTTCATTCTTATTAAACTGAAGAGTTATTCTTTCAGACTGCACTGGCACTGATTATTCTAAAAGCTTTTGCAAATTTTAGAAGACTTCTAGATGTTGTATCTCGTAGCTGAACCCTACAGTCTGGTGCTTACAAACAACAGTATTTCACAGTACAAACTGCATAAATTTAAAAAAGCATTATGTTCAGCAGCTAAATAATGGTATTTTAAACAGCTATACTTTCATATATCACATTTTTCCCATAACGCCCAACAAATGATTTAATGTATAAACAACTATTTATGCATTCAGTTTAGATTTACAACTTATGTTTTCAAAGGCTGTTCAGATGCCAACCAAAAGCCAGGCACAGATTTGCTCCTGCCCCTATGTTACTCAGGTCAAGGGCAGCACAAGGCAGGGTTCTAAAAACAACACTGGGCTTTAGCTTTTAAAAAGCTTGTTATGAGATACAAAAAAAAAAAAAAAAAAAAAAAAAAAAAAAATCACAGAAATTCTGGATAGTTCTTCTCTGTAACTTGTGAGAAAGAAGAGAAAATAGTGATAATGTTTAGTTTATTAAATGTAAAGCACAGATACAAATACAAAATACATTGTATTTGTTCCTGTAGATACTAAAGGTAAAATATCTTTATTTTAGAAAGCCTTATTTTTACTTCAAAGGAGAAGTTAATTGATCTGAAGTGTTAAAAATAGTTCTATACTTATGACACATCTACAGTATAGTAATTTATTGCTATGAATTACCATAACTTGCTATGAAGTAAATTTCATCAATACTTTTGTAGAAAGAACCAACCTGTTTCAGGCTGCATTTCAGTGGCTTTTCCTTCCGCTTTAGTGGAGGCTGGTTCTGTTGACTCTGTTACTGCAAAAAGTGAAGCAACAACCTTTACCACCTCTGTTTCAGCACCAACAAAAAATGTTAGACTGTGGTCATACAGACTAGTGATATCTTCAAGAAGCTCCTCTGAAGCAACTAGTGCCCATTGTCACATTTTCCAGATATTTTAATCTCAACTCTTAGGTATTTTTGAACCAGAAAAGTGAATTTTTGATCAAATGAAAGAATTACAAAAAAACAAGTGGACTTTCTCTAAGATTATTCTAGTCAGTCCATCTAGTCAGTCCTCTCTCTGATCCAGAGAAGCTAGTCTTTTCTCCCCACCCCTAGCAGTCCCCCTAAGTAACATAAACACAATTCTGTACTTAATCTAATGACAATTAATTTGGTATTGTCTGGTTTTTTTTCTGATCTGCATGCTCTAGAAAACAACAAGATTGGTGAGGAGGATCGTAAACACACTCAAAAGACTTCCAGTGGGGGTGCAAAACCCCACATATATGATATTAATTGCTCTTTAATCTTGTGTGTTTGACAAGTGGAACACCTGTGTTCAGATAACATAGGCCTGTGATAGACTTACAAGGCACCTTACGGGACAGGCTGGAGATTCCTGCCCTGCTGTGGGAAAGATCAAAGCACCATGGTAAATCCACCTGTGTGAATCCCTGACACAGAGGGAAGGGAGCAGGTCTGGCAGTCCTCTGGCCTGGCCTGAGCTCTGCAGTGCCCGTGTTCCCACCTGGGCGACTCCCGGTCGGTGAGGTAACAAAATTAAATGTATTCTTTGCATCTGCAGTTTTGTGGTTGCTCACTTGAGGTTCTTATCTGATAAGGTGGCGTTACTTTAATGTCCAGCCAGCTATACTTTCCGTTGCCTTCCAATTAAACGGCATAAAAAGATTACCAGGCTCATTACTGCTTTCACTTTGATCTTCTGCTGCTCGGGAGGGTGGCGAGGGCGCCTTGCGCTTCGTCCTGCGCAGAGAGGAGTTCAGGGCAGCCGCGTCGCCGAGCGGCAGGGAACCCTTCCGCACCAATCCCACGGGGGCCTGGGCAGGGAGACAGGGCAGGGGCATTATTAGCAATCAGTGAGAAACAGAGAAACAGCTCCCGTAATTATTCTCCAGAAGTATTTATAATATTCGTTTGGGAAAGAGAGAGCGTATTACCAAACGGGTTGTGTTTTTCATCTTAATTCCTCCAAGGAGTTGTTTTTGGAAAAAAAAAAAAAAAAATTATTTTCTCGAGTAATTGAATATATTCGCAGAGGTGCAGCATAGAGCAATAAAAGAAAATCAGTTGTTACATATAGTGTATAAGAGAATTTCAATACTTTTATGCCCAAAGGCTATTATTCTACAAACCCAAAATAAATCTTTTCTAAAAGTAGCTAAAATCATTGTGGAAAGAAGTTTCAACTATACCCCACCACAACTACATAACACAGTGTTTCCTTCTCCATTCTTTCAACAGCAGTCATAATTGGCCCGTATATGTAATTATTATAAATTTCCTTTGCTCCTTGAAATACTTGAACTTTCATAAAAATTTTTGGAATGCCTAATTTCAAAACTTATCGAGTACAACCGTCTTATAATATTTAACAAAGGTGAATTTAGTAAGCTGCAAAAAAAAAAAAAAGGTTATAGCACCTACTGATGTTACAGCATAGTAATGTCCTCATTATTATAGCAAAAGTAAAAAATCTTAATTCACAAATAATCAAAACAATTAAAAAATGGACAAAGGATAGCTGCTGAAGACCTCATCTTTTTATGACATAGCAGTCCAATTGCATTTTAAGCTGTTTTAGAAACACATTCTCTGTCTCAGAAAGACAACGGTTGTAAATTTGCCTGCCATTCTTAATTACAGTTGCATTATGCTGAAGAAAATTATATACACATCTAGTAAATGGACAAGGTTCAGGATCCCAGCAATAAAGGAACCCATTTTGGAACTGGACACAGCTGCCTGTTTCTGTAGTAATTCTGATTCCTATCACTTGTCTACTCAACAGTATAATACAATCCTGCAGTGACATTCATTTCTGTCTAGAAGGATCCACACAGCATTTGGGTGTGAGGTCATCTCCAGAGAACTTCTCTGTGCTTCAGTTAACCAGCCCACTTCACAAAACACAATATCAAGGAACAGAAAAGGCATAAAGACAGCAACATATTCTTGTTTCACTGACAATCCTTTCAAAAACAGACAATAGAACTGTTGACTGTGTCAATTTCCATAGAAAAAGATGCTTATCATTTAGAAAGCTACCACTGAACAAATATCCAAAGATTCTACAGTAAGTGGGATATTAAAGACCAAAAGCTAGAGCATTTGGTTGTATACAATCAAATCTACAAAGAAAATTACAGCAGCAAAGATACTGGCACAAGGTGTCTGTCAGCCAGCGTTTGGCAGTTCCTGTGAGATTGCAGCACAATACCTGAATGACTGAGCAGGGCTTTGAATGAAAAACTATCCTCTGAGCCCCCCTGGGCACCCTCAGTCACCTGCTTTGTCCCACCCTGATACCAGGTACAACAGATCCACATATACTGCACTATAATTAGCACCACTGCCCAAAAGTGTACACACAATTCTACCCATCATTCTGATGCCAAAGCAAGCAACTCAAACCTTTTACAGCAAAGCAAGAGTCACGCTTTAAGAGAGAAAACACAAAGCACAAGGTGAAATGTTCTTTTAAGAACACCAGAGGATAGGAACACAGCACTCCTAATTAAAAATACTTGCGTGCTTGAATAGGTTTTAAACAAGTCAGTTTCTAGATTAAAATGTCACACAACAAAACACACTTTACACTTTTATAATTTCTTATTCACAGTTCCAAAATAGTTCTCAAAAAGCAAAAATAATTAATAGCATTCAGCCTTTGAATTTATTCAGGAGGGGATAGCAAATAAAATACTATTTCCCCAAACGAGGCTTTTTTTTGTTGCTGAAGTATTTCCTCCTCGCAGTTGGGCAGCTGTGTTTGTCTCCTCTCTGGCAGCTGTGCTCAGGCTGCAGCCCCTCTGCTCTGCACAGAGCCACATTCCCCCGTTCCAAGGTCTGCACCTCTGGTGCTCCACACGGGCTCCCTCGGCGGCCGGCTGGCGCCCGCTCCGCCGAGCAGATGTCACCAGAGTTCCCTTCTGCACAGCACAAGGGTGTGTGTAGGGGGGGAGCAATGTTCCCAGCACAAGAGCACAAATGCTACTAGAAGATTTTTATAAGCCTTTCCACTGCCCTTTGCATCCAAAGAAACAAACAACTTGCAAAGAGAGATTTCAAGAAAGTACTAAATGTTCCAGTAAAGGTTCAAGTGTTGAACAGATTTTCTCAGGAATTATTCAACATATGAATATTAAGAGCTTTCAAATCCTAACAAAGGCTGTAATGTTAAAATAGTACTTTAAACAGATGGAAAAAAATTAAAATAATGTTATTAAGACGTATCTGACAAAGCTTTGGAATATACATCTGGGTGTTCATGTGTCATACCAACTGCCTATGATAACCAGTGCTATATCAGTTACATTTAAATTAAAATTCTTGTTAGGATCACAAAGTAATTAACTGTGTTTATGCAGAAACACCAGTGAACTCTGTCATAACTTCTATATCATATGCGGGAGTTCTACTTTTAACACCATGCACCCTCCTCATCCTGCAACAAGCAAGGGTGGATATGGAAACTTTTTAGTCTCAAATTTGGCACCAAATCCCACCCAAAGCAAACACACCACTAGTAGATGCCAGTGCTTCCCAAGTTCCAGCCTCTGTAAGCAGTGGTAGACATAGTGCCTTGCCCTTCTTAACATTTCAAAAAAGCAAATAAAGGTAATTAAGGCACAGTAATTTTGAAGCCGCAATGGAAGCAAAAAACCAAAAAGCATTTGGGAAAGAATATAGCAGCAGTGGAGTATTTCAGCGTGCTGGAAAGCCTACCTCACACCAAGGGTCACTAGACAGAGATTTTCATATCACCACATCCTACCTCTTTTGCTCCATACATATCTATGTTTAACAGAGATATATAGGTGACTGTATCATGTAGGCATATTGTTAACATTTCTTTCTTCCTTTTGTGTATCCAGGCAAACGTATGTCCAAGGAGTAACAGCAAAAAATATGTATTTGCTCCTACAATAACTCATGTATTCAATTTCTATTTACACATTTTGGGAAGCTTAAGCTTCCCAAAATACTTCAAACGTATCCTAAATACTACAAAGGAAGTAATATACCTCTGATCCATTGGAAAGACATACAGAATATATTTCGAGAAACTCAACAGGTGATATTCTGTCCAAACAACCAATATGACTATTTTCTCTTAGGATCTTGGTGGTACAGAAGCAAAAACAATAAAGGAGTAAAGTTATGCATTTGATATACTGAAAAGTGGATGCATGCAACATTCACCACCAGTTCTGAAACATCTCAGAACAGTATCAGATTATCTTCATGCAAACTTCAGCTAGTCCTGTGCACTCTCTTCTCCCTAGTAACCCTGACTCCACCCAAAACTTCTCTGCTGTCCAAAGTGCTCAATGCATCATTGCCCAACATCTCCTTGAAAGAGCTGACCATCAAGCTGCAGGCAAGCAGGCCTCTGGTGTAATTTCTTCAGCATGGAACTCACCTATCACAGAAATCCTAACAAAGCTGTCCTATGACAATGGCTAAAAAAAATCTTTTCAGAAGTACTTTATAGTTTAGTTGCTTCCCACCCCTTCACCATTCTTCCTTTTTCTTCTTCCTGTTCTTTTTTAAGAGGTAACCTGGAGAGTTAGATTTCTTTAGGAGCTAGGGTTGTGTAAGGAACAGCAATTTGTATTTCTAGAGTTGAGATGTTCTAGCCATTATTTTAAACTGTAAATGTTTTAAGGAAAAATCTTCACTTAATTGTTCCTACCCAAGTATAGTTTATGCATGCTCCTTTCAATAACTGTAAACAGGGTAAGGAGAGAAAGATTAATGGGATAAAATGCACATGTATCAGTCCAGCTTTTATAAATAAAGCAGTAGGAAGAAAATCAACCATGGTATTTTGGGCACAATCAAATGCTTTTCTTTTAAAGAAGTGTTATTACTAGAAAATTACAACCACTTTTATGAAAACTGAAGATACACACACTAAATTATACAGTAACACCACAAAACCCCTTAAGAGTCCTCTCTACTCGCAAGTGTATTTAAACTTGCTAGTTCTAAACATACTTCTGACAAGTCATCTCACCCAGTACTAGAACTGACAAATAAGTGAGGGATTTCAATATTAGAGACTAACATGCTCATTTTCCACCTGATTGAACACAGAAATTTGCTGGACAAACATTAACCATTTAAGCTTACTAGGCATCTTCAAGGTCTCATGTAGAAAAATGAGCAAATCCTGCTACGTAACAACTTGTAAAAGGTACCCTGACATCCACTGTACTATTTTCTCCTCTAAAAATAGGACCACATCCCTAAAATCTAATACTATAATCACCTTGAAATGGAGGCAGAAAAAATTCCGACCCTCATGTGACAATGTAGCTACTCACATAAAGAGAAAGCAGTTTCTTCAATAGAAAGGTAGCAGAGAAGGTTTAGAAGGTAAGCATTAAAACCCTTTTTCATACTGTGAGAAACTGGACTACAGCATGCTGAGAATACTGGAATGGTTTTCCTGGGGAGGTGGTGGAGTCACCATCCCTGGATGTGTTTAAAGAGAGACTAGATGTGGCACTCGATGCCATTATCTAGTTGAGGTGTTAGGGCTGGGTTGGACTTGATGATCTCGAAAGTCTCTTCCAACCTACACATTCTGTGATTCTGTGAATTTGAAGAAAGACACCAGTGGGAACTCTGTTCTCTCAAAGTTGGCTCATTTCATTGTGAAATGTGATGTTACTACTTTGACACATTTCTCTCTAAACTAGCCAGTCAGTTCATCCAGGCAAAACTGACATTTCACTTTGTCTTCCTTGTGGATGTTACAAAAAATATTTGTCCATAACAGAGCCCATGCAGAAGGCCATCCTGGTCCACAGAACAAATAAACTATGTATCCAGTCTGCCAAGTAAACTGAAGGGCAGCCTAGGGAACTTAGGCATTGTTAAAAGCAGTATGATTTGCAATGAAATGCTTCTGGTAAGGCAAAAGGAGATAAAAAGTGACCCTTAAAAAAACCAAAAAGTATACCTTCACTTTTGTAAATCAACTTCATTGGACACTGAAGTTGCAATGAAATTCCCAGACATACTAAATATCCCAGTGAACACACCAATCAGTCTGGTGAGCAACCTGAGAGAGACTAAGTCCTACCAGCAGCACATACATTTTCAACAGCAGACAGTATGACAGGCCAAATTCTTATGTTGTTTATAATTAAATACTTGTGATCTAGTGTGACTGTTTTACTGGCCTCATTTACTGAGAGATGACCTAGATTAAGTGTGACATTTTGAGATAATTTGGCCCAACCTTCTGTTGAAAACAAATTCTTGCACTTTATTATTGGTTCTTGCTAGAGCCCGTCAAGGAGAATCTCAAACATTTCCACCAAAGAAGATTCTGCCATTTCTTATGAATGACCTATTCCAACAACACTCAGTTCTCACAGTGATGACTTTTGTTCTTCAGCCTGAATGGAATTTCCTCCAGAGAAGCTAATGCCCATTGGTTCTCATCCTGCCACATGTACCCTTGTGAAGAATATACCTCAGATTTCCCTGTCCAGATATCAGAAGAATGTGATTAGATACTATCTAAGCTTTCTTTCCATTAAAACATTTATTTTTCTCCAAACCTTTAAACATCATGGTGGCCTGTTTTCAATCTCTGTCTTGAACTACAGGAAAAAAATCTGAACACAGTAGTGCAGGTGTAGCATAAAATTACTGAGTACACTGGATTCAAGGTGGATGGCACGACCAGACCCCAGCCTGTACTGGTGCTTGGATTACTTCACTCCACATAGAGAATTTCCTATGAATACTTTTTAAATCTCATTCAGCCTGTCAGTGCCTCCCTGAGTGGTGGCTGGAGTCCCTGCCTCTCTGCCCATTTTGGCCCCGACTCCAAGTTTGTTGAAGGTGGATTCATTTCCATGATGTAGATTGTTCATAAAGATATTTAACAGCATTGGCCATACTACCGACTTCTTGGGAACTCCATATTACAACCAGTCTGACTCAGAGCCATTACTCCCAGCATTTGAACTGCAGCCACTTTGTGTCCTATCTTGTGTTTAGTCTGTCCAGTTTGTATCTCACTTTTTCAATAAAAACTTTTGAGGTAGACTGTGATGACCACTTTGCTAAAATAAAACTTAGATGACCTCATCTTTTATCCTTGGATTTCTGCTTGCCAGTAATTTACAAATTTTTTGCTCTTGACATCTGCCATTTGGAGCAGCAGGCTTACTTTTGCATTCCTAAGAGAACCTCTGCATGTCCAAGAAGTATCTATGTATTTCTTTCTGGAAATTCTTCTGCCCCCTTTGATTTTTGCACTTGAGTTCTTTCAGTAGCACATTTAAATAAGACTGTTTAAAAATGTTAAACTGTTTGGTTTTATGTCTATTCCCACTTAGGAGAATGGACTACTCTTGTACTGCAGGAAGGCTGTCTCTGTACTCTTCCAAGCAGCAACTTTATTCTCCAAGGAAGTCTCCCACAGGATCCTTATCAGGAGTTCCCTGATGAAGTTAAAATATGTACTATGCCAAATTCATTCATTATATGATAGGATGGTAGATACCAAAAGACAAAATATTTTACTTGAATTAATAAAATTCAAAGGAAAGAGTAAATATTTGTCCACACTTAAGTCTCAAGCACTGCATTTTCTGATAAATCACTATGCAATCAAACCCCAACGAGAAAGGTCACCTTAAAAAAAGCGTGCCAAAAGCCTCTAAGTTTTAAGTGAGTTGCACAAAGTAGTACAAAATAGAAAATATACACAAAAATATAACTTCATCTGGATGTCCTCTCTTTGTAAACTACTCAACTTCAGTCAGATCACTTTGGATCAGTAAGAAATGTCAGTACAAAATAATAAATCTAAGCAATTGCTTGAGTGACAGCCAAGTAGTCATACATTACTTTCAGACATAATAGGATATTAATCATTTAAAGCATGTTAACAATTATAAGCTATTTTTAAAGAAACTGAATTCAATTAAAAGAGAAACATGGTAAAGTAAAAAAAAAAAAAAAAATCATTATTTTCTTACTCTCCCCAAAGGTTCCTTTTGCTAAAATTCAGAAAGAAACCTTTGTCTTCTTCAAATGACAAAGCTTTTCAGCAGGACACAATACACAAAGGCAGAACTTCTGTTAAACAGTGCTCTCTTGTGGTTCTGTGCATCAGTGAAAGACTAAATCATTGTACAAAGATAGAGGTATAAATCTGAAATTTATTGTCACCAAGTCTAACTCAAAATTAATCCCTCAGACTTGGATTTCATTTAGTTCTTTAATTTTTCTAGCATATCAATAACCTCATATCTAAAGGCCACCTTCAGATACTGTATTCAGAGCAAAGTATGAAATCTAAAGATATATATAACAAAAAATTTAATCTTTAATTAGAATTCACAATTGACAATACATGCAATAACAGCATAGCAGTTAATGCATCAATTCTCAGAAATTCAATTGGCAGAATTTCTGCATGTCATGGGTTATATATAGGTTACTCAAATACATAGCCCAGATCTCATAGCTTCAATAAAACACAGCCCAATTTTTAAAATAAAAATCTTATTTTAACTTGCTGGGAACAATGTTTAGACTGCTTCCTGTGTCCACTTTGTTCTACAATATAGTGTAAAGAACAAACTAGTTATTATCCCATGTAACTAAAACATTCAAAATTACCAGGAATAATTACTAGCTATAATAAAGTGAGACCACCTTCTCATATTTAAATATATAAAATATTCATCCAAGAGAACAAAAAGGTGCTTGCAAGACCAATTTATATAAGAAGTTGATTTTACCTTTTCAAAATACAGCAGCTACTTTGGTTATAAAGTTTAAAAGAAAAGCATTGATGCTGTTTTATACTACAACAACATGGACTCTGAGCTTTAGAAGGCTGAAATGACTCTTATTTTTGGGATGTGTCTCCTTTTTATACTATTTTACACAGACTAATTCGATTGGTGAAACAAAGACAAACTTTTTCAATCACATTGGTCAGACCAGAGAGACATCAAGATGAAGTCCCTCTTAGGAAAAGGAATGAAAACATAGGTACAGTGTACAAAAAGATGTTTCTTGTTTACAGAAAATTCCCTGGGAAAATAATTTTAGAAGACCAAAACGAAAGACTCAGGCACGAAACCAGGGCTACAATACATCATTCTATTTCTATAGTTGTTTTCTAGCTAAACTTTTTAAAAGCAATTACTTCCCTTTTATTTCCCATTTATTTCAAGCCTCGCCCTATATTAACAACAGGGTTATCAAGGTTATGATGTCTGTACTTCCTAGGAGAAGTGAAGCAAACGTAACTGACCCGTTCAGTCCTATCAAAGCTGTTGGACTTCACCATCTCAGACGTGGCTGTGACCTGGGCCCGCGCGAGCTCCTGGGGAGCGCTCTGGGAGCTCGGCATGGGCGGCAGGGGAGCCCGGCGCTTCTTGGGCATCTCGGCTGGCAGAGTGCTGGACTCGTACTGCTTGCTGACAGTGTTGGACCTCGTGATAAATGCTGGCCTTGGCTTGCTCATCAGTGGAGTTGCCGGGGCACTGGCAGCCTTGAGGTGTGGGAAATAAAAAGAAACCCGAGTTGCGTATGTTTTCTGGAAAATAACCAACGGTGTTGATTGCTCAAATTGAATATGCTTCTAGAAGTTTTTCTTATACAAAGTAACACCTTACTTGTTCTCTTTTCTTCTTGTTTCGTTGAAAAAAGCTGAAAAATCCTTTGTTTTCTTTCTCCTTCAGAACATCTACGTTTTCAGATTGGTAGGAGCCTAAAAGAGAAAACAATAACTCTAGGTGTTACTTGGTGCAGAAATTATTTCTCCTGCATTCTTACTATTTTGCCATGTCATAAACCTCCTGCAATGATACACAAAACACATCATAAATCACCCGTATTAATAATTTTTCTAGGTGCTGCAAAATGAACAGTTTGCCTATCACCCATGTTCTTGCTCTCCTTCTCAGAACTCAGAGCAGGTGAGTTTCAGCTACTTTTAATACCAGCATTTAAACCAGCCCACCTCACTTGTCATATGGTACGGTTCATATCACAAAGGTAATAAAAGGGAAAAAGAGCATCAGACTTTTCAGCTTTCAATTCCTACTGGCTTAAATTTATGGCAAAGTGTGAAGTGGGACAAGCCAGATCCCAGCCTGCACATGGTGTGCAGGAGATGGAGAAAGATCACCCAAACACTCAATCAGTGCACACATAACTGCATGGCACTCATAGTAAAGACAGTCAAATCTATTCTCGTTATCTTGCAGAATTTATCCTCCTTAAATTGCTTTACTCATGCAGAGAATTTGTAAATCTCATGACTGACTTTTTTTATATTTTACTAGAATGAACTTTCTTAAAGAAATCCTCCCATTGAATGCACATGTAATGAACAACAGAAATCAGCAAGTCTAGTAAAAGTATCAATATAAACATGACCCTAAATTGAATAAATTGATCTAGGGTAAAACTATACAAAAATACTTTCTATATAGCTGTGTATATCCAATTCTGCACTATCATTTTCAATATGTATTTAAGACAAGACAGAGATATTACTCATGCCACAGTTAAGCCAGGTACTAATGTCCCATAAGTGCTAAGTTTCACTGCCTACTTCAGTAAATCATACCTTGAAAAGATGGTAAATTTAAATCAACTGGTGATGCAGCTACAGAAAGACAAAAAGAAAGACAGAAATGAGAATTTGAATCAAGGATGTAGTGACAACATACAAATACAGAAAGCAAAGCTGGATCTTCAGCATCAGGGAAAAATTAACTGGGTACTTTGCAGAAGTTAAAGGATGTACATCTTTATGGCCTAATACTTAAATCTTTCAAGAACTTAAGCTGGAAGACACACAACACAGACTGCAACTGTGTACATAAATAGGAAGGCTTCACTTATATTTCTGAAGCAAAGAGAAAAATCAGTATGTAGAATAGTTTGCTCTGGTTTGGATGGTTAGGCTGTCCAAACTTGGAAAACAAAGAGGAATGTAAAAACAAAATATAATATTAATAAAATAAAATTTGAATTTAAATTCTATTAAGATACACCTCACCATTTACTATCATAAAGATAATGGAAAATTCAGAGCTTTGAACTTGCCTGCAAAATTGAAATGCTGAACTAATTCATATTAAGGGAACTGAAGAATATCTAAATTTCCTAGCAGGGCACTGCTGTGTAGAAGGCATATATGCCCTGGTATTTTTGGCTGTTGCTTCAAGTGAAACATACAACCTATCGTGCAAAAAGCAGCTTTTGCAGTCCGTAGATGAAGGCAGTAAATAACCAGACAAAAAACCAAATAATGCACTTGGGAGCACATGTAGTCAAAGTAAGACATTTAGGCAAGTTAAAATATGTTGGTTTCCAGTGTGGAAGAGGAAGATATTTCATTTCATTTTCTCAGGGGAGAAATGAAATACCGTCCAAATCTGTCATTCTGACCTTTACCAAGCAAACTGAGAGAATTCTTGAAACTGTAACCAACAAACAGTAAGGTTACCACGTTTAGGTAGAAAGAGGAGCAAAGATAAACAAAACCCCAACAAGCCCCGCAAGTTTCAAGCAGAATTAAAATCAAGCAAATAAAACAGTGGTCAGTAACAGGAGTGAGTCAATCAATATTACAGCTTTCTACACTGAAGTAAAATTTCCTGTGAGAAATGTCTGAAATGAAACAAACCACACTGTACAAAATTTTTAATTACAGTAGAGTAAACCTGTCATCTGTCCAGATGAAGTTAAAATCTGACCTAGGAATACCTGTACAAATATTAGAAAGTTAGTACATTGTGTCCCTGTTGGACCAGAATTAAAAGGACAAATCTTATTCCTTCACAATCTATAAAACTAGCAAGCAGCACTCAGAAATATACATAAAGACCATCAGAATACTCTAATGCTTATAAATTTTAAATTATTTTAAAGAAAACTAATTTTCCCTAACATTTCTATCCTTTTCAGGTCATCATGATGTAGTGTAGGAGCTAAGGGAAATAGGATGTTGGAGTTTGTGGGGAAGGTGTGAGGGAAGGAGAAAAAGGCTTTACATTTAAGGGAGGATTTGTACTCAGCTAACTCTGCTGGTAGTGAACACTTGGTTAGAAAGTAAAACTTTTATACAGCACTTCTGAAAACAAAAGTCCAGGTACACATGAGTCAGTTTCAATTTTGTGGAAGACCAATGAAAAATAGATATAGAATTTCTAGAAAATATTTTCATAAGTAAAAAACCCAACAACATGTATATATTTATTAAGCAATTATCTTTTATCTAACAGCAATTTACAAAAGTTATCTTACCTTGACTGACATCCATGGCATATAGTTCTCTCAGTCCAAGGTCATTAAGAGATTTTGTCATATCAAGGGGCTCTTGAGACTGGTAACTCTTCAGTAGTAGAGTGTGTGAAGGATCAAACTCACATTTGCTACTGATAATTGGTATGAGTTCTTGAAGGGGTGAATGTGGACTAACTCTTACTACTGTTTTCTGTGTCTTCTTGTAGTTTATCACTACTCTTACTGTTTGCTAAAGAGAAGAAAATTCCAATAAATACCAACACAAATTCTGAAAGAAATGGCATTTTTACAACAGCCTCACAGTAATCACCAGAATTCCACTTATGGCCAACTTAACCACTGCTGCAGGTCCAGAAACATTAAATAAGAAACTAAGAACTATTTTGCTATCCCCTTCCATGCAAGAAAAGGACACATGAAGCAGACTGCTTTCTCCTTCAGCAGTGCCATTTGCCTGTGCAGCAGGGTATGTGCCTGGAAGGTTAAACTGGGCAGCTGTGCAAGTCAGGAGATGAGCCACAAGGAGAGCTTGTGAACATGTGTGGAAGAGGGAGGCAGAAGAGCTCTCCTGGCCCTCTGTGTGTGCTTTAGATAAATTAAAAATCAGTATTCTTCTAGGCAAGAGGATGACAAAGGTGGAAGGAAAGTCTTAGGAAACATCCAGAAACTGGTTTAGTGCTTCCTTAAGCTCCTGCCCTCTTGAGGGTATATAAAAAAAGCCAAGAGAGAACAGTATGTATTGAAGGAAAATGAACATACAATCAGAAGGGTACATATATCACAGCATGACAGATGGTACAAGATGTTGATTTTCAGTTTGTTCAAGGCTGTGCTCAGACACACTTCATCTGCAGAATTTTTCATAAGGCCAATAAAGCATGGGATTTCAAATTATATTGTAACAGCTCCTTCTTTCAGCAGCAAAGATGTTAGCTGCAACAAATTGAGATGTATTTTACCTAAGAGGAGCTTGTCAAAAACAGACTAAAGCATTTCACAGAGCTTCAAGGTGAGACGATGAAAGACAACAGGAAACACTGAAACAAGAGGATGAGCTACCAGCTCAGTTTGTTGAATACAGCAGTAATTCTAATTTCTCGATATGCTTTATTTTAGTTCTCACCTCTGGTATAACTGGAGCAGGTTTCTTCTTATCCATTTGTTTTGCCTTTACAATCACCTTTTCCACTTCAAGCATTCCCACTGGTGTGTTTGGTTTGAATTTAATCTGGCTATTTTCTGCTGATACCAACTCTATGGTATAACTTGATGGATTTAAATGATACTGTGCACAGAGAAAGATCAGCAAGTCCATCATGGGCTTCCTGTAAAAGACAAATGGAACTGTCACAACAGATGACAATTAAGCGGGTTATAACAAGACGTGCTGCTAAACATTTAATTCAAGTCTTCCTTTCCCTTCCAGAACTAAATAATTACTGCTAGACACCAACTTTAAATATCTTCGAACTTTAAAAAACATAATTAAAAAAAAGCCACTAAAAAGAAAATTAAACCAGCTTGCATAAAAGTATGCCAAGTACTTGAACAGAGTGGGAGCTTCTTCTTGTGTGAAGCTTTTCCTGAGGTCAACAGGAACATGTGGATTAATTACCTTATTTGACATTTAGTGGGAACTTTAACAGTGGTGATAAATACTCTGTTATTCATTAAGAACAGTTCTTTTGCAAAGCTTGGCCTTTTTATATCCAGTTTCAGTTACATGGGACTTTGTTTTCAGGAAGTCTGTGGATGAGCCACTTGAAAGATGCAGGAGAAATGAAGTTTGAAAAAGTCACATTTTAAGGTCTTGCATTAGGCATTCCAGAATTATCTAGGTGCTTACTACCAACAGCGAGAAATAAGCTAAGTGACAATATAGTAGGCAAATGCCATTTCTTGAGAAGCCCTGGGTGATGTAAGATGTCCTTCCCACAATGAAGAACAGCCAACAGTACTTGTCAGATGTAGTCACTACTTGTATGTCCTTGTTCCCTCAGTGCTTAATGAAGAATATGCAGAACAGAGTATTAAGATAGGCTGAGAAATTCATTTAATAAAGTTGTACTATAAACAGAAATGCCATAGATGTTTAAATACACCAAGAGGAAGGAGAATGTCCTAACTTTGCATGTTATGGAACTGAATTAGGTTATAGCACCATCAGATCATCCCTCAATTTTTTTTTGAGTTGGGAAAGGACAATGTCATTGTGACACCCTCTGCATCTTTCAGTTACAACTATGAACAAGGAAATCCATCACCTGCTCTGTCTCACAAGGATATTATGAAAATAAAAGTCTGTGAAGCAATCAAATGGTATGTTGAAAAAATGCTGAAGTGTCTCTGAGAAAATTAATACAGGGTTTGGCTGGTATGGCTTTATCAGAAATCTTAAATTCTAGATGTAATCTCATAACTGAGGCAAGTATTCTGGTAGCACAGCCAAATGTGGAAACAGCTTCTACAAAGAACCATCAGATTAAATAGGATTCTAGATAACACAAATCATTAATATATTTATTAAGCAGTAAGTTAAAGCAGACTTTTCATATGATACAGTTCTGTAAAATTAATTAAGAATGACTCAATGTTAGAAGTTATTGTGAACACTGAATTTTCCCCTTTAATTAGCCATAGAATATCATTCCCATTTCCCTTCATCTTAAAAGGACAAATGTTCCATAAGCAAACTGTCTTCTGATTTCTAGCAGCAGCGCTGGACTCTCTGGTGCACATGCTGCAGTTCCAGAAGATAACTGCTTGAAAGCTGACATATCTCCTTTCCAGAGGAAAGCTTCTGCCTGCTTAAGTGGCAGGAGAACACCTGCCTCAGGAGACAAAGGCAGGAGGAACAATAAAACAGAAAAAAACATACAGAAATGGTACTCCAGTGTGTGAAAAAGCAGTTATCAGATGGTCTGAAGAGGTACAGGAGAATGTAATACACCCCCATGCTTTCATCTAGAAGATACAAAACATGAGAAATGCAGAACTGCTCCTCCCTCTTCACACTGCTAAACCAGAAAGTTTATTTCAATGCATCTCCTGCATATAGCACAACCTGCTTCAGTTACGAGACAGAATGAGGGAATACTTCATTTCTGGTATTTCTAATCCCTTATAAAACAAGTACATCCATCCCACCATAAGAAGAAAAGGGCTGCAAATGCAAATCTCATCATTCCCCATCGGGCTGGGGGCAGAGCAGGGCAGGGCCAGGGAGGAGGCTGCTGGAGGAGGCTGCAGAGGCTGCTTCCCAAGTGACCTTTCTGGTAACCAATGTATCCAGTAAGTTACTTATTACCTTTTTTCTGGTGAATTTTTATATACTGGCTGGCCTTAAAAGATGTCCTTCAGTTATTGGAGAGGAGTAAGAGTATCAAAGATGACCAGAGCAAGAACAGACAAGCAAGGAGCCCAGAAAGCCATCCTATAGAAATGCACCACAGTGACAGGGGCACACCCTCACCTTAACCAGAGTCACAGCAAGTGACTGGTAAGTGAGAATGGTTAGTAAGAAACAGCTGCTCACAAAAAAACAGGTACATGCCAATTAGTACATGAGAACAGTGATTCAGTGCAAATTTGCTTTCCAATGGTACTTCCAGAAACAACCTGCTTGACTGGAGGATGATGGACTTTTAAGTCCCCTTCACCCCACTGCAAGCAAGACATCTTCAACAACTGCTTTAGAAAGATATTCCTTCAGTGATTAAAAAAAAAAAAAAAAAACAAACAAGCTTTTCTTGTAACCATGTCCTCCAAAACTTGTAAAACTCTTTTTTTCCTAAAGCCTTCAAGGATTATAGGTAGAAGAATACATATATCACAGTACATTTAACAGCTTCCATAATTAACATTCAGCAAAGCACCAAGAAGAGGCCATTAGCTACCTCAGAGTACATCATCTGCTTGTCTTCCTTTATCTAACTCCATTAAAATATTTATTTGCAACTTAACTTCATCAGATTACTCTAGGTTTTCTGGAAATCTGAGTGCAAATGTATTTACATACTCTGACTTCTATGTACTTAGGATTTTTATCTCACTAACACCTTGCTTTGTGCTACATAGCTCTTGCTACCCACTATGCCAAAGCAGGGAGAAAACCAACCTAACTTAATCTAAAAAAGAAAAGTTTCTTCTAGTGGACTGTGGAATTTGAGCACACAGCTGTTAAAACTCACCATTTTGCCTTTTATACTAAGATTTAAAAGGTGTTCTCTCCTTGGGACCTTCAGAGCTTGTCACCTCTGAATGGAATGAGGAAAGAAGCAAAGTAACAACTTCTCTGCTTATGCAATTTCTAGAGGGATCGTGCCTATTTGTTCACGATATATGACTATAAAAAGAGTAAAACTGTAACAAACAATAGCTTGAAATATATTTCACAGTGGACTGCAGGCCCTGCACATCTCCCCTCATTCTGAGATGAGCCTAGCAGTGCTAATAATGGCTCTTATTTACAAGACAGTCACTTATTAAATCAATCACATACAGTACCTTGATTGAAAAATCCTGTAACTGTGGGATAATATAGCTGATTGGGAAACGAGTGCAATTCCTGATAAGCCTGTAAGGCCTGTCCTGAACACTGAGTAATTATACACAATGCAATCTGACTGAGTGAAAATAGATGCAACATTCTTTTCTGGCATTCTGTTCTGAGCAAAGCACGAGAGAAGGTCCATGGTACTGGACAAAGGGAGCAAAAAGAACAAGAAGCTCCTGACAATGTACACAAGAAGCCTCGTGTCTAAGAAGGTTTAAAAACAGAAGAAGGCATCCTATTTACAGACTGCAATATTCCTTGCTATAAACCTGTTGACAAAAACAGCAAAAAGCATCAAGTACTCATATCATTTCACAAAATTTCTTCTGAGAAATAGAATGTCATATTTAAGTTATCGTGAAAATCACAGTCAAGGGGAGGTGTAAAAAGACTCACTGCAGCTCTGTTCACTGCAGGTGAACAAGCTGATATTTGATGTCTAAGCAACAATCATGAACTCCAGCCAATGACAGTGTGCAAACAGACCCAAGCCAGATTTCATCTCTCATTAAGAAGCAGGTATAAGCACACATTTACAGTACCTGGTTTGAAGAATAAATAAGTCAGTCTGCTTGGTTTCATTAGGAGAGACATGGGCTATAGACGAACACAAGGACAGTACACAAACACATTGTCTTATTTTAGCTTAGCATAGCAACAAACTGGCATCCAAATTGCTGTGATCCATACACAGCCTTGCACAGGACCCTTCTGAGTAGACCTACATCTTAGGTCCCAGGATTTATGATTTGAGTTCACCAGTAAATGTTCAGGTCCTTCTGAACAAAAGGTGACTTGAGAGTTACATGCGCAATCTATGCTACCAACAATTAACAGTCTGAAATACACATTTCAAACTAAAACCAGCTGAGGCAAAACATAATTGTTAAAAGAAATCCAAAGCTGTAGCTATAAATTCTTTTTTGAAGCATTACAGACTTTGTCTGAAGTGATGACATGTTTTCTGATGGCTGCTAGTAGTCTACAGGTAGCAGTGCTCGGCAACTGCTGAACACACAACTTTGTACCCAAGCAGGATGAACAAACTCATCTTCAAAAAGCAAAACTTACATGGGAAAATTCACTGAATCATACAAATAGATACTTTATAGAGATCTTTAGTGACTACAAAAAACAACAGATGTGGCTACACATACTGACAGGTACCATACAGAAGTTCTGAATCTGAAAAATATAGTCTTCTGAAATGGTGAGTAAATGTATAAAGATGATGTTTCCTTATCTACCCAAAAATCACCATAGAATCACAGAATCATTTAAGTTGAAAAAAGACCTTTAAGATCATCAAGCCATTAACCCAGCACTGCGAAGTCCACCACTAAACCAAGTCCTTAAGTACCACATCTACATATCTTTTAAATACCTCTGGGGATGGCAACTAAACCACTTCCCTAGGCTGCCTGTTCCAATGCTTCTTTTCCACAAAGAAATTTTTCCTAATATCTCATCTAAAGCTCCCCTTAGGCCATTTCCTCTTGTCCTATCACTTGTTACTTGGGAGAAGAGACAAATCCTACTTGGCTACAGTCTCCTTTCAGGTAGCTGTCGAGTGCAATAGGGTCCCCCTGAGCCTTTTCTCCAGGCTACACAGCCCCAGCTCCCTCAGTAACCCCAACCCTTCTAAGGTTTGTCATCTCAACACTTCACTTTGCTGCTCCTCTTTGGACATACTTTATGTTCAGGCTTACACAAGTCATGCATTTCACCAAATGATTATAAGCTGGATGAAGGTTGAAGTAAACTTGAGCAAAAAAGTAAAATTAAACAAAAATATCATTCTGTGTAACATACCTCCCGTTAACTGTAGTGCACTTGATCACATCTCCTGGCAGAACCACTGATAATTCAATATCTTTATCAATTACATTCTCTTTCTGTTCCATGATGAGGTTGGTTGGCTCTGTGTTATCAAACGGAGAAATAGCAATGGATTTTGTTTCAGAGGGAGGAGGCGGTGCTTTAGATTTTCTTCTGAAATAAATCGATAAAAATTAAAAATCAAGTATGTATTTATACATATGATTCCAAACTGGCAAAATAACAAGTCTCAGAACAGAAACAAATGACACTTTATTCTTTTCTAAAGTAATATGTGCAACAAAAGGCTACGAGAATACCTTAAATATACAATCAGTGGTGACAGAAAACAAAACAGGCTATGGTATCCATCCCAAAAAAAAAAAAGCACCCAATAAACATCAAGCCAAAAAGAGTTCTTTAATGTACCATATAAGAGTAAATTAGTTGGGGTTTTTTCTCCCTTGGTTATGCAAAGACCCTATTTGTGCATTCTCCAAAGAGATTTACTGGATTAGTATAAACAGAAATATTGTACTATGCAGTATGAAGCCAACTGTACTACCAGTGTGATTAATACAGGATAGATACCGGGGCAAATAGTGACACTTTTCCTCCCCAAATTTTTGTTTTGATTATTAAAATTATTCAAAGAAATCCTAAGAGTTCTATATTATTTAACTTCTATACAGTAATAAAATAACAGTATTACCAATTCTACTGTGTTGTAATATTTCCTGACATTTCACTCACAAAATGGTTTCATACATTTCCCTCACCTATGCCCATCTCCTATTTTAATTTTCTCAATACCCTGTCCCATGTCAGTGACCAGACAGTTTACTCTTGAATACAAGGATTGATCACTAAATAAGCTGCACTTATTTCACAAAAAAAAAAAAAAAAAACTAAAACAGCATAAAACCCTCTAAATCTCTCAATATATGTATGTTACAGTAAGTAAATTCTGAATGCAGGACTCTCATGTCCTACAACATCTAGTCCAGTATCTCCCTTTATTTGAATAACTCTCCACAATTAGCCAATATATTCAGAAGGAAAAGACTACTATTAGGAATTTTACCATTAGAAACAAAACCAAAACACAGTCAAGACACATTACCTCATGAGAGCTTTGGAATTTCTTATAAACATTCTTGAATGGAGCCACATTACCAGGAAGTTAAAATACATTTCAACATAATGCACAAAGTTTCCAAAAAATATGCTCATCATTTAGATGGTGCTCTACCAAACTTTGTTTACTTTAAACCTAAGGAAAGAAATTAACCCCTATAATCATCCCACAAAATTAAAATAAAAAAACCCTAGCATACGTCTAGAAACACACACCTTTCTTGAGAAAACAAAGTTTAAAGTCACTCACAATGAAGAACAAACAAGGTCCAGAGCAGCACTGCAAAAAACTGTAACAAGGCTTCACATGACTGATCTGTTGCTGCAAGTGCTTAGAGTTTTGAACTTCAGAACTCTGAATAATTAACTATTCACATCCCCTCTGAGCTGATCAGGAGTACTCACAGGCCTCCAAAAACACTGAATGAGGATCCACATTCAAAATTTATACCTCCTCTCTCAACGTTTTTAATTAGTTTGGTGTGCTCTGTATACAATTCATGATGTGCAACATGAACTGAAAATTTGACTTTGGTCTCTACAGCAGCTTGCCTGGGTTGTTTCAGGGTTACATGAACATGGCAAAATGTATACATCAAACTTCTTTGTACTCCTCCCCAGCTTCTTTGGGGTTTTCTTGTAAAATTTCTAGCTTTCATAAAACTGGCAAATATAAATTATTAGCTAGTACAGAGCTTCAATACTAGTATTAGAAATAAACAAAATTCCATTAATACCAAAAAATCCCAAAGTGAACTAATACTGCTTGTCCTCCCTTCTTTACTCTTTCTTATATCTTTAACTTCAAATGACTGTTAAAAGCCATTTATCACAGAATTTAGTCTTTGTGAAGAAGTGTCACAGAAAGATTTTTTTTCAAATGCTAGTGGACTCTATTTTCCACTGAGTAGACAAATGCAATTTTATCACCAGAACTCTACTATCACTGGAGTGCTTAATGGCACATACCAATAAATGCAGTTTATTCATGACTTAAACTGTAGAGAGCTAGAAGTGACCAAATACCCTCATCAAAACACGTGTGCAAGCTGAAGTTCTCCATATTTTTAAAGAACACACACACACACACACACACACACACACACACACACACACACACACACACACACACACACACAGAGAGAGAGTCAGGCAGTCTAACAAGGTCACCAAAGCCTCACACCCTCCACTGCACAGCCACCCACCCCACCCCTCTGTAGAAAATCTGAATGTGCTTTATGGTTAGTTATGCTTACCTGTCCCACCCCACACAAAGGAGCAAAAATCTCAAGTGTACTTTCTCAGAAGTCATGCCAAGTTTTTGGAAACCTCTTATTAAACAACAGGGATTCCAATGCTTTAATTTTCTTTTTCCAGATGCCATGGGGTTTTTTCAGTTCTCATCTCTCTTTCTCAGCCCATACTACTTGCATTTGGTCTCACTGCTTTTTCATTATTTCAGCTTATGTTTCTACCTTAGCAGGGGAGCAGCTGCCTGACAGGCAGGCTGGGCTGCACTCTCAGCCCCAGAACTGGTAGTGGACAGCAAGAACAATTCAGGTGACCATGATTACATAAACAGGTAATGGTGGAAATACACTTGCAGAGGTAGTTTTTACCTACAAACCCTCCTCATCCTGCTCTGCAATTCAAGAAGCCAGTGAAAGTGATTTTCTCATCAAGGCATCCTCCACACATCATTTTATCCTAAACACCAAAAGTAATTCCAAGGCTACATCACCAATGCAAATACTTCTACATCGTAGAGAACAAACAAAAGCCTGGTTCTTTCTTGCCTCAGCCTATACCAGGTACTCAGCAAACCAGGAGAGCTGTTGATTTGTAATGATTTTGTTAAAAAGACACAGAAGGATGCTAATCTAGTTTCTTTTCCTGAAAACAAAACCTGTTATTTTTAGCAAGACAAAATACAATCACAACAAAGAGTAATTCCCCATCATATAAAAACGACACTTCAGAGGCCAGAAAAAAGATGCTCAGTAAGTGGTCTTACTCTCTCAGCATCTTTCATGTTCAGACAGCTTCCAGATGTGCTGGAACCTTAGCCAACCTGTTCTAATTTTCAAAATAAACATTAGAAGGTTGGTTAGAACAACCAAAAACATGATCTTCATTTTCATGGCTGCTACAGAATTACAGGAAAGCTGCAGGAATAATTAAACTGCAGCTTATTTAGCTATGAATTAGTTAATACAGAGGGAATTAAAAGAGAAATTTTAACCAAATGAGGTCAGAACTCAATAAGAACTCCTCTGGAAATTGTGCTGAAGTATCAGGATGTGGGTCCTCACTCATTCCTTGTCTCCATGGGTCCCAGTCCCATCAACTGGCTAACCTTCCCTATACACCAGACATTGAAACTGCCCAAGCCCAACTCTCTGGAAGAGATGTGCTCCCCACTGTTTATCATCAGATAAACAATTCCAGCCACATATTATCTTCTAATAAATTATCTGTTTAAACTACTGCTTGAGCCAAAGCAAAAAAGGACATTAATGTTTCTTCTCTGATTCTTCCTCACCCTGGACAAGGCTGTCAGAGGGACACAGGCAATGCTCTCACAGGGACCCACAAACACGAGGTGGTGCAGCCTGGGCAGAGTTTCTATTTCCCTTGTTACCAGAGCATCTGGAACCCACTGCTTTATGCCAAGGCATTCAGCTGGTTCTTATCTAGTAGAGATTATACTGCTCCCCAGAGAACTGATTTGTACCTCTTAAAAATTTAAATTTCTGAAGTCCCACCTGCAATTCCTGCCAGTCTGTGTGACAACACAATTGCTGTATTAAAGAACTCTTTTAGCCAAATGCAAATAGAAAACTATCATTTTTTAAGAAAAACAGTGCATCTTTAAATCAAATTCAAGACCATAAGGTCAACATTTTATGTGCTTCAGATCCCACTTCAACAGAATAAAATGTCATTGCTGTATCTCAACAACTTTCTTCCTTGCAAAGAAAAAAAAAACAACAGTGTCAGTGATCTGGATGCGTAGAAGCCTTTTTAAAATAAAGGTCTGACACAGTAAATAAATAACACATCTATTTATTTGATTTTCAAAAAAATCCTGTTAGCAAGTCACAAGCAGTATATTTTTTAACTATCAGTAACTAGAGAAAGCCACTATAAAATAATGAGCAATGCATGAACTTACAGTAACCTGGGTATTCCAGCTTTCACCAGCATTTCCTTTCAGTAAGAACCTCTTTCCCAAAAAAAAAGAGAAAAAAAAAAAAAAGAGGAAGTCTATCTGCTAGATTAGTGCACAATCAAAGGCTGCAACATCAAGGAATACTACTGTTTACAGCACTTAACTTCCTATCGGGAACACAATTACATGAGAGTATACAAAGACAGCCTGATAGCACTCTCACTGAAATTATTTTGGATCTAACCTTCAACATCAGAACCTCTTCTCAAATTTTCTGTAGCATTCACCTAGGACAGGAAAGGTCATAAGGATCTCACTTGCAATTCAGTCATCTCTCAGGTACTGAAACAGTTAATTAAACATAGTGCATTTAAAACCTTCTAAGCACAACAGATACACTTCAGCTGGTTAATTTGACTTAGGGCACTATGAACACTGGCTTATTGAAAAAGCAACTAGTATTTAATCAAACTTTACAAAATAATATTTGCCAAAATTACAAGCAGCACTTTATTTTCACTCAGAGACAGAAAAGGATTTAACTCATACAAAGATCATATAGTGAGAGGAAAACATCCACTGTAACAAAGCTTCTTCTCGAGCTTTTCTTGTCTTCAACCTCTCATCCCAAGCAATTATTATAATACTCTCCTGACTATTACAATAATGCTGTTTCACTGCCATGTCATAGAAGCAGACAGCCAAAACCTCACACAATCTTCTCAAACAAGGAACAGCTGAATAGTCTTCAGGCCTACGTTAAAACAATGATTTGGTTTTTTTAACAACTATACATCAATTTTGGCCAACAGGCATACAAAATGTTTAGGCTCCTAGTTTCACCTGTAAGCACCCCCAGCCCAATACTCATCTTTAACACTCACAGAACGAATTTGTCTTCTATACTGAGCTTATTCTGTTCCCTCTTTGTGGATAATGGTTTCACAGCATCACCACTGCAAGTCTTCAAGATCAAACACTACTTGCTAGGAAAAAGCCTGAAGACAACTGCAGCATTACTATCTGATCTGCTCCTCGTAGTCCAGCACATGACTGAAGTTGTCAAGGAAGGTCACTCAAAAAATCACTCCTATATATTTCAGGCAGAAGTATAGATGAAAAAATACTTTAAAAATAAATTCTATTCATCTTCACTAAATTATTACCAGGCACATAGGTTTCTATACAAAATTTGGGGTGCCATTAAGTGGTTCAAAAAGGTTACTTTTAAGTTAGACATATGGTAGAATTCTAATATTTTTCCTTAACATTAAGCAGCCCAAATATTTGCTGTGCCAGCCTCAGAGCATCTCTACAACATGACTATCAGCCTTGATACTGGGCTTTCATCTCAACATCAATATCACTGTTTGATATACAATCTCTCTCTTTATTTCTACTATAAAAGCACCGGTTAGATGTTAAGATCAAGGTATGGATCAATGAGAGTCAAACAATGTCCACTCTTAGGTTATCCCCTCAAGCCAGGCTTATGATACATGTAGGACAATATAAAGGAAAAATATTTGCTGGATCTGCTCCAGAGAGAAATATGATCTTTCAGATTCTAAACTCATCCATTTAGTTATCTGAGGAAGAATGTGAGGTCATACTGTACAGATATTGAGTCTAGCAGGTGGCTCAATAGGTACCAACAAAAAAAAAATAAACCCACCAAGTTCAGAAACACACTTTAATTTCAATTTCCAGGTAGAAAAACAAACATGAACAGTTTGTAAATCTTTTGTGATAAAAGGTTATTTTACAGGGCACTTCTCTATACAGATACCCAAGACTGAAAGGATACAAATATTGTAAATAACACTGGGATTTTAAAAATAATTGAGAAAAATAATATGGCATAAAATAATGCACTGAGTATACAGCTCCACCAACACAATAATTTATAGTGCAATTGATATATCAACCAACATGGCAGTAGTAATGCTATGGGTGATAATATTACTAATTAAGTGATCTTTGTAGATTATCTCTATGGATTTACTCAGTGAGGTTCCAGCAAACAACAAATCATCTGCAGTCAATCGCTTACTCATGCCTTTATTCTGCTATAAAGAAAGCAATAAAATAAAAAGTACAATGCATTTTCACTCTCTTTCAATAAATAAAGTGGATCAAGAAAAGGAGGTATTCCTGGAATCAGGACATGTTCTTAAAAATCTTGTGAGGGAAGAAGTTTCCCTAGTCAGTGGGATGTGTGGATTTATCCCCTAGCTAGCCTCATTGCTCTGAAGACATTTTTTTTTTTTAGTCTTATCCTAGAGAGAAATAAATCACAGAACTGGGACAGTAAGCATGACAGTAAGGTGAAAGCTTAATGGAATCTCTGGATGTCTGGTTCACACTAAAAGCAAGAAAGCAGCAAATGAATCCTTCAGTTCTCTCCAGACCATTTGGAACAGACACTTGCCCCCTCTGATTATTTGTCCCCATGGCAGTGACAGTCTTGAAAACAGAAGCAACTGTATTTGAGCCATAATTCATCAAATGTTTTTTATCCTTAGAAGGAAAAAGAGGCAATTCTGAGACAGCATAAACACAAATTTGTATTATGGGCATGTTTTAAACTGTGCCCTCTTAGCATTAATGGGACATTAACCCTGGTATAAACATATAATTGAATGAACTGAAGTACAAATTTAAAACTTTTCTAGAAAAAAAAATTCATTGCCCTTCAAAGCCAAATCATAACTAATATTACAATGACCTATTCAAGCTCACTTAAAACATATGAAAGACCCAACTCCTGAGAACAGAAAGCTGCTGACTTAGTGTTGTCTTGTACCATCCAACAAAACACAGTTAGCTCCCCTCTAGGCATAAGAATCGCTCTGCTTTTAGGAAGAGAGCCAAAAGCTCAGAATCCAAGCAGGCTAGAGAGGATTAAAAAAAAAAGAAAAAAAATACTTTCTCCTCTAAACTAATATAAAGTTTATTATTATCATTATTGAGGGATTATAGAAATGTGTTCTGATACAAAAGTTTTGTTACAACACATTCTGTTGTGCCAGGGGAAGTACTTCTTTTTCTCCTGGAAAAAAAAAAAAACCAAAAAAAACCCCCACCAAACAAACAAACAAACAAAAAAATGAATTAATAAATTAAAAAATCCCTAACAAAAAATTAAGTGGAAAATTAGTTCCAATGACATTACTTCTAAAAAGGTTGAAAACTTAGACTTCTGAAGGAAACAGGGCTAACACAAAATACAAATACACAGTTGGCACATGCGACACACCTCTGCAGAAAGCAGATGCATATATCTGCTTTTGCAGCCTTTTCTCAAAGTAAAAAATGCAAAAAAGTAACCTAGATTTGCTACCCGAAGAAAGAACAATAAATGTGAATGGCATTCAAAACTACCAAAACCTTGTATGGCTCAGTTAGCCTGTATTATATTTACAGTTACAAAAACAGCCTGACAGAAAAGAAGGAGAGCAGGGAAGAGAAAGCAGTAAATCTGTAACAGTAATTGAGTAATATATAACTGGCTGAATAAACAGGAAAAGAAAACAAAGAGCAGCTTGATTTGAAAGGGGGAGCTTAACCTTTGATACACTAATAAATCTAACAAATGCTTAAAACTCAAGCAAACTATGTTACCTCCACTAAAAATAAACCCTCAAATCTTTATCAAGAACTGCTAAAACAGTTGCTCATACAGCTGTTGTCCTTCCATGACTAGTAAGAAAGTTCAGTTAAGGGCTCTTAAATAGAACACAACCTGAATCTGTCCTTCTGGTTGTTACCCCCAGTCATGAAAGCAGGTATGCCACTGTCTTTTCAAAGCCTGCAGAGGAGGCACCTAGCTCTGCTCATGGCTTTTCCACCTGCTATTCTGAACATCAACAGAAGTAAGAATTGTCAATTATCCAAGCTTTGCTGCTGTTGCTTTTTTCTCCTGTTCAAAATCATGTTTTAGAAGTAACACTGGAGGCAGGGACTGGATAGATTTAGAGGCTGGGGAAGGCAAGGAAAAGAAAAGCAGAGCTGCTCAGTATCACAGCAGCTAGGAAAGTGGCCAGTACAGACCCTTCCCTTTTCCCTCACTGACATACACAGAGGTAGAGGTGGAGGTGGCTAACAGATAAAGTGCTGCAGGACAGCAGCTAAGAAGCTCTACACTAACAGGGGAGAAAAAAATCTCTGTTTTTACCTGCTGTAGAAGGCTGGGTTCAACTACAACAGTAGCACTTCCCATCTGAAAGTTCAGATAGAGGAAGAATAATTGAGAAAGGATAGCAATGCAACTTTAGAAAGCACTGCACTTTATTTTCATTTTTCCTGAAGGTGTTTTTAATAGAACACACTTTTTTCCTTTTAGAAGGTTCTTCATTCACCAGAAACTTTCTCTTAGTAGTTGCATCCTTTATCTACCTAGGGTTTGGTAACACTTAAAATCTTTTGTACATTCACATAACCCAGAAATAGGAGAATTTAATTAACTGAAGAACAGAGATGATGTTAAGTATTGGAAGGGAATGAGATGCAGGAAAAGCTTCCTATCCTGAGCATGATAAAATATAAATATCTCTGTGTGTATATCTATATGCATTTATACACAGATGCTATGAGACACATGATGAATGTAGAGAGAGCTCTTACTCAGACAACCAGGTCAGCAAATAAGGCATCCTTGCTCATTACAGAAAAGAAAGAGAAAAGAAGAGTTAAGTTTAGGCTAAGAAGTTGTACCAAACCAAGCGATTTCTTTACTAGATTTCAAGAGGAGCATATTGGCAGTTAGTATCTGGAAAAGTCTGATTAATAAAGAGGACTGTAGCTATAGTTCCCCAAACAGAAACACCAAGCATCTTGGGCTAACACTGCTTGCAAAACTAAGAAATGCCTTGAGTACCCACCTGCCACCAGATTCTCCTGCTCGTCCTTTACAGCTGCCTTCTCAACATTCACTCTCTGCCTGCATCTTCTTCAGAAAGCAAAGTGGAAAAACCTTTTACCTTCAGGAGCAGGGTCACATTTACTACCTCCTCAAATGCCAGTGCTGCTGCTGGAGCCCCAGCCTCATCTTAGGCACTCTGTGAGGGGCAGCAGGCAGTACAAAGCAGAACCACCAGTCCCATCCCTGCTTTCTGCACAGCATAAACCTGACCAGCAGTTTTCAGGCCACCTCTGCAGCCACTGACAGCAGGAGCTCCCTCCCCTTTGTCCTACTTTAACTTTACCTCCCTCATTGGTTGGCAGCTCAGGGCCCCAAATGAATGCTCTTATTTTGTCTCCAAACTCATCCCCATCTGCACACAAGAGCTGTCATTATCCCCTTTCCCTGCTTATATCTGCACACTCAGAATCCCCTGGATCCACTCCTTACTGGATTCTTGCAACGGGCAAGAAGAAGGAAGAAAGATTTCTCTGAAGAAAGGAGATATTTCTTAGAAGAAAGCTGACTCCCTGCATGATGGCAACACCAAAGCTATTTTGGATCACCAACTACTTCCATTGGAAAGCCTCTGCACTTTCTGTAAAAAAGTAGAGGAATTCAGCATTAAATATAAAATAGGAAAAAAAATCTTATTTATATAATAATGATTATAATCATCAGCAGTCTGCTCTGGGGAACATAAAGAAACTTTCCTAATGAATGCTTTGCTCTAACTACTATACTTCACTTCTATATCCACCCCTGCATCCTTTTCAACTTTCTCTACCACAGCCAGTTTACAGCCAATATCCTTCACTGCTGAGTTTTAACATGCTAACAGATGATACCGTGCCAGCAGAATACTGACTTCTACAAGAAGTTCAACTGAACACTGTTCCTTAAATTCTCTTTGCTGCTGTAAGTAGAGCACATCTTGGCATTGTGCAGTAATTAAGGAATTTAGTCTATTTAGGTACTAGAAATATTTTAATACTTTCTATGATAAATGAAACCAGTATACAACATACAAGGAACACACAGAATACACAGCAAGGACTCTATAATATTAAACACTAAAAGAATCAACTTTTACAAGGTATTACAAGCAACTAGTGAGGCTTTTTTCCCCCCAACAAAATTTTAGATCAAAATCTGATGGATGCAAATCAAAGAAATCAGAAAAGCCTTACAGTCTGCATGAAATACCAGCATTCCTTATTTAAAACAATCTCAAAAACCTGATTTGAGCTTCTAAGCACCAAATATCAACTCAAAATAAAACAGGCAACAGCTTCTATACACAGAAATGTACCACTGAAAATTCAGCAGTCTGTCCAAATGGACAAATGTCCTTACACACCCTCATCTCTGAGCCAGAGATGGGATTTTAAAAACCTTTTGTAGAATTATTACATACTTTGTCTGAAAAAGGACAACAGACATTAATTCTTCTTTCTTCATACAGGCCTACACCTGAATTCTGCATTCCCTCCAAGAGCAAGGACTTACATGCTACTGCAGGTATATAATTATTGGTAAATATTTTTTCCTTGCAGCAGATGTTAGGCCAATGCAACACAAATATTACTTTGAAGCAATTCTGCTCAGCCTCTAAGCATGGAGAAGGAAGAATAATAGCTAAAATTGATTACACTACTTTTCTGCTTACCTCCAAGACAGCACAGGTGGTTCTTCTCCATTAATACCAGGTGAGTTTCCTTCAATAGCATATGGAGGTAGAAGGGAGGGTGTGTGTGTGTGCATGGCAAGCTCCCTGCTGTCCCCTTCCGCTGCTGCTGACATCAGTAAGCCTACCTATTTATAATCCCACCACCTGACCAAACAGCCTACAGAGTACATCTAGAGATTTGTACAGCCTCTAATCCTGACATATCTACTTCAGCCAATTCAAAAGAGAGTATTAAGTAGCTTTGTTATGTCTTCTGTGGCTTTATACCATAAAAAGAATCCAATCCTGTTTTTTGCACCCCTTTTATTTGCACAAAACATGTTTAATGGGAATTTTTAGAATTAGGACTAGTCTTTTTAGACTCCTTTTTAGCCTTCCTCATTTCTCTGCCTGTGAGATATCCACTGAACACCTCAGGTAAGCATATTCTGGGGATTAATGGAATATTTAGACAACAGGCAAATACCCATTTACATCCAGTTAATTTGATCATCAGTACTACCTACAAAATTATTGAAATTTAAGATTTTCACAAATCAATTCCACAAGCCAAGTACAGTATTTATGCCATCACAAAACCAAAAACAACTCAGAAGTGTTTAAAGTGGGATAATTTACAGAAGCTTGACCTCATTGTCAATTAAAACCAGAAGCTGCTTAAAAGCAGCTTAAAAGCAATTCTTGTTTCAGTTACCTGTTCCCAAAGTCAGCCCTAATGCATTCAGTCATAGGAGAGCTGCTTGCAGCTGAATCTGCCCAGGGACTGGAAAGGAATGCAGTTAACAAACCCTTTGGGCAAGTGCTGTCATCAGTGGCAACATCCTGCAGGTTTCTATCATTGGTAAATGTTGCTTCTAGATCTGTATCAGGCCTCAGTGTGTTTCGAAGTGGCTTGAGTACTTCTTCAGTGAGAGGAAAACATCTGCCTGAGTGCCTGTGTGCTGAGTAACCAACATTACTGACAGTTCCTTATCTAGCCTTTCCTACCTGGGAAGTCCTATCACCAGCATCCATCCCACATTAATGCCAGACAAAACAGAAATCTAAGCCAGCTTTGCCTAAACGTGAGTAAGGTTGAACAAAACCATTAGCTGAACCAGTTGTGTTCCAAGTCAAATGCACTCTGCAACCAAACTTCCACAGTTAACAAAAAAAGAATTAAAATCCTTTCACTTGATTGATAAGCTGGAGAAGGCAATAATGCAGATACAGCCAGGCTTGCAGGACAAGACTGCCTGCAGGAAAAGTTTGGTGCAAACAGGGTATCAGTGCTGGCTAAAACACCAACATACTGCCTGTGGCTGGCATGTCCCACACAGCACACAGTATTTGAGAATTTCACTTGGAGGCAGTAATTATTATCTGGGTCTAAGAGCTACAGCTAGAAATATACAATTGATACTCACAGTAATGAGACACCTGATTTTTTTTTTTAAGTCCTGCTGTTATCTTGTGGTTATTTTACGTATAGTTTATCTAGTTAGCAATATCCTCCTTATGGCTTTCATAGATTAAGCAGTAAATTTATCACTGTTGGAAAATCACTGGGCTTTCCTTCAGGGATTGACCAACAGAATTTAATACTACTAACAACAAGCAAGTGTCCAACATTTCAGATAACCTGAAAGGACAGAAAGGTTATCCATTTCTACAAGTATCTATCTGGCCATTTTGCCTTCATCTGACAAAGGTTACTTTTTCCCCCAGTATCATTCAGCATAGATTACTTGCTTTTTGGGGGTTTGGGCTTTTGTTTTTGTCTTTTAAGTTCCCAGAATACTTGTGGGAAGGTAAAATTATAAGAATGAGAAAGGAGGAGATATACACAGGGTACTAGGAACAAAATAAAAGGAAAGAAAACCACCAGACAAAGGAATGGAATTTAAAAGTTTTCTTAGAATTTGGTTCAGAATTTTAAAGTGCTTCTCATTTTTCCATAAACCATCTACTTAAATTACAAATCCTGGCATAGCTGTGTAGCAACACTTCCTAAAACTGAAACATCACCTAAACAGTATCAGCAATGAAAGGCAATGTATGTGAATGCACCATAAACTCCAATTTATATTACAATTTCTAGTGTGTATATTTAAAAGAAGCAAAAGAATTCAATTTTGCTAAATAGAAATGACATTATAGGACTAAATACGAAACAGTTCCCAAAGAGGTACCTGTTCAGGTCACATTTGAGTGGAGATCTTTCATGCTCTATAATCCACAGAATTGTTTCCAAGACCAAAAAGTTAAGACTTGTATGTACTAGAGAGGAAAATAAACCAAAACTTTCCCAGTATTCATTTTCAGATCTTTAATACTTTCAGATTCATTTGTCTGTGATTACCCAGAGCATTTAGTACCTTTGCAATGGCGAGAAAAAAAAACCCAAACCACAACTCCAAAAGCCCAATGCATTGTTAGAACTCAATGGATGTGTATCAATAATGTGCATATGGAAAAGCTTCTCAGAATTATCTGGTTTTAAAAATCCCCAACAAGGACATGTCTATGAAGCTGGGAACTCTTTGAACCTATTGTTTCTATAGTTATAAACAAAAGACCGTTTTTTAAAACTATCTGATATTTCATCTAACCCTGAAATAGTAATGATTATTTTTTTTAAATATCCATGAAAAACTAAAGTCTGAAAACAGCAAGAATAGCAGGAAACACAGATTACCAGGGTAAGATTGGCATTCTTCCAGACTAAATTCTTGCTCTATTACATACTCTGTTTCTTCAGTTGCTTTGTACCTACTGAGCTGACATCTCATCTGTGATGGACCAACACAGTCAAGTCTCCAAGGAAAGGCAAATAGTTTTGTTAGATTGAAAAGAATTGGAGAAGAGAACATAGACAAGAGGCTTCCAAATGGCTTGGAAGGAGACCAAGAACTTCTTTGTCTTATGTAAGTCACACATCAGTGAGGAAAGTTGATTTTAGATTGTATCATCACTCAACAGTAAGTGGGACTTAATTATTTTACCATTAGTTAACATTTGGTTTAAGGATTTCATGCATCATCATTAGACAATTCTGCTGAATGTTCTTTTCACTTACTTGGAACAGTTAGAACACAACAAATTGGCACATGAATAAAAGGTAAATGTAAGAACACAGTGACATGGTCGCAGCTCTCATGTCCCTTAAGCAATATCTCACCTTTGACCATCTCTCTTGATCCTCTCTGAACCTTCTTCTGTTTACTACATCCCTGTGGATCTGGCAGAGACCAGAACCATGCACTGTATTGTCATTAGAGATTTATACATTGGTGAAATCCTGGTTTCCCTTTTGTTCTCTATTCCTTTGCTAATGCACATGGCAAACTGATTTGTAGTAAGTCTCGAGTGAATTTAATCTCATTTTATTATCCATTTACTTTTGAAAAACCTTTCTGCAAGTCTTCAGAGTCTTATTACAATGAATAATAACTTTTTACTGTCATCAAAGCGTCACCTTACTATTCAGCTGCCTTCTTACATTATTACATGTTGAACTAAGAGTTCCAGCACAAATCCCTATGGAACTCTGAGGTGGCATGCCCTCACCTCCATAGCACAACATTTCCCATATCACTGCTCTTACTATGGAGCAAATTATATAACCATGCAAGGTTTACTGTCTTATGCCATGTTTGCTTGGTTTCCTAAAAAGCTTTGGGGTAGGGACCAGGAGAAGATTTTTGAAGGACAAGCACGACTGTGCCAGCAGGCCTTTCCTCATACACTTGGTCACCACAGCCCTTAAATTGTTTTCTCTTTTCACAGCCTTAAGACACTGACATTGTAGATACACTGCTACATCAAAGAGTTCCTCATTTTATTCCAACTGCACTTGCTGCTTGAGTCTGCAGAGAAGCAGATTTTTATTGTTAAATTCAGCCACCAAATATACTTTGTCCTGAATAAGGTAGTACTTAAGAGCCCTCAACAGAGGTGTCCTAGCTGCTGTGCAAATTCAGAACAAAAAAGAGAGTGCCTACTCAGAAAACACCTGTGGACCAAAGGAGAAGCCTGTATTTTGGGCTGCCTGTTGACAGTATGACTTCAATAAATTGGTGCCAGACCCTTGCACTTCTCTACCTCAATTACAACCTTTTATCCTCATGTTAACATTATAGATCCAAGTAACACAAAAGGTACTATGCAAACACTAGTATATTTTTTGACCTTACTGAGTCATTATTTCACCACAGTTGCAAAGGATCTGCCTCACTATTCCAAAATAGTTTCAGTATTTTCTTCTGTGCCAGTTCTCTGTCCCACTCCTCCAAGAGCAAGTTCTGTAACTTTTCCACAGGGCCACCACCTTCTTCTAACCTATGGCTCCACTTGCATTACACCTACAAACATCCGACAATCAAGAATCCATAATATTTCTTGGTAAGTGCAAGGTAATACATGACAACTTCCCTCATTGTTAAGGTCAAAGAGAACCAGAAATCAAGGGATAGTTTGTGACAAATAAGCTCTGCAGAGGAGCACAAGGGTTAAGGTAAAATCAGCAAAATCCCCAGTGTCTGATGAGCAAAATGCTTCAATTCACGCTCACTGGGTCAGAGAATAAGAGCATACTAATAGATGCTATCCAGAAGTTTTGTTCACTTAAAACCAAAAAGAACTGCAAACTGCAAGACAATCCTCAACTTCTGAGTTTTGGTGATTCAGACATACTTGAGAGAACATGACACTAAAATTGAGAGCTCAATAATAACCCAGAAATTATCATTTTGGGAAGTCAGCATCTCTTCCCTCCCAGGTACACAAGTTCCGATACAGAAATGTCTAAGTGAACCAAATACATCATTTAAGGAGTAAATGACATGTTGCTACACGTTGGTAGGTATTACTGACAAGGGATTAATGGTTGCCAGGAATAAAAGATAAGAAATAAGAGACAACCAGGGTTGTAAACTGAGAGATTTTTTTCCAATATTTTTCATGTCAATTTGATATAGCTAGGTAACAGATGGTATATTATGTTTTTCCTGCCTTGACACAATTTAAAAACAAGTTACAGATGGCTATAATGAAATCCTCATTAACACACTTATATTTTCACAGTTCAGTATAGCAATAATGAAACTTTCAGGTCTGGAATTTCCTGTTGGTTAATTAGTGGTTAGGTTAATAGCCTGAGGAAGTGCACAACCCAAAAAGTTTCCTTATTTTTTAATCATATAATTACTACATTCATATTTCTGGGAAAGCTTTCAAGACAGATTTAAAGTCACAGTAAAGCTACCTTTATAGCTCTCCCTTGTTTTGTGAAACAACTGTATTATTTTATTTAGCAGAGCACGTGGGCAGGAAAGCCAGGAACAGGCCTAATTCAGCTGCCTCTGGGAAGCTTCAGCTTGTTTTTATTTTGAAGATACCAACTTTTAGAGAATTCTGCCAATACACACTACACCGAACAGCCTCTACAGAAAATCTAGGATCAACAACTATGGGTCTATTGCTACAATGTTATCATAAGATCATTGATTTAATGCTTAAATAGTTACGTTTTTTTAATCCCTGTTTATAATCATCTACCAAAGCTTGACCTATGACATATGGTTAACAGCATACTAGGATATCCCTAAACCTCTGATCCAGAAAGAGGAAAAAGAAATAGAACCACCACAAATCTTGCACTCAGGTTATTTCCACAAGTTAAGCTGCAGCTGTAAATTGTGTTATTAAACAGCATGGTTAAAATAATAGTGAAAGATGTGGAACTCAGCACCAAACACCCTCTGGATTTTAGTAACCACATACAAGTTACTGACTGATAAAACTGTGCCCTCATTGCTGTGCTCCTCACGCTGTAAGGCCAAGGCTGCAGCCAAAGCCAAACCCTGGCCCCGTTGTGCCTTTGCCAGGTGGTTCAGCCACACCTCCAAGCAACCCACACACTGTGCTAGACAACAAGGAACATGGTGGCTTGCCTGAAATATGTCCCAAAATATTACTGAGTGCTGTTGCTGATTTTTTTCCTTTTTTAAACTGCCATCACCGAGAAAGTACATTGAGAGAAATTGTGACACCCTCGTTACCAAGCACAAATGGAAACAACCATGCAGCTCTTTGAAGTGCTAGAGCTTCAAAAGAGGATAGCCACTGCCAAACTATCATGAAAGCAACATAATGTGGAAAACCTGACTTGTAACTGAAGTTATACAGCTAAAAAGAGACAGTATCCGAATATTTAAAAGTTGTAATGCTAAAAATATCTTTTAAGCCCAGCAAGCTCACTCACTTATGACAAAAAATGGCAGGGAAAGAGAATTTGAATTCTCTAACACATTACTATTATTATTATTATTATTATTATTATTATTATATCATCATCATCATCATCATCATTACTATTCTGTAAGATTTTGCAGCCCTCCCACTTCTTCACAATCTATTTTGAGATTAAGGAGAATTGAAGCAGTATTATCTCCCTTAACCAGCAGAAGTGAGAGCCAGGTACTGCAGAGACTTTCCGGAACACTTAATGTCACTACTGGGTTCAACAGCCAAGGACACCCAGAAAACTGAAAAAACCCAGAGTGCTTTTAGAGATCTGAGAACTACAGCTCCAAGCAGAGTTACAGTGCTTACTTAAATCACTCTCAGAGGCCCAGAAAGACAATTAAAAAAAAAAAAAAACAAAAAAACGAAACAGACAAAATAGAGCTCCTGCAATGATTCTCTTCTGGAAAAATCCCATATTTTAATTCAGAAACTTTCAGATCCAGTTTCACATACGAGTTTCCATAATCGTATCCATTCCTTGACAGAACAGTCTGTACTGTGACAGATCTCTCTATGACAGTGTTGCAGTAAGAAATTTAGATGTAGCTTTAGTAAGAAGTTAAACGAGTTTCTTGTTCTGAATATTTACACACAGTATAATGTGGTTTTCAGAAACCTGTACCTCTGGTGAAGTTCAGTAACACTCGCTCCTCTCCTTCCAAAACAAAAAGTTAAAAACAATTGCAACGTTTAAGAGCTAAACAGCAGTTTGTGAAGCAAGGACACCTTGTGTTTGCTTCACCCAGCACTCCCTCACTTCAGTCTTCAGCACAGTGCATCTGGTGCAACAGTTCTCCTAATGTTTTGAGTTTCTGTGCTTATCAGATGACACAAAGAAAAAAGAAAAAACTGATTATATTACAGCTATAAACTTTGTCATGCAAGTTTTGGGTACTTCTTCAAAGTGAAGTAAACACAAGAGAATGGAAAAATTATACAGTGAATTGTACTGCAAGGATAAATACTAAAATCTGTATGTAAAGTCCTCCCCTTTTTAATAATGACATCAGATAACTCAGATAAGAGTTTTGTTTTACAGAAGCTGAAACTGATTTACGAGAGGGTCTTCATTCCAGAGGGGTAGGAAGTTGTCTGGGGAGCAAAAGTCCATGGCTATAAAGATGGCACGTGGGAAGGAACACACCTCAGGTTCCCTGCTACCCACAAGACAGGAATGAGGAAAAACAATACAGTGCTCTTTCTTACTTAATACACACACATGACCTCCTTAATTCAGATAAGCATCTATCTTTGGAATCAGTATCACAGACAACTAAACTGGGAGTGTATCACACCAGCTTCTGGAAGGAGCAGCCAGTCATGTTTGAGGATTCTCTCTATCATTCTGTAGAAGAAAGCTCAAATCAACAAAGCCAAAAAAATAAAAGATAAGGAAAAATGCCTTCCAAAACACAGATTTTATTCTAGATAAAGCAGAGATTATATGGTACCATTAAAAAAGCTTAAAACATCTCAAAGAAGGTCAAGTATAACAGGTCAGCATGATGAAAATGTTATTTATACCAAAAAAAAAAAAAATTTAAAGGCCCATTTGGTTTTCTGTGTTTCCAATTCTAATTCTAGATCAATATTCAGAAGTGCAAGTGCATTCAGTCTCTATTATACGTGGTTTTGACCCAGCACAGAGTGTGCCTATCCAAGCAGCCACAGATTCTCCAGTAGAATGCTGTGGGAACTGGTATCAGAAACTTTACTAAGGCCCAGGTAAGCAACATCCACTAGACCTTTCATAGGAGTACAATATGTTGGTCAAGCAGAACCCATCTTTACCAAACCCATGCTGGCTGGGACAGATCCCCTGGTTGTCCTGTACATGCCACATGATATCACTCCAGATAATCTGCTCCATAACCTTCCCTCATTGCATGGGGCATTCAGCCCATCCCACAGTGCCATACTGCCTGTGCAGACTGTCTGCCCTGTGTAATGGCTTAACAAAATTTTGTTCACTAAAAAATTCCAAGGTCTTAAAAAGTTCTTCACATAATTGGATAATGCCCTTCACATAATTGGACCAGCTCCTTGAAAAAAGTATAGTTTCCATCTCCTCAGAAAAAATTTAAAGAGGACGTGATACAAATATTCAAACATTTCTGTTTGTGTGGACTACCAACACTGAAATTCTACCAAACGTAAAAAAAAAAAAAAAGAAAAAGAAGAGAGAAAGAGATAGAAAAAGGAATATATTTTCTCATGCAGTAATAGACCTCTTATACCACAGGAAGTTCACAAATGTTTCTAGGAGTCTTGTCTTGATTTGCTGCTAGAAAAACATTACATTATTATGGTTACACTCACAGAACATTTAGTCTGCTTTATCTACATTATCTAGTTTCAAACTTAAGAATACAATATACCAAGTTTTTATGACTCAGTGTTTTACTGTAGCCCTGTAAACATTGCAAGCCTTCAACAGAAAGGCAAACAGTTACAGTAAGTCACTACTTCTGGCAATATTTTTTCCTATAAAACATCAAACAGTCCAAGTTAGAGACAGCATATCCCAGAACTCAAGGAACAGCATGTATCAAAAATGGGGGCTTTTCCCCCTTGGGTTTTTTGCTGTTTTCCTCTCCCCCTGTTGGCAGTTTGTACAATCCAAAATGTGTCTTTTCATAAAGGTTCCTAGCTACAGAAAGTTTCAGAGGTGAGCTCTTGTGACAGTTTTCTAAATTTTATTTTAAAGAAAGACATAAACAAAAGTACTTCTCAAAAGGATATGGCAGGGCTTACAGCACAGTCATCCATTTCACTTTCTCAACAACGAGCAGTGATTCCAAGTGAAAAGCCACCAGAGACACTAACAGGCCTTTATTGGAAATGCTGAAGACTAATGAGAATTTGATACACAGTATACAAGCTTTGAAATACATTTTCTTAAGATGCAATTACAGCCCTTTTGTGATCTATGGTATTGAAGGAAACATTGTGCCAGGCAAAATTCTAATACAGGAAGGACTCAAGTCAGGACATGTGATACAAAAGAAGGTACATTTAGGCATGCATTTCCATATTCTGTCTTTGTTTTAAGAAGGAGTAATCAGAATTGTCCATGACTTATCCTTGAGTCATTTTAAAAACAAACCCCAAAATCTACAGTACAATTAACTTGTCCATTCCACTGCAATTCATAGCAGCCTGAAGGACTTCTGCAATAACCAATTTAAATCACAGACACTTAAGTTTACACACCCTCCCTACCTCAGAAGCCTGATGAGCAGTAGAAAGACCAAACGAGCTTCCTAAATAACGACAAGTAATCAGAAACATCTCTGTCCCTGTTCCTCACATCCACTTCTACCTTTGGCTGTTTCTACGTGGAAATCCAGACTTACCAAAATGTGTATTTAACTGCAAGTATTACAGCATTCAAAACTGTTTGACAAAAATAGAGTTTTTAACTCTTTCTTTGTAAGCTTTTTGTTCATCATTTTGCTTAGACATAATTTATAATAAAAATAATAAATAAAAAAGCACAAGTCTGTTTGACAAAGAATGAAATAATCCTCACAACACTGGAAGAAGAAAACTGCATTTTTATCTCTCTCAACTTTTACTACAAAACTTTCCAACAAACAGCACAACTGCAATTATGGACTGTGGCAGCAGGTATTTCCACAGCTGGATTTAAGATTCTACAGGAACTCAGACACCACATTCATACAGCTCTACTTACAATTTACACACAAAATAAGTTAATTTGGAAAAAGAAGCATCCACTTTCCAAAAAAGACCAAGTATAACTTTTGTAGCTAGGAGAAAAACGTCAATGCAAGCACCCGCTTGTCAGAAAAGCCTAGACACAATAAGTATACAGCTTGACACTTACCATGCTCTCACATTTTTCGGTTCTATTAGTGAACACAAAGCCCTCAGTGGAGAGGCTGGAGCCCAGAGGTGTCTCAGCAGCATGCTGAGGCTCTGCTAGCCCAGACTTGATTTGTCCCCTTAGTCACTGGCCCAGCCTCCACACGGCCCGCGCGCCTCTGGGGCAGGCAGCGAAAGCCGGGCAGCGCCATCGGCCCAGCACGCGTGGGAAGGGCCTTCTGCTAAACTAAATATTCCTGCAGCAAGAAAGCACTGAAAGCCTGTTCAAAGTACTGCAATAAAAACTCTAATAACACTAACAGCACCGACTCAAATACGCTAGGGCCGAGGGAGTGGCGGGCCAGCCTTGGGGCGCGGGGCAGAGCGGGTGGGCCGTGGCCGTAAGCCCAGGGAATGCTGCTGAGGCCATACTGAGCAGGGATGCTCCTGCCCCACCTGGCCAGAAGGGGCTCTTCTGCTGCTCCCTGCCAGAATGATGGTAGGAAAATACAGACAGGTACAACCCTGCCTTTCATTCAGAGATGTTACTAAACCTAAGCTGGTCGTGAGGAAGGAAAGCTTTTCCTCTTCAAGATATGCCAAGCAGGTGCAGTGCTGAAAAGTTGCTTCTTCTGTGCTTGCTTGGTGTGAAATACCTTCCACATTGTATTACTTCCTACATACGAAAACTAGTCTTAAACATTCAGGTGCTTATACCACCAAGATCTGAGCAACTCTAAAATGGTACAATGCAAAGCACTACTACTTCAAAGCATAACACTGCTTTTAAAAACAAAGTCCCTCTGACATCCTTCAGTATAAGTCAACAAAAATGCAGACATCTTGAATACAAAATAAAATCAACTACCTCCACAAGCAGTGTTGCGTCTACCTAGACAATCTAATTTTAAAGTTAAACCATCTGCCTAGAAAACTGACTACCTGGAAATAAAATGCTTGCATATGTAACATTGCTGGGAGTGATGAGAACAATTTTCCTAGTCCTTCAAGTTACTGCTGGGAAGTGACACATTTTGCTTTCCAGCTTCAATGTGATCTTTCCTTTTCAATGACCAAACCAGGCACTGCTTAGTGATTTGATGCAGTAGGTGAATGAACTGGTATTGCTCAGAAATTCTCTTTTTGGTTCTTCCTCTAAGCAGGTTTCAACAAGGACAAATAATGCTAAATAAAGATAGGCAAAAAAATGTCCTGTACTATTCTGGTTAGACCAGGTCTGCAGCAAGGAGCATAGACATTTTCTAAGTTCACAAGTAACCTTCGCGCTGGGGATGAGGCAACAGAAACTGGTTGCTTTAATAGAAGCCATGAGAAAAGAAAGCCACAGGGTGGCACTGCAAGAAGGCTGTATTTTGAAACTATTTGGCTGTTTACTTTTTTCCAGACAAATCAGAGCATATCTAATCCCATCTGTATAAAACAGAAGAGTGGTTCAGTAGTTTTTCTTCAAACGTATTTTCCAGCAACAAATATCCTTAGAATATAAATCACACCATAAAAGAGGCACCTACTTTAGAATTGTCATGGTATTTTATAAATTCATAAAATGGTATTTAAGAGCATTAACATAAGAATGGTACTGTAAAGATAGGCTAGGAATTGGTATCTATTTTGGGTTTGTCAGTTCGTTCTGAAACAGTTCAAGAAAAAAATCTTCCCAAAGCATGTGCATATTTATATAAAAGCTAAAAAATTTTCTTCATACCGTGACTTTTTATCAATGTTGAGATGACAAGATCTCTCTTTCTCTGAAAGGAAAGACAGTACTAACTTTAAAAAAGTCTGTGAATAAGTCTTAACACAGCATTCAATACTATCATATACTTTAAAAACACTTTCCTTCTCATATATAAAAGAATCATACTTAATTTCACCCAAACTAGATGACTTAGTACAGCAGTATTTCAAAGCTAAACTTAGAAGTCTATTTAATCTGCTTTGGCTTCTTCTCTCCCAAATTTCAAATCCCTGCCATTTGAGTTAAAGCAGAAACATTTGCAAAAAGTGCTATTCCTGTTCATTTAGTGAAAGAACCAATTTTCAAAGGAGAGTTGGAGGTCATCCAGGATTGCAAGTTACTTTCTACTTTAAAAAACAAAAAGTTCCTTCAAGGTATAAATTTGATATTTCAGTAGATTCTTAACTATCAGACACTATATGATTATGCACAACTATTTTAGTTGCTGAAGTCCTAGATCAATTTCAGCTTTCAGTTTGGAAGTACAATCAGTAACAAATGAAAATAAAGAGAAAGTTGTATTTCAGTTTGGTTGCACCATAATATAAACTAGAACACTAATTCATCTGCTATCATTTATCTTACTCCAGAGGGCAAGAATTCTAGAAAATAGAAAGTTTTAATTTTTCCCCTCAGACAGAAGTTCAAGAGTGGACTGGCAATTATTCCAACAGCCAAGTAAGTATAAGCCATTCTTTCTGCTAGAACACTGCTCCCTGTATTTTTAAAACTGTTTGTATAGGGAGATTATTTTGCTATTAGAGAACATAACATTAATACCTGGGCAAAGAAATAGCCCAATATAGCTGTCACTTTAGATAAGGCAGATGATTATGTGATAGTATTGATTGCCAAAGCTATATGAATTTGATTTGAGCACATATTTGCCTACTTTGCAGACTCATACCAAAGCACCCTGCTTGCTAATAAAGGGTTTCTGCCTGACAAAGACTTAATTAAAATGTTAGTGACCTGGAAAAAAATATCAATTTTGGTACCAAAACATCACTGCCTGGTGTCAATATTGCTTAAAAATCCTGTATTTAATAGAAAAGTAATTAAGGCACCTCCCTCTCAAAACCAAAACAAAACAAACCACCAGCCAACCAACCAGAAAACTTAAAGGAAAATTCTTACTACTATCAAGATTTCTCTGTTATTATTTCCCCTGCTTGGAATGGGAAAGCAAGGGCTTCTATTGAATTGTTGGTGTGTAGACACTGAGTAAGTGTCCTTTCAACACTTCATACAACAACTTCCCAGTTCATCAGTTCAACATTAACTATGATACTGTTTACATACAACACTGCAAGGTCATGTGCTGAATGCAACTAATGGAAGTGAACTCCATCAACTCTAAATAAAGTAACCATTTAAACAAACAATAAACACACTGGATGCAATCTAATAAGCTTCCAATAGACTACTCTGTGCCCCTCTATTGACACCTATGTGTCATGGGTTAATATTATTAATAGAAAGCTAAATGAAAGTGGACAAATTTGGGAAGTAGGTACATTGTTCATCAAGGCCATATCCTTAAAAGGATGGACTTTGAGGAAGCTGTGCCTAAGAAGACATATGGAAGTAACCAGAATGTCTTTTGTTTGAATTATATTATCTTCTGCTTTTTAATTTCCTTATTTAAGGCATATTAGTGTTCATAGTTAATTCGTACATATTTTTCACAGCTTTGGAATAATGTTTGTGGACAGCAGAAATCAGCCAATACATTAAGCTTTCCTAGTTGGACATTAGTAACTGGAACAGCACTTGGTCTCTAATATGCCACTACAGAATTTTCAGTTGCAGATAAGAGGTCACGCACACATACAATCCCACAAAAGGAAAAAAAAAATCAAATAGCCAAATTTTGACTCATAAAATCAAATACCAAAGAAAGGATTCTACCAATCCTAGTCCTGTCTCACCCAATGCAGAACAAAAAACCAAACAAATATAATCAACGTTTTCATATCTTGGGTATCTGAGAACTTCTGCAAAGTTATTTACTTATGCAGATGACTAAATACTTCCCTTCATTTTTCAAATATCATTGAACAGAAGTATTTGTTCAAGAACATGAAGGACAGAAAATAAATGGCTGCATAGCTCTTGTCAATGCAATGCAGAACATTTATGTCCAGTTCTTAAAAACTGCAGTATCACACAATTTAACACTCTTCCTCAATCAATATTTAGTCCAAATTTCTGCACAACCCACATGAATTTAGATATAAGAGATTTTAAAAAGCAAAACAAAACCCTGCACACAACCAGCACTGTGAGGCACATTCTTACACTCCCATGGAAAGTTAACAGGATGAGGAGCATGGCTGCATGTTCCCTTGAGGCCAGGCACAACAGAACTACTGGACAAAGAACAAGTTCTGGTCCCCATCAGAACTGAGCATCACTTGCACAGACACACAGACCATGGGAACTCATTTTCTCTGGGTCACTTGGCCACACAGCTGCGTGTATGTCATCTGTTTTTAGAACACAAATATTTTCTTTTAAATGAACAACCAAGTACTGCATGATCCAAAAAAAAAAAAAAAAAAAATCCAGAAGAGACAAAAATATCTGTGTGTATGGCATGCTTTACAGCATAAGCTAAACATGCATGCAAAGCCAGTTTTTAATACTCAGTGGAATGATTTTAAGAGTACAAATTTTGACAAATTAAAAAACTAAGACAGTTGACTCTTATCATCATAATGCTCCTGGGAGGAGTCCAAAACCTGTAATGCAGAAATTCCATCACACTTCGACAATCTTGTCCCTGTCCCAGTTTCTGCTCAGAAGTCGTGAAGACTTTGGCAATTTCAGTGGGATGGAGGAGTGAAAGTGGATGGAGAATTCATGTAATTATGTTGTTACTGCCACTACCATAATACATAAGTGGTTCTGTATTGAAAGCTCTGGGACAGCCACAAATTAAGTTTTTTGGACAAAGCTGGTCTAGTATTGACTCAGACATATTGATAGGGAGTAGAAAAATAGGATACAGCTTTGTCACTTCATTTATGTAAAGAGTCTCAAACAAGGTGTGACTTGCTGCTAAGAGATAGCAGAATTTACCTGTCAAATTAGGAGTTACAGTAGGTGAAGACAGAGGAAACTGAGCGATGCTGGATGCCTCTTCAGAAGGTCCACCAGCCTCTCACCATGTTCTCCATCTAAGGACCAGCCAGTGGCTACGCAACCTCACTGGGCCCCACTACTAATCATGATGCCAATCACAGGACCACATCTTCTAAATACTCACCAGCAGCACAGCTGAACCTCTTTGCTAAACAGAAAAAAACCTAACGTGACTAAAACATGGATGTTTATAAAACACTTCACACCAGTCCACTATTTCTGTGCATAAAATCACATGGTTTCTCAAGCTCACCATCATTTATATTCCCATCATTCCAACCTCTGCATACTTGCCAATGTGAAATAGGGTTGAATGGGGGATACCTCTGCCACAGTAACACTGCAGACTGTGTGAAACATTTCTTCAGACTGCAAATATGACCCAACAGCCTTTAAAAATAGTCTATACCATTAGCTTTCTGGTGTCAAAGGTGGCTAATAAGGATATCAGGTGACTGTCAAAAAGCAAAGAATAGTAACAATGACAAAAACGTCTGAGAAAATTGCAAGAAAAATTTTAAAGCTAGGCCAAGCCATCATTTCTTTTTATCTTTTTACAATTACATGACTGCATAACCTTATCACAATTGATGTTAAATGATGAAGCTAAGTGACTGGGTGAAGGAAACAACAGAAGCATAGAAAAATTTAGGTTGGAGAAGACCCTTAAGATCATGAAGTCCAGCCATAAACTTAACACTGCCAGGTTGTTATCTTCTCCACTGGAGGGATGAAACTGCCTTTTCAGGTTGGCCACTCCTGTTCATATTCTCTTTTTTTTAAATAATAAAAAAGACAAAAGGCATACAAGCTTAGTTGCCAAGGCATCCAGCTGTAGGCCTTGGTACCCCACCTTCTTTTATCATGTAGCTATTTTTAAAAAATCTCAATTTTTTTTGCCAAATTAAAATCTGAAACTCCCACTTATGGAAGCTTAAGGGATGTAAATCACCTGCTTCCTTTCTTGGCATCCTGTGTCTCCAAACATGACACTGATCAAATCAGACTAAATTAGGAAGCCTAGACATTTAAAGTGACATTAAGCAGACAACACTGTGGTCAACCATTTCAATTCTTTGATATGACAGCTTTATCTCTCACCAGTCTTGCTAATTTACAACAAAATTATAATAATATAATACAATTCAAATAAACCAACAAAGGAGTACTCTCACTGTTATCTCACTGGATTTGCTGTATATCATTAAGCTTAAAAGCAAACTGAATGATCTCTTATAGTTACTATTATTTCAGTATTGCACTAACTGCAGCAGGAGTCCTTACATTTGCTGACCAAATTAAAACAGAAGTTGGGGTGTATCAGCTGGGACTAGGAAATGTTATGGTGCAATGCAACTCTTCTTCCTAAAAGTCAGTCAGTCAAAACAGCTCAGACCAATAAGTTTCAGGCCAGGTTAGAGTACCTTCCAGAAAATACTGATATTTGCTGATGACAAAGCCAACATTTAACAATAGGAACAGGTGATATCCCTGACTCTTGTAGTTTAAAGCCTTAAGTGAAGCATCAGAGTTTCTGTGAAAAACATTCTCCTTATGGGTTTTTTTAATCTTTTTCTTTATTTTTGCTGAGTATCTTAGTATGTCAAAAGAGATGTTTGACCAGTGAAAGAATCCACCAGAATGTATCAGCTCCTTGTACCTAATTTCTTCTTGATTTAACTCCCAGGATATCAGTTACTTTTCTGTTAATTTTAAGGTCAAAGAGGACCCCATGGAAGCAATAAGCAGCAGAAACTAAATAAACAGAAGACCGGATCTTTAATGCAAATGTGTTTCCTGGAGGAAAGGAGTAAATCAGTGCAGATAACGTAGCACAGAAGCAGGAAAAAAGTTTAAAAAAATAAAAATCACACGTTCTGAAACAATCTGTTCAGAAGTCTTCCCCTGGAACATAAGCAGCTCCTCAAAACCAGTGCCCTGCTGAGGAATTTACATACTTGCCAAGGTTTAAGTTACTAATCAAAAGCAACAGCTATTTGCTTTGTGGATGAAAAGTCGTAGTACTTGCTCAAAATTAAAATAAACCAAACAAGTAAACAAATCAGAATTATTTTTAAGGTACAATACAAGTGCAGAGTGAGAGCTGCCTGTGTGAGTGTGTAACTGAGACAAGCACTCCAGAATACATCCTCCTTCATTACAAGTTTTAAGAAAAAGAATACTGGCAGTACAATTAAGAGGCCTTCAGAGTACTGAACCAGTTCAAATAATGCTTAATGCTTTTCAAATCCCTCAGTTACAAGGTCACACCAGGGTAATTCCACAGCATGTCTCCTGATAACCATGCTTCTGGCCTGTTAAAGAACCACATATTTATATGAACAGCTAGAATTTAAAGTTTACCTTTAATAACCAGAGAGCATGACTATTTAGGTATTATGTGCATCTTTCAAAATCATTGTTCAACCCTAAAACATTACTCTTATTTAATAAACCACTGCTACAGACACTAGGGCATCTGATGACTGACAAATATGTTTTCAAAAACTAGTTTCTGGCCCCAGAAAAAGTTCCCCTTCACAGAAGTTTTTTTATCTCTGTATGTAACATCGTATCCTCACAAGTAGACCCAACATAACTTGATCTGTACCACAGAAACTCCTTGTGTTTCAAAAAAAAAAGACTTCACACCTGATTTCTTTACAAGCAGTAAAGAAATGAAACACATTTCAAATTTTGAGACTTCTTCCTCCCCTGTGAAAAAGCAGAAACAAGTAGATTGGAGAGGCTTTACTTCTTCAAAAACACATCCATTACTTGTTATTGGAATACAGTCAAATCCTAGTTTTAAATATGAAGTTATTTTATCAACATTTTTGATAAAAAATACTGAGAAGTGGGTACCATAAGGAATCATGAAAATGCAATACCAATAAGTATCTCAAGAGCCTAAACAGCTGCCTACAAAGTTCCTGCAATATCCTTCCCTCACAGAACTTCAGTGAAATGTAGGTAAGTGATGGTAAATAATGGAATAGTCATGAGCATCAAACTTCATGAAAACTATGCATTTGAAAGATGAATTTATGTTTTGGTACGAAGCACAATTGATATTAGAACAATATTAAGTTTGTGCTGAGTGAAAATTCTTTCAGGAGTGGATTATATCTGCTTTCCCTGCCAGTACTGCACACCTGGCTCACCACTGCTGTCTCTTCCCTTTCTTTCTCTGCTCCTCTGCTTCCATCAGCAGCATGTTTTCCCATCTACTTCATGGTCAGGATTCTCACTGCAGTAAGGCTAACTCTGCACTTGAATGCAAATGCTAGGAGGATGACAACACCCTCCTCAGTAGTGTAAACTGTTATGCTAAAATGACTCTACCAAAATAGTTCTGGCTTTGAGGACTTATCCAAAAAATTTCTGCAAAAACATATACATATTACAGGAATACCAATTCAACCTTGACTTTATCCAGGTACTTATTGCTGGTCCAGATTCAGCTACTTCTGCCTAAGAAAAACTCACTTATATTTGCTAAATAACAATCTAGGCCATCGTACAGTGCACTACAGATCCACCATGGGGGTTGGAATAGACCATCTTCAAAAGTTGCTTCCAAGCCAAATAATTCTATGATTTCCCTGAAGACAAAAATAAACTGGTGGAAATCAAAAGCAGAAAAGTATTTTGGCATACCTTCTTCCTGAGGAGAGAAAGTATACGTGGATGTAGTGTTTAGAAATATAAAAACTATTAATTTTAAAAACAAAGGCAAAACCATTCTAGCCGGCATTAAGGAATAGTAGAACAGTACAAACAGGGCAAAGAAGTCCTTTAAAAGAGAATATGAGAACAAACCAAAAATGGATTAGGCTACCAAAAAAACCCAAAAATTAAAGAAACTACAAGCAAAAAAAAAAAACAAAAAAAAAAACACCGAGCAAGGACACTGGCACAGGGAGAAAGCCACCTGGCCATTTCCAGATGTCATGACTAACTGGACACAGCTTGAACCAACAGGGTTTAACAGGCACTGGGGAAATATTTCACATCCTCCTCAGCAAAATCACCTTTGACTTAAATATAGAAAAGGGGTTTTCTACTTGTTCTAAGCAACCATAAAGAGAGAAAAATAACCCCATTCTATTTGTCCTATTGAATAGGAGATTAAAATAACTGGCAAGGCTTTAAGTCATGAGCTTGAGGTGGATTCACCAGGTCACAATTGGAAAAGGAGAACTGCCAGTCCTTGATAAGCACAGCAATTACCATTCTTTTATACACAGACCCACTCAAAGGGAGTACAGCTTCCTTAAACAGCAATAACAGCATATCCTTTGATTTATACAGCAGGCCTGCAGCAATACAACCAACATCCTGTTTTCATCTTAAAGTACAGCTGGGCACTTTGTCTACAGGCTTTATTTATCAGACTCCCCATAACTAAGTGTCTTGTCATTATAAGAAACAGCACCCTTCAACTCAGCAGCATTTTATCTTCCTGATTTTTTCCTCATGAAAATTCTTACATGGGACCTACCTGATCCACAGAGCACACAGACGTTTACTGCAAACTTTGACACAATGTTTATAAATGTTAACTAAATACAGTAACAACCTTCTCCCACCCTGGAAGTCATGTAAAAAACACCCAAGAAAATTCAGACAAAAAGGGTTTTTTTGCTTCATGGATTTCAAAGGAAAGTACAAAAATATCTAAGCTGCCAGATCTCCTAATGCCTGTAAAACACAAAAATTCCTGATATCTGAAACCTTCTTGAAGTTCTCCCTGGATTTAGAAGTTTTCCCTGAATATAACAGTAAATCTCTGTAAAATGCCTAAAAGAATATATGTCTAAAGCATTTAATCAGACATAACATGGATTATTTCATAATTCTGTATCCTGTATTATCCCAGCCATCAGAATCCTGTCAGAAATGCAGTATTTTCCACATTCTTACCCGTGAAAGTAACCAGCCAAATAGCATTTTGAATTATTTACATGCTCATACTCTGTAACCATGCAGTAACTCATGAACATGCCATTCACATGTTGTCACACTTCAGAAATAGAAAGACCAAGAGTGCTTAACTCTTTACCACTTTATTTGTTCAAAAGTTTTAGAAGAAATTATTGCTTATCGAATATATTAAATCACTAAAAACTTATAAAATGAGGAAACTTTTGCTAGCTATAAGACATCCACATTTTTTCCCTTATCTTCAAGCAAGTGCTAAGCTGCGTGTCATTACAATCTCAGTGAAAACAAAAAGGCAATTACTAATACCAGTACAGAGCAAACTTCTTATTTATAGGTTAACGGCCCTGATTCAAGAGCAATAGAGAACCTTGGATTTGTCTGACCAGAAAACAGCCTGTGGTAGGGGAAAAAACCAGGAAAAATTACTGTGAACACTGTAGAGCAGAAGAAGGCAACATGCCAAGGATGCAGATCAGATCACCTTGACCAGTGTCTACTCCTGTCCTTAGTGGTAGGAGAGAGGTCAGGGACAAGCTGCAGATAATTTCATTTGCTAAAATCTCCAAAATTTGTCATGATTCCCCAAATTTAACTGCAGCAGATCAGTGCTTCACTTGTCATAAAACTGAAGTTAACAAGTGGAAAACCAGAGCAGTCAATTTGGATAAAAAGTTAATGAGCAGCTATCTATACAGATCATAAAACAGAACAAGACCTAAACAAGACAGCACTAAAACTCAGCTGCAAATCTGTGAACTTTTCCAGAGTTCACCCTCGCCCTGCTGAGTAAAACTGAGTGTCAGTAACCTAAAGCCCATCAACCTCCCCCAAGTAGCACATTTTCTCTCCCAGTAAGTATGGGCTGGGTTCTGAATGCCTCCCAACAGAGGAAATCCATGAAAAGAACTCTGGCCTCATACCAGAGAATGAAACTGTGGCTAGTGGCCATCCCACTGTTCTTTTGACACACATAAAATGGCAATGATCAGAATTTCAGAAATTTTCATTACATGGATATAAAGTCACCAGCATAATGCTGTTGGTTTAAAGCTGAAAGGCTCATTGGATACAAATTCAGAGCTAACACTTCAAAAATATCACAAACCACAATATCCTGAGGTGAATACAGACAAAGAAACAAAAGTGTTGTCTAACATTAAAAACAGAAAAAGGAACTACTCCTCACTTCCATGATTGATGGAACTTATCACTGGCTTCTTCTGACTGAAGAAGAGGACATGAAGTTGCAGCAAGCTGAATCCATCAGCTCGACAGCAGTGAGAACAAGACACACAAACTTCCTTCTACCTAGAGAGTCCATAAGGGAGGGAGGTATGCAACCTCTGTCAATTATTCAATGACTATCAAAATCCAAACAAAGAAACAAAAAAAAAAAAAGGGGAGAAGAAGAACTGATCTCCATACCCAGTGTCAGATCTTTGAATCAATCAGCCTTTCTCACAGACCAAGTGACTTCTTTCTCACCGTCACTTAAATATTTAAGTGAAAATATTTGTTAATCAAAGTCACTGGTAATCATATTGGCACACAACAGTGGTACAGCTACGTCAGTTTGACAATGTGACTCACATTTTCTGATGGCTCTCATTTTATCAACAGAAGCCAAGTTTTTAAAGTTGAGTTAATTCCAACCAATGCTATGCCATGTTTAGCTATGCCCTTTTGTCTTTGATAAAGGATCACATGCTCTTTTAGAGGCAGATGGGAGATCTTTCGACCATGTTGAGCATTTATTCACATGATACCACAAACTGACTCAAGGAAACAGTCAGTGTATGACTGAGATGTGAAATATGATGTGACAGGATGTGGGAAAGGCCAGTAAGTTTTCCAGATCTCATTAAGCTTTTAAATTTTTAAAAATGAAAGTTAAAACTTCATAAAATACTTCTAAACTCGGAGCTTTTGTCTTCCTGTAACAGAAGGAACCTTTAAATACTTAACCATTTTTCCTTAATGAGAGTATGTCGTTGGAAAATTGCACACTTCTCAACAAACTAGGGTAGAATTTTGCAAGGGCGTTTCTACATTAAGTTGTTAAAGCTCTTACAAGTGGCCCTGACAAACATTTTTACAAAATAAACAATTCACTGGACACATCATTTCCTAGTGTCCATCTCCACCATGAGAGGAAGAGGCAGCATCAGCCTGTCAGAGAATACAGAGATTTCATTCAGGAAATGTGAAGGAATATCCAGCTGTTCTTCTCTAGTGGAGACAGAACGCAGGACAGCTGCCTCTTATGCAGAGGGGCAGAGCAGTGACCAACAATACAGAGATCTTTCCACAAGACCACTCAGTCAGGGTACCAAGCCATTTCAAAGACTCCATCTATAGGAGCAGTGTAGTATAGGATGAAATCTCAGCATTTATGTTATGTGTCATTATTTCCAAGCAGTCTCAATCCTAACATGAAATCCTATTCTGGATTAAGTACTGGCATGAAGCCTTAAAAAAAAAAAAAAAAAAAAATCCTGTAAACCTGTTAGTTAGCAGGCTTTATACATTGTAACTCTAAAATCCAGGAAAATTTTGCAGCAAGTAAAAGCAGGAAGAAAACCTAACAACGGGAGCCCATAAGCAATATCTCAAAGAACACCATCAGGAAAAAAAAAAACAACAAAAAACACACACAAAAAAAAAAAACCAACCACAAAAACCACAAACAAAACAAACAAACAAACAAAAACAACAAAAAACACACACAAAAAAAAAACACCCAAGAACCAATTAATTTGTTTAATATTTCTAAAACTATCATAGTACTACATCCCCATTTTTTTTCTAAAATAAATCATTGTATAACTTTAAAGGTTTTATCCAACATTTACAATTCATTGCATTTTTCTCCTCCTTTATTAACTTAAGATTTATGGATAAAAATGCATTACAGCAGTGTATTTTGGGAGGAAGACTGGAAAGTTTGTAAGAATGTTTGGGCAGTGGAAATATAAGAACAGTCAAAGCAAGATGCTTAGAAATCAGACAGAGATTCCAACCGTTCAGACAGTGATGTCAGATCCTTATTACTTTTCCAAAATAAGCCTCTTCACATTCTCTCTTATACCCCTCACCATTGACAACTAGCTCTGAAGAAGTGCTTATAAAATGCTTTGGTTTTCCCTATCTTCTACATTTTCACCTTGTTTTTCTACAAAAGTGAGCAAGCATTGCCTGGTGTATTGATAATATCTCAACAATACCTAGGATGGGGTAGGGAGATTTTGTGTCCTGCACTGCAAAAGAACCATCAAAACAAATCACAGAAATTATCTAGATTCCAAAATCCTCTGATCCCTGCACATATCACTTGACAGAAAAACAGAACCCTCCCCCTACTCCAAAAAAACTCCAATCAACCATCAGGAAATGAGAGAAGCATGAAGAAGCTGAAGGAGTAAAGAGACATCTGACCCAGTTCCATCAGTTCATTTCTACAACAAATTCCTGATCACCTATCATACAGATATCATGAAACATCTAATTCTGAGAAAGGACAGGATGTAATAAATGAATAAAAGTACTGCTACTGGCCCATCAAAGTCATAGGTAAACTCTGACTTGCTTGAATAAAGAAAAAAAAAATCCTATTTCATGTCTGTAGCTACTACTGCCTGCCTTAAGACCTCAGCTTCAAGTCCTGCAATGTCCAAGGCATTACTCAACTATAGATAAGTGAGCAGATGAGATCAGCAACTCCAAAGACAGGCAATGACCCCACTTCAAAATGCTACATAAAAGGGCCTGGGAAACCCTTCTCCCCTTCAACAGTGTAGTGAAAAATATTCTCAATGCCCATATAAGTACACGGGAATCAGATCCGTTGAGCTAGGTAAAACAGAATACACCATTTTTAAACACAAAAGCATATTTATGAAAAGAAGAATTTATAGTTTCAGAGTGAAGTTAGGGAAGAGGAATTAGATACAGGCAGAATGGGATACAGGAGGGAAAAAAAAAAAGAGAAAAAAAACACATATGGAAAGACCAAGCTGAAGGGCTAGGCTTTTTCTAAATCTGAAGATTTAAAAGAATGCACAAAGCCAGAATGCTGTAAGACCCACTCAACTTGCTGGGTTCTTACCCCTTCAGGAAAAAATGAACTACACCTTCCTTTACTAGTAGCTGTAGACTTACAAACATTTAAGACTGAGCAAAAAGGAACTTCCTCCAAGTAGTGAGTACTTTAAAAAGTGAATGAGGTAAATATAGCTCAAGGAGGGTGCCAAAGATGGAATTAGTGAGGCTGATTTGTAATGTGGGTGGAAGGAGAGGATCAAAATTGCAGGCAAGGGGAAGTAAGAGACCATGAATCAGAGACCAGCAGAGGCTACAGAAAAGTTTATGTCTGGAGACTTCAGAGGGTAAATGGAAAAAGCAGTAACTCCTCAGAAATGAAAGTTGGGAACCTGGGAACAGCTCTCAACATATATAATAATACCTGATTTATGAGAAATTAAGTGTTCTGAATATAAAAAAGAAGTCTTTTAAAATTAAAAATTTTAAAAATAAAAGGCCAAATTTATGGCACGGGTTGAATTTCTGATTTTACACAAATGCCTGAAAATTATCAAAAATTCCACCTACTAGACTATTGTCATCAACTAATACACCCCTTGTTTGTATTACTAACTAAAGAAGTAAACAACCCATCCACCCATGCAAATAATTTCTATGCTCTCAAAGCCAGAATGGTTACATTTTGAATTCTGCACTTTTTTTTTATTTTTAAATAAATATTTTTAATATTTATTATTTTTATATAATATTTATTCCCATTATTTTTAATGAGAAGGACAGAATGTTGAAGTCTGTAGGTACAAGTAAAGAGAGCAATACTTCATCTTTGCCTCAAAGGGTTACACTCAGCATGACAAGTTGTAAACATTTGTTTTTCAACTTTGTTACTAACAGATGCTTTGGCTCCTCTTTTTTTTAGTAGATCAGAGACAAAGCATTATTCCTGCCACATAAAAAGAGCTTTCAGCATTTCTGTCACAAGAAGAGTTAAACAATAGCCAGCTCAGTAGATTATATTATACCTGCAATATTATGCCCAGTTGTTTTGTCAGTGTAGTTTGACAGTACAGAAGGACTGAGCTAAGTTCTACAAAGAACAAGAGCAACACAATGATACTTAAATGGCAAACTAGTGAATGACAAAAACAAACCAAACTTGGCACACCATCTTCTTCCCTAATGCCCTTCAAATTACTCTGATACCTACATACAAAAAGTTTCTGGGCAATAGTAACACTGCGCTACCAATGGCCCCATTTCCTTGAACATTCTCATTTAACTCACTTCATTCAGCAAACATCTCAGCACATCAAACAGGGAAGGAGGGGATACAGATGGGCAAAAAACCCAAACAAAACAAGAAAACATTCAAACTGAGTGGAACAAAAAAATGTAATTCATTTTGGGGAAAAAAAAATAGAAGAAGTAGCTCCTCCCAAAAACTTTGTCAATTGTAAGTCTGTATTAAGGACAGAGCTGAAAACGCTCATGCTCTTCCCACTGCACGACGTTCAAAAATTACCTGTCAAGGCCCATGAATAGAAAAGCTTCAGTCTTTGGAAGAAAATCCATCTGAAGGTCTGACATTAAAGTAAAATAAAATGCCAAAAGGGAAAACTAATTCAACAGAAAACCAAGGCCCATAAAAACAAACAAACAAAAAATTGTTAAATCAATACATCAATAACTCAGGAATATTAGATCGAAAATTGATTTGATTTTAAAGAAAAGTACACATATTTCTAATATTGTTCTTTTGAAATAGGAGGGTGTTTTTCTTATTGGAAGTTTTTTGTCACTTTCTGTTGGAGGAAAATTCAAGCTCACAACACTTCTTGTTTAACACAGAGCAACAGTTTGCATTGTTTGGGAAGGAGAGGTTTATTTGTCTATTATTAAGATTCTAAACCAAGTAGCTCTATTTCCAGAAGAAAAATGAAAATCAAATAAACGTGCAGGAAGTATTTTTTAAACACAGCTAAGAAAGCTTCCAAGCTGTACTTTTTCTTCAATGAGAACCTCTACAGAGCTAAAGCTTGCAACAAAACCAATGCTTTCTCACAGAAGAAAGCTGAAGCCCAGCTAAAAATATTCATATGCTCTATTTTCTTTAACTGAAAGTAGCAATCCTGACAACCATAGATATGGAGCAGAGTTGACATTAATACAAGTTCCCAAGGGAGATATTTCATAGATAGATTAGGAACTCATCCTTTAACCACCTATGGCACTCTGATTATTTACAACAACCAAAAAAATGCACATATCCCTTCTGAACTGGATAACCTCCTGGCAAATAAAAACAAATCCAGGAACTCTAAATTCTGTAATTCCCATGGTGTTCCATTTCTGCATAAAAAAACCGTTTCTTAAGCCATGACAAAAATGCAGTTATATCCATCAGTCTATCACATTAAGATTTTAAGTCAGAACACGTCTACTGGAACTCCAGTTAGTAAGCGTTTAAATTTACTTCCTAAAGAGCTGCATTTTTAATTGTGGGACCTTACCTCAGGAAAGAATTCAGGTAAAGCATCAAGTTTTTAATTGGCTGCTAGAGCTCACAACAGCAGGGGTGGTTTTCCTTCCTGAGCCCTCCATTGTTGCAAGCTGCACAGTCAGAGTTTCCTCTTCATTGTGCTAATGCTGGGCACAGCCACAGAACCCCACAAGAATCTAGGAGCCAAAATCTCGGCTTCTTGTCATCCTCTAATGCCCTGGCATCAGCTCTTTTAGAGCTCTACACAGGGATACTCACAGTGAAGAGCAACTCTCTGAAACTACAGACAGCTCTGTGAACTTAGTTTAGAGTAACAAGGCAGCTGCTGGGGAAGCAAGTGAGAGCCAGGTGAGAAAAAAAAAGAAAGTGCACAATCAGATCTGGTTTAACTTGCAAGCAGCCATAAAAGAGAACACCTGGCATTCCTTGTATCCACTACCTTAACATAGCAACTCATTATACTAACTTGTTAATCTCTAGAAAAAAAAAAATAATAAATATTTAGCTGAGCATGCTAACCTTGTTACAGCTCCAAAGGCTGGCTGGATAACCTGGCATCTGCTGTTCCCCAGCACACATCAAACTACAACAGTGGCAGCTCAGAACAGCAGCCAGGCTACAAAAACCAGCATGCTCAAATTTTTTTCCAAGCTACAAGAGAGTCAGAAATGGTACAGCACTTTATGAAGGGAGAACTATTTAGGTGTTGCCAGATTACAGGAGAAACAATTTGTTTGTGACTTTAAAATATTCCTACTCAATTATTTTGTCTGTCAGATGATAGAATTCCCCTGAAGACCTTCAGTTTCCTCTGGAATCTAAGGTTTTGGTCCCCTACAATGGACTCTTCTTCTTCCACCCAACACAGATGGGCCTACTCAAAACAAACTGATCTTCAGGTTTATGTAAACACTGTGGTCCAATTTAAAGTACATTAAGAAAAAATCCAGTAACTGCAGAAAGAAAAGAACCTACCCTAAGGCAACACCAAAACCCACCCTCCAGTCTCAAGTGCTTTTTTCCCTCAAATGCTTTTGATACCTCACTATCTAGCTCTCACTTTTCTTCTTCACAGGATACCAACACACTCAGACAAAACTTGGAAACAACTCTGCTGATTTCTATTTGTGTATTACCCTCCTACACATTTTTTCACCCTAGTATCTACATTCCACCCCCTAATGTTTTCTTGATCTCATTCCCACAGCAACACACTCCAACAGGGAACATTACCAGTAACTGTTCCATAGGCACCCAGTTATGGCTTCAGACTTGACAAAGATTGAGTAAACAGCTTTTAAATACAACATTCAGTTAACGGCCACAATTTGAGGTTGCCTTGCTTAAGGCAGACACATTAAGAAGAACAGCATAATCACCTCAAGAAGTGCTTTGTGTCTATTTGGAACTCAGCTGGCAAACTGACCCCTGGAATGATTAGCATTCAAGTGGCTCCTGATGGGCGTCCACCCACAAAGGGGTTAACTCCCTGTTTCAAACATCCAGCAAAGCTCTACAGTCCCAAATTCTCAAAATTCTTTCCATTTTGATATTGCTCATTTACTTGTTCTTCATCGGGGTCATGGGGTGAGAAGAACCTGCTAAGTATTATCTTGAAGTCCTCGGTCTAAGAAACAAAGCATATCTAAGATAGGACTACTTGTTAGACCCATAATGGCCTGACCTCTGATCCTAGACACTGCTACCACTTAGCAGCACAAAAGGCCTTGCACTTAATGATAAACACGTGTATACAATATACAGAGCAATGGAAACAGCCAGCTCATTGCAAGAGAAAAATGTAGTTTCACCCTTTTCACCAAACTGAGCAAATTCAGACATATACCCAAGTCCCCACTCCCACGCTGTAGCACAGAATGCTGGGTTTGAAGCTATTGCTACACTTGCTGTCCCTTCCCACACTCTGCAACAGAAGGACTTTCATTTAGACTTGAACAAACCTGTGGCTACGTTGTGAGCTGACTCAAACGAACACTTGAAAGAGAAGGAAGAGAGCTCAATCAGTATTCCAGGCTTGACACCAGGCATTTGCCAACACTGCACCACAGCTGATGTCTCTGTAATGTGATTGAAATGGTTTGATAAAAACTCAGTTACGTGCAAGAGAAAAGGTAAATTTCTTGGCTTTTCTGAAAACACCTCTCACTTCCTGAGACAGCCCTGGAAATCATGTGAAAAAGACTTTTCTCCTGTTCTCCTTAAATTTTTCAAATGCACCCACTACACCAAACAAGAGTGAATGGGAACCTGAAGACACACACAAGAAGTGTTTCTGGCACTAAGCTTTTCAAAGCTGTTTGGCCCTGCCTCTTTCCCCACACAACCAGCTCTATCTTCAGCCCCTGGAGAGTAGCTCCCTCTCCTAAGCATGTTTTTGTTACACACAATGAAAATGATAAAAACAAAGGGGGTTTGCTTGGGCAGCTGCTATTCTGTAAGTAAACATACAGCTTTTAATATGATTTACAGGAGCAAATGAAATAATGCAATTCTCAGGAACCTTACAATTGAATTAAAGGGGGATCTCAACATGAAGGCTGGTATTTCAAAGGATATCAATATTACATTTACCAAAATCCACATTTGCTCCAATATTCTAATGGCATATTAAGCCATAATACAGTTCTTCATGGTAAAATCCTGTGTCAACTACTCACATCTACTTGTAATGTAAAAAAGCTCCACGTTACGGGATTGCTGTCCAGCAACAGTAGGAAAATTGTGTTCAGAAGGTAGGATACCAACTACAGCCACTTCTTTTTTTTATTTATAACTATTAAATCACACATTTTTCCTGTCATTTCATAAGGCAAATTCAGCTCTGTGATGAACAGGGACAGACTTTAGCTACTGGCCTGGCATGAGGTCTATGCCCTGAGTGCTGCTCAGACTCAGGGTAAAATAGATGAGCTATAAAACTGCCTAACTGTCCAGCCAAGTTTCTCCTGCCAGGAGCAGAAACTATGTGTCATGGCCAGGCGGTTAGTGGGCACACCTCCTATTCATCATATTCCAAAATATTCCAGCCAGTTGCTGGGCACACTCTCTGTTCACCATATTAAAAACAAAACAAAAATCCAGCAGAGGGCATTCTTTAATTTTTTTTTTCTTATTTACCTTGAATGTACAGAGAGAATAACATGGGTATGTTTCTCACCGAATTCAGACAAATATTTTTATCCACAACTGGTTTTAATAGACAATTATTCAACAGAAAAGCATAATTCTGCATGCAAAGAAAAAGATACGACAGGACCCTTTCCCAAAGCTTTTACCCATAGATCTGATAACAAAATTCTGTATTAAAGTGCCACCAGTGATCAAGTTATCTAGGAGTTCCAAGCTTTAACTAACACCACTGCTTGAAAATTTACAAAACACTACCTTCTTAGCAGTTACCATAAACAAACTTTCTCAGCTGTTAAAAGCTACCAGCAATCACTCCACAGAACTTCAAACAGTGATTTAAGAACACATTGGCCAAGTGAACAGTTTTCAGCTGCAGAATAACAACACTTTCAACCTGGCTAGACAAGTCAAAAAGAGCTATAATGCAGTATATTACATCATTTGGTAATACATTTAAAGAAAAATGCCATTTCAACTGAAATTCTTCCCAGATTGCACAAATTTTCCTATCATCTCATAGAGGGAACAGTAACTGCATACTATTCAAAAATGTATCTGTGGACCATTTTCAGTAAAACTGGGAGTTGTCTTCTTTTCTGGCATATCCACATTCTTTTCCTCAAGTCCAGCATTTTATGAGCAAAGGAGACCATCTTACACAAATAGTTAAGACTGTCAATAAAGAACTTTTGTAGCAAGAAAGGCAAGGCAACTTGATTTTCTGAGTACCAAATTATATGTGAACAGCTGATAAAAGACCTGAAAATCTCTCTGCAGGGCTAATGCAATGAGCACTACTGAGAGCTACATGTTTCTCAAAACTGACAGGTGGATGCTGGCAGATGCTTGAAGTCACATAAAAAGAACTTAGATGCCAAGCAGCAGCCAAAATTCACTACACCAAACAGCTTTATGGCAAGCAACCGGCCTAGAGGAACTGTCAGAACAGCCAAAGTTTTAAAATTGTATCTTTTTGCTTGTTTTTATGTGCCTGCTCACAAGTAAAATTGAAGACTTTCAAGACATACTGTTTTTGCCCCTCCCTAAACTGGAAAAAAACACTATTATCCTACACGCAGTCCTTCCAACTCCGCTTCAGTACACAGAGTCTTAAAAATGCAGTAATTATCTATACTGTAATTATACCTTCTACATTGATTAGCAATATTATTTCTCAGTGGCAACATACAAACGCGGAATGGTGACAAGGCCTTAAGTTAATAAATACCCCTCCCTCTATGAGTCCACCATATTCACTACAGCCATGACTTCAAACTGGTTTGATTACTGCTGCAAATACTACAGTGAATTGCCATCATCTGCACCTGTTTATCCTGTAGCCACTTGGTCAGCAATCCAAGTAATCCATTTTTGCGAATAGTACAGAAGCTTCACAAAAGTGTTCATGTTAAAAAATACACCCACCACGTATTTTGTCCATTCTATTTACACATAACTTCAGCAGCCTTACCAGTATTTTGATTCCCTCTAGCTCCTAGTGAAGTCACTAAGTAAACTAATTTTCTTCAAACGTACCTGACAAGTGAAGGAAAAAATCTCCTCCTTCTGATCTATAACTGGAGTAGTTTTACTTGGGATTTAAAGAAGATACTCCTTAACATTACATTTTCTACTCTAAGCAAAATAAAAACACAGGGGCCTAACACATAAAAAGAAACAAGCCAGCTCTTTTACTACTCCAAACAGATGCTGCTTGTTTGTTTTCTTTTCCCCAGCGTCGGCAGTTCCCAGAGCACCAAGGAGGGCGCAGCCCTTCCAAACCGCCACCACTCCCGTCCAGGGAGCTGGAAGTTGACTCCGCTCACCTAAGGATGCTCCGACCGGCAAGTGCTGACCTGCAAGGCTTTGCCAGAGGCGCCGATCCCGGCAGTGCCGTGCACCCGGCAGGTCCCGGCAGCGCTGCGGTCCGGCAGAGGCACCGGGACGGCAACGCCGGCGGGCGGGTTGCGGCTCGTCCCC
>JANPWX010000011.1:9599301-9636724 GCA_024734555.1 Trochalopteron elliotii
AAGGCAGGTACCGTATCGGCGCCGCCTCGCCCTCGAGCCCGGGCATTCCCCGCTGTTTACGGGGCGGACACTGAGCGCCTGTCCGGGGCGGCGGCCGTGCCGGGTCACGGGCTGCGCCAGGCTCCCGCCGCTCACGGAACCACACCATGGGCGTAGGGGAAAAAAACATAGAAGAAAAAAAAAAGCAACACTGAACTTCGCGGCGAGAAACTTGAAACGCGGAACCTTCCCCGCTCCGGCACGCACGGAGACACAGAGGCTCCCTGTTCCCATCCCAGCGCCTCCCTCCCTCTCGCCCGCCCCCACACACCCGGCTGTCCCTCCAGCTGCGGCCGAAGCGGGGACTCCGCTCGGCTCCGGCCGCGGGCTGTCAGCGGCCAGCGGGGGCAGGGCCGCTCCTCTGGGCTGGAATTTTCCTCTCTCCGAGGGAACCGTCCCGGCGGCTGCCTCGGGCTCAGCCCTTTCCCATTCCAGCCACCAGGGCGCGAAGCGAAATCGCTACAGGTGGGGAGAGCCAGGCGCGGAGCCCGGGGCCGGGATGCGGTCGAACCCCGCGGAGGGGTCCGGCACCTTCGGGCAAACTGTCGTGGCCGGCCATCGGGGCCGGGCCGCCTTGTGCCCGCTGCCCGGCGCGCCCGGGACTCGGCTGAGCCCCACCGTGTCACGGGTGACGAGCTCCCGCCGTCAGGAGTGGTCTCAGGCTGATCTGAAGTTTGTTCGCTGAGCATGACGGCACCTCAGCTTTTCTGTGCAGTAGTTACCGAGCAGATGGGGCACTAACGCGCTGCAGACCTGTGTCAGCACACAGCGCCCTTCCTGCTGTGCTGTGGGACCAGATGGTCTGGCCCAGTAAGTACAACTCTTTATATAGGGAATATTTTGCCCAGTGTTTAACAAAAGTTGAAAAGTATCCAACGTCAAAGCATTTATACCTTTCTCTTTTTTCTCCGTAGGAAAAAAGTAAAATGTTGCATTCAAGTATAAAGTCCTTTGTTTGACTAGTTCTAAGATTATATATCTGGAAAAAATTAATTTAATTGACCATTCGATGTTAATATTCATAATACTCGATGTTAATATTCTTCATAGCTAGTGCAATACTGCATATAGCATTGTAGAGATACTGTACTTTAATTATATGCCCTTCTCACCTGTATATGCCCTTTTCATCTGCAGTGTGCTTCTTCAATAAAGAATTTTTTCTGCCTTTTCACTGGAGACTAACCCTGAAGCCCCCTGTTTTGACAGACCCTAGAAGTTGTTCACACCCTGAATAACCACATGCCATTATCAGGCACACCCCATTAATCTGTGTATGCTTCTTAAACCAAAAACTGAATCACTGGTGAGTCAGATGCTTTTTCCATGGTCCAGTTTTCAGAGAGGCAGTGTTCAATGAATTAATCAATTAGGAATCTCAGGAACAATTTCATTCAGGACCTTATGTATGTTTTGGACCCTTTTCTCTTTTGACAGTCCACTCTCTATTCTTACACTCCTCAAATGGTTTGGCCACTTCCTAGGTTAGGGATGAAGGTTGATAAATTCTTTTGTATGTTGACTGTTCCTGCAATCAGGGCGCAGTAACTTTGTGCATTCAGTTTGTAACATTAGTTTAAGTATGAAAGAATTCTCTGCTTCCAACCAGCTGCTTCTTGGGCAAAACTATTATGTGACAGCACCTTCTAAACTCTAATGAAACTCCCATGCTGCAAAGGTGTGAGATGATTAAACAGTATAATGATGTTTCAACTGAAGACCCTGTAGCTGATTGTGTATTACTTAGAATTACACGTGTTGGTGTCATGTTGTCATCCCTTCTAATAAACTTTGCTTCACCACAAATAGATAAGGAGCTGTTGTACCACCCCCTTTATAATCTCATTTGAAAACCAATATATGCTATAGTCTAATTCTTTTGGCAAGTATTAATGCCACAAAGATTGAAATCTATTGAATAGCTCATAATAGAAGCTCAGCAATGCCAGGCAGAAAAGTTAGGGAAATAACCTAAAAAAAAAAAAAATATTAGTGGTGACAATTTCCAGTAGAGCCCGGGGCATTATCTAAAAAGGCAGTTCACCAAATAATGCCAATCTCAGTTTAAGAGGGGAGAGGTTACACTTACTGTCTTACACTACCACGTCTTACTCTTATCTCAGTTGTTAACTAAACACATCTGAAATTCTGATCACTAGAAACATTGTAGGCTCTAAACTTGAGTGCCTGCAGGCCATGTTCTGCAGTGGCAGTTTTACAATAACTAGACTTAAAACAATTGAGTTTATGAGGTACTAGAGATACCATTTCTCTTCGGGGTCTCAGTTTTGACAGACAGATTCTGGACTCCTATGGCACTTTGTTTCTTTATCAATAGAAAATCAGTTCTGTGTTTGAGTTTCAAAAGATGTTGACAATCACATGCTCATTTTTAAATTTTTCTGTTTTTATAAATTTTCCAACTTTGTCCTGAGCTCAAGACATTGTTCATACAAATCAAACATAACTTTCATATACAATAAACAGAAGGCTGCATCAGAGAATACCAAGTTAACACACTATTCATTGTCTCTTCTACTGAATAGCCAAAGGAAAAAAAAAAAAACACACAACAAAAGATTTAAAGTTTCCTAGATTTTTCAAGCTGATCCATGAAGATATCATTGTAACAATTTAATGAAGTGGTAGGTCATTAATTGCACCGTTGCAATAATGTCATCTTTTGTCCATGGTTTGAGGTAAAACAATCATTTATCTGGAGGCATTAATCCATGTGGCAAGCTGCCACCCACTGCACTTGGTGAATGTACTCGGTGCTATTGTATATTTAGCATAAATGTTTGCAGATTAATACCCAGTTCTGATTACTGTTAGCATAACCTTCAAATTATGCAGGCAGTGACAACTGCTAATTCCAACTGATATTTGAAGGAGAACTTCTGTCTTAGGTAGAGGCATGAAGTTCCAGGGATATTACTAACTATGGGATTTTTAGACAAATTAAATTACTAAAATCAAAGCCTTGCCTGTTTTAAAAAAGCAGCAATATCCCATGGCATTTTTCACAACAGTCAGAAGTTGTCCTAGGTGGCCTCAGTACTTCTGGTTGCTCTCCTCTGTTCAAGAGGTTGCCAGAAACATGAATACAAATATTTTTTAATGAAAGGTGCTCTAGAAATGTAGTGGGTAGTATGGTTTTCAAAGAGGAATGCCCATTATTGTATAAGGTGAAAGTTTTTTGAAGTGTTAAATAGACCACAGCACCATTACAATATTTTTCACTATTTTACAGGTCTGCTTGCAAGGTCTTTTTAAATTTCTTAATATGTAACAGGTTATAGTGGCATTTTGTGATTTATCAATATAACCTGAATGCACTCCTAATGTGGTTTTGTACATTGAAAATCATACTGTGTCACACTATAGTTGTTTTGAATATTATTGTGCAAAGTAAGTGTCAAACAGATTATGGAACTGAAAGATGTTTTCCTTGTTAAATTACTTTTCTGATGCATAATAAAATATATATAAAGCTGAGCTGTTTATTCTATACGTTTTATCATGTATAGGAGACATGATAAAAATCAGTTTTTTACCCTTATACTATAAAGCAAGGAAATATATGATTCCTCATTTTGTTTAAATGAAAACTAAATCCATATGTAATTCTTTTTTTATGGAGTAGTCCATCAGCTGACGTTGCATCCTGTTGAACAGTTGCTGTTCCTGTGTTTGCATTCCAGAATGCGGGTTAGGTTTTGGGAGCGTGCACACACATGTACACAGCCACTGAAAGCACTGCTGTAGGCACAGGGACAGCTCTGGGAGCCCATTTAAACTGTGTATTTAACTGAAGAGCACTGTCCCCTGTACACAGCACTACTGAGGGAACAGCTTCAATCCTGTGTTCTGTCCTGAACTACAAGAAAGCCATTGAGGTGCTGGGGCATATCCAGCTTTGCCCTGATAGACAAAGTAGAAATAAGGCTACAAAAAACTACCCCATATTACTTTCAGATATAGGAGTAAGTAATTTCTGCCTTTTGTATAATGTTTTCCCAATAGTCAATACTGTCCCAAATAGTTTTTGATCCTGATGTGTATTGGGATATTACAGGCATTTACTTTATCAGAGATGCATTGTCCTTTTAGGTCATATTTAAGATCTGCATAATGATACTATAATGTACTCTCATTACTACCATTGTGTTTTCACTCTGATAGTATTTTATTTTTGCCTTTGGATCATGAAAGCAAATGTTTTACTGCTTACAAATCATGATTTCTAAGTTGTTTCGTTGCTGAGGAGTATTTTTGGGGATGCATTAAGTAACAATTAGTGAGATATTCATGTGGATTAACATTGCAAATGAGTAATAGTAGAAAGCTTCAGACAATGCTGAGTAGTGAGTGCTATAAGGTGTAGAATCACATATGCTCTGAAGTATCCTTGCAAAGTTAATTCTTTTTTAAAAGCTTTGTCTAATTCTTTCAAATCATGTTAGCCACAGTAGTTGCAATGAAAGATACATGAGAATTAACTTAAATGTTAATCTTAGCTAGGGTTTAGAAGAAACTACAAGTTCACTAAATTGCTCTCATGCAATTATGCTCTCATTTCCATATTTTGCACATACTTACTGTGCAAAATCCTCAACACTGAAGTCTGCAAAGTCTAAACTGTAAAATACATTTCTGAAGAAAATCACCTCTGAAAAGAAACACATTCATAATATTTGTTCAATTGATTAGTAATTCATTAGCTTATGGCTTATTGTATCATACATCATAACATTACAATAATATAATCTCCTGTTTCTATTAGAAAAGTATACTTAGATAGAAAGGGAATAGGGGATTTCTTCTACAGAGACAGAGAAAATGTAGCAATAGCTAAGCTATAAGCAGATGAGTTATCTTAGGTTCCAAAATCTACATTGCTATGGTTGTCCTGTGGCATGAAAACAAGATGTATTAGCCAAGGAGAAGCCTTATGCTGCACAAATTTGTATCTCTTGGTACTTAGCCAGCTTGCTCAGAACTAGCCTGGGTAACTTTACAGCCCTCATGCTTTCTGGACAGCCCCGGAGGTGCTACCTAATGCCATATGTTAAGGTGTTTTGGAAGCATGGAAAGGGAGTTAAATGCTTCACCTGAATGACATGAACTGTGTACCTTGATTAGACAACTGAATAAATGGGGAGGAGAGAGGGAAGAGATGCTCTTCCTCTGGAATGCTAACAAGAAAGTGAAGTTGCTGTGTGCAGTGTGCTTATTCAGGTGTGCTTTAGGGACCCACGGCTGGAATGGGACCCACAGCCAAGCTCCAAAGGGACACATCACGTCTGTTTTAAACACAGGATGATACTGAGATGTTCAGCACAGACAAATCAAAGATAGTTTTCATCACATATGTGCACACAGTGATTTCTAAGGACCTGGAGAAATGTATTTGTTGGGAAAAAAGCTCATCCCACCTTCATATGCTGGCAGTTTCAAGAATACAACTGCACCAAGTTTTATTTAAGTCACATTGTAGGCACATATTCTGCTTCATAGATCCAGAAATTATTAGTGTTCTAAGCTTTTAGAAAGCTGCATTTTTTCCCCCAATAAACACTTGAATAAAACTCTTGAATCTATACTTACACAAAGGTTTCAGTCAGAGTACCTAGCAGAGTTCACCAACCTTTTCAAACACACTGGACAGGAGCCCAAGGCTGTGTATTACAAGTGAATGTGGCTTCAAGTCTAGTGTAAGCTTCATCACGGGGAGATGAAACATTAGTTACAGAAATTCTTTGAGGTTTTAATCTGAAAGTTATTACTGCTCTGAGTTTGAGAGCTTGCATAAATAATTTCTAGTAATTTCAAAGCCCAGCTTTGACTGCTTCTTTTTTGCAGTCTGCCATTGTCTCCTTGCAGAATTAGCTTTTTAGTGAGCATCTATGCGTAGTCAACAGGGCTTGTGCAGACACGTCAAAGACAATTTTAAATTAGCATATGTGTGAAGCTCAGCTCAGGCTAACAGCTCAGTTTCAGAGCCAGGTTTCTGGAGAATGTAGAAGTGAAATTATTTCTCTCCTTGACTATGCTTAGCAGCAGTACACAGGATAGAATAGCTCAAGGTATATTCTCTGGTAAGAATCCACCATTATATCTATCATTATATCTGCCCTGTAAACAAAAAATAGTAATTAAGCAGCAAAGTAGTCTCCCATTTAACAATATGCTCCTGGCAACACAGACTGAGAAAGCCGTCTTGCCTTTGTGAGATGTTGTATAAAAACATGACTTGTATCCATACCTATTTGCTATTGAGGTACCAAGGTGTAGTGTATATATATTCTGCATCATTCAATGCTTCTAATTTAAGCAGTTAAGTTTTAGCTAAGTTTAATTTTATCTAAGAAATGTTTGAAGCATTTTTTAGCACTAGTTGTCCCACTTGTTTTAAGTGGAGGGATTGTGTCTATACACCATAGGGTGCACTCTTCCTGACACCAGAGATGCTGTTCTCTCAAACTTTCTACCTTCCAGATTGCTGTGCTAAAATCACTGCTTGCTATCCACTGAGTAAGGCATAGTTTAGAAAGTTTCATTTGTATCTTGCCACAACCAGGAGGGAAAAAAAGGCTTAACAATCTAGTTTGGATTTGTTCAGTTTACTATGGCATAAAAACGAATATAATGATGCTCAGAATTCTCATGTGTTAATTACTATGTATACAGGCAGCAATTTACATTGCTTTTTATTGTACACCAACATCTATCAATTCACTCTAGTTAAGTACTAATCACAAACAAAAGTTGCATGAAATTGTCCAAATATTTTCATTAAAAAATAAAATAAAAATATAAACAAGCTAGGATAGGGCTTTAAATGCTCCATATGGAATCTGCAAAAGAAATGCCCTTAGCTCACGCAGTCTGACTCGGGCATTAGACCAGATTTAGAAGACTGTGCAATGTCCCATTCATAGCAGTATGACTGCACAATTAAAACATCTGAAGATTCAGCTTTTAAAGGTATTTTAAACTTTTCCTTTGAAAGAACAACCCAACTAAATATAGCAAAAAGATTTTTTTAATGTATCAGTCAGTCCCACTCCATGACCAATGTGTAGCTCCAGTGTCATGCATTTGTGCCAGGAGATGTGAAATTGCCATTATCACTCTAACTGGAGCTATAGGCCACTGAGCTGCTACCACAGCACTATAGCTATTTCTGACTTTGTGGAATAGAGCCAATGTTTTTATCAGAAATAAAGGTTAGGAAATGAAAAGAGCACTAATTTTATCTCCCCTGTCTCTTCCTAGAGAAGACCAGGAAAGTTAACAGTAAAGAAATTCATCAAGAGTTCTTAATACAAAGCACCATCTCTGGCTCAGGAAGTTCCTGAACTACAGACTGCTTGATGATAGGAATATTTATGGGAATATATACGTTTTCCCCTCCTTTTTTAGTGTCCCCTCAACATCCATTTTTGGACATTGCCTGAGAAAGGATACCAGGTTAGCTAAGACATTCAGACACTGAGAGGCCATTCTCATGTTTTGTGGTTCTTTAGATATATTTGGAAGTCTGACTTTAAAACAGCAAGACCTCATTTTTTAATAAAGGTAAAGGAGTGCATAGATGTATGCGGTTTCTTTGAACCTACTGTAATTATTATTTTAAGATTTTGCCTTCGGTCTTATTTTTTACATTGTAATGCACCACACCTTTCAAGCACTTAAGCATTCCAAGAGCTGGTGAAGGCAGTTTGGTGGTGTTAGAAGGTAAATTACAGCTCTGCTGAATGACTTACTTGGGTATTGACTCTAGATGCTGCGTGAAGTGGCGATGCTGAATGGCTTCATTAACAACTCTGAGGCCAGTGTGCCTGAGAGATGGCACCACGACAAGGAGATGTTTTATCTCTCTCTAGCAGGGTATGAAATGCTTATTGACTGGGATGAACCTTAAAAGTCAGGCCATTATAGGCAAATACAAATTCATGGGCTTCATTCCAGACTAAGATTCACAAAGATAAACATGTATATGCTAATTAATGCATCACAGTGTATTTAGCCAAACAGTTAAAGAGAAAAGACTGCAACAGGATTGAGCTGCCCAGATGTAGAATCAGGAGAAAGAAAGGGGAAAGAAAGGGTAAATAGGCACCGTAAATAATTTGTATTTTTTATTTTACCACTTATGAAATTGCACTTGAGAAATATGAAATCGTAGACTCTGATCAAAATTGTATCAATCTGAGCTGAGTTACACAACCACTTTTTAAGTGAGCTCTTGTCTCCTGGTTTTACAGACAGAACCCTGATGCATAACTCGTTTTAAGTAATTCAAGATGCACCTTAGAAAACCCTTGGCCCAAGGGCAGAAAATTTTTGAAACATTCAAAGTGAATGAAAAAGAACGGGAGATAAAGCTGCACAGTGGCTCAGAAGCTAGATTTCTGTGAGGGTAGAAGGAAATTGTTTTAAAACACAGACTGTGTTTATGAAGGTTTAAAGGAAACATGACATTTTTCAGCATAAAATATGAAGACTGAGGTTAGAGAGAGAATCAACAGGTAAAAATGTCTGGCAAGGTCAGATTACATGGTTAAGGAATACAAAGGTATAGGAACAAATTCATGGCTCAAGTAAAAGTAATGTCGTTGAGCTGGACACATGGTTAACTTTGCTTACTGAGGCTTTAATCCCCAAGTCACTCTGTCCTCTTTAGATCAGAGCCACTCTTAAGATAGATTGTATAACTATCATAGTATTTATATAAGAAAAACAACAGCAGCAATAACAACAACTATAATACTAATACCTGTTCCTTTTCTAAACTTTTCCAAATCACCATTTTTTTCCACTTCATGTGCCACTGATGAAAAAACTGCTGAGTGCATAAAGAAAATTGCAATTGAATTTTGCCACAACTTCATCCTCTGTCAAGACTGAAAGAGCTTAATGCTAGTACTCTTCAAGATCTGTTCTCCAACGACTTTGGTCAAGTCTTCAGCAAATCAGATTTGTTACTGTCTCAATGTATGAAAAAACATGGAAGCGAAGTGATGCAGCTGTATCAAGTAGCTATCATTCCTATGGAAACTTGAAAGGTATTGAATATGAATCTGAATTATGTATTTCAAACTGAAACAACAGAAACAACTAAATTTCTAGTATCTAGACAACTGTAATTTCTGGTTGGAATTACTGAATATAATACTGATATTACTGAATATATACTGATATATACTGAATATAATTTTTTTTCCCATAACTTTCAATAAAACAACAGATTTTTTACTCCTTCTTATGATAAAAATTGTATCTGTTACAAAAAAAGTAAGACAAAAAGTACTCTCTAGTTAATGAATGAAGACTTAAACCAGTGACAGTTAACCTGGATACAATTTATACAGTTATTATGATGCTTCTGAATTGCAAAGCAAACTAAATATGTGTTCTGTTGAAAGCAAAGCCAACAACAGAAGTGAATCTGTTCTATTCTAAGTCATGTCATAGAAACATGTAATGCTTCTCCAGTTAAACACAATAGAAATTACTCTTGTAGCAAAACAGAACCTCTTCTGTGCTATTCTACTGACTCCCCAATTCAGAACAAACACACGCCACGGGTGAACTCCAGCCTACTGGCTTCAAGGTCAAGATCAAGATCCTCTGTGATTCCTAAGGGTGCAAATTTACCTGATGTTTCCAGGTGCATGCAGAAGTGTTTTCAAGGCTGCTGAAAGTCTAATTTTTCAAAGGTCACAGATACTGAAATCTCCATTTCCCTTTAAATTACACAAAAGCAGGTAAAAGACTGGACTTAGGGATCACTTGGGGAATAATGAGGAAGGGGAAATGATCTTAAAACTATTTTAAATTTAAGAGGAAGCTTTTAATTTTTTCTTTCTTTTTCCTAATAGGTTTTATTATTGTGGACAACATTTACTTTGCTTTATATATGACATAATACTATCTTGCATACTTTTTATTTTATTAAGAATTTATGTCCTAATGCTACATACAACAGGTTTTTTCATGCATAGTTTGTGACTGAGACTATAACCAGAAAATTGTGCTTGTTCACATGCACAAGGCAGACAGCTGGAAATGGCTATCCTATCTTCTGAGTGAATCTGCACCAGGATATCCATATGTACTATATATGTGCCTGGAAGGTTACTGATAAAAACTACTGATCATTGCAAAGATCCCTCCTTACTGATGGCTTTTTCAATGTTATTTTTGAACACATTCCACAGTTTACTCCAAGTTCAGAGAAAGACTTGAATCACAAGGCTGAAGGAGAAAAAAGCCAGGAGAGGTAGATCTTGGAGCAAGAGTTTTGTAATGTATTGAAGATGCACTGTTACAGATGTCCATTTTTCTGGTTTTAACTGTCTCTCTCTTAACTCGAAATTAAATCATGAGATATATACTGAAAGTTACTTCTGTTTAAAAGCCAAAGACATCTGGTTTATGATAAGAAAAGAAGCCCTTTACAATCTTTAGCAAAATAAAACATGGGGGAGATAGTGAGGGCAGCATTCAGAATTCATTCTCACAGTCACTGTGAAGAGAATCCTCTCTTAAGAACTGTGGCAATTTTGTGTAGCTAAAAGACTAAAACCTGGAAGCTCACTCTGATCACAGACTGATGACTGTGAAATCAAATATCATCCAAGTAAAACCAAGAGTACAGCACAGAAAAGGTCTCCAAGCTGAGTCTAATATGACAGAGAACACTAGGAATCTGTAATGTGCTTAAACCATAAGAACTTTAACCTGATGCTGGAAAGAAGAAAGTGAAGTAATGTTTCTTAAATCCTTCTATGCAACACAGCTTATTTCTTGTGCACTTCCAGCCAGAAGGCCTTTCCAGAGATCTCTCCAGGTTGCACCAGATAGCAGCAAGTATCACACACAGCAAAATGCCATAGCAGACTGGCATCTGATTAGAACTGTACCATTTCATTTGCAAAGTCTACTTCAGTTACAGATTAACAGAAAGGATTTAAATTATTGAAGGAGAAAATTAGTAGCTGGTGAAAGAAAGGTAAGAAAAAAGCATGCTGGAAATTATAGGGAAACCACAGGACCTGATTATACTGTATGTTTCAGCTTTTGCATACAGTTTATAATTTTTATGTGAGAAGTCTCATCAAGACCAAATATACTTTCCAGGGATTATTAGCTTGTCCAATGAAAAAACATAGATATTTAACTGAATTGTAAGTCAGCTCTAAGCCTCTGAAGTCAAGTCTCAAATTTACATAGCAGGCATGATGAAAAATGTGACCTGTTTGGAACAGTGGAATTACAACCTAATCTATTTAATTTTTATGGTTGCCACCATGGAACTGGTAGTAAAGGCATGGGAACTCAGAGTAAAGACATGGGCTGGTAATGCCTTTTCCCTTTTTTGCTAGAAATCTCACTCCTCATCTGCTTCAAGATCTACTTTACCAGCAGATCCTTCTTGAATAGTACCCGTGTTTAATTTGCAATACATGAAACAGAAAAGTTGGGTAGAATCCTTTGCCAAATTTAGAACAAACAGCAAGTTCCAACAGCTCCTCCTTTCACTACCCAAAGGCGTACAAAAGTCAGGTAACTGTTGCAATTTAATTTCTTTAGCAACATTTGATCCAGCAGGCCTAAGAGTATTTTTGTATTCCCATACCTAAATACATGCATTAGGCACATAAAACCCAATATTATAGAGCCCACTGTAAGGATGGATAGATTCTACAGAAAAAGATCTGTGTCAGTCAGCAATAAAAACTTTCCTGCATTTCTTCCACCTGGCATTCACTGTAAGCGTAGTCACTTATCAAATAAGGCTCATAAACCCTTTTACTGGAAGTGTGAATAAGCAGAAAGGTTTCAGTATTAAAAATATGATTAAGAGCAGTAAGTCTTAGCACACCATCTGCAGTGATCATACTCAAATATTTATTATCTAAGTTCCACTAAGGAATAGTCAGTGAGGTTTGTCAGAGAGCCGAGGAGAGTTCAGAGGAGAAAGTTGTGTCAAGCAGCTTGTGACAGTATAAAGAAACTACAGAAATACATGCATCCAAGGGGAGAGCTTTCAGGCAGTGGAAGTTGACATACAGCATTCAGTCACTCTCAGTTTCATGAATACACACTGTATTATTACATGAAAGGAAACTGCAGTTCTAGCAATTCTGTGTACTGCAATCCAGGTGCGTTTTTTGCCAAGGATGACCTCCTGACAAGCACCTTATTTTCAGCTCAATGCCCTGGATTCTCAATTATATACCTCATAATCACTTTGACATCACGAATACAGACTTCCTACAATATTGTCTGACACTTTGTGCTAAGAGCAAATCCCCAAAAATAGAATGCCTGGTGTCAAAAAGAGGCAGAGACTGTTCTTGTTCTTTTTTTCTCTTGTTTCTTAAAGGTCTATTCTCTACTGTTAGACTGCTAACTTTATAACAGTCATCTTCACTTCCAGAAGCATCCAAGGATCAACAGCTACATTATGAATAGGTTCTCAAGTGTTCTGTGCTTCAGCTTGTCTCTTGTGCAGACTATTACTGCTCTGCCAGTGTTTATTCAGCAGTTGCCATTGTCTGATACAATGGACCCGGTTACCATTTATCAGACTTGTTCTTCCAGCTAGTCTACATTCCTTGTCCTTGCCACTTCCAGGATCAGGAGATACTTTATGAAGATACTTCCTGAGCCTGCCAAAGGGGCATGCTCCCCTCCTCAAAAACAATAATCACTTTCATAATAAATTTAAAACTGAAACAAATGCTTTGAAAAAAAATTGATTAATAGCCCTGATATAATTATCTTTTTCTTCTTACACTTCTTGGTTCCAAGAAAATAAAATATCACCTTTCTACATTCTAGCTTGATTTCATTGTGTCTTTTCCAAAATTTTCATATTTGTAACTTTTGCCACTCTCTGCAAGTTCAGTACAAGCTTTCTAGAGTAGCTTTATTAAGAACGAGTTTAAGCATTCTGCACTGTGCACGAACTATATGTAAAAATTATTAAAATGCAAAGGGTTAGAAATGAACAACATAATTTAAAACACTTTATAACTAAAATGAAAAGGTAGTTCAGCTAGCAAAATATATTTTTGCTTAGGAAAATCTCTCACCAGCTTTTACAATTCTTCTCATACCCATAATTTTTATCTGTTTCATATGTACTCAGCTAGAGGTTCTCAGAATCTTCACAGAAAACAGGTATGCTCAATAAACCAATTACCATAAAGCTCCTGATTCATGCACCCTTAACTGAGATAACCATAAATAATCCTTTCACTATCAACTGGAGAGTAAAGATGTACTGAGCAGTATGAATGCCCTCTGCAGGTAGAACACAAAACCACTGTAATTCTGGACTATTAGTCTGCCTATTTAAGAGGGAGCTACATGAACAGGTCTACACTAGTCCTTGTCAGCCTGCTCTGACATTGTCTGACAATTTCAAATGGTGCAGTAGCATCTCCAGATACTGTTGATAGGCAGTTTTTAATCTATCACACACTTTTCACCAGTCACCAAGGCAGCCTGTGTCTATACTGCTGAATTAAACAGAAACAGCCAGATCAAGCCCTGGTGTGCTTTGACCGTACCATTCTTTCCCATACCTTCTCTATAATGCTACCTATAAATCTTTACCAGTCACAGGCGGTGTTGTGCATCCTCCCCTTATAATATTTGCACACATAAATTATGCCTAAAGCCAGAGCAGTGCTCTATTTTGTCCAGGGGACATCAAGGGCCAACTGATGCATACTGTGGATATAACCAATTCTGTGCCATTTGGCCTCTTATCTAGAGCCCAGTCCCTCCTCTCTGAAGCCTCAATAACCTACTGCAAGAGCCAGGTTTTGAAACAGTCAATACTGCATTTTCCTGAAAGGCCAGTTTAATGTGGGGAACAGCATATGTTAGATAGCACACAAGCAACAGGTGAAAAGAGCTTCCTGTTGAAGCTGTTATCAAAACAGATGCTAAACCACCAGGCTTGTATAAGCCTTCTCCGACCCTACTGCTGTCTTTGTCCACTACATGTTGCCAGAGGTTTCAGAGCCTGTGTCACAGCAATCTCCTATTCTTTACAGAAAAACAGCAGTCAGCAACAACTGCATGCCTGAACTCCATGACCCTCAGCCCTATGATCTCCATCTCAGCATATTCATGCTGGTTTTCTGACTGGCCAAGTCTACTGTGGATGAGATAAACAAAAATGGAAATATATGCACTCAGTTTAAGAAAAGGACGATCTCATTCCTTAGCCAAAGATGATTGTGAATAAAATTGTTTGAAGACAATTATGAAATCAGAGGCTTTAAACACAGTCTTTACTGGAACAAGAAGACTGATGAACATCATGTGGAGTGCAGTAAATGTCATATGCAACAAGAGTAACAAAGCAACAAAAGCATTAACAATCAAAACCAGAAAAAGATGACAGTGTGACAGACAAAGATCTATGGCTATGCTTAACTTAGTCACCATCATTTTTGTTATTTTCACAGGAGTTTCTGACCTCTTTCTTAAGAACATGCCCAAAACATCTTGCCTTGGGTGGACTGACTCTAATAGATGGCCTTGACTTCCACCTGCACATGAGCTGCAGCTCTAACTTCACGTGCAGTACGGAGCATTAGGTGTATTCAAAGACTCCAGACATACAGACAAATTACTTGCTTGTACTTGTCCCTAACTCTGCCACAGAAGTTCAGGTAATTCATACAGTCCACAAAATCAGTACACACAATCAAATGCCTGTCTGTTTACTAAAAACATTAATAAATTCCTTCATTCCTGTATTTGAGAAAGCAAAGAGTGGTATTCTATATACAGGAGCCTCAGCTGCCAGTAGAACAAGAACTGAGGAATAGAAAACCATTTGAGTTTTGAACTCAAACCAGCTTTGAGTTCAAAGACATGTCATAGCATATGTAACTTCCAAACTGGATTATTGTGACATGGCAGTTACAAAAATACTTTTCTTTTTCTGTCTATACCTACAGCTTACCAGTCAGGTCCATGAACATTTGCTTTGGACTTTCTGGGTAGTCTGATTCATTCTCAGTTTATCAAAGGTCTTAAGTCATATATTTAAATTCCATGAAAATCACATTGTATGCATGTGTACACAGTTCTGAATTGAATCCTGATTTACATTTCAGCAATTTATATTTTTCTGCTTGAAATGCAGCAGTGTCAGTAGCTGACATCAGAAAAACCTAACAGAGACATGCTTCTCATGGATGCTGCAAGTGTGCCAAGAACTAAGGATGGCAAGTACAGATCAACTATGAGCTGGGATTACTTGAAAATGGTTTTCTGAAGGTCCTGTATTAAGGTCCCTCCTTTTATGATGTGCAGCCTAACAGAGATATCCTAACAGATAAATCCTTATTTTTCTCCCCTGACGCATTTGTTGAAACACTAATAGAAAGATTATTTTTAAGATTAAGTCTATGACAATAGGCTTAGCAGCAAGAGACAAAGACCAGTACCTTGTTTTATTTGCATGTTGTTTTGCAAGTTTTTCTTGTTTCTAAGCTGCATGTTCTGCTTTCCAGAGAATGCACAGGTGGCTTTGATTTTGTGTGGATGCCCATATAAAATCTCTACTTCCCAAACTCCAGTGCAGTGCACACTACTTGCATTTTCCTGGAAATTATGACACCCAAACTTTGTTACTTGTCATAGACTTCTTACATTAATTGTGAATTCTGTAGCTGTCTCCACGATATGCAAGTTAGCACTGTACACAACATGCTTGTTCTGCCAAAGACCAATCTAATTTGTTCCTTCTGCACCACCACTACACCACTTGTCACTTTTTGTATTTTTCATCAAATCACTCTCTCCATTTCACTACAGCTACCTCAAGGCAGTTACTGCCAATGTTAAGCTTTCACTGTTCAAACAAAACATGATTAACTTGCCAGTATATTTAATTAAAAATAGACTATATGCCTTGGGTGGGGCTTACACAGCTCCCAAGTTACATTCATCTTCTTATTGCTAGGAAAAAACCCAGTAAAGATTCAGAGACAGAATTCCACAAATTGTTGGGTATTCTGTTCTTCCATCCTTATTCATAGTTTCACTTAATGAAGAAATGTGGGTAGCAGCTTTGTAAACAATAAAAACAAACCCAAAAAAATAAAAACAAACAAAAATAAACTGAAAATGTACCACTCAGTTCTGATGCAACTAATTTTCGAGCACCATCTGCTGGTCTGCTTCTAAAACAGCAACCAAATTTCCCAATTGCTGTTAATACCTGGATCATCATCAGGTCTGTCTTGACTTACCTGTTGCATATTTATTAAAAGCTCCCACGAGTCGTGCATTAGCATCGTACTAGAGGAAGCAGCAGAATTCATGTAATAATGAATAGCTATAGAGGGGATGTGGTGGGAAGTTTAAAATGCCTGAAGTTACAAACACATTCTGAATTCCCAGTTTACATCTAACTAAAGAACGAGAACAATGTTGGGGGGTTTTTGCTCTAGTTTTGAAAGCCTTAACCACCAGACTCTACATAAATCCTCACACTACTTTTTAAACTTTGTTCTCCAGTGAGTCGCAAATACTAAATAATTTTTTGGTAAATAAATATCCTTCCCCTATTGGATGCAGAAAATATACATAATGTATGTATGTTATATGAGATATAAAGATTTTGCATGTGAAAAATATATAGAAATATGTCCATTGAGCAAACCTGAGCCGTTTTTCTCACTCCTCCAGAGAGAAACTTAAGGAGGAAGGAAAATTCTCTATGAAGTCTTGGGCAGTACATGGGGTTTGGTCATCTGACAAACTTTCAGGAGGAAGCATTTTGTGAATGCTCAGAATTCTGTGATTGGTAAGAAGCTCTCTACTCTAGAAAGTCATAAACTGTCTGCTTAGCTCCTGTGAGAATGGTAGTTGTACATCTGGTGTCCTGAAATGCCTTCTCAGCTGGAGAGAGGAACTTGGAGAAATAATGAGTCACACTACCAGCTTTTGAAGTGAAAATCCTGCCAGCAAGTGCTTGTGGAACATTCTTCTCCCTCCATGCACACCGTGAAGTTCTGTCACCACTGAGCATTTGGAGGTGGGGATATTGCTACTCCCAGCACACCTCTGCTTGTAGTACTAGGATTGTGGTGAGATCCTGCAGTGCTGAGGCCAGTGAGAGGTTCCCAACAGACTTTACAATTTTATTTTGGGGAGTCTTAACTGTTTGCAAAAAACTATGGTTATCACAATTTTTCTTGTGATGTATTATCTTTCTGTATTTGAACCTCCTAGGTTCTAAGCAAGGACTTACCAGATTGCTATTATTTGTCATTTTAATAAAGGTAAGTTGCACTATATAATACTGGAAAGGAAGGGACCATAGGTTTTATAAAGCCATCAGTCAAATAGCAGTTAACTTTAAACTCTGGCATCCATGATACTCAACTTCCCATTTTCAATATACGTATAGCTGGGAGAGCCCCATCATCACCTTGGAAGTGCACAAATGAAAACCTCTGAGCATATGATTACATGAATTCCATTAGTTTTGGCAAAAGAAGCTTCTAAGAGCAAGAGAAGCTTTAGCAGCAATGAAAACATTTAACTGACCATTATTACTTCAGACTTTACACTTCAAAAATTAAAAAGAACAGTGAAAAAAATTCTTTACATTTTCATTTATAAAGTAGAAAAGCACAGAAAGACTCATCCTTCACAAAGGACATGCAAACATGATTTAATAACAACACAGCCTCAGTAGAATGAAATGGAAATTATTCCACTGCTGCTCTACAGCAAAGATAGTTTATAATTAATACCTGAAACAAAGTAACCTACATCAAAAGTAAAAAAAAAAAAAAAAAAAAAAAGTCAGAAAAAAAGAACAACAAAGCATGAAAGAATTATGATTGATCAAAAAGATCTCATTAGCTGTCACAAGGAAATATTGGGTTTAACTCCATTTGGCATAGAAGAAAGTGAATCTATTCAGTAACGATTAACCCACAGCTAAGACAAAATCAGCTATTAATCTAAAGCTATGAATCTGAAGTGGTGAGAAATATTCTCTGTGAACAGTATCAGCTACCAGGAGAACAAATAAATTATCACCCTCAAAGATGACACTATGTAGAGAAATGAAAGCAGAGTAACACTCATGCTTCTCTCTAATTGTTTTAAAACTTAAAAAAAACAACCCCAAAGAAACAACAAAAAAAGCCCAGTAATATTTAAAGCATTTATTTTGGAAGCACTACTTTTAGAAAGTGTGTTATTCTTACAAGTATTATTACCATCTAGTGACTCTTGCTTACAAATCTGTTTAGCTGGAAGTCTTGAATGACATAGATTTGTCATGCAAGATGAAGGCAAAACCCACCCCCATTAAGCAGCATAAAAATGAAGTAGCATTATGCATTTAGTTGGCATGAGGAACCAGAAGGATGACAATAATGCAAAAATTAACTCAAGTACACATTTTGATTTGGTAAAAAATCTTTTTCAAAATTACAGCATTGGTATGACTGAGGATACTCATATTAGTCAACCTCAAATTAGTCCTATTCTATAGGCACATGAGTTTATTTTTATATATACTTAGGTATATATGTATATTTATACACATACATATATATACATGAATCTTTGATGTTAAATGAATTTTGGAAAACATAAAAAATTACCAAAATTTGACACACCGTGACAAAATCATTAGTCATATCCTGAAAAGAAACAGAGGACTAGAATGATAATCAGATTTAGAATGTTAGTTTCAATTCAGTTTCAGAAATAATGAATAATATTATAAATGTAAGAATTGAGCTGCAATGTAATTTCCTTCTTTGTCAATCTTGAAATTTTTACAAAGACTGCCTAGTTGAATCTTTTTAAATCCACTCTTGTGGATTTATTCCTGCAATATCTTTCAATTACAAGACTACATATTGCAACAGTTACAATTAAATTGGATCAGGTACAGTTCAGTCAGAATACAAAATTCTGTTTGACTCAAGATCCAGTAAAAGGGAAGCTTTCAGCTCTAAAGGACAACTACTGCAAAATCAAAGACAGAATTAATAAGGGTCTTTCGATTTAATAGCAGAATTGTAATACACAGAGATCCAGACATACTTTTTCTCAGGACTTCAAAAAACTCCTATACTATAGTGTGCTAATAAATATAATGAAAGAATATAAAATTAATAAAAACTAAGTTAAATCAATGAAACATGGGAAAGGTTTATATTCCAAAACATTTAATTTATGGCATTTAAACAGCATTGCAGACTAAATTTAAAAAATGCAACCTTTTTGGTAGGCTTGCAAGTTATTCAAGTAAAGTCTACTGAAAGGCACCTCTGAGATTTTCTGTTTCAACAGTTAAAACTGAAGTCTTACCTGAAAGAGGATGGCAGCACAAAATCAAGTATGTAAATACAGTTATACAGTTTAAAATTTTTAGTGCATCTCAAAACATGAAAAATCTTTGTTCCACTCTCCTTCAAAGTGGCACATATGGTTCACTCTGAGATGTGCCTGATCTAGTCTGGAGGTTGGTGTGCTGCCTATGGTGGAAGTGTGCTGTTCGGTAAAGAAACATTACTAGTGGAGCAGTAGAACATTTCTTTTCCATGGCTACATTCCTGGGGATGCAAGACAGTCATGACAAACCCAACTGCCATCACTAGCACACCAAGAACAAGAATCAGGCAGGATATGAGGTTATCTGAATGGTTCCACCGCTCCTTGGACAGCCTGAGGTAACATGCTGATGGGATGATAAAAACAAGTGGGGTAGCACTCAGAACTCCCTGTGTGTGGGAAAGAGCAATAGAAAAAACCTCATAAGCATGTATATTTAGATGTGAAGAACAAAAACCTAAAGTTTTAAACCGTTGTGATTACACTGATGTAACAGTAAAAACAGAAGATAAAGGCCTTTTCCCATGCTGCTATATGGAAAACCTTATTTTCAAAGTCCCAAATAATATGCAAGAATATCTGTTAAAGTATTTCAACTAAATTTGATTCAAACTAAATCAAATAATTCAGATTTATTTAAATGTTTTTGCTTTGCTGAGACAAAATAATATTTTAACATTGCAAGAAGCATTAAACCTTATTACCCACAGTTTCTCAGCTTAAGAGATAGAGTAAAAGTCCAAACATAGTTCTTCAATACTTGAACTGGATTAAAATATTTAAGATAATTCCTTGGAGGAGTTCAGATATAACACTGCCTTTAAAAGGAATATTTTTTTTTAAAGTGGAAGCATCATGTAGCAGTTCAAAGAATTCTGATCAGTTTTGACATTTATAACCTGATTTAGGTTGACTTCCCTATGAAAGCAAAGCTCCTTTTGACAGAGTAGAGTCTTTCCTCTCACTAAAAATTCAGCTCCTCTTTAAAATGCTGTCTTAGAAAGGGACAAACAAAAAGCACTTTACTATTCTTTTTATAGTAAAGCAACTGCAGATTAGCATGTGAGTTACATGCTAAAAGGGAGCAATTTTATGTAGAAATTTTGAATGTTTCTTTTGTTACATACTTAACAAACACTATGTTTCAATTTAATCATGGTGAGATAGTAATCCAGCCTAAGTAATAACTTTACATCATCATTTGTACAAAAGTTCCAATATTTGTATGGGAGAACCTGTTAACAGTGATCAGTATAGACATCAGAAATAGGTACAAGCACAAAGTATCCTCTCCATGAAAATTAAGACTGCGGTCTGTGAAGTAACTCAAACCAGCATCCCAGTAAAAGAATAACAAACTCTGTGGCCCTTTGACTCCCACATGACCCAATAGTTTTCCCTAGGGAATTACCACCAGGCAAACACAGTGGCTTATTTTTTGTTCTAAAGCCAGAAAGCAGGGAAAGAGGAAGCAGGGCCAGAGAAATAGTATCAAATGCCATCTGTGGTGAAGAGCCAAAAGGCAGCTCTTCTGCTGGACAGAAAGCCAGCTGAAAAGACAGATCACCTTTCTTTCACACGTAAATACCTTGTCTATTCATTTTTCCCTACTGGATATCAAGACTGAACAATCTTTCTGAGCACAATTATTACATCAAATAAATACCTACAGCTGTATTGTCAAATTCTCTCTTAAAAAGAAAAAGAAAAAAATAAACCCCACAAGATAGGAGCTACCCATGCAAATGCCTGTCTATCAACTTCTATTTGTAACTGAATAAAGCTATCGGCTTGACTATTGACTAATTGCCTAGGAAAAAAACCCACTGCACTGATGGAATGTTTGCTTTTGAGGGAACTGTGTATTTCCAGTGACCATCTCTGTGCTCTAGCTACTATTCATTCTTTCCTTCTACCTCTCTCTTTGTTTTTGGCCCCTTTAGCACAAGGCAGTCACTAGAATCTACCCCAGTGTTTAGTAATTTGCCAACTTCATCAGAAGCAGGGCTAGAGAAAGAAATGCTAAATTCAGTACCACTATACAGTTTGGATGAGTATTTTAGTGATTTCTGCTGTGGCTTAAAGATGTTTGGTAAGTCACAGCCACTTGCCTTATCTACAAAACTCTTCTAAATCCCCCCCCCTACCCCCCCGCCAACCACATGAATTTTACTTCTTGAACTAATTTCCTTTCACCTTTCGTTATCTGGTTTTGAAGCAGTAAATCCTTCTATTAACACTACTACTGACTATGTCAAATTACAGAAGATTTTCAGTAGAGCTGCAGATTTTACAAAGTTCCGATTTATTAATAAGTAATATATTAAATAAAAGAATGCACAGGTTCACTTACATTCAGCTCTAAAACTATTCCAAGGCAATCATACACTAATGATATACCAGTGGCCACAGCAATGATAACTACTGTCACAAAGACATGGAAAACTGTTGAGAGGTTCCCATGGAAAAACACATTGGCAATCACCTGAAACAGAACCACAGTTTTAAACCTTGATTTTTCTCCTTATGTTATCAAACAGCTTACTCCAAACCTTCTAACCTTAGGAAACTAAAACAATGGGTGAGAATACACTGGCTGAATTTTACTTACCTTGCTTCATGAAAACATCTTCATCTGCTTCCAAAAATAACTCATAACAATCATTACTAAAATTGCAGAACACTTGCCAAATTGACTCAGTTATACCTGTAGAATTTTAGGATTTACTCTTTTCTCATTTGTCCATTACAGAATAAATCCACTTACAATTATTTATTGAATTGATGGATTTTCTAGCTGGAGATACTTCTAAAAAGCAAAACTATTAAGAATGAGAAGTACGTACTTTTGGCTATTCTCAACAACAGTGTCATTTATGCTAAACTTGGAATTTTAAGCAGTCGTGATATTTTTAAGTAGTTATTAATATAATGTTGAATGATATTATAATAAATGTAAAACACGTTATATGACCAGTGTCTAAACAGTACAGCTAGTCCCCCATACTTATTGCACGTAGCAGGATAAAATACACTGATATTTATCACAGATCAACCATAGACTTCAGCTACAATAGGCATTAATAATGTCAGAATATTATTAATATATAACAACAGTGTTAATGGGAAAATGTAATAAATTCTTACCTCTCTGGTCACAAAACATTCAAGGGGGAAGGTCAGAATTACAGTAACTCCATAACAAAACCTTCCAAATGTAGCAAGGTTGTCATCTCTACAGTAGTTTTCAAATATATCTCCTGAGGTACAGCAAAACATCAATTAGCTTGAACTTCACATCATTTACCTATATTTGCAACTTGAAGTGCAGGTTACTGGAGTTACTGGAGGTTACTGAGATTTTCTGATTCCCTCTTCTGACATGTAACTACAAACTAGTTACAGTCACAAGTTATGTCCAGGAGCAACTTTCAGCTTATCCTGCTGGTAGCAGTGTATTTACCTCAAGTAGCATTTATCTTCAAAAAATATTTTAAAATATACATATCAGAGTTTTTCATCTGTTATCTTCCCTGTAACATAGATTTTATATGAAATGCCTGATTAAATAAATATGTGACAGATTCAGAAAGAAAGCTTATGTGTAAAAGACAAATCTCCCCTAAAAACTCCTAGAACAGCAATTACATAAAAAAGGATGAGACATACCTGTGGAGAACTTGATTTCCCTGATAGTATCTAATCACAGCTAGTAAGCCGAAGAGAAGAATTTCAAGTATTCTGACCCCAAAAGCCCATTATAAACATATGTATTATTACCTAGCAAACCTTCTTATATCCATAAACAAAAACATCACCATAAAATTCAAATCATCTTGCTTGGTGTTTACCACAAAGAGTCTGTAATAATGATCTCTGAGGCACAAGAGACAGTGCAAGACAGTGACCAGATGATCTGTGAGTTCTCTTTTACGTGACTACGACACTGTCTCATGATTTACTACTTTAGGGATCACAATGGCATGGAAGAAGCAGTAAGGTGTCCTTTAAACAGCCAATAGATTTTGAAAGGGAGACAGAAGGTGAGATGGAACCTGCTAAGAGTCATAAGCTGAGGAGGAGCTGCAGGCAGAGCTTTCTGCACCTGAAGTTCTCAGCCAGCCTGCATTCTGCCTACCTACAGTACATCTAGGACAGTGACTTACTCTGCTGGAGTAAGCACTGGAGGCTAGAAAAAAGGGCAGATAAACCAGGACTCCCCACCCTACAGTTTCTCTGTTCTCAACTAAATGCTGCTGCTCATCAGAAAAGGAAAAAGCTTGGAGACCTCCTCCTACAATCCAGAATGTCACTATTAAGTAACAGAAAATATGCTTGCTTATGAAATGTGTATTTTCCCTGAAGAAAGTAATGCACTGAAACCAATTTACACCTTGTTCTTATGAACATACCTTTTTCACTTCAACAAAATGATGTTAAATAGCATGATGTAACATTGATTATATACATTTATGTGTATTCATATACCCAACAGAAGGGACAGTAGGATTAGTAACACCAGAACAGCTGTGGCAAAGACAGGAAACATCTCTAACTCTAGGATGGTGTATTAGTACAGACAGGAAAAAAGGCAAGAAAATATACCCAGATATATACCAGATACCCTGTAGGAAATTTTTGTTCTTACTACTCTCTGCTGCTGGACCATGTGCATAAATCATAGCTATGTAGTCCTCAAAGTGTTTTAATGATGGAAGTATTCAAAGGGGACTTCCACTGGTGAGGCTTACACTTAAGAATCTGACAGCTATTAGCATGTAGCTGATATTTTTGGATCCTGTTTTGGTTGTTGGATAACTATGAGGAATGTCCTATTTTTGCCCAAATACACAACGATTCTTGCATTTTTACAGTCACCAAGATACAGAAAAAAATGAGACAGAAAGGCAAAGTGTAAGGATTATAGCAAGCACCTAAATTGAGGGATCAAGCAGTTTTACCTTCTGTGTATCCTGTAAAAGTCATATATCCACAGGCAGCAAACACTACACTGATGATAAGAGCAAGGGCCACAGACATATGTGTGACTTGAGACCAAGTCTTTAATGTGGGTTCTTCCAGAGACCCATAGATTAAAAAGCTGTTATGATGGCAGACAAATGCTGAAACACACATGACAGTTAAAGCAAATGTATGAATTCATGCATAAATGCATACAGACACAGCACAGTTTGAATCCACTCATTATTAAATACAAACATTAATCTTGCAATGATGGCAAAGATAAATGGCTTGAACCTTTGCTTGCTTAGTTGATTTGATGAACGTTTATATTCATCCCAAGATGATTCTGATTACATTATCCTTAAATGCTATTCCATTTCCCACCCTCCACATCTCCATTCCACAGCTATTTCCTCTTCCTGCTCTTCTTGTACTTAAGAACTCAGCAGCAGATTTGAGAAGTTTTTTTTTTTTAAATCCACAGAGCCATTTGCTACTTTCAGACTTCATATGGCATCCATTTTAGGCAGCAGCAATCATTGGGAGGCCTCAGATTATCACAACATTAACATGAAATAATATACCAGATCCTGCAGGCAGGAACAGATTTCAGAATGAGGACTTTTCTGTTAGAGGTTACCCAAGGGAATGCAGAATGATCCCAGCCCCCTCAGTTTATGAGTTAGATGAACCCACTGTTGCAGGGGCTTTGGGATGACCTGCACAGGTGAGCTGGACTCATGTACACACTATCTCTGCTACAGTGGAAAGCCTCTAGGGCCAAATGGACAATGGATGAGGTTAATGTCTTACACAATAACAATGACATTCATATGGATCATTCAGTCAATTTCTTTTTTTCTACACCAGCTTAACATGAATATTAAAAAGAAAAAAAATCTTGGTTCAAAATATTAAATAGTTTCTTACAACTGATCTTAATATTGAAAAAGAAAAAAACCAAACAGCAAAAAACACTTACCAAATGACATCACCCCAATGGCTTGTACTGCATTTGATTTTGCAAATATCCATGCATTTTCTGATTTGGGTCTAAAATAGATATTTAAATAGATTACACTCTTTTCAATTATCAGTTATTAAAAATTACTCAAGTAATATGCTGTAATACAGAACTGCTGCTAGACAAATCTCTCTGAAACAGCCCCAGCGTTTATCAACAAGCTGAAACCAAGGTGATGCCTTTCTCATCTCCCTTATTTTAATTCAAGTATTTCTGTAACCAGTGTTTACTGTCAAAAATGTCAGCCTGTTTCAGTTTTGTAAATAAACTCTTCAAGTTAGCATATACCAAGAAACAGCAGGTAAGGTAACACAGAAAGTAAAAGCTGTTACTGATTTTGACTAAGGTTATCTCAACTGAAAATGTCCTCTGACTATTTAGAGGCATTTCTACCTTTGAATTTAACATGTAATTCATGCAGTCTAGAGACATCATTTTACTAGGCTACAAATCAAGTGAGGGAGTTTGCATTTCTTTACAGCTCTTTCAACACAGCTCTTCATAGTAAAGAGATTCCAGTACTTCCCAGAACATGAAAAAAATTTTAAGAGAGTACATGGAGACTTTTACAGGCAGGCAGGAATGTAATACTCCCCACACCTCCTCTAAGATGTGCTCACAGATTTGGACCTGTGGTAATTGCAATGCTTAGAGGAGGACCATCAGCAAACTTTGTTAAAACCATTTACTGCATGAACTTCATCTTGGAATAAAGAGCCAAAATGAAAAAATGGAAAAGGACACAAAACGTCCTTTTCTAGATATACAATTTGCTAAAACCATCAAATGAAATTCACAAGCTAGCTAAATATTCAATTTGTAATATTAAAGCACAAACAATGAAAAACAATCAAAAGAAGCTTGCTCTTTAAAAGTTGTCTACTGCTAACCTTGATTGTTCTGTTTTTATTTAGAGGGAAAGCTGCTGCCACCTGAGGCCTTAAGATGCTCTTTTCCTACTGCCCTAGGAAGCAGTATGGCACTCAGGCCAGTTCTGTGAAGGTAATAATGGCAGATTTATCTCTCCCTCTCTTGGGTCATCTCTCCCTCTTGCTGGTTTTGACACCTGCAGCAGCATATGCTATGCCAGGTTTCATTGCTTTCAAATGTCTAAACTACACCTCCACTCCCTAAAAATAAACAGATTAAAATAAAAGTAATAGTAATAAAAAAAGGTAAAAAAAAAAAAAAGTTGCAGTTTCCTCTTTCAGAACTCCTACCTTACTATTTCTTGAGTTCAAGTAGACAATCCTTCCTTTTTCATATTAATAGAACCCAGATTTAGAGTACCTAATGCATTCAGTTCAGACTTAGAGCAGCTTTTCAGCTTTTAAGCTGTGGTTGCCATGCTTAACTTTGAAGTTAACAGAACCTGAACATAAAATCAAGTTCCCTTTTTTGTCCTCAGGTACCATATATTTTCTTGAACTGCTGTAACTGTTTCAAGCCCCATGCAGCTGAATATGGCTCTCCTAAAATATCCTCAGACTCGGCAAGTAGACATAAAGTACTATGGATGAAATAGAGCTATCTGGTATTTTTCTTGAGAAATATGAGTTCTGACCCTCTAGAGCTCCTGTTGTTCCTTATATAAGCTCCCTTAATATTATAGTGCCACTGATTTCAAATCACTACACCTAGAGATGTGTCTGGAAAATGAATATTAATAATTTTGAATGTAATATTTTTTTGGAAAACATTCACATCTGATTGATTGAAATTGATGATTGAAATTGATGATTGAAAAAACTGCAATAATATTTCAAAATAAAAAGAGTATAAAGGAAGCTAAAACGACATTTGTTCCATTCTGTAACCACTAGAGGTCAGCTTTGATAATAAACATACAAAACGAAAATTTGCTTTATATTTCACTTTGACAGCAGAATTTATCAGTTTTCTTTGACTCTTTTCTAGTGTAATAATTAAGTTAATTATCTAATACCTTATAAAACAAAATATTTTTAAATGCACAGAAATAAAGAATGCTTTTGCCTGAAACACATTTAATTTCTGTGAAAATGGTACATCCTGAGCAATGCTTATTATGAGCTCCTACAAATACGGATTTAAAAAGGGAATTCAGAAAGCACATTAATTTCACTTGAAACATTTTTAATAAAGTGGCCAATTAATTAAAAAAAACAAATTACAGGAGCTGGTTTTCCTCTTGCACAGTGTTAGCTTATGCACTAGCAATATGAAAAAGACCAAGATATTGCTTTGCTTTACCAATGAATGACAAATCAAGATTAGGAGTATTATTTAGGGGAAAAAATCCAAAAGAACAAAATCCTGCTTATTTAGTAGGCTAAGAAGATAAATTCCTTCCATTCTAGTTGCAGAATAGAGGAAGAATTTGTGATCCCTGATATGACCACAGCTTGTAATGTCCTACAACGTATGCTGGTACAGATGTGCTGTTTTCTTCAGTAACTCATATACTGCTGCATGTGCTTTGAAAAACATTTTCATATCGTGGGAATGGAGGGATCTCATGCAGTGAAATCACACAGCCAGAAATTCCATTTCTGAGTGTCTGGAACTGAGAGTCAACAGTTCTAGAGCTGTGATCACATAAATAAGAAGTTACCCCCAAGTTCTGTCCGCAGAACACACAGACAAGAAAAGCACCTGGGAAAGGGTGCAGGTGACATGAAAGTGTCTATATAAAATAAGACTTCATATAAAGACTTTTCATAAAGAAAAAACTGTGTCAGAAAACAGTAGGAGTTAGTTATGGAAGAGCCATATAGTGAACAATCAATCACATAAAATCACTCACAAGTCAAAGGGTAGCTAACGGAAACACCATCTGTCAAAGTAAACATACACACATTGATATAAATATATGCATCTCTGTAGGCAGATGCATACAGACACTGAAAGAATATCACAAGAATACAGGATAACTTATTGCATTTTTTAAATCCTGCTGCTACTGTTCAAGATGATTTTTTTTTTGAGGGGACCTTTGTTCTGACCTACATTCTTGTTAGGAATTATTAGGGGAAGATTTTAACTGCTGCTTATACAAGAACAGCATTAGCTGTGAAAATCTGGGAATGACAAAATCAGCTAGCTCTCTGCTTCTCACTCGGTGTATAAAAGCATAGGCTATGCCTGCACAAACAGGAAGGTTTTTTCTCTTACCTTTCACTGTTTCATCTAATTGATGCTGAAGTATTAGATGAAACAATGAGAGGTAAGAGAAGAAATAAATTTTTTAACTAAATGCACTTGCTGACAGCTGTACTGTCTATCATATATAGTAGAAGCTGAAACACAAAGTGAAACCAAAGATGTAGTTTACCTGTAGTTCTTGGAACAAAAATAGTAAAAGATTAAATAAAAGGACAGTCTAAGGGAGTTCCCATACAGGAAAAGTCTCAGCTGAAACTAAGACAAAAGCAAGACAGTCTGAAGGTAGTGAGGCCTAGCAATGAAGAAGACCTAGAGGGTAAGAAAATAAGACTTTACTCAGTCTTCAGTATATGCACGTGAAAATATACCATAGTAAACATATTAATAAATTCTAAAAGGTTTTGAAAATATTCGTGTTTATCTACATAAGAATGGGGAAATTGAGAAGAACAAATGAACCAGGCAAAGGATAAGACAGCCTAACAGGGTAAGCATCCAGACCATGAGTAAGAGTTGGGCAAATTTGTTTGGCAGTCTAAGATGGCCTATCTTTTACTTCTTGCAAAACACTTGCAGCATAATAGTCACCATCTTAAGATCAATGTTATACAAAAATCTTTTCAGTCATTTATGTAGAAATGCTGCAACAGAAGAGTGCACGAGAAGCAAGAAATCTTTCATGAAGGCAAGAGAAATAAATATCCCTGATGTCAATCAGCTTGTGGCTATGAAACACTGACTTGAAAAAAGAAAGGTGATTTCTAGAGAGGAACAAAGTCCTATTTTTGACAGGGGAGCTACATGTTGTAGTGAGCAAAAGACTTCCACTGTTTTGGATTGAAGATCAGGGTCAAACTGTCAAGTTAAGGTGCAAACTAGCAGTTAACAATATAATCTAGAATCATCTCACAGATTCATTCGGGTTTAATTCAATGATTTAATAAACATCTGGGAAATTAATTGTAACATTTCAATTTAATTCTATTCTAAGGTAAAATACCTCTCTAGGTGTTTTTGAACTTTAAAAGTTTAAAGATACTGAAAACCTCATAGATGCTGAATGTAACTTTAATCAATATAACGGAAAGAAAATGAGTAGGGCTCACATTAGGCTTGGATTTTATATTAATTAAAGTCATCTTGTGAAAGAACACAGACAACGCAAAGCTGTTATGCCAGCCCAACTTCAGATACAGCTACTTCTACTTTTCTTTCTTCTGTAATGAATTACTTAACAGTTCTGTAAATATAAAGTAGCTTAGCTGGGTTTTTTTTTAATTGCATCACACACTAAAGTTTACCTTTGCTTACTACTGGACTTTTTTATATGAAAGAAAGAATCAACTTTTTACTTTCAAGTTTTTTTTCCTGAGCCCTTGGTGTTTTATCCCTGTGATCAGCTGCCAGTTGAGTAATTCTCACATCCTCTTTATGTGTAGCAGATGCTCTTGAAGTTTTTCATAGACATTTATGTATTATGGAGACACTGACATCATAACATTCTTGCTAAAGAACATCAAATTAAATTAAAATGATCCCTCTTTATAAGCTACATAAAATATTTCTTTTTTACAGCAAGGAATGTTAGTTTCAGGTTTGAAGCATGAAGTTATTCCATGCAGTATTAACATGCTGCACTTTACAGTTCTAGTTAATTCTTACCTATTTTTTCTGATCACAGTAAGTAAATACCCAGCCATAAGCAGATGGGATATGTCAAATGTATTTTTATCCAACAACTTAAAATATTGAGAATGTACTCTTAATAATCCAGAACACTGGATTCTATCTGCAGGTTTATTATGTCATTCAGTTAACAAAAACCATATGGATAATAGTTATCAAAAGCAGAACTGAAAAAAGGAAGTACCTCAGTTTTATATTTGTCATAAGAGGAAATAAATTAAACAAAGCAATCCCACATCTTAAATTTTGTTTTTCTCATGAGAATGTAACAATAACATTTCTAAAATATACTTGGACAACCTGCCCCAAAACCAAAGGAAATAAAAAGAAGCAACATTCAGAACCTTGTAATTGCTGTTTAAAATAGTAATAATCTTGTTTCTTTGATGGCCTAAAACACTGCAGAAAGTTTCAATTATTGCAGAAAATATCCTCTATTGCTTTGTTGTCCAAGTAAGATTTAATTTTCAACTAGAGCATGGATTTCATTTAAGCAAAACAAGTTTTATCATTTCCACATAATGATCTTGTACCTCTCAAAGGGAAGAAGTATTCACTTTGAAAAATCTAACGATAAATGAAAACTGATTACTACTCAGAAAGTAATTATGGAAGCAGGAAGATATTGAAATGGGATTCCAGTGGAACCTGACCTGAGTCCAGTACTTTTGAATGTATTCAGCAATGACTTTAATGATGGAACAAGAAGCAAAAAGTATCTTTAATGGAAAGCATGAAATATGCAATTAACACAATCATGCTAGAGAATGGCATGAAAAAAGAAAAATCATAAATATGTTGGTAAATGGAGAAATCTGATAAAGGTGCATTCAATTCTGTAATGACTAATTCTACAGTTAGGCAGAGGATAAAAAGGCTTCAAAAGAACAAGACAGGGAGAACAAACAAACAAAGAAAAAAATCCCAAACTTCATGAGAAGACTATCAAAGAAAGGAAAATTCACCAGCAAACAGTTCTGCAGAGTACCTTGTGCTTGGTAGTTCCACTAGACTGCAAACTCAAGGCACATTCATGATATCATGCTATTTTCCAAAGAGGCTAACATCAAACTAGGTTACATAAACAGAGGCATGGCAATTCTCAAGGGATACAGTTGAAAGGGACCTTACAACACTTTGCATTTAAGACACATCAATCTTTCTCCTCTGCTCCTCAGAGGGAATATCCCAGGCAGGTGGGGCACCACAATTCCACTTAAATTTGTAGAAAACTTAAGCAGCCATTGAGCATTATTAAAAGCACAGAAAATGACAAAAAGAGAAACCCTAAAGGAACTGTGCTTGTTTTCCCTACAAAAAGGATCCCCAAAGGGAGACAAATTACACATTTTTTACAGCGGTTTTTCAAGCACTTGAAAAAGGATTAACAGTTTGCTGTCCCTATCGACTGTGGTTAGGCCAAGAATCAACCAAATATGAAATGGAATCATACACATTTAGGAAGAATTCATAAGAAAAGGCTAGTTAAGGATTGGAATGGGAAACCATAGAATTGTCTAGTTTGTTCTTGGCAATCACCTGTCATCAATGTCAGGCACATAATCAGTTCTGCCATATAAACAATTGTAGGGATTAAATATTCTTGTCCTCATCAAGCCTTCATCCAGGATTGTACAAATTCTTTTCTTATATGACAGATACAAGAACTGTGCTTTCATAACAATGTTTTTAAAAAATCTCTTTGGGAACTCTGACTTCTATTGCATTTTAATAAGGATTCCCAGTAAATGTGTAAATTCACTTGTTTCACTTGTAATATGACGAGACCCATATTAAAATATAACATACTCTTTATTTTCATTGCAAAAAAAAAGTCCTACCATTATACAACTAACAAAATAGAAGAGAATTTTAACAACTAAAGTATATTTCTACGTCTAACTGGAAAATAAAAATAGCTAAGAAAGTAAAAATAGACATTAACAAAATGTTGGTGAGGAAAAAAAATACCAACTGTTTATTAACTTACTAGATTCATTTTTGAAAACAAGAAGTGTAAAGGCAGAGATGCAAGTCTCTAAAGAATTAAGAAGCAAAACTTCAAGAATCCCTCAAAAGCCAAACAGCATATACTGTAAGAAAAAATAAAACCATGCATTCCATATTTTTCAGTGCATCATAACTGTGGAGAAGAAACGTTACCATAGTAACAAGGTTATCAGTAAGTATTATATATAGCATCTTCCTTTTTTAACAGGGAGTTTTGAGATTAACCTTTAAAATACCCCTTTGACACTGAGTGTGAAAAACATGCTGCTCCAGAAATATGGTGGGGAGGGAAGTTCCACACTGTTCTGAGAGAGAGATTTTGTGGATGATAGACAACATCATCTGGTACAACCTAAGAAACTGCTATTCTAGGCATCTTCCTACCATTAAACCTGAATACCCTGCAATTAACCCATGTATCACAGTAGTAATGCAAATGGACAACTGTGCCTAACACTGATGAAACAATCCTGGTGGAAGAATCTACTTAGGGAAACATAAGAAGTACCATATAAACCTGTTCCAATAAATAAAAAAGCACATTCAGAAACAGAATTTGTCATCTTTATTAATACATCTATACATTTAACGGATGAGAATAAAAGACAGCTCTTCTGAGCCTTTAAGGAAAAATAATAAATCCGTAATACTTTCTTGCAATATAATCATAAAAATAATGTCACAACACATACTTATGTGTAGTAAATTGTCTAGAATGCTCCAAAGTCCAATGTTAAATACTACTTTCAGAGTATGAGTGCAGTAAGAGTTTTTCATATTATATAGTTGTTTTCTCAAATGACAAAGATTTTATTAATGTTATTTTCTAGAAGTCTCAGTATTTGCATTAGATTTTTATTATGAAATTATTATATTTCTCTTATCAGAAAAAGAAATATTTCTAAGATAGTAGCTATTTTAAGATTGTAAATATAGGCAGTCTGAAAATAATGGAAAAAAAAAAATTAACAAAAAATCTCAAATGACAGAATCTCACATGCCGAATCAGAACTCACCTGCTATTAGTCATCCATAATTTCTCATTTATCTCTAGGGGTTTTGAGACTTTCTCTAGATTTGCTTATACCCAATAGACAAAAAAACTATAAAGGATGAAGTATATCTAGCTGTTCACTTTGTATTACTGTTGATAGAGATTTTTCAATAAACTGTCTGTTCCAAAGCAGGCATGTTCCACAACTGTGCAGGTAAATGTAATAGTGAAATAACAGATTATATATGAACAAAAGTTCACTTCGTGGCAAGTGTAAGAATACTCACACTTGTGGACTGAAGGTTACTGTTCTCACCATCACAATAATCAGGATGACAATGGTTAGAATCAGAGAAAGAAGAGATACCTGTAAAGGTAAAAACATGACTTCAGTCAGTAAGCTGCTGAAAAGGCTGTTCTTTGAGCAGCATAATGCATTTGTTAACTATTTACACAAAGTTATGACTGGCACTTATTTTCAATGGCATACAGAGCAATAAACCAAAAATCAAGTGCTGTTATGATTTACCTTTCCCAATTTTGCTATGTCTCGATATAAAGATATAGGTAAGGTAAAGATGATGGTGGTAAGAAGAATTATGAAGTGACGGTCGATAAGCACGTTATCCAGCCCAACTAAAGCAAAAAAGAAAATAATTTATTTCTTTAAGAGACTAACTTGAGGAAAAGATTAGCTACATTTGAGAGGTTAGAAGTAAAAAACTGCTGGTGATCAAGCTTTTATTCCCTTTACTCAGGCTAAGTAACACTGAAAACCAGGCATTAACTAACACTAAGGAAGCCGTGCACAGCATGGGCATAAACACAAGAATTCTGCAAATTCAACCCAAATGCATAACATCTGGGATATATTAAATCAGAATTGCAAAGTCTGGATTCCTACGTATAGATTTGTATTAATGTCTTTCATCTTGTCTGGGTCAATGCTGGGAGACTGGAAGTGAAAAATTCTACTACTTCTTTCTGCCATTTAGTTGAGAATTTTTTGATACTCTGGGTTGACATCAATTACTGTGCTGTTTAGAATAGCATTGTTCTCTAAGAAATGCCCTAAAATAAGTTAATTTTGAGGTTTCTTTTGAGCACCTCCTTTCTTGCCATCAGCGGTCTTCTACTTGCAAAGTAATTACCATGTGAAGGCAACAATGCTGTTATAATATTCCATGCAATCAGTGGGATTTGTTTGTATAACTGGTGGGTTTTTCAAGCCAATGACAACTTAAAATAAAACATCTCCAAGTTTCAGTGAGGCCACCATAAATCATTGGCTTGAATGAATACTTGATGAATAATTAGGGCTGGAAAGTGACTGGCAATTAACATGGAAAACTCAGTGTTCTGTTCCCTCTTTTCTTTGGGAGATTATAATGCTTTCCCACCTCTTTCCAGGCAGGTATTCTACCAGACAGGTAGTAAGATTTGCCATGCTGGGGATTCCTTCTATTACAGAAGTCATATTACATACAAATTATTAGATATTCCCTGTCACTATCAATTTGACCAGGTATTCACAGAACAACGGAGTGCAACAATTAAAACTACATCCACACCTTTCAGGTTTCACATGCTGAAAATCACAGTTCTCCTGTGGAAATGAAATAGTTCATACAAATATGCATTTCCACTTCATTACAGACATGTTTTCTCTCAGTTAAATTTCCCAGTGAAGAATGTTTTAATTTAGCTGCTTTTGTGCTAAAGTAGGTATCAAACACGTACACATATTGCTCCACTGATGCTGCTGTGAAAACTTAGAGCACAGGAAGGGAGACAACGGGGAATGAGTTAAAAAGCATCACATTAATTTTATTGTTTGCAACTTATCCAGAATTATTCACTACATGAAGTACAGTTTCGCTATTTAAATTATTATTATTATTATTATTGGAAATATCTAAAAAAATTACAAAATCCAATAATCTTGTAAACACACAGCTGTGGAGGACTCACTTCTATTTGCTTAGTCTTTCACTGAAGCATCTGGTCTCTTCACTGACACTGAGTCCACTGATAGCCAAGGACTAGGATTCATAGTTTTTATTTGGGAAAGGCTTATTAAAGAAAAAGAAACAAACTCAAAAAACCCCACACATAGACCTATGCTTCAAGTTCTTAATTTGAACTAAACTTAACAGTAATTGAGAAGCTAAATTACAGGTATTTCCAAAAAACTTACGTTACACTTTTATCCAATACATAATCCCCATTCTTAAAATTTTTAAATACATCTTACCTCCAGGAATTCTCTGAAAAACTTTAGTTAAAGTGTCTCCCGTTATTATGTTGTAACTGATCATAGCTTAAAGAAAGTAAGTTTTCTGTTAGTACATCTAAAATATTTCATTAACACCAAATACAAACATTTTGTAGACTTCAGGATTATATGCCACCATCCCTCTAATATGAATTCTGACTAGCAGCAACAACTTGTAAGTTTCAGGTTTAAAAAATAATTATTTAACGCTTCCTTTTTCTAACAGGTACAACCTAAGCAATGCATCCTGATAAGCACAGCCATTGTGCTGAGTGGCCTTATAAACTTATTTCATCAGAGGATAAAAAAGGCTTTCTAAAACTGTTCGTTTCAAATAGCAATTCTCTGTCAGTTTATTTTCAAATGCTTGTTTCTATTTAGTAAATCTCCTGTGTTAGTCTAATAATCAGTTCTGCAATGAAATGCAAAGGACACTCTAGCTCATGCAAAAAGCTAGCCTAACTCTTTAAACCAGAAAAAATAAGGAGAAAACAGATTAAAATATCAGATATGGACTTCAATTACTCCCTCTCATTATTAAGTGCTGTGGCCGTAACACTCATATTTCATTCTTATCTAACTCTACACTAAGAGTGTGTAAATTTGTGCACATGTGTATACGTACACACAAAATACATTTATACACTCTTGTGGTCTTCAGCATTTAGACCGTATATATTTAGGTATTGACCGTCATTACACATAAATATTCAGTGTTGTGAAATTGTAAGTCATTAAAACTAGTTATATAAATTAATTCAAACACATACAAGAGCATAACCATAGCTCTATGGTAAGGACTGAGACCTGTACAATTTTTTTGTATTAGCAATATAGTAGTTGATTTACAGAGGAGTATAATTAAATGTGTAACACTCTTGCCTGCAGTAACAGTAACTTGACACCCTTAAAAATCTTAGGTATCTGTTGCCAGACCAAAAATAGGAATTTTGATCTGTGATTGTGTTATCACCAAGTCCAGACTCTTGACATCTCAAGTCATTATGTCCTGCAGCCCCATGTGTGAAAATACCAGGATTATTTAAGACTTGATTTTATTATTATGTTGTTACAGCAGGGGACAGATTCAGAACATAACTTTATTTCAAACTTCTGGTCTAATAAATTCCTGCCCAGATTATACCTTTTTATTCATTTACTATTTCGTCTTCAAAAGGGCCTTGACTGCCCAATTTCCTAATACCTCATTGGGTATGAGGCTGCATAATGCTTTTGAAGAGCAATGACAGCACATAATCTACCAAGACCTAAAGTGGCTTCTCCAATTACAGTAACATTGCATCTCTGAAAAAATACTAATTCAGTATACTCCCAAATTCATATCTTCCTTTTTGTTTCAGATACATCAACTTTGTGCTCTGCTACTCAACCTAGAACAGAATCTCCTTTGCTATTTTTCTTTTTTCTTTTCATTAATTTTTATATGTGTGATCACCAATTTCTCTGCTATTACATTTTAGTCTGTTTCTATTATTCTGATCCTTCAATTCATTGCATTACTCCGCAGTCATTCTTCAGAACCCACAACATAAATTTACTTTTTTAACTAGCAAAGAAGCCCATACAATACATTCTTTATATAGTTCTTAATATTCAGTCAGTAAATCAATGAAGTAATGTGAAAAAGCTTGTTAGTTATAAAACTTAAGCATTTATATTTTATGTGATCTTACCAATAAATGGATATAAAAACTGGAGAGTTGAAAGGATTAGATAACCTACAAGACCATACGTTTTTCTGACCAGCTCTTGATAGGTTTTGGTACTGGACAGATTTCCTGCTTTGATCAGTAATATAATGGAGTAATCTGTTAAAATATAAAATTACTGTTAAAGACAATATGAGCCAACT
>JANPWX010000011.1:9641715-9767261 GCA_024734555.1 Trochalopteron elliotii
GGGCTGTGAGACGCCGGTGCCGCCCGGCCCGCGCCCGGCACGGGCTCCCTTCAGGCGTGCTCGGAGCGGTCCGAGAAAGGGGAAGGCGGTGTGCGGGGACCTGTTGGACCGCGGTCAGATGCGCGGGTGGAGCGCTCAGGGCTCGCACGGGCGGGCGGGCGCTGTGAGACGGCGGCCCCTCCTCCGGACGGCCCCTTCACTGGAAACATTCCAGACAGTAAGCACTTCTCTGCCTTGCATTTGTGGGACTTCGAGTTTAGCCAATGCTTCTTTAAGCCGAGGGCACCAGGAAAGCTTTCTCTGTGGAATGTGTAACGAAAACCAGGTCCGATGTCGTAGCTGCTTAATTTGTGGTTGCTTTTCAATATCGGTGTTGTTGGCAAGGCCTCGCTATTCTCCTCAGGGAGGGTAATCTGCTGTAAAGAGTGATGAATCAGATAAAGAGCATACTGAGGTTCTAGTGAAAGTATGGGAAGAGGCCAAACTAAATAAAAGATGTAAAATGACAGTACTGAAAGTTTAGTTGCTAGATATCGAGCTGAAACCAAGCAGTGTCCAGCAGAAATATGCTTTGGAAATGGGGAACAAACCACACAAAGAAACATACATCTTAAACCAAAACCTGTAGGAAGTAGTAGTGGTAAAATATTGAAGGCAGTCATTAATTTTGTGAAGTATTGTCGGACAAAAATGTAGGGCCTGCAAGAGTAAAAAAATCCACCTAACTTTGGGAATTTACTCCAATTACTTGGAGGGCATAGTCAGAACATGGACCCAAAATTTTCAACAAAATTTAATCATTATGGGGAAAAAATGCCGGGGAGATGACAACTAAATAGCAGAGAAAATAGAGCATGCTAATTTCCTTTCTATAGTCTTAAAACTCCTATATTTGATAATACTTTGCTTGGGTAAACTCTGGTGGTTAAAGGAGCACATGTGCTGTGCATCAGTAATTTTGTCCTTAAAGATCTGTGATGCATATGATTTAATATGGAGAACAAAGTGCACATAAAGAGCATACATGACATTTTTAAGCACGTTAGCTTCAGTTCCTTCAAAAAAAATCTCTAATCATCTCCATGACAAGCTGCGAGCTGACGTATTCTTGTGTGACTCGTCAGATGACGTGACTCAGCAAAGAGACTTTGAGAAGCCTAAGATCCAATTCCCGTGATTTGTAGCAATGTTATTTTCTTTCTTGGAGTGTACAAAGAATTCTGTGTAAAACCAGAGAATTAAGCTGTCTTAAAGCAGAGTGTAATAAAGCATATATTAAGTTTTCAAGATAGTCTTCTACCAAACTCTCTACATTTATAGTACTGTAGGACTTTTCTCACAAGGCCTCTGTTTCTAACACTTGTGTGCTCTACAACAGTGCCCTGAATAATGTAATTCTGTTTTAATTCTTGTTTGGTGTGTGTATTAGTTACCTTAGAAAATAATTTCTGTTTTGTTCAAATACTTTCTCGTGTATAACCTTATAATTATATCAGATACATCCTTCAGGAGCTTTTTTTGACAAGTCAGGCTCCCACTATCCAGCTCTTAGCACATAAGGGGGCTGGTGCCTTAATGTGGCATCCACTTATTTAAGAGTCCTATAATTTTACTTCTGTTGGTCACACTGGCATGATTCCTAGTAGTGTTTGTAAACTTAATAGTTTTAATTAAATATAGTAACAGTGAATTAGGGAAAGGAATAGGCATTTCCCAAAAGATTGCGCAGAGATGCATTTCCTATACTATGAGAGTAATTTTTGATTACTTGGATTGCTCTGTGCTTCTTGTTGTGCTTTGGAATGTGGTTATTGTATAGAATGCTTAATACTGGTTTTAGTCCTGGCATTAAGACTTGCAGTACATTGTGAATTAAATTTCAGGGTGCACTTCAAGTCCATAATCCACTGTTTATATTATGTTCTTTGTGAGTTAACTGTAGGACACTTGTACAATTTTTTACCCCTCTAGTTGTGCTACATGATCAAGCTCTGAAGGATGCCAGCACAATTAAACCACAGGAGACAATTACAAAAAAAGCCAAACAAACAGATGGCACTTTTAAAAAAGATAGGCAAAAAGGAATTTGTGTCTAAAAAAGGAAACAGAAAGAACCATAAATTTTCATTAAATGCAGAAACATACTTGGAGGCCAAAATAAGTTAGAGCAACAACCACCAAAAAGGAATATTTATTAGTACCTTTAGTATTTGTGAGCAAAAATTCTGCAAGAGAATCCTGAAGATCCACAGAAATTTAAGGCTGGGTGGGAAGAACAATTACAATAAAAACAGAGCAGACAAAGTAAAGAGGAAGGTTTTTTGATTACTGGAGAGTATCTTGGGAAATTTTCCGAGGCAAAACACTTTCCACAAGGAGGAATAGACAGAGAATTGAATTATCAATAGAATTGAATTATCAATAGAGTGACTGGAAAATATAAGCAATAATGATTTGAGGTGATCAGATGTGTTAATCTTGGAATCATAAATTAATTTGTGGCTGGGAAAATTTTTGTTTAATGTCAGTGATACTTGTGGTGTTGGAAATGGCACATGTGACATGAATATGGCTGCCTGAAAGAACTCCAAGGATGATCCAGGAAACTGTGTACAGACATTCCTGACATCCTCACAAGGCAAGGTATATAAACTGTAATAAATAATAGGATGAGATGGCATTGAATTGTGTTAGCAGAGCTTTGTGGAGAAGCCTGCACTGTTGGAACTTCTGCTTTGCCAGTGTTACTGCTTGAGAACTAGATTTCTAAATGCCAGTGAAACCATTGGCATCTTTCACAAGCATTAAACATATTAGAGCAAACAAGACATTGAAAAAAACCAAAGAAGAGTCAATACTATAGGCTCTTTGTGTACTCCAAGAATGTCTGAATAATCTGAAACCATATAAGATTAAAGATACAAGATTAGACACAAAGCAGGCCTAGAAAAATAAGTCATGTGATGCAAATTGACATATAAAAAAAAGACTACATTTCTTTTTATGTCTGAATGAAGAAATAAAACAGAAAAAATTAGCTTTTTTTGTAAGGAATGGTTGTTATAATCACATGACACTTCAATGTCAGATTCTTTAGTCCTTTGTAAAAAGGTCAGTAACTTTTTATTTTTTAATAGTGTCTTTGGGGCAAACATATTAAAAAGGACTAATGTTTTTAACAGCAAATTAACTTAGATGTGAGATACATAACAGTCTGCCAGGAAGAGATTATGTACCATTTAAAAAAATATTTTGTTGAGAAATGAGCTTTGGTGATGCATGTGAGCAATAAGTGGAAACTGCCTGGCTGTATTGGGCCCCCTTCAAGGATGATCAGGACTACAAGGGAGTGCAGCCTTCTCATCTGACACCTGTGGCAGTCTGTGTCTGTTGCTGAGCTGATGAGCTGGTCTCCTGCAAGGTGTGTATAGAGCTCTACAGAAGCTGCTCAAAAGAATTATGGTTTGAGGAAAATGTTTGTTTATATCCTTAAACTTCTAAGCTGGCCTTTGTAAGAACCTATTTATGAAGTTAGTGGACAAAAGCTAAATAACTGACCTGGAAGTTATCAGGACAGTTTTCCCCCCTCCTGCGAGTTGAAGGATAATCTGTTTCTGATATAGAATAATCTATAATCTGTTTTGGAGAAACAGAGTCTTCAAGTTTATCATTGATAAGTCTTGTGTAGGCAGTGTTGGTAACCTCTTGTTGATGGTTATCATTGTGGATCCTGGGACTTCAGTCTTACATGATAACATTTTCTGCCTCCTGTCCTGCACTGTTATGGTCAAAGGAAGCATATGGAGGGAAAGCAAAATCTTAAACTGCAACTGGCTGTGGCTTAGTAGTTGGTTGTAGCAAATAATATACTGTTTATTTAAGTCTCACAGGAAACCAGCTAGGAGAAATTGAAGCTTTACATTTGAATTTTTCTTGCGGCAAATTTGAAATATAAACTCACTGTTTGTCTCTCTGACTCATTAACTCATGAGATCTGCAGCTGGGAAAATCAAAACTGAAATTCTTCTAGTTCCAAATAGCCACAATGAAACCTAGAGAGCAGGCACATTGCTGTTGGAGAGCTATACTAAGAACTCATGACTCTGAATTGGGAACTGCCTTGCTGTATGACACACCCTGTAACTCCTCAACTAAAGTGTGTGAGTCCAAAAAGAGCTGGTTATTTGCTTTCCCAGAAGGTTCTTTCATCTTTCTAGAAGCTTAGAAGTTTTTCCTCGTGTACTTTTGAATTGCAGCAGATCTATTGTTGTTTCTTTCCTGTAATTGAGAAAGTAATTAAGAAAATAAATAGTTGCTTAATATTTCAATTACTCGAAGATTAGTGCTGTGACAGCATGTGGGTTAGGAGCTAACTGTGCTTGTGTGTAACTAAGGGTCTAGGATTAAAGGGGATACCCTTGGACTACCCTTGGCAGGGAAAAGAGAAGTTGAACAGAGGAATCAAATGTGTCTCCTTGATTGTTTATTGGATATGAGCTGGAATTTGAGGAGGAAGTTACAAAAATCGGGGTTTGCTTGAAGTATTGCTGTAACAGATTTTAGATGAAAGGATCTTAAGAGAAGTAGGAGAACTAGCAGCAAGAAAGTAAGGCACAAGTGACTGATAACTTACCAGCCATCAGCTCACCTGGAGGCATTCAGTGTTCAGAGAACGACAGGTAAGGCCACAGAGGCATGTTTAGCAGGCTTATATTTATATTTACATTAAATTTAGAGGTGTTTTTGTGAAGTATTCTTAGTTTCTTTGCCTTATGTGTGGTATTGATTTATGCTGAGAGTAATGGCACTGTTACCCATTTGTTAGCTAAATTGATTCAGTTGTGTTTCTGAGCTGTAGCAGAAGATGCTAATACTGCATGTGCTGCTATTCTGCTGGGTGTTACTGATTCACTGGTAACCTGCACGTGCAATCCTAGAGTTTTTACTATAGTATTTTTCCAGTGCCTTAACAGATCCTATACAAAAGTAAACCAAATTTCTTTCATTACTGCTTATGTGCTTTTACTTTCAAAGGATTAATGTAGGTGTTGCAGTATTAATTTCTGCTTCTAGTCCTTGTTGTTTCAGCTCTGCTTTTTGTTCTTTCATCTTTGAATGTCTTCAGAACAAATCCTAGGCAATGGCATGATTCCCTTCCTTTTTAGGGAATATATCTTCTGTGTTTTCTCAAGTGGATGGTGAACTGATTATTTGTAGTAACATAAAAATGCTGCCCTTAATATGGTAAGCTCCTGGCTTATTTGAAAAACTAAGGTCAATTTACTCAACATTTTTCTTCTAGTTTAGAACACAATATACTGTTGAGTGTGAACAGACCCCTTTCCTCATCTTTTGACATACAAATCCTTTGCATCCCAATACACAATATAGATTCTTTCCTGAAGTTCTTTGCTTTGTTTTTAACTCCTCTTTGCAGAATGGAGTGGCTCTTGCTCAGGTATATCCTCATACAGTTAATTCCTGGACCGTCCCGTGAGGAACTCACCCAGCAAGGGTTGAGGAGCAGATCTTTCTTGCCGGGCCTTGGAATCCCGCACAGCACCAGGGGGCGCTGTGGGCCCGCGGCTCGGGCCGGGCGGGCCCCGCTGCCCACGCGGAGCCGCCGCGCGGCGAGGAGGGGCCGCCTGCACACCGCCGCACCGGCGGCTGCACAGAAATGCTCAGAGCAGCCGCTCAATCCGCTGGGGGCGTTTTGCTGTCCTCAAAATGATTTGCCAGGGATGGAAAATAAAGATAAAAAAATCAAGGGATAGAGTATTATAAAAACATGACAAAACTTATGAAGAGTAATTAAGATTATTGTGTCAGAGATTAGTCAAACCCTGTCTTTTGTTGACTTGTTCAGGACCATCTTTGTAAGCTGGCGTTCCTTACAGTTGCCTGTCCAGTTTTGAGTCGTGACCACTTTCAAACTCATGGTTCTCTCTATTTCTATGCAGAGTGGTGAGATAAGATATTGCAAATCTGATCAAGGAATTTGGAGTTTGAATGATGCTATGTAAGTATTTAACTTAATTATTGTGCAAAATGTTACAAGCAGTAAACTGATTGTAGTTTATTTATTATGTACCAAAGGGCAGAATATTTTTGCCATCCTTTTGGGAACTATGAACTCCCCATAAGTTTTCACTTCTTCATTATTTTAAAATATGATTTATAGAAACAATATTAATGATGAAATCTTGGGCAAAGAGCAGTCACTGGTGAAACTCCTAAATGCTCTATGGTATTGTACGAATATAGCAGAAGAGCTAACCAATTCCATACACCTGTAGGATGTAATGGATTACTTTGTTATGCTTCTTGTGTGTTTTTGTTATTTGTAGATGTGACACACTTGTTTGTATGTATCCTGTAGTTGATTCTGCAGTAGTGCAGGTTTGGAGTCCATTAGTAAGTGAAAGACTGATTTCTTTTGAGAAGGAGTAGAGTTTTTGTTCTGCCAAAAGGACTAGCCAGGGGAAGGAAGAAAGAGGGAAAAAACTAGAAAGGACTGTGGGAAGGGATAAGTTTTAAATGGTTGGGCCAAAAAAAGTAGGAGGCAATCAGGCTTATGAAGTATTATTTTGCTAATGACTTCCCTGCCATTTAGCTTATCTTTTAACTGCATTTGCAACCTCTTCTGTTTTTCTTTCAAAAGCATTTTCTGATTTGCCAATCCTAATATTTTATCTTAGTTAGGTGATTAAGTGCTTCCCAATCACTATTCACTTCGTAATCATATCTGATTGCTAATTTTAATCCTAAATGAAAACATTACATTGTGAAAGGCAGCCAAAAAGTATCTGGCAAGAGCTGTTGATTTTATTTTAGAGGTTGAAGAACTACATGCAAATATAGTTTCCATTGAAGTTCAGTAAAACAGTAGATCTCCTTTTAAGTACCTACTTGATATAAACCAAGAGATTTGGTAAAGATACAGAGAGCAATGTTTGGTCCAATGTACTCCTGGTATGTAGGGGCTCCATATAACATACAGAGATTTTCCATTAGCAGTAGGATGTGGATGTACCTTACAAGTCTCTCCTCTTTGTCAAAGCATATATGACAGATGGTTACAGTGACACCTTAGTTCTGTCTGCTGCTTTAAAATAGACTTGCTGTCAATTAGTTCAGACTAGGAGTGAATTTAATTTGGTTATCTATTTTTTATTGGTTACTTAATGCATATTATTATTAGCTTTTCCAACGTGTTTGTTTGTTAACATTTGGCAGAATAAATCATGACCCATAACTGAGCTTCTATCCATTAATATAGTGTGTTGAATTAGAGCAAATAAAAAAGTTGTATTTAACACTCCATTTAATTAACATCATGGAACAACAGTAAAAATGTATAGCAATATTTGCCAAAACACTGACGAGAATTAGGAATGAAAAGGATTGTATTTTCAGAAAGGTGTTTCTGATTTGAGCATATTCTTCTCTTATGTTGTTGCACATGCAGTTCACTATCTGTGCATGAGTTCCCTACTGCTAAAATGAGGACAATGATATTTTCCATTTTATGGAACTACTGTGAAGACAAATCCATTAATATTTCTTCTCAGATATTAACGTGGTACATGCTGTAGAAAACACTTCATGTAAACAACAACCAAATACCTCCCCTTCACCCCCCCCCCCCCCCCCCCCACCCTTTTTTTGAATTTGGGAAAAAAAGGAAAAATAAGTATTTTCAGTAAGAAGTTAAAGGATACTATTCCTTTGAGCATTGAGCTGACTTTTTTTCCAGTTTTGATCAGTTTGGAGAATGACTTATGTAGGAAGAAATCTGAGAGAAGTTAGAAGTTGCTAATGTGGAGCCTGCATGAAGTTGCTAAAAAGGAAATCTATGTAGGAAGAGCCTATAATTTTCATTCCTATCTTTGGACTTGGATTAATGCCCAGAATAGTGACAAATAGAGCGTCACTGGGGAAAGACAGAATAATCTGCACTGGTGATAACAACTAACTAAAGGAATGGATAACTACAATTATAACAGTAAAGTATTTGCTAATAAAAACAATCCTTTTCTATTTTCGGTAAAGATAACTGACAGGAGAGACTTTTGTAGCATTTTCAGTGGGACAAAGAAATGGAAAGGTTGATAACTGTTTGTATGTGCATCTGTGTGAATATATGCATGATATATATACACATATCTATGTTCAACAGACAAGTTCAGCTGGAGGCATTACAAAATATCCTCCACCTCAAGGCCAGAATGATACATTTTCTAGGAGAGTTACTGAAGAGGCATTGTTTTGCAGAGCTTGGCATAGCAGGTGCATATATACCTGAGAATACCATTTTCATAGAAGTAGGAGTGGCATTCAATGTGGTAGTAGTATTTATTTAATTGGTCCTCTCTGTAATTTAATCTTCTTTGTTAAAAGAAAAAATACATAGACATACCTACTCTAGTTTAAGTGTTACGTACTTCCCCACACATCTTAGTCCCATTTTGCTATTAATGGCATCCCTTCAGAATGCTGACTTTACCCTGTGTTCCTCAAGAAACTCTGCCTCACCTGCTACCCTCTTTCTGCCTTTCTTCAGAAGACCTAGGCCTACAGAAAGCCACCATATGCTGTCTGAGTTGATAATATCTTTTGAAAGAAAGGGTAATGGACTTTTCTGGCTGTCTTTGAAGCCTGAAGGAACAACATCCTATGGTTCTCATATCCCTAATTCAAAACTCAAGTCATTCTGTTTCTTTGTTTTGCAGGTAAAGTATTTATGACTGTAAGATGCAGTGGCTCTGACTTTCTTTAGGAAAGGTTTAAGGAAGTCAGGCTCTGCCAAAAGAACAACAAAAACAGGGACAAATGGAGTAAAATTGTACTATTTTGTAATAAATAATTCTATATGTGATTTTTAAAGCTTTGTTGGGCTTGTTTTTGTTTTTTTAACATGGTTGCACATATGGAAATGGAAAACAAACCATACCAGCTAGGTTTGTGTATGGAACACAATGTTACTTTACCAATGCATGAATAAAAGTTCCCCTTGTGTAAGGAGGTAATAGTTGTATTAAGTTTGTGAGTTTTGGATTCCTTGTGGTGCTTTTGAAGCATGGTTGACCTAAAAGGAATATATAATTGCAAGAAATCCACTGCCAATTCTGGCCAAAAAGCATCCAGAAACAAGACATGGGATTTGAACAGTGGACATATTATCCTTATCAAATGGAGAATTTATTTGCAGAGATGTCAGCTTTTAAGTATTCATGCCACTAATTCTCTAACCTTATGACTTTCCTTATTTATGAACATTGTTACTGTCTTATGAAAGGGTCTGTCCAGGTTGGGTCTATATTGAAAGACCAACTGACCACTGAATTCCCTTCATGTTTGTTATAACAGAAGGAAGTCCTCCAAAACGTCTTCCTTTATTATAGAAAAGTATGTTAATGCAAACATGTATGTAAAGTTAGATATGTTATTTTTTAAAGTTCTTGTGTATCCTGCACATTCTTTTCTAGTACATATAAAATCTGATTATGACTATGGAAACAATTACATTTTCTTTCAAGACTGTCACATTCTTATCTCTTCTATTTCGGGTATTCCTTACAGAGCATGTGAAGTAAAATGAAGGAATATGTAGTAAATAATTCAAGTAAAAAATAGTAAATATAAAAATTTAAAATAAGCATCTATATTTACAGGAGTAATTATCACTATGCAATCAAATATTTTAAACAATTTAACATATCTGCCTTGCTTTTACATATAAGGAGGCAGAATTATTTAAGGCAAACTCGTATATATATATTTATATATGTGTACTTACATATATTTTTATAGTAGAACCAAGGGTTAATGGATACTAGCTAGTAGAGAAATCTGCTTTTGGGCTGAAAGACTGCAGTCACTCAAACTAGTGACATTGCTGGAGAGGTAAAGACATGCTGTACCTATTAACTGCTATGAAATACCCTGTTGAAACCTGTTGTTGACACCCGTTCTTTAACAACAACAGGAGTCTGTTTGCAAGCAGAAATAGGAACATGTGATGATATGGCTGAGCAAAATACAGTTCTCCGCATTATGTGCAGTTGCTAAGGATATAAACTTATCAGTGATATCTCATTTTAGGAGTTCAAAGAATGAATAATAGCTCTGTGACTAACTATTAATGATCTGGATTGAAAATGAAGAACTGTTGGGTAACAGAAGGTAGAATCATTTTACTATATGCAGCGATGAACATTACCTTGCACAAACAGTACAGCCTTGAAGTAGGGTGGGTGGAGGTGCAGCTGGGTGGGAGGCAGAAAAGGATTGAGAGAATATGATTTATGGGTGAGAAATTTTTGCATTAGAAATTTAACACTAGAGATGCTGCAGACTGAGCTGTGAATTTCCAGATGCTCCCTGCTTTCAATTTTTGATTAATGACAGTTATTTCCACAGCAACCATTAGTGACAGTGCAGAAAGGACTGCAGCTAGGGTTTTTTCATTGTTATACATTATTGTGGATTATAAGTATTTTATTGCTTTTTGAGATGATCCTCTATCAATCCCTTTCCTCTTTTCCTCAACACGTTTTTTTACTAACATAATATATGCAAATACGCATTACAATTGCATAATCAAAAATAAGGAGCTAAACAATTTTGCCCAGGGTTTCTAAATGTTGATTCTGTAGCATAGCAGTAGAGATAGCACATTATTCAAATGCTTTAAAAATTATTTTAAGATTCCTGGTGCTGCCTTTTAAGTACAACTGATTATAAAATTGGAAACATCTGCAGGATTGGGGTGATGGCAGAATTGAGGTGGGGACAGTAGGTTACTGGTGCAGTTAGAATCATAGAATCCTTAAGGCTGGAAAAGACACCCAAGATTATTCAGTCCAGCCTTTCACCAATCACCACCATGTCAACAGCTCACTAGATTTGGTCCAGAAGTGCACCAATGTGGTCACAGTCATTATAGGTACGGTAAGCATAGGTTTGATAAAGCCAAGAAATACATGTTATGAAGGAATTGAGTATCTCAATTCCTGTTACAGACAAGAGATGGAATTGCATGAGGAATTATAGTAGGTTATTTCCACTTAAGTGTTTTGTTATTATTCTGTGAATAGTTATTGTTGAACCATAATATGATAGTAACAGCTTGTCTTACTACTTTCTCCTCAGTCAGTATTATTTGCAAAATAAATATTTAGTAGTCCTCATCTACAGTGCCAATTCAGAAAGGAACACTTGCATTAATCATTTTTTTCTTGCTGTATCCTCCAGCAGCAAAAAATTATGTCCAAGGAGTTCTCTGCCATGCTGGTAACTGCTGTGTCACTCCTTTCCCGTGGTGCATCTCTGTGTGAAGGGACTGCACACTGTTGAAGCGAGTAGCAGTGAGCTGTTGCATTACCACACCAGCACACGAGAGTGCAGTGTAGCGGCTGCACAGCCAAGGATGTCAGAGCCCAGAACACAAACATAACTGATATAACTCATTTTAGGTGCAGGAGCCTCATAAGTTTCTTTACAAATAACAAGAAAGACTTCAAACTGTCTCAGTAGATATTATAAATTAGCAATGTTATTTTTGTTGTTGTTTTTCACCTGTCTTGAATTTGCATTTTGTCTGTGTGTGTAAAATTTATTTTAAAAATTACTTCGTTCATTTTTTCTTCTCATATTGTAGGCTACGTCAGTCACAGTTTCCATATTTATTTGGAAGCTGTGTGTTTTAATAAATTTCACTGCATTACATTTTTAAATTGATGTTTAATAATATAAGCAAATACTTATTTCACTTAAGATTAACACAGCCTACAAAGGAAATACCTAGTATGGCACATTTTAAAAGCATTTCCTTGTGGACTTTCTTTTAAATAGCTGTTTCTTAAAATTTTTATTTCCTGTAAACTAACAGCAGCTTTTTTATGTGCAGCATTTTGTGGTGTTAAGACATTTAGTTTAGTCCTGCAACACACAGGTTGCAGTACCTACATAGGCATAAATACTCTGAGTGAGCACAGAATGACACCCAGCCAGTGTAAAATGCCTGCTACAGTACTTGTCAACTAACTTATAAATAGCAAGGGATCAATTTATACAGTATGAATCCAGTTATTGGTTAGCCTTGGCTCCTGAAGTATAGGTTACCTTTTACCCTGCTAATTGCATACATTTAACAAAATGAAACAAAATGAGATTTTGTTTAACAAAATGAAATTCTCTACGGCTTGAGCTAGATGGAGAAGGACCTTTTGAACAATGCATCCTTGACAGCAGAACTCTGCTTAGTATTGTAGAAGTTGACCTGGTCCTTCCTGAGCTGCCTGAAAACACTTATGGTATGGGGTATTAAAAAAAACACATTTTCACAAGGATATTTCTTGGGTTGTTACTTAGTTTCTCCCCTTACATCACCAATCTGAATGGACCAGGGAGTGGGCTTTTTTCTTTCTTTTAATTTTTTTTAAATTGCACTTACCTTTAGTTCTGTTTGGTCCAAAGGTCAATAAACGGAGTTAAAACTCCAGTGACACAGACCTTGATGGTGCACCTAAACTAACATGCAGAAAATCCTGATTCCAGAAATGTGACATCACTAAGTTCAACTATTTCTCTGGATAATGCTCTTAAAAGTACATACGTAATTGTATGTGACCTAAGTTAACTAAAAAGTGGGATTATGAATAGTAAAACTCTTTGGTCTCATAACAAGGATCCATAGCCTATAGAGTCAGAATTTGGGCATGTTCCTTACATGCTTTATTAGCAGCTCAAAGCAGAAAAAGTAGCTCATGACACAGTTTTATTTGCTTTCAGAAGGAGTCTTAAAATTTTGGCTTCTTGTTTCAAAACTAGTATCAGAAAGAAAATTCAGCATAACCTCCTTATGTAATACAAGGTCAGTAAGTGTAAAATAATCATAGTGTCTTAGATTTATATTTCAGATGTTTGCTTTAAAGCACTTATACTCTGCTTCCAGATTTCTGTGTGTTTGTGGAGGCCCAGTTCTGTCAAAAGGGAAATGGTGATAAAATATGCATAGTATTGTTAATAGTACAAAGATAACCCAGTTCAAAACCCTCTTTAGAAATTCCAGGACACACTAACTTAAGCCTGTCTTTAGATAGTTCCTATTTTAAATCCGTGTGCTCTCAGATAAGATTTTATAGTAGATGAAATTTTTTGTCGAAAACTTGATTTTTATTGTTATATATATTAAAAATGCTTCTATTCCTTCTGCTAGGCTTTTTCTGCTCAGTTATAAGCATGTATAAAGTGTCAGTTTTCTGCTATAGTAGATAGAAATTTTCTGCACTTGTAGTCTACTGCCAGTGGTGCAGCTACTGGCAGTAGATAATGTTTTAAGCATTTGCATCAGTGAGCACATTTTACAGGCACTTTGAGCTATCCTACCATGCATTTGAAGGAAACATTGTGTCTCTTTTGACCACAAATTGAATTTGCTTGCAGGTCTCCATTTTATAAAATATAAAAAGATTTCTGCCAAATATAGTTTTGTGTTTTAAAGTCTCTCTTCCTAAGATGAACTCAAAAGCATTTTTAATCAGAAAAACCCTTGCTTTTCTATAAAAAAAGGGAGATTCAGTGTGGGATATGGATACGGGGGGGGAACAAGGATTGACCTGTAGAATTATTTTTAAGTTTGTAAAACTACATAAAATTCAAACCCAGAAGTTGGTAGGAATTAAAAATTATTTTTATTTTGCAAGATAAATTTGTCTGTTCCCCTCTTAGCCCATTTTTAAAATTATATTATTCAAATCAACTCTCTTCTGCTATCCCATTAGGTGCTGTGTCGTGAATTGTAAAGTTCTGGCAGATCCAGTGCTAAGTGCTATTTTTCACCTTCTCCCATTAAAACTGACAAGAAACAAATATATTGAGAAAGGAGTTTAAGGATATGGGAAAGTTAATTTTGTTTTAATTTTGGAGGCTATCATTAATTGTTTCTTTTTTCACATGGATTCATTTAGCTATGTGCAGGCATCACTTACCAGGTCTAAGAAACTGCAAATATGGGAGTGGTAGCCTAGAGAAGAGGGAGTGGGCACACTGGAATTTTTTCAGTTTCTGGAGTATATTAAAATAGGCATATTAAAGGCATAGCATGTTTAAAAAGACTGGTTTGTGTAGGATGTTGCAGAATGTTTTGGGTTTAAACTATCATTGTAAGACAAACCTTCACGCAAAATGCTGTATGTTTTTTGCCCATGATGATTTAATCTCTGGAAAAAAAGCCCAATGTATTGTCACAAATTAGTGAGATTTCAGTGAACAATGAATAAACAAATAGCTTTCCATGTTCTCGTGTGCTCTGCAATGTCTGGTCTAGTGGTGTCAGAAGTTTATGGGTCCACTCCTTTTTCTGCTTCTTAGAGCACTAGTGGTCTTTTGAAATTCTGCCAATCCTGTATCTAGGTCTGTCCTCTCTCTCTGTGTCCTGTAGGGGTTTTGAAGTTCCATTCCTAGGAAGATTTATTTGTGTAATCCTATTAAGAATTTTGTGTTTTTACTGTTCAGTAATGTCATGCTTAACTTTCTTAAAGTTAATGGATCTGGAACACAGCACGAAAAATTTTAATATATCCATATTTTATAGGTAGAAAAACTTTTAGACCAGACTCTTACACTCCTGAAGCTATTGAAGTCACTTGTTTGCTGTAAAAAGGTGCATTTCCTTTCACAAGTTCCAAATTTAAAATTCTTTAGCTTTTAGAATTAAAACTGCTTCTCATTTAAGTTAAAAAACAAGTATGATCTAATTTCTTTATGAATCAAGATCTGTTCATAAATGTTTTTGCAGTACCTTTTGAAATCTTTGCAAAACCTTTTGTGCTCCTTGATAAGTAACATCTGTATGTGAAATTCATACGCCTCATGACTTGTGAAACTTTCTTGTCAAACTGACTTTCGTAATGCATTTTTTTAACATGAGTGTTTCACTTTTATACTCTAAAAATGAAACTACTTGTAAAGTGGACTCCACATGGTGTTTCCATTCTGTAGTAGAGAGTGGGTTTTCACCTGCTAGAGTTCCTGGCTCTAATGTAAAGAGAATAGGGAGAAAACAAAGGGATTGTGTCAGCAATCTGTTGGCTAACCCAGTAAACAGAGATGGAAATGTCAGCAGCCTATCTGCCAGGAGGGATGAATCACTTGTGTCCCTGTCTGGGGCAAATCAGGATGGAGTGAGCTGATTTGCCTGACCATGTGCCCAGAGGTGCTGTCCTGGAAGGGAAACTGGCTGTTGGCTGATAGCTGCCAGGTTAACCTGTAATCTTTTTTCAGATGGTACCACAAGCAAATGAATTGTCTAAGAGAAGGAGAGGATGGTAGAATGATAAAATCCAAACATAAGTTACACTGAGGCAGAATTCTTCAATAATGAGATGTATATGATTTAGAGAAATATCTGTTAATATGTAAAGCTGTTCTACTGGTGAAAAAAATACTGGAGTCAGGCAATTTGAGCTCCAAAGCATGTAATCTCATGTGCATAAAATACCATTGAATCCAAAGAGATGTTTCTATGTATGGGGTTTTTTTAAAACTTCTAATTCTTGCTATTTTATGTTTCTTGAAGGGATTTTGATTGTTATTTTTTTCTTTCAGAGTTCTACTAGTAATTCTAATAACTCCTCCTTGTGAGAGTAAAATAAGTTGTGTAAATCATAGTAAATAGAGTGATTTTACAGGGCTGTAGCTCATATGCAGATATTCTGAGATTGGGCATTAGACTTTGCATCTACTACAAGATTATGACATTGAAGAGAATAGTATGCAAGCCATATTATCTCACTGCATTTTAAGAATGTAAAAAGAATATCTTCTGCATATAATAGGTAGATGATAATCACATTGCTTCAGTATTCAGTTGTATTGTTGGTATGTGAAACACGGTGTTCATTTGTCATTATTTAAGGTCTGAAATTCCTTGAATCTTTGTTTTGCTTTGTTTTTTGGGGGGAGTCTTATTGCTTTGAACTTTTCAACTTCTTCTCTTTTCTTCTTGAGAGAGTGTGCCAGAATGTGATGCAGGACCATGCTCCAGGCTATGATAAATGGGTCTGTGTTACTGTTGGCCAAAACCAGCCACACAGAATCTGCATGGAAATGCTCTGTTGTATTAAAAGCATCTCATTTACATTTACCTTTACCTTTGGATACCTGTATTTTATATATTACTAATTTTTGCTTTCTGTATCTCAGAAAGTCATATATGCCTATTAGAGGACTCTGCAAGGCATTTGATGTCAACACAGTTACTTGGATCAAACAAACCTGTATTCAGAAAAATGTGATGTTTGGCAAGACTTAGTTCTTAAGCTGTTTCCGTTAACTGATCAGTTATTTCAGCACCTCCAGTTCTAAACTGCTGTCTTTATTTTCTATTCTATGATTTTACCCAGTGTCAGTGTCAAAGTAAAAGCATATATTTATATGTCTGGTGTCTTTCATGCTTTGAAAATACTTTGTATTAATGAGGGCAAAAGATCTGAGTAGGTGCTAATTAGAACAACAAAGAAATCACAACAATACAAAGACAAATTAAGAATAATATAAGGAGCAGAAAGTACATAAATGTATAGTAAAGAAATAATAATATTTCTTTGCTAATGGTGACCTATTCTTCTACATTCCTTTAATGCACTAAGATCAGATATTTATGTAATCAGATAATGCATTTGTATTTTTGAATAATATTTGCATTTTAAATACACGTTCACAAAGAATGGCAATACATACTTAATTTTAAAAGCAGGTTAGTGTCCTGTGACTACTCTATTTCCCATCCTTCATCTTTATCAGTTATTCCTTTTATGAATACTATAGTCTGTGGAAGCAGAAATCTTGTGTTTATAGTATTGAGTACTTGTCTGTAGAATGCCACATTTTGTCATGAAAATAATTTATGTGCCTTACATAGAACAAGTAGACTTTCCATAGGGAACACTTCTTTACGTAGATGTTACATATATTTGTAGAACACATACATTTGGACTCTGAACACAGATGGAAGTAAAGAAATACATAACAGTCACAGCCAAGAGTCTGAAGTCCTGTAGAGGAGCTGGTACAGGGATACAATCCTCTTCATTTCAGCATCTGTGCTTTAACTAGAAAGCCATCCTTTGTAGCAGTGACATGGATGGAACTAAATTTACTTAATATATTAAGTTCTTGCACCTTTGTATTCCAGAACATTTTTCAGGAGATGAAGAAGTATAAATTACTTGGGTTTGTTGCCTTCCTTTTAAAATGAGTGTTACTATGCCTGTTGGTCCTTTGGCAGTTTTTCCTGTGCTTTCCTGTGTTTGGTTTACAAGTTCTTTGAAACAGAAATTATTTTGATCTGTATCACCTTTCTGCCCGTAATAATCATCATGTTCAATGACTAACAGCAAATCCGTCTAGTTAAATAGTAGAAGATGCAAATACAATGAAAAAGAATTGCTGTCAGAGGAAAAGAGTAATGAGTTTGTCTCTGTAAATACTGATGTTTGAAAGTCACCTTTTATGTGGAGTGTTTGTCTGTTGCAAGATGAGTGTCTGGATTTTTAATGAATTCCATACGATAATACACAGGTTGCTTAGTTCATCAACTCACAGCTTATCTCTTACTTGTAGAATGTCCTGTGAAATTACACTTTCTGTACATGGTTTATAATTTGAAAGGAATTGCCCAGCCTAATCTCCTGAATTGTTTACCCCTGCTGTTCTTGTGTATTTTTGCGTATGTTTTAGAATCTGTCTGTGGTTTGTTTTATTCTAAAAAATGAATACTAATTATCTGCTGTTATTTTGAGTTCTGATGTGGCTTTGTATTAAATATTAGTTAATGCGTAACTGGGTTTTTTTCACAGAAATTCAAGGAAAATAAGAGTCTGTTCTTTCACACTTGTTTAAATTTTAATTGCCTTTTCAAGTAACAAACAAGCTTCAAGCTAAGACTTGCAGATGTTGAAAACTAGGTCATCTTGTTTATGCACAAACTCTGCTTGCTGTACTGCAGAGTTATGGTCTATAAAAACACATTAGAAGGATTTTACTAAGATTAGGAAAGTCAATAAAAATTTTAGAGTATCTTTATTGCAAGTTGCCGTGAAATAACCATTATTTTTTATTAGTTATTGACCTACTGTAATTCTGGTTTTTACTTGATTGGATTTATTTTATTAATCCAGAATATGAGAGTTAATTTTTAAGGAGACTCTTCACTAAATATGTAAGGCGTGGAATCAAACACTGGTATTTAACCAGAATTGATCCCATGGTTTCCATAATTTGAAATCATTTGTAGGGTACCTTTACACAGGTCACCACGAAGAGAACAGGGTTGTGCAAGACCACATAATCATATGTGGTCATACCACATCATAATACAGAGCCATCTTTTTTAGCCATGAAATTAATTTAGAATATGGTGATTTAAAGATCCTTCTGTCACCTCATGTTAGACCATATGCCATCAGCCATGCAGTTTGCTAAAATGGTGCATAAACAGGCCAACAGTTTTTCTCTTCATTGGAAAATCTTGTATTTGACCATTAATCAGAAGTAGAGGCTAAGTGGTAAAATGGTGACATCACAACTACACATGAAAAAGATCTTTAATGTTACAGCAGCAGTTTGTACTCAGTTTATAATGATTTTTAGATTTAAGCTGTCACTTATTGAGAGAGAGTAAAAAATTTCAGGATCACATACGGTAAACTAGAGTAAACGCAAAGGCATGGTGAGATTTTTGAAAATTTTGTTCTTCCTTATCTGTTCTGCCTGGTCACAGCCAGCATCATCAGTGAATTGCTTCTAGTGAGTTAAAATGCAGCCTGGTTTCCTAGTGAAGACCTACATGCAGTTAGGTTTTGTTTTCTTTCTGGGAATCTCTTACATTTTATGGCAGTAGTATTAAAGATATTAAGAAAAACCTGTTGTATTTCAGAGCTTTTTATGTCATCTTGGTAAATAGCTCAAGATTAGAGCTTCATTAACCCCTACTAATATCCAGTCTTGTTCAGAATAAGTAACACAAAACTGTATGAGACCTTAGAGAAAATTGTTAATGTTCTATTAGTCCTTACTCTTCTATATTATTTATCTCAGATTCTGTAAATGAGCAGAGTGCTCATGCTACTGTCCATATTAATATGAATTCAAGAGCCTCAGTGTTTGTCTCCAAGACTTACCTTCCTTTTGTAATTTTTATATTTCGTATTTGTCATCTTTTTATTACTCAGAAATAGGGTAAAAATAGTTACCCTGGAATCTTACTGTAGTGCTTGGTAGGTTGAGTATGTTGTCCACATGAAAGGCTCTCTCTGTTTTCCTGCTTGATATCTTCCTGTCTGCTTCTGCTTTACAGACATGAATGTATGTAAATAGATGATCTTACACTATTTGTGTTTAATTTTATTCTGTCACTTTTTGGTTGTGTGTGGGTGTACTCAAAACAGTGGAATTTTAAACTCAGTGGGGTGATAGAAGAGAAGTGGAGAAAGCTGATTTTGTTATTTAGAACATTGCTCACTTAGAAAATTCATTTTATTATTTGAGATGATATTTGCAAATATTACTAGGCTAGGTTGATAGAGTTCTATTTTTTACCAGATGACTGGGTTTTTAACAAAACCTTTTCTTTATGACAAATAGCTATCTCCTTTAAAGCTAAATAACTGAAAACTGGAAAGGATCCTCTTTTCATCTGAAATTTGCTGTGTTTCAATATGAATAACACTGTAGTTAGTAAATAATTACCAGTTTTGATGTCACTGCTTTCACTTTTCTTTGTGCACTGGATTCCTTGACTTCACTACATGGCCTGCTATGAATCCTGAATCTTTCTCTCCCTTCTTTCCCCTACTTCATCATGAGGGAAGAAATAACATTTCCTTGTTATTTTATTCATCACTCCTTTACAGATCAAGACAGATTATAAAGAATATTATTTAAGAGCACGTTTAATAGCAGCCACATAACTCTCCAAGGATTAAAGCAGAATTTAACCCTTGCTAGCATTTTATTGACATCTAACCCATGATTGTTTTTGTTCATTTATGCACAGATCTCAATTGCATCACTTCAGTAGTTATACAATACAGTCTGTACTAATGACAAAAGTGATTGTAAAGGATCTCTTAATCTCATCTCTTTTGGAGTTATTAAAACAACTACACAGATATTGTTGATCATACTGGCACCTATGTCAGATGCTAGATTGGAATTGGAGGTACAGGTGATATGTTTTCCTGGAACAATTAGTACAGTTTGAAAAGTAGCATTTGGTCATAGAAGTCCCTTTTATGGATCTGAAGGAGAACAACAAACTTCAAAATTGAGTGCCATTGAGAATAATTGGTCTCAGATCATGTGAGAAAGGAAATAGGTGATAACTGTGGAGAGCAGCACAGAGAGAGGATATAAACAGGGAATAGAGATGCCAAGATTATCATTTACTTGGGGAGAGTAATGGGTAAGTTGTAGCCTGTGGAACAAGAACATGTTTCAGTCAGCACCAGTAAAAAAACCAGAAATATCTTAGCTTTGTCTTCAAATTCTGTTTCTGGAATTTGAATTTGCTAGGGAAGGGAAATAAACCAAACCACACAATTTAGTGAATGATTTACTTAAATTTGCCCAATTTACAGTCCAAGCAAATATAATTTGTGTAAGCAGCACTGAAGCAACGCTATTATTTTAGTGAATTTAAAGACATTGTCTTCAGAGAAGACTTATAGTTGTTCAAGTTCTTCTCAAACTACATTTTGTGTATTGTATATTAATGTATAGCAAAGAAAATACAAGACTATTAAATTAGCTGGGATTTTTTGTTTGCTGGGAGGTTTTGTTTCAGATTTTTTTTCCTTTTTACTGTTCTGGGAGGAATATCTTGATGGTATTTGTCTTGCAACTGTTGGCTTGCTTTAGAGACTGTTTAGCTAAGTAAGTTCTGTGCCACTGATCACAACCCTTTGACACCTGCCATTCAGCCAGTTCTTAATCCACCTCATCGTCCACTTGTCCAGCCTGCACTTTCTGAGCTTGCCTTGGAGGAGGGGGAGGAACAGTGTCAAAAGTCTTGCTGAAGTCCAGGTAGAAAACATCCACTGCTCTCTCCTTGTCTATCCAGTCACTTGTCATTGTATAATGCAATTAAATTAGAGAAGCATGATTTCTTTTGTTTGTTGTCACCTTTGTGTAACATTGCTGAAACTTTATGAAATTTCCTGAACTGCATTTTGTATATGTTTACATAATGCATGCCCATAATGAGAAATGGCAAAGTTATCTATAACTGTAGAAATTTATTTAATTTGATATTGTCATTGTGTGAAGCCTTTTTAGACTATAATTGTATTCAGATATCACACCAACACCAGTTAGGAGACTACAACTGGTGGAGAATTATAATAAGAATTTTAGTTCAAAACCATGTCCCATATGTAGAATTGGGATTTGTAAACAATACTTACTGAACTGAGCAAAAAACCTTGGAGTAATGCCCCTGTAAGATTAGTAGATCAAAATTTGTGTCTTAATTTTGTGGGAGGCTTCCATTTCTGATGATACATTTCACTGAGATTAATCAATACCCCATAATGTAACTGAGACAACACCCATAAAGGAGCAGAAACAATTCAGGTGGATTGTATAAATAAATAAATATAATATATAGATACAAATGGAGATTTTTTCTTAGCTAAATCTGTGTCATATTTGAATTTGTGTATCTGTTATAGTACTTTATAGAAGTGCAAGAAGGCGTTCTCATTTTGACCTGATAGATATAATAATTTTTTGCATGGAGGAAGGCAAAATTTTGGCTCACCAGGCTACCAAGCTAGTCTTCTATGAAAATACTTAATGTCAGCATTAAAATAAGAATATTATTGTATTTACTACCAATTACTGCCCCTCCACATCCCCTTCTTCGAATCAGCTACACTGGAGGTAAAAGTGACCCAAAAGAGGTCTTCTGCTGATCTTGTTCTCCCTGTGACATAGCTTTGCACCTGGGCAGATTCATTCAAGGACTCAAACCAGCAGTATATCTGCAATACTTTCATGTCTATCAACTGCTAAGATTATCTTTGTCTGGGTAAACAGCCAAAAGTTCTGTACACTTTTTTCTGTCTGAAAATACATCCCAGATGTACATTAGAAAATGATTTTTTTTCCTCTTGAAAAGTATTTTGGAGGGACATCATAAGCTATTGACAAGTACTCTCTATGGCTATTTTTTTCTCATTTTCTTAAGTGAAGATGCGTATTTAACTTTAGCTAGCCCATAAAGATTCCAGGTTTCCTTTCCAAGAATAAAGCTGAATCCTCAATCCTGCTTAAAAAAAAATGTGAATCTTTACCACAATACTTTCACAAGTGACACACATTGTGGCCCTAACAGTGATAGTTTAAAATGCTATTTTCCCCTCCTTTGAGTCCATTTAATTGTTTTTATTAAAACACCCTAAATACTTTTTGCTAAGAAATAACCAGAGTTTTGATTTCCAACTGTTAAAAAAGCAAATGTTTTAGACATGATGTCTCCATACTAGTGTATTACTTCTATCTAGTAGGACTATTCCTATGAAAGCATCTCAGAGTCTCACAGCTTTGCAAATATTCATTATCATCAGAGTTGAGGAAAAGTGTCTTGATGGATTGCACTGAAATAAATTATCTGTATACAAAATAGAATCAATGTTTTACTGTTAATTTTATAAATAGTTTCCACAATTCATGACTAGGGAGAGATTTTTATTAGAATAAGAACAAATAAAGGACATGAAGTGTGATAGAAGTTTGGGAATTTCTACCAGGGACCAACATTTCATGACACTGTTGAAGTTAATGACCAATTAAACTAATATAATTTCATTATATTGTTGTGTATTAATGTAACAATATTCCACACAGAATAGAAAGAGCTGTTTGCATTTCAAAGCCATATTTAAGCACATTTAAGATTCTTTTTTCTTTGATGGTTATAATTTGCTGGCAAGTTTTATGTATCTGTAGGAAAACACTTTTGATGTTTGTACCATTGCAGATGCCATTTGGACTTTACCTTTACATTGGCACTTGCTCTATGCCATGTACAATTTAACTGGCAGCCAAAGCAGTAATAAAGTTGTTACTCAGCACCTCATGACTGATCTTTCTTCCTGTGTTTGAAAAAGAGTATTTTTTTTCTTTTTTTTTAAATTACACTAATTTATTATGCAGTTAACTCATAATTTATAACTAAATTGTTATTTGTTTCAAAGTGACCAAGTTTCCAGGTTATAGTATGTGTCCAACCAGAATTACTACTGTATCTTGGGTAACATTCCTTTGTGGTTACTTCTTTAGGAATTACAATACTCATTGTATATATCTTATTTACCAGGTGGTAGGTTGTATTTGTGTCTTCCATTTTTCATTCAGAAACCTTTAGGTAGTTTATATACAAATACAAGATGCTAATTTGTCTGTAATACATTGTATGGTTGATAATAAAAAAAGTGTATTGTGATATATACCCACAAGATGGCAGATTAACTTTAGCACATGTGACCTTTAGCATTTGTTGAACATTGGGTGTGGACATGAAGATTTTAGTTTATTGATGCAGAAAGCCTCTGTCTGCCTGTTAAATGGTTATATATTGGAAGGAGAGTGACTACGGGCAGAGTGCATAAGCACCTTGCTTTTGGGCAGTTGTAAGGATTAGTCAAAATTTAATCAATTTGTACCTGAGAGCATTGAAGAACTTCTAACTTCTCCTGACTTTATCAAAACTATGCCTTTTCTGCTAACCAGTTGAAAGATAAAATGTTTGCTGTTTACAAATGGTGTAGTAATTGATGGAAGAACATCTGATGTAATCTATGACACCTATGACGAGGTGTATCAGTGGAGGAGGGAAAAGCTGAGGATGTCATCTACCCCGGCATTACTGAAGCCTTTGACACTGTTTTCCACAGCATTCTCCTGGAGAAACTGGCTGCTCCTGATTTGGATGGGCATACTCTCCTCTGGGTAAAAAACTGGCTGGGTGACTTGGTCCAGAGAGTGGTGGGGAATGGAGTTAAATCCAGTTGGCTGTGGTGTTCCCCAGGGCTCACTACTGGGGCCAATACTGTTTAATATCCTTTTTGATGATCTGGGTGAAGGACTGTATCCCCAGTCAGCTTGCAGATGACACCAAGTTGGATGGGAGTGTTGATCTACTTGAGAGCAGGAAGGATCTGCAGAGGGATCTGAGCAGGCTGGATTGATGGGCCAAGGTCTATTCCAAGAGTTTCAGCAAGGCAAAGGGCCAGGTACTGCACTTGGGGCAGAAAAACCCCAGGTAGTGCCACAGGCTTGGGACAGAGTGACTGGAAATCTTTTCAGGCAGAAAAGGACCTGGGGTACACTGATGGACAGCAGCTGACCATGAGCCAGCTGTGCCCAGGTGGCCGAGAAGGCCAATGACATCCTGGCCTGTATCAGCAGTAGTGTGACCAGCAGGGCCAGAGCACTGACTGACACCCTGTACTGGGCACTGGTGAGGCCACACCTGGAATCCTGTGTTCGGTTTTGGGCCTCTCTCTCTCACAAAGACATGGAGGGGCTGGAGCATGTGCAGAGAAGGGCCAGCCCACGTGAGTAGATCCATAAGAGATCCAGGTGTCTTGTAGCTCTTGTCTGTATAGGAGAATAGAGGTCCAGCCCAATTCAACAGTGCAGCCTCAGAAAACTTACGTACCATCTCTGATGGTAAATCTAAACCACAAAACGGAATTCTGCAGCTTGCTTTCTAATCCTCACCCTCCAATTCACCCATTTCAGGGAACTTGAACCAGTCTGCATTTCTTTCCTGGGGAAACCCAGTGTGTTGGGAAGATAAAAGAAAGGAGATACTCCCACTGTGTCTTGCCTAGTGCAAGCTCCGCCTGAGGTAGGGGCATACAGCCACATCCAAGAGCTGTGAGGTGCTGCCTAATGTATGCGTAACCTGAGGTAGAGGTTAGATATCTGGGATGAGGAGGAAATACTCTGCTCCCATTCCATTTAGGCTGTCTCCTTTCTTTGCTGGGATGCATTTCACCTGCTTGTTTCATTATTTATAATGTTTACTGCTTCCCTTCACTGGTTGATGTTGTGCTAGTACTTTAGCCAGTTTCTCTGTGATTTTTGGTCTGCTGATGTTTGGAGTCAGTCCCCAAACTGGCAAAGTGCTGCAAGCTGGACATTGTTAAGAGCAGGCAAGCAATATGTAATAGTCTGTGTGCATTTTCACTGGAATAAAAGCAATGTGTGTTAACAGTTGCAGCGTATTTTAAATTCTGTAATGTCGGCATTTTCAGCTTTTGGTCATAAAACATCCTTTTTTATGATTTTATGACTAGAATTTCATTTTAAAGAGTGTGAAACATGTGAATTCATGTAGATTTTCAAGCCACTTTGTTTTATTGATTCATTTTCATAAGCCATTATTAATAAATGTGGAACTTCCTTCAGATTTATGTTTAGAAAAGGGTTGTAATTTTCTTTGGTTTCTGTTTGAATCAGGCTATTCGGAAATGTGCTGTATGCATTCAGCAGCAGCAAAACAAAGCTTTGCATTCTGGCTCATTGCCTCCATTGCAGGGGCAGACAGGTGGTGATGTCTTGTCACCATGACTACATACAGCCCTTAGGGAGGGCGCTTGTAAGATGATAGTAATTCCTGAACGGGGGAAGGGCATGAACATATTCTCCTAGCTGTGGGTTCTTTTGTATGGGTTACACATGATTACATGCCTACCCTGTCTTCCCTATTATGTGCATGTGTGCTCACTTAAATGCAGGAATGGGAAAGAATCGATCACTGCGGTGTGATAGAGGCTGCTTGCATTTGCCATTTAAAATCTTTACATGGATTGGAAAGGCAAGAGGGCAATTGCAGTTGGACTGCCTGAGCTTTTGCATTATATTGACCAAAGGTCTTCCCTGAGTCAGGCACTTCAGAAGGAAAGGTATACCTATATGCTGAGGTTAAAACATATTAGTACAGCAGTGGTTTAGGGCACTGGTCGGAATGAGAAGGGAGAACTCTGTGGCTATGACCACTTCTGACAGCAGAAAATAGACACACATGGTGGGAAATGGTAATGAGAATAAATGGGAAAAGTCCTTCATCTCAGTCTTCCCACAGTATATTCCAGCAATTTAGGTAAGAAATACGAAGTTGGGATTTGCTTAGGACACGCAGACTTTTGCTTGTGGAAGAGGTCTTCTAGCATTTTCAGTGGTGAAATATGGTTTGACCTTTTCAATGTCATAGCAGAAAAATGTGATTGCATCTTCTTTGGCTTCATATTCAAATGGGTCATAAAAGTGCCACCTAGTGAATAGCCAGTATTTTCCTTCCACATGCTTTGTGTGGCCTGACCTGGAGTGGCCTCATTTAAACTTCTGTAATTTGCCAAGACCACAGCTGGAGTTGGAGTTGCTGCAGGATACTTGTCCTTTCAATTCCACTTCTCTTTTGCAGCAATACAAGTAAACACCTCTGATACAGGAAGAAGTGAAGTGCTTGAATAAAGAGTAGGAAACTTCAGAGATCCATAAGAGAGTTACCATAACCTCAAAAGAGATAAAGGACTGTCAGACTTGAAGGGTACAGAACAAAGTAAATTAAAGCTGGGAATTTTTGTGATTTACATAAGTGAAATTTTATATTAAGGACCATACAGCTGTCACTCTGTATGTCTACTCATAATACCTGATGAAGATGGGTTGTGGGAAAGAGTTTGTTATCTGTGATATCATTCAGTGCTGGAGTTTTCAGCCTAAAGTTCAGCCAAGAATGTTGTACACAGACAACAGGAAGGTGTCCCTGTTTCGAATTAATTAATAAAGAAGGAGAGCACAGAACTCTGGGAGAGTAAAGATGGAACGAAATCCTACCTTTTTAATGGGGAATTGATTAGAGTGATTTGGCTAAATGGAACAAAGCACGCCAGCTAGTACTTCCTTGAAGAGTCTAAGTACCCGTGTTAAATGAGAGTTACTATCTGGATCTTAGTTTCCCAAGGGAAGCAGCTCTGTGTATGTTTTCAGGGCTGTGGAGCAGTGTGGGAGCAGCGGTGAGCTGCAGAGAGCAATTGGTCTCCTTTGTTCTCCATCTTCAGATGAAGCATTTCCTTCTCTCTGCTGTTTGTTCCTAATGATTCAGGAACAGAGAAAAGCAGTGACCTAGAAAATATAGGAGTATCATTTTACTGTAAAATATTTACAATCTCTAGCTTCAGCTAGACAAATTCTGCAAAATGTGGATTGAAAACAGCCAAGCCAGTAAACAGATTTGTCAGTTATATATTTTAATCTGAAGCAAAAAAAGAGCTTGTATATCCTTGTATATATGAACAGTCTGAAAAATAGAAATAGAATTGTTAAAACAAGAAATAGAGGCTCACAAAATCACTTTGAGAATTTACTACCCAGCCATCAAATTGCTCTACCTGTTTCATTAACAGCATGAATCACCCAACTAAAAAAGATTGCGTGCTATGGACAAGTATTCAGGGCTTGACTAAACAATGGGGGGCTTTGTGTCTTAGTCACTTACTAAGTTTTATGACTTGTTTTTCATGACTATCAGTAAGACGTGAAAGGTGTCAATGTCAGAGTCATGGTGAATTCAGCTCACAGTATGAAAATAGGCTAATAATGGTGGATGCAGGAACTGAGAGTTCCCCTATAGGACTGCCCAGTGGAGGCCAAGTTCCCCTTACAGCTATTTGCACTCAGTGTATATTTCCATGTATATGGGCAGAAAGTGGGATGTTGCTTCATGTCCTTATGTGGAACTCTTGAAATTCTGCTGTGTGTGAGGAACCCAGAAGGCATGGTAGAGGATGCAGGTAATTTAAATGCTACTGCTGCCTATTGCACAACCCGGATGCACCAGGTAATTTATTCTCATTCTTTGGTAAAAAAAGAAAAAAATATTATGCTAAATGGAGCAGTTATAGATTTTAAGGTTAAAATATGTAATTGAAAATACACATATATATTAGATTATAGGTTAAAATGCTGCATTATGAAGTGAAGATAACAGTAAAATAAAAACCATTGCTTGTCCTAATTTCTGAACAAACTCTGCAACACATGAATTAAGGATGTGCCTGGTGCAGATGGGAGATGTTAGTAACATCCTTTCTACACAGCACACATTCATGGAAGTGGCATATGCTCTGCCACTTTTGTCTCATCACTTTCAGAGTTTGAAAAGAATGTGCTGTTCCCCTGACTTGCAGTAGCAAAATCCCATCCAAAGAATAAATGATACCTATGATACGTGTCCTACATGTTAGGATCTGACTTTGTCAATTAAAACTACTATCCCTTTGGCCTCCTGTATATTTTTTGTGTTTATGTATTTTCTTTAGTGTTTCTTAGTTGAGAGAGAGAAAATTTATACAACTTTCACATTGCATGCTTTCACATGCTTCTCAGATCTTTCTCTGCATATTTGCATGAAGAGGTAAGATGAGGCCTTTGATATTCTGCAGAGATAAAATCTGTTATTTTTTTCTGGGTCAGTCAATTTCCTTCCTTAGATCGGAGCTGGGATCTCTGAAGTGTATACCAGGACTGAGCTTCCCGCAGTCATAAAATTAGACCCATCACTGTCATCCCCCTGTAAAAGCAACAAGAGGAAAAAGTGAAGAAGTGTAAATTTTTGTGCCTGTTCAATTCAGTCAATCAGGTCCAGATCTCTGGGAAAGAGATTCATAATACAACTTACAGTGTTTGTGTGACATAATTAAAAAACCTGTGCATGTTATCTTTGAATAGAGCTGCTTTTATATGATATGTTGTTAAACTGCTTCTTTTGGTGTGCTGGATGTGATATCACTGCATTAGGCTGAGGGAAAAAATTGCATGACCCGCTTCAATTTAGGATGACCGATTTCACTCAGTAAGACTGTACTTTGTATTTTGTGTTTGTATTTGTATTTGTACTTGTATTTTGCTGTAAGCATGTAGCTGGGGCTATGCCTTCTGAAAGCAAACCAAACACTTCTATATCAGGAAAATGGTGAGGCAGAGTGTTTGTGATCCATGTACAGACTACTATGGTTTTAGAATAAAGAGTAAATATCCCTGAGTTACTGAAATTCCTGTTATAGAAAAAAACAGTAATGCTATGTAAGCACTGGTGTGTGTTTCCTATAAAAACAATGAATACTTTTAGGGGTGATAGTGTTTTTCCTGTTACTCCTTAATGTAGGTTATGAGAAAAAAAACATTAAGTGGCTTTTATTATACAGGAAATGTACTTGAAGTGTGGAATGCTTGGGAACCAATGCCTGCTTTACTGCTATAAATTGTTCATGATATGTCTTTTCATATATGCATCAAACATCGCACTTGCTGCAGAGATGCATGTGATTTGTCTTCTCTCCTGAGAGATGGTAATTGGCTTCAATTTACTTAGGCTACTGCAGTACAATTTATTCTCTTAGCTTAGCCAAGCCTCATGTTGCAGTAGGTTTTTTTCTATGAGGGTGAGGTATTTAATTTGCAAAGTGGTGCATAGTATGTGTTACATTACAAAGATGAAGCACCTCCCTGCTCTGTGGTGTTTAGTGGAAACAGATCACAGCACTTCAACATCCTCCTTTACCTTACCTTGTCTTATTATTAAATTGTATATGAATTAATTATGATCTTTAGAAAACATCCATTGTAACATGCTCAGTAATTTGAAAACATGACTAATGAATTCTGCTTGCTATTTTCTTTATCTACTTATAATTATTTCTGTGGTTTTGAGCTTTATTCTCATAGTGTTATTCGTCTTTTCCAAGGCTTGTTTTTTTTTCTAGATAGCCAAACATTCTTCAAAATGGCAAAAAATAGAAAATAATACAAACTTAAAATAAGTGTAAGGTTTTGTTGTTAGTCCAGTAACCATTCCTGCTCAGAGTTCTTGATTTTTTTTCCATTTTATCTATCTAGATGAAGAACTAAAGAGATCATCATAAAAATCACAACAAATGGCACTTCAACAGAGTTAAGCTCTGAAATGTAAAAATCTTCAAACAATTGTGACATTTAATGTAGCAATAATAATAATAATGTATCATGTCAGTCATATACTAGTGATGAACCCTCTGGGGAAGGACTTTCCTGATTTTTAAATTCATGATTAATCTTCCAAAGGATTTAATTTTTTTTCGGTAAAGCACAGGACACAATTTATAATGGACTAAGAAGTGCTGAGTACTCCTCATTTCCTTTAATGCGTTAATGAATTTCACAGTAAATATATTTGACTACTCAGGATCCTAAATTCCCATAATGGCAGTCCCGCTTGTCTTTATTGTGGCCGGTCTGCTTCTTGGAGGAAACGGTTGGGGTTTTTTGCCACCACACACTGGTCTTTCCTCTTTTGTTAAAATTACTTCAATGCTGAATTAGCTCCAGTTAATTCTGCAAGCTCGTTACTCTTTTATGACTGTGCACATGGTAGTACTGCTGCATTAGCTCATGTGAGGCACTGGGACTTCTGGGAACACTTGCTTGGGAACAGAATTAAGCTGTGCTGCCCTATGAATTAATTTGTAATGTACTGAACAGGAATATGTCTCCTTTCTGGCCATCCATGTGGAAATTTTTTAATCTGAAAACTCATTAAGGAAAAGTACCAAGTAATGAACTTATACTAGGAGAGTGACTTAGCTCCACTGTCAGCATTACTAATGCTCTCTTTTGGGCAATACGTGACAGATAAGAAGTTTAATATAGAGTGGAAGGCATTTTGTCTGTGGTTGGACATATTGAAAATTCACCTGTACATGCATCAGTATAGTCATACAGTGAGGATTTTAGGAGCTAATAAAATAAGGAATCCTCCTTTGCTGACTGGAAAGGAGCAATCCTCCTGACAAAGGAGGACTAACAGTGGGGAAGGACTACGAGCACAATATGGTAGTAATATAAAACTGTGCTTGACTGGAATAGCCGTCACTACTACCTTGCCTAGTAGCACATGGAGAGTTCTTTCAAGTGACATTTCCATTCAAATGCATTGGAAGGATAGGAGTGGAGTAATGTGAAGTTTATTTTATACAAATTCAATTGATTTCTGTGTGAAAAGGAATAGGTAGGAGGGAAGAAGTTGTTTACAGAAGCAGCAAAGGGTAATAGGACATACCTGCCCTCAAAGTGAGCCAATTTACAGATCAGACTGAACCAAGACCCTCAGACATTTCTGCTGTACACGCCAAAAGCATTGTCGTGTTACTGCACAGTGCTTGGCAGTGAAGATGGATGCAATAACCTCGCTTTTACAGAGTACTGTGAGAGACTATAGGTTCCTGAAAATGAATGATGAACCTTCTTTCCTCATCAGAATGCCATTCCTCACTTGTTCACAGAGCAGAAGTTCTGCAGATTTTAGGTGCTGGTTTGAACAGGTAATATGAAAAAATAAGAGTAAAATGAAATTGTTGGTTTAAAGTCGGGAACCAAAGAAACAGAAAAGCTCCAAAAGTCCCTGGAAGTAAATTGAATCATTTATAAGGTTAGATGAGTTAGTCAGAGGAGCAGTGGAATAAATAATGTATGTAACTTTGACTTCAAGGATGTACATATTGACATTAACACGAGTTAGAGGATTTTCTCATTTTGGCCTGCAGGCCAGGTGCTTGTAAGTATGCCCAGAAAGCTAGGGAAGGCCATGTCTTGAGCTTTAACCCTGTGTTCCAAGAGGGCCAGAGACCATCTCCAGGATCTATGGGTAGGAGCAGGCTAAACAATTCTGCATGTCCTTAGTAAGGCATTTTTCTGATGTAGGGAAAGCCATTCATGTAAGCACACAGCTTGATTAGCACACCATGTGATGAGTGAGCAAGTGGCTCACACGTTGGGTGCAAAGCATTATAGTGAATGGAATGGCATAAAGTTGGTGATCTGTCGCTAGTGGGGTTCCACAGGGCTCCATCTTAGGCCCTGTTCTCTTCAGCATCTTCATGAAGGACTTGGATACGGGACTGGAAGGGATATTAAGCAAATTCACAGATTGTACAAAACTGGGAGGACCTCTTGACTCCCTTGAAGGCAGGAAGGGACTGCAGAGAGACCTCAACAAATCAGAGGGCTGAGCAATCACCAACCATATAAAGTTCAGCAAGGCAAAGTGCCAGGTTCTGTACCTGGGATTGGGCAACCCTGGATGTACAGACAGACTGGGGAATGAGGTGCTCTGGAGCAGTGCCACAGAGGGACCTGGGGGTTCTGTCACTGGGGAGTTGAATGTGAGTCAGCAGTGCCCTGGCAGCCAGGAGGGTCAGCCCTGTCCCGGGGTATCAGGTACAGCATGGCCAGCCAGGCAAGGGAGGGATTATCCTGCTCTGCTCTGCTCTGGGGCAGCGTCACCTTGAATATTATGTGCAGTTTTTGTCACTGCAATGTAAGAAAGATCTGAAGCTATTGGAAAGTGTCCAAAGGGGGGGGGGGGGGGTGGGAAATGAAGATGGTGAAGGGCCTTGAGGAGAAGCTGTATAAGGGGTGGCTGAGGGCACTTAGTTGAGTTTGGAGGAGACTGAGGGGCGACCTCATTGCAGTTAGAACTTGTAATGGGAAGAGGAGGGACAGTACTGATCTCTTCTGTGTGGTGGCCCGAGGGAATGGCCTGAAATTGTGTCAGGGGAGGTTTAAGTTGGATATTAGAAAAAGGCTCTTCACTCAGAGGGTGGCTGGACACTGGAATAGGCTCACCAGGGAAATGGTCACAGCACCAAACCTGACAGAGTTCGAGATTTCGACAAGGTTCTTGAGCAGGAGTTGGATTCAATGATCTTTGTGGGTCCCTTTCAACTCAGTGTTTTCTGTGAACCAGTGAAGTATGGCTCCCTTATTGGATAGTCCAACTCAGAGACAGCTGCAGCGATGGCTGATGCTCAATATATTAGAGATTTTGATAGACTGTAGTGTTACAATGTTCCATTAGTTATTTCATGGTTATATGAGCAATTTAATATTTAGCCAAAATATTGTTAATATGGCATAATATCTGCAGAAGAAGTAACACTGAAAACATGCCAGTGAGAAAACTCTGGGAATATTCTACTTATTGTAAATTTTGAAAAATAATAATATACTTTAAATTCAGTAATATGATAATGTGGTGTTTCAATGTCCTAAATCTTTCTGTCCTTGAACAGCTTAATGGCATCCATATTGAGTCAAATTGTGTTACCATTTAACATCCAGATACTTTGGTTATGAACACTACTTTTCACAGCTGAGCATCTGTGTTCTCGCTTACTTGTGAGATCAGATGAGATGGTATTTATTAATTTTGAGAATTACTGGAATAAAAAGAATCACTATGCAACCAAACCCAACTTTTATCTGTCTGCAATGAGCCCCTTGGCTAAATGTTAAATGAGACCAAACAAAAAAACTACATTGGAAAGTTTGTTTGCATTTTTAGACTCATAAAACATGGGCAGCTTTGGTAGCAGTACTGAGAAGTGCCTTTATGGCTGAGAAGGGCTTTTGAGGGTTGAGAGGATATTTGGGGGTAGAATTGTGTTGGTGTCCTGTTTTATTCCCAGACAATATGCATATAACAAAAAAGTAGAAATAAATGGAGTTTAATCAAAGTTCTCAGATTTTTTTTTAGAATAATTTTACATAGAAGTTAAAATGTGAAGAATAAGGTGTTTAGCTCTAGGGAAAAAGAAAACAATTCTTATTTGCACCAAAGTGAGTTTTTATCTTGCTTTAACCAACAGAAGGTCAGAGACAAAGCAAAATAAACACAATTAAAAAAAAAGAAATCTTTATTTTTTGGCTCATATGTAATATTGTTTGCGTTGTTTATGATAATAACAATTTCCTGCATGCATTTCACCAACACATTACAAGTCAAAAGCATTTGTAAAAGAAAGATTCTACATTTAATGTTAGCTTGTGTGTGAAACACAAAATGTCCTGATGTCCTCGATTATACAAATGTGCCATTTTTTTCTTGGGAAATATTTTATTTGTACAAGCCTAGTGCACTGTGATTCAAAAAAGAATAAGAGTAGACTATGTAAACAGACACTGCAAGATAAGCAAGGATTTAATCAACTATGAGACTACCTTGGAACTTCTGATGCAAATAGTGCTAGAAATTCGCACATTCCCCTAATGCTTTCCTTGCTATGTCCTGTAACTATTTGGAAACAAGCTGGGTTCCAGATTTACACAATTTACTTCACATTGGAATATATGCAAATATATTATTAAAACAAGATAGTCTACAAATACTCACTTTTTTTCTCATAGTGTGATGATGCCAGTTTGGAATTACTGTGGTTAGAAAATAAGTCAAGTGAATGAGGAAAGAAATATAAGAAACAGTGATCTAAACTTGAAGACACTTTTCTTACATATGGATCTGTTGCCCAATAGTATTTCTTTACATTATTTATATATGCTAACCACATTGTCAACAGGTATAACAGTTTGCAATATGGCCTATACAGTCTGATTCTACACCATATAGCAGCCACTTCAAATTTAAAATGCAAAACTAAAAAAGCTCATAAACAGCTGCAAACTATTGCTTAATGATTTGAAAGAATGAGGTCTGGTTGGACAACTTGGTTCACTTCATCACTGACACATGGCTTCCTATAGTGGAGACTGTGGGCAGTGGAAGGAGCAAGGTACAGCAGCAAAAGCATTGACATGCATCAGTGATACTCTCCTAACTATCTATGACACAGAATACAACATGTCCTGTTGAGCTCTTGCAAATTAACCATACTGTGGTACATATCTGATGCAATTCAATGTGGCAAAGCCATTTAATTCTATGCCCAAATGTGCACAACAGTATACTGTTAATATTTACATGGAAATGGGTATTTTATGGATTCACTGGATGTTGGAGATAATGAGAGAAGACAGTAATCAAAGAATAGCCCAGGAAAAAATTTTAAAAAAGAGCTGTTCAAAACAAAAGAACTCGCAGATATATTTTGGTGAAGCTATTTTTCCAGTGCAGAAACTGCACAATATTTTTTGAGCTGTAAATATTTTAACATAAACAAGAACTTGTTCATGTTTAATCATTCACACAAAAATAAGTCATTGCAGATTCCTGTAAATTAGAGGAGACTCTCCAGGCACATTAATCTGGATGCACATAATCTGGATGCAGCCATACAAGTAGTTAGAATACTTCAAATTTGAAGAGCAACCCTGAAACATGGAAGTTCTTAAAATCTTCAGCTTTGTGCAACGTCATAATTTTATTTATGGATGATTGACAAATGCAGCATGTCTACGCAAATCACTCCTAACTGTACATTATAGAGAATCTGAGAGTAGAACTCCTGGTCCTCATACCTCTTTCCCCAACATAAAACCTATTACAAAAATAGTCACATATAATAGTAAACAACCTGTGAATTAAAAAATGATAAATACACTAATACAGTTTTTGTAAAAATATGACAAATGTGGCAGTTGCATTACAAACAGTGAAGAGAATTACTGTTCTACATGTTGTGGAAATAAAAGCATCCTTTTGCACTCATTTCATGCTCCATCTTCTCTATGGAGCCACCTTTTCCGTTATTCTTAGCAGTGTCAGCTGTAGTGAAAACAGTAACCTCTTGTCAAGTTTTTTACCCTAATAACAAGAGTCACAGTCTGATGATGGAGGTTCACTGTTTTGTTATAGGCACTGACCTTAAGTGTATATATAATGTATATATATGCACACACGCGCGCGCACGCACACACACATATAGATGTGTAAAAACTGTCAGTTTGGCATCAATCTCCTGCAGGAGTCCAGCTGATGATTCATTCTCAAAGACTGTAAACAAGTTGTCCCATTAACAAAGTTCTTAGATCATTATTTTTTATTTTCCCTGATGTCTTTACCTTTGTAGTTCTTTTCTGCTTTATCTTTTTCATATTTTTCTTTTTCTGGCTTTGTTACACTGTCATAAGAGGGTGGGGAAGTTGTAGAAGAACTCTCATCTGTTTTTTCTGGAGTGGAGTTCCCTTTTAGTTTATCAATAATTATCTCTTTTATAATGTGTCCATCTCCTTCTTTGTTTTTATTTCTATTATATATACTAGACACCTGTTTAACTTTTAGCCTTAAAAGGTGACGTCTGTAAGCACGCTGAATGATGACAGCAGACACCTCCTCCTGCTTTCGTTTCAGTGTGGTTGTAATTGGTTCATAGGAGACTTTAGAGGGATTGGCTGCCATAAACCGATCTTCCATCTGTATTCTGAGGGCGTCCATCTCCCCACTTTCCCCCAATACACGCTTTGTGAAAGCAAACAAGATGTCAAGGCAGTGAATTCTGTCACCGCTCACCATGGGCAGATCCATTGCGATAAGCTGGACTTTGTTTGGCTTTGCTATGAGAAGAGGTGGATCTAATGAAGCTGCAAAATCTGACAGTTTGCTATATTCTATGAACTGTGTTGCATCGGGATCAAACTTCTCCCAGACTTCATAGAACATCTCAAAATCATCCTCGCTCAAGGGTTCAGCGCTTTCTTCAGTAGCAACACTGAAGTTCTCCAAAATCACAGCAATGTACATGTTCACCACCACCAGAAAGGATATGATAATGTAGCTGACAAAGAAGAAAATCCCAACAGACGGGTTGCCACAGTCACCTTTCACAGAGCTCCCTGGATGATCTTTATGGGGGTCACAGTCTGGCTCCCCACTGTTGAGAATTGGGGCCAGCAAACCGTCCCAGCCAGCGGACGTGGTGATCTGAAACAGGCAGATCATGCTGTTGCCAAACGTTTCAAAGTTGAACATGTCATCGATCCCAACTTCCCTCTTGACATAGGCAAAGTTGGACATGCCAAATATGGCGTAGATGAACATGACCAGGAAGAGCAGCAGCCCAATGTTGAACAAAGCAGGAAGAGACATCATCAAAGCAAAAAGCAGAGTGCGGATTCCCTTGGCGCCTTTAATGAGGCGCAGGATTCGACCGATTCTGGCAAGTCGGATGACTCTGAATAGTGTGGGAGATACAAAGTACTTCTCAATCATCTCAGCTAAGAACATACCTAGAAAAAAAAAGTGAATAATTAAAATAAAATTTTTAATTACCTATAGAAAGATTTATTTATGGTTGTCTCCAAAATAATCAGTATAAGGATTCTATAGCAAAATGTATAGCAAAATTTATACAAGTTATTACATGTTATTGAAAGCTGTTAATAAGGTGAAAGTATCCTCCCTTATGTTGAAATGCTATCCTAGAGAAGGGAAATAAGTAAAATAAAGACTGCTTGCGGCAAGTAGGTAGTTCCTGTCTAAGCTTTCAGTAGTTCTTAAAATGGTTGGGAAAGAGTTGTTTATGTCTTAGATACAGTTAATTCTTGAAACTAAGCCTGTAACCACTCTTTTATGAAGGATGACACTTAATTTCTCCAAGTTAATGATTTCTTTAATAGATCTACGTTTTATCAGCACAATCTTTCTCAGATGTGTCACTCATTTGCACCTTGGACAGTCACTAGCTTTTAACTGAAAACCTTAGTTAGCAAAAGTAAAAAAATCTGACCCATTTCACATAATTTTCAGTTTTAGTACTGAAAGGAAATCTGTGGTTAGTTGGCACATACCTCTAAACATCCCTCTTTATATTTGTACATATTAATCTAATGTGCCAAACAGTTCCATTATGTCTTTTGATGTGGAAAATGACAGTGAATCTAATGGGAGAGATAAAAAATATATGCAACGTTGCAAATATTGTATGCTAGATAGTATGAATATCTGAATCAACATGTAAGTCATCTAGGAAAAAGGAAATTCTACAATCAGTATCAACGTACTTGAAACAAATCTTCCCTATTTCTTCCACTAGTTCTTTCTTGAAAGGAAATTGCTCTTACCTACTATGGAGAGAATCACAACCACAAAATCAAAAATATTCCAGCCTATAGTGAAGTAGTAATGGCGAAGTGAAATCAATTTCAGGACAAATTCTCCAGTGAAAAGGACAATGAACACCAGGTTAATCCGGGATAAAATTGTTTCCATTTCTTTGCTCTGATCATCTGTTTCTACCATCATTGTGACCATGTTAAGGCAGATGAGTATCATGATGCTGATGTCAAATACTTGTTTGGTTACAAAATCAAAGATCATGCCTTGGAATTTGTTCTGCAAACACAAAGATGGAATACAGTTTATATAGTGAAAATAATTGTCTTTTAAAATGCCAGATGAGAAAACAGCTCCCTTCAAGATTTAGGAGTGCAGAGCAAGACCCATTCACAATACAGGCATTAATGTAAGCCAAACATATCCTGGTTTATATCTCATCCTGTTAGAGTAAATCAAGAAGTTCACCAGCGTTGGCTGAAGAGACAAGAAGGGAAACAGTGCAATAATAAGAGTAATAACAATGACAATATTATTGGGGTAAAATATGTGGTGTAAATTGATAGCCAGCAAGAGTACCAGCCGAATAGAAACTAATTTTTTTATCTTTGTTCTCAGATAGTTTTAGAATGCCTCTTTCTTCCTTAAACTAATTGTGCTTGGTGAGATCATTGGGCTGCTGAAGATACATGTCTCAAATACATCATGACTGTAATATCCTAGTTTTTCTTTAGTACTTAGCTCAATGTTTTTTGCCATATGTCTCTCCTTAGAAAGTCTATTTTTAACTACTTAGTGCATAAGGTGCAACAAATATTTCATTTTTTCAAACAGTGTAGGAGTTCGGTAAATAACAAGAGTAGTGTCTTATCTTAGAGACAAATTTATCCTAGTCTATGCTTTACTCCCTAGGATATTCTTTTATTCTCTAAGATTTTCTGCATCTGTCCTTCCCATTAGGTTACCAGTGCCCCTTTCTGTCTTCAGCAGCAAGGGCCAGTGCATCCCCATTTCCTACAAATTCTCTGTGAGGAGAAAAAACAGAAAAATGAAGTTTATCCCTGGTAACAAGAACCAATACATGATCCAATCAATTGTGGTTTTCCAGGACATAGGCAGAGAATTTTGAAATTTATCATATTAACATTATTAAATCATTTTGTTCATACGTCAGTGTGTATGTTTTTAAACAGAATGTGAATGATCTAATCTGATGGATTCAAAAAGGGACAATTTCTACCTTTACAAGAAAATAAATGGGAAAAATATTTTATTTCCAGAGTTATAACCTTATATTGTGGACAAGATCATATTCCCAAATGAGTATTTAATATTAGGGTTGTAAAAATCAAATCAGTCATACCACTGGCCTCGGTATAGGTTTCTGTGGCTTTTTGGATCCCAGTTTTTTCATTGCATTGTAATATTTCTTCTGTTCTTCTGTCATAAATATATCCTGACCTCCAAAGTAAAGAAATAATATCAAAATTAATTAGTATCATGTCCACACATAAAACATATAACTACAGTATGTCTCTCTGTAATATAATATTAAAATTATATTTAATTTATATAAAAATGGAAGGGTTTTTTTCTGGTGTTTATAGTGTGGATGCTCATATACATTCCTAACACACAGGAAAAGCCCATTATTGGTGCCTTGTCAGCTTGACAGTTGAGTTTTTCCAATGTCTTCATGCTCACTTTTGCTGAAATGGCTAAAAGCACTCTTGCTGTACAGATGCTGTTCAATAACTTGCTGATTAGGATATGTTTAGTGAATAGGAGCATGACTAGTGCCTTACATGTCTTATCTTCTGTATGGAGTTTTAGGATTACAGCTAGACAGGTCTAAAACAGGCATAACTTTGAGGCACAAGTTGTGTTAGGAGAGTGTATTAGTATCTAATCCATAGGTTTTAACAGCAAACACCCCCCCCCACACGTTTCATGTAAAATTAAGAAAAGTAATTCATGTCATGCCATAGCAAATTAAAACACCACTGGAACTTTGACAAACTCAAATCAGCCTTTGTTTGCAGATGCAAATGCTGCCAGTCAGATGTGCAACTGACTGACTGACTTCCAGTGTAAGTAAATTGTGCTTATTGATGAATCTGCACTAAGTCAGATGGAAGCACAATGTCAATGTCACCGTCTGCTAAACTGGCTACCACAGCCTGAAGCACCACAAAATTGATAGCAACCCCAGATGTGTTTATGACTCTTAGGAATCTAAAAGATATTTGCGCAAGAAAAAAATTCTGTAGTTCGCAGTTGTCTTTTATTCTGTCTGGTATTGCTGGTTTTTAATTGGTGATTGGAAAAAAACCAAATAATATGAAACTGCTTTTTCACAGCACACAAAAATTTAGAATGACCCTGGTATTTGAAAATTAAAAACTGTGAGACTTCAAAATATTTTAAATATTATTATTTCTATTTTTATGTTTTTAAGTTCTTTAAAACTGAACTGTATGCATTATCAATACAATTATTTTAAATATACTTGTATGTCAAAAGTATACAGAAAGAAACCACCATTCCCTGTATATCTTTGCTTTATTACTGATAAGAAATTATAGATTGTATTTGTGTCTGATGAATTCATCTCAATTCCCATAAAAGTGTTAGAAAAAAAAGCCCTTATGTACACATTTTGACTTTTATCTATTAGCCTATTCATTTGAGGTCTATTTGACTTACTCTTAACTTACTGTTTAATCAGTTTACAGATCTATTATTCATTGTATGAACACAATGCCATATTGTGTCTTCATTAAGTGTCAAGAGTTTCTAAGAATAATTATAATTAATGTACCTTAATTTATCTTAATTCTTTAGAGTTAATTGAAGAAGAAATTATTTCATGCCAGATAGTACTGCATCTAATCAAACCAATAATTCACATTCACTTTTCCTGTCTTCATTGCAACTGTTTACTCAATTTGCAAATTATTATGAACCAACTTTTCACTAGTCAAAATGCTAAAAATGAAAAGTTCAGAATGGCATCCACAGATTTTAGCACAGATTATTATTATTAAAAAAGATATACTTTATTTAAGGTCTTGAAATGCCTTTTGATTTTTATTAGCCTTACAGAAATAACTTAGTAATTCATTATACCTAGTAATTCATGCCAATATGGAAATATTTTAAATACTTATCTTCTTTTTTTGTTGGTTGAAGTTGTCTATAATAACACCAATGAAAAGGTTCAAGGTAAAAAATGATCCAAATATGATAAAGATGACAAAATAGAGATACATATACAAGTTGTCCTCATACTTAGGTTGATCTTTTACCTACAAAATACAAAAAAATTTATTCCCAATGAGAATTCTAGATGTAAAAAGCAATACATATAATTTAGAATTAGGAATATGCCATCTCACATAGAAAAGCTATGACCAGCACTAATTTATTAAAAAGATTCAACTCATCCATTCCAATCAATATTTGGAAAACTGGAAGCTGACAGAATTATTGCTCACATGGAATTTTTAAGTAAATGTGCCCATAGATATATTTGTGTATGTACATATATAAACAGTTCCTAATATAGAAGAAAGAAGCAATGTGGGATGCAGAGCAGTCATTAATACTTAAAATTTTAATAGCAGAAATCTAAATATTTTATATTGTGTTCAGTATATTATCATGCAACAGAATCAATAAATTTTACTATCGCCTAAATCTCCCTGGAACTCTTTTGGTCTTGCATGAGTGTTCTTACACCCAGCTAGGAACAGATATTTTCAATAAACTTCTAGTGAATGTATGTTCTGTAAAATCCATTAAATTGAGGAAGTTTTGAAGGAAGATTTTGTTACTGTCTCTATTTTTCTGGATGCCACATCCTAGCATCTGCAGCTCTACAGCACAACAAGCTTAAGTGTAGGAATGCTAAAGATAGAGAAACAGGACATTTTACTCTCAGAGACAATATCATTAACATAACTATTTGTATAAGTTAAACAGAGTAATAGTTCTGTAGCCAAAATAAAATTCTAATCCCCACAAAGCTTAACAGGTGATCTTCAACCTTAAAATCTAATTGCACTTAAATATCAAGATAACATAGGTGCTCAACCTAAGGAAACAACAAAATGCAGTTACAAATTATAAAACCTGATTAATGTATTCCATATTTAATAACTGAACTGCATCATAAAATCTTAAATTAATTTATACTTATGATTACCAAAATAATTTGTCACAAACCTCTTCTTTGTTTTATTACATTAATATTGTCCTTCAGAAAAAAAACCCAGTTAATTTAGCTTTTTTTGTCTAAGCAGAAGGAAGTGGGATTAATTCTTTCCAGTAAAAATTCTGAGATTCAAAAATATATGTATTGATGTTGATTATAATTCTTTGTTGTCTGTGTAGCTGTTTAAATTCTATACTCTTTATCAGAAAATAATCAACAGATGAGCTCTGAGTTTTGTAAGATTTACACTTACATCTCGTGAATCAACAGCAGCATACATAATATCCATCCATCCTTTGAAAGTAGCCTAGAAATAAAACAAAATTGTTTATCTTCCCCATAAAAATTCATAATATGTACAATAACTAGGTTATTAATTTATTTATCTGGACCTCCACTTCTAACAAAATCACTTCTAAATTTTTAAATCACACTTGACAACAGAGGAATCATAAATATTTTTTATAGTAATAGTAGGTTTATTGATTATTTTCTTTGTATTTATTCAAATAATATTAAAAACCAGGCTCTGAAGATTTCAGTAAGTCAGCAGTATTTTTGGAGCTACAGATGCTTACTTTGCAGATGAAGAATGATACTTTTAACAGACATTAATTCTGGAGATACTGAGGTAGGATCTACTAGAATTGTTCATGGCCACAGCCATTTTGTTAATTTTACAACATGAATTGATGGAAACAGTAATATAACTTCTGGACAGAAACCAACATTCGTCTGAATGTTGTTTTCTGTGTCTAAACTGACCCAATATTTTTAGAAATGTTTTAATCCCACATAGCTAAAAAGAATAGACTGTTTAAAGTAAAAATATACATGGGTTCCTGAGAGATTTCTTTTACAGAAGACCTAGAGATGTAATTGACATCGGTAAAAATTTGGCTGAATTCCTACAGAGACTTTTTTCAAGTAAAGAGTAAAAAGGATCTGCCATCATTGCTCTAAGAAGGTGATTTTAATGGATGCAGGATGTCCATTTTCTAAGGAACACCAAAGTTGGTGTGACATGCTAGTTGAAAGTGTGAGTGTGCAACCACTGGCCAGGGTTTCCAAGCTTATTCACAATAAAGAAAAAAGAGCTAAAAAGCCTGTGAAATGAACAAAGTGCATCACTTCTGAGGAGGTTCTGGAGAGGAACCATCTCAAGGAGTATATTTCTGTCTTTGCTTGCCAAAAGTAGTTTTGGTATTTTGGTACAGCTGCCAGTTTCCAGAGCAGAAAACTTGCACTCTGGAAGCCTTTGTACCCTCCAGAATCTTGCAGTGCAATACCAATTACTGAGAAGGTGTGCTTCAAGCCAAGCTTCATGGATCTTTCTGCCTCAGTTGGCAATTGCCAGCCATTTGGTGCACGTTGCATAGCAATATTAGGAAAGGATCAGAGTTAGATAAGAGCAATAAATACAGAAGAGAGGAGGGAAAATGTTAATGGACACAATCAAATGAAGATGTGACACAAAACATCCTCAAAGATCCTGTAATCTCTGCGGGGAAAGTAAAGGTCAGAAGGAATATTTGAAATGGAAAATTACAAAAAATCAGAACCAAAAAAAAAAAAAATAATAATAAGAGAGAGAGAGAGAAGAAGAATGAAAGGTTCACAGTGGTGAAGTAGCTGTTGAAGACCTAGACCATCTGGATGTGTGACACAGATGACATTCATACACAGCTTCAAGAGAAGGAGTTTTCCTCACACATCTTCAGAGGCAATGGTAGCAATGAGATCTGAAGCCAGAGAATCAGAGTCATCGTTCAGTAGTACCACTCAGCATGTAAGAGTCACATTGCCTTTACAGGCAAAATATTTTAACCTAGGTAGTTAATTTTGGAATTAAGGTCAGCTAGAGATACTGACCTGCTCTGAGATAGAAGGGACAAGCATATAATTCTAAGATAACTATCAGAGATGTAAAAATATTTTCATTCAGTGAAGCTGTATGTTGAGTTATAGACAAGTGATTCTACAGAGTTTAATCATCTAAATGTAATTACGTGCTTTTTTGCTTGTGTTTTGGATCAGATCCCAGCTATCAGAAGCTCCATTCTAAGCAAGGAACCTGTAAAGAGCTGAAGTCTTTATTTCTTTGACACAAATAAAATATGCTCTGTACCTAGAATAAAGGCAGTTCTGAACACAGTACATAAGATAAGGAATTGAAGGAGAAATGCAATTTACAGATTTTGTATAAGTAGCAGTGATTCATGGAATGAATATGCTATGCAATAACATCCAATACTTCACAAGGATAATACTATAAGTAACATAATACTTATTTAGTATACTATAATGACTCTTTAATAAGCATTAAAGAACGTGATAGTTCTATACTGTGCACCACTAAAGAGATTCTTTTATTTTCTACACTTACTATTTTACATTATTGTTATCATCATTATGAGACTGTATTCCGTAGTCTTGGAAAGGAAAATTACTCTATTATCATTAACAAAAAAATTACAACAAACAGTGTAATAGAGTTGTGTGAGCTGTATGTTATTGCTATTAAGAAATTACTGCACTACTTAACATTCTTAACTTGCCCATTTTTCCTAGATATCTTTAAAAAGAGCAAAAAGAAAATATATACATTTACTTACTACTTGAAGCAGAGCAAGATATCCAGCTCCTACATTATCGAAGTTTACTTTCACATTCTTCCATCGAGCACTTTGATTGCTTTTTATGAGTTCTGCACACTGAGTATAATTATTGACATCACTGATATCAAACATCTCACCAGTTGTGGTGTTGACACAGTGATAGAATTTTCCAGCAAAAAGATTTACTCCCATGATGCTGAAGATTAGCCAGAATATAAGACATACCAGCAATACATTCATGATAGATGGGATTGCTCCTACAAGGGCATTTACAACCACCTAGTGTACAAATTAAACAAAATAGCAACTTAGCTTATGAAAAGAAAATGAAAAATACTTTCAAATTTTTAAAAAATGTCAAAACAGTATTATTATGGGATGGACGGTTAAAATATTACAATAAAATTTGGGGGGGAAATTTTAATTAAGGTTTAATAAAATGCTAATGAGATTGCAAAAAGCAAGAAATAAAATGAGATGGAAACAAAGACAATGCAAAAGTCTGAAAAAAATCAAAATGCAAAAGAAAACCTGTTAGTAGCAAGATGGATTCTTAGAATTTGTGTGCTCTAGAGAAAAAGAAAGAAATAAATGTTAAATTCCAGCAATATAAATGAAAATCTATAAATAGAAAATAAACCAGAAAAAGCTCAAAGAATGACGATGTGGAAGACTGAATAAAAATGTCTGCATGTAAAAATATCATTACTAATGATTTTATTCTTAGAAATGTTTTGTATATATTTCTATCAGTGTATTTTAGTATCCACATAGAATGGAACATAATTAATGATATCTTATTTAATCTTTATTAACAGCATCTGCTCTAAGTCTTGGTTTGTACATTGCTTGGGTCACTATAGTTGCTCTTACACTTATCCTTCTTTTTCTTTTTAATTGGTTGCATTTAATTCCCTTGAGCTACTGTGGGTGGGCAAGTGGCAGTAAAAGACCAGATAAAATCCTTGGACAAAAATTTTCTTTTAGTTATTGTGATTCAACTAAAAGAAAGCTGCAGATATTCAAACAATAATTTTCTAGCCAATCAGTAGAGACTGCAGTAGTCTTTTGTGTACGGTTTTGAAAAAGGCAGTAGTTTTCAATTCAATGAGTTGACCAAAAGTAGTCTAGCATCAATAGAAGTTTTGCTTATTTATTAGACAGGCACTTAATGTGTTGTTTGGATCGCAAATCATGTAAAACATAGTGGTGATGGTGATGTGCACTAGACACACTTCCCTACACTGGCAGGCATGGCCACCTCTAGGATATCAGCAGCCTTGCCCAGACAAGAACCACATTATTTATCTGGCAAATGAAGACTTATGACTGAACTATAAATATATATTGCAACATTGGGGTATTTTGAGGTAAAAGATTAAGAGGAGACTTTTCAATAACATTTTCTTGTTAATATTGTATGTGTCAATTTTTCAGCATGGTCTGCTACTATTTATAATAGGGTTTTTCCAGGAGGGCTTTTTTTTTGGTTGGTTGGTTGGTTGGTTGGTTTTTGTCAGATTGGCAGAATATGAAAATGAAAATCTCCTCAACAGGAGGGTGTTAGCACTCTTTACATTCATATGAAGTAAAAAGTCTCTAGCTGAGAAAATTATATCCCGTCTCTCCCCTTCTATGCTTCCAAACCTATCCTTACTTCAGGTGTCCGAAAAAGCTTTCCTTGATAATACAGCATTTACTGTGGGATTTTTTTCCACAGGCAGGTAGATAGGAAGACACAGTGAAGCTTCTGTTTCTGGTGTGTCACTGTTGTCAGCTTTTTCACCTTTTGTTGGTTTGTTTTGTTTTTTGGCTAATCATGTTCCATCCTGAACTGCTGACAAACTAACACAGGATTGAAGTTAGCTACAGAAACTGAGTAAAAATATTTCCCAGATAAACTGCAGAAAAAACCTCCAACACTCTACTGTAAAATTTGTCATGTCCTTTTCTTTTTCTAGGTCCACAAATCAATGAAAATTTTAACAGTCAGGGATCTGGGAAAACACAACTATGCGGCAGTGACCAGGCAAATTTAATGAGCTCAAAGTCTAACTTCTAAATGTAAGGTGTACATAGGTCTTGTTTGTAAGGACATGTTGAAAGGCCTTTTTCCACACATTTTTTCATGCCTTCCCTTTCTGGAGTTCTTTGAAGAAAGCGTGAGTGTAACCATTAATACATTAAATTTTGTATGCATACATTTGTTCAGAGTAATTTGTTTTATCTCACCCTCATTCCTTCAAATCGTGACAAGGCTCTTAAAGGTCTTAAAGCTCTTAATGTCCGTAGCGATTTAATGGCACCAAGTTCAGAATAGCCCAGAGCATTGGCTATTAAACTAACCAATGAAACCTATCAAATACAGGAAAAAAAGAATTAAAAATAGTTCTACACTGTTTATTTAAAAAGAATACAAATTCAAGCAACAAATCAACAGAGACAAGTTGGAGAATGCCACCATTTTCATACTTACTGGAAAGGCAGGAAGTCTCATAAAACCAAGGTTGAAAATGGAATATATGCTATAAAATGTCTATCTATTATGGTTTGATAGAGTTTAACAGTCATATGGAAGCTTACTGTTGGTGAAGGATAAAATTTTCAGGAATATTTAAAGACAAAATAGCCTTATTTTCTGTAACTTCATTAAGGTTCAACCTTCCAAACAATTTAAAATTCTAAATACATTAAATTATTTTATTAATTTTTGTCAGTATTGTGAATATATACAAATACTAATGATATACTAAATATTGTAGCAGCTAATTACAAATATTTTTTATAAATATGACTTCTAAGTGAAACCATTCATAGCAAGAATAACCAGGATACCTCTGAAATACGTATTTAAAGAAGTGGTACATTCTCACTTTCCTGGCAAGTCTCTGGTTTTTTTTAAAATCTTCTAAGTATAGGAAAATATTATGGGTTAGATATTAACAGCTGCTTACCTTATAGCAGTAAGTGCTTTATTATCTACAACAGTACTAAGCTCCTGATGCATGTTACTGGGATTTTGTTATAAGACAATCCACTTAAGTAAGGAGCAATTAATTTGCTTCTCAAATGGAACTGAGCTTTAGACAGTGTTAATATGAAAGGAATTAATTTTCTTCAAGCAGTTCTGGAGACAGGAGTGGGGAAAAAAAATCATACCTTACTCATATTTTACTAATTTCTATCACCAAAAGCATAGATGACATGCATATTTTGCTCCTTAAGAAAATCCCTCAAATGTTCATTTCTGTACCTCAGTTTAAAGAATTCTTCAAAGACTATACAGAAATAAGCTTTCACTGATAATGGTGGTAAGATTTTGCCCATTATATGAAAAGCTGGTTTCCTGTGGTTTCCTTTATATCCATAAAGAACAATTAGATGACTCACAAACACAAGAGTTACAAGATCATGTGTAAGAAGGACAGTCCAAGAGCAGATATAAATCAATTATTCATTGCTATGTTGCTATGTATATTATCTAACAGAAAATAGTGTTTTAGTGAATTCATATTGCTGGACACTTCAACTGGATTTCATATCAGAATGTAATTCTTTTTTGCAATGGAAAGGATTATTTTATTGCTCTAACGGATAAATGGAACTTGCTGTGATTTATAAGCATATTAAGAAGAAAATCTTACTGATTTTCTTAGTCTGTAACTGAAGTCTTTTCACTTACAAGAGATAACATTATTTTTCAGCCATTAGGTTAACTATTGACATTAGTTATTATTAATAATTATCATTAATACATTTTTTCCTGTTACACTACAGTGAGAGAGATCTTTTTTTATTCTTAGCCATGCATAATGTTCCAGAGATAACAAGAAATGGAATTTTCTGTATTTTTAATAGAATATTTATTTATTCACTCAAATCAAAAGGATACCCAGGCATAACAATAAACCTTAGTGCAAAGACAGCACATTTTATGAATTAAAAATAAACAATGATACAAATATTTTTTTAAAAATCTGTCTCTCACTGGGAGAGTGAGGTGTCCTATGAAGTTGAACTCATATTAATGGCTCCTTCATTTTATACTTTTCTCCCCAAATTTGCACTGTGCTTTATCTATCTTTCACAAACAAGATACCTTCCAAACTGTTAGGTATCAGCAGTTCCTGAAAGCCTTCAGGGCACTGTGTGTATTGGCAGTTCTTAGGTTCAGACTGTACAATCATTCAATCTTGTTTGTGCTGCCTATTTTAGATTATTGGCAGCTTTCTTAGCAAGGTGATAGTGCTCTTACACCATAAACCTAAAGATTTTTCTCAAAGAAATACTTTATCTATTGGAAACAATGTGTTTTCCTCTGGACAGTTCATATGGGATGCAAAGTTTTATTTGGAATTCTATTGTATGTAGAGCTGCTCTCTACTTCTCTGGTGATCTCAGTCCTGTTAACTTGGTCTTCTCTTATCTGTTCCACCTGTTTCATTGCTAGTACGTGAGAAAGTAAATGTCTCTGTACACTGATGAAGAGATAATGCATGCAAATGCAGTAATTTTAAGAAACGAAAATTAACTCAAAATGGTAGAAAGATATGTCTCCTAAAATTAAAGGATTGTATATCCTCATTTGTGTTTTTCTTCTCATATAGACTGTGTGTTGCAAAAAAACCCCACAAAAAACAAACAAAAAAACGCAAACAATAAAAAAACCCCAAACCAAAAACATTTAGAAGCTTAGCAGTGACAATCCTGATCAAGATCTTTGGTCAGGCCATACAGTAGGATGGCATGATAGAGCCTTAAACTGAGGTAGGCAGATGTACCAAGAGTCATCTGTCACAGTTGTGACAGAGCTGAAAATTATCATTTTTTAGTGTAATTATCAAAATCTAATTTAGTCACAATCAGTAAGAGCAACTATGGCTCCTTATCACAGTGAGAGACTCATGTATGTGAGATATTAAAGGTCAAAGCCCTAAAGGACTATCTGTGTTTACTCTTAATTTTAGAGAATGGAATTAAACAATCTGATTAACTTTAGTCACTTCTAATGAAGAAGGAGACACTGGTGTTCTCACTGGCGGAATGCCACTGAATCACACCTGTTTAAACAGCCAGTTGAAGCAGTGCAGAGACTGCTTTTCTATAGGAAGATGACATGAGCTCACATGTTTCTTTCAAGTGCTGGTGGTGCTAAAGAAATTGCTGAGTTAGACTTAAACACAGTAAGGCATTTTTTTACCTCTTGCTAGAACATTGAAAATAATTCTTCAAAAGTAGAAAGTGCCAATCTCATTTATTCATGTTTTTGTTTATAAACTTACAAACTATGGTAAAAAGTTAGCAACATAAGCTGCTTTACTTGTAATGATGTACTTTTAAGTTTTCAAGCCTGCTCAGATAACAGCATCTCTGAGGCTGAACTAGGAAATTATAGAGTGTGGCTTAGAATAATCTGGTTAGGTTTAAGATACAAAAAGAATAATTAAAACATGAGTTGTAGTTTATCTAAAAGAAAATCCATTTTTAACACAATCCTGTGAGAGTACTCGCTACTTAAATATGATAAATTTCTATATACATATGGAATAAGTATTAATGAGACCAGATTTTATGCAAATATCTCAATAAATATGGTAGCATGGGCAGAAATTACTATAAATGCACAATTGTCCTGAGATGCCATCTCTCAGTTCCACACTGAGGACATGTATTGCCAATGAACTGGGTCAGATAATGTGTGAGGCAAGAGACCAAAATATTCTGGGAGCAAAACCAGCTTTGATCCCTTCCGACAACATAAGCAAGGCCTTTGCACAGAAGTGTATCACAGCTGGGAAGGCAGCCAAGAAGCCTTGTATTCTCCTCTATCCTAAACCCTGCCAAGTCATAGCTGATTTAGCTATTGCAGATTGTCAGTCCATTAAAATCAATTATTTTTTTTATCAAATAGCTACTGTCTTTCTGGTTTTACTAGAAATTATTACAGGATAGTTTTCAGTGAGAGAGTTCTGAGAACTTAGATGAAATCTGTAGCAAGTGAATTGTTTCATTTGTTAGCTGCAGTATTCAAAGAAGAAACTTGAAAAATGAACAGTCTTATTTTCTAAGGAATAAGGTAGCATGGTCAGAGTCCATTAATGATAGGATGCTTAAAAACTAGGTTTTTTCCTCATGAAATCTCAGGTTTGATACATCTGTTGTATTATTAACCATGAAGAATGGACAAACTGATAGGCAGCCAAACTTTTCCTTTTGGCATATGAATGGACTTTAAATAAGGCCTCCAAATCACTGCAGGCATTACTAATGCAGTATAACTATAAAATGGGAATTATTTTTGCACATTTATAGTATTAATCTAGTACTAATGAATTTTACAACACAGAAACTTTACTATAGGGAATTTTGCAATATTAGTTTATACTTACATCAACAATCAGGAAGTCCAGCCAGCACCAGGCATTAGTAAAATATATTTGAAAACCATACGCTACCCATTTTAAAAGCATTTCCAAAATGAAAATATATGTAAAAACTTTGTCAGCATATTCCAGCATGGTCTTGATAGTTTTGCGTTGTTCGATATATATATCTTCAAAAGCCTATAAAAATATATTCAGGTATTACTACTGCTTCACAGAATATGCATGATAAAATTAAAGAATAAAAAATAAAGAATAAAAAATAATTAGAGCAGAGCTAATATTTCCCCTTGTTTTTCTTCATTATCTTATTTTATATGTTTTCCATCTTTAACCATACTACTAATTGGAACAACAGGAGACCTGTCTGGAGTTGAAAAAAAAAGAATTAAAAATTCTATTTTACTAATGAATGAAGAAAGAAGCTCACAGCATGATTTTTTATCCTCTGTGGTATTAGGAAACTTTCACATAGACACAAACCCCCCCTTTTCTTATATAGCTGTTCCAGATATGTATATTGCTTTCCAGAAAGCAGTTAGATCCAACTTATATCTAAAAATTCAAATTAAAAAGCAATGTATTTGCTAGAATATACAACTATGCACATTGATATTGTAGCAAATGTTCAGCTTGAGTAAAGCTGGAAAGGTGGGTAATGCAAATCTTTTTGGATAGTAGTTGTTATGTTCAATTTGCTGCTGCACTCTTCCATATCTCCTGTCTTCAAAACAGGAATAGAATGAAGTAATTATTTCATTTTTTAGTATGGTCTTTCACGAGCAAAATTCAAAAAGTGGATCAGCCTAGGAGGAATTAAAGACTTAAAGCCATAAATTTAGCTATATATTCACAGTTAACAATAGTCCTTTATACTCAAATCTCCTGACAAACATGCTGAAAATTGGCAAGCAATTTAAACTTTGGGTCGCTACCATGTCTTAAAGAAAATGGCACCTTTTTATAGCAGCAAGACAAAAGCATGACTAAAAAAGTGCATATGAAATGTATCAAACTTTTTCAAATTTGGGTCAAGTTTCATTCCATCCTAGAGTGATGAAATGCAGGGAGTTTTATAGAGCTTCAAGCAAAACAAGTCATTCTGAAGAAATTTGATTTTTGCTGTTGTTCATAAGAAATATTGAAATATTTCAGCATCTGCAATTTTGTTCTACTTACTAGTGCTCCACTGCTGAGGAGAATCATGAATACAATGAAAGTCTCAAACCAGTTGTGTTCAACTATGCTGTAGCAGGTTTTTCTAAGATTCCACCAAGTTTTTCCTTTGCCATCTTCTATACTTACTTGACAACATGGAAATTTCTGCACACAGCCTGCATTAGATTAAGAGATGTTAGTATCCAAAAGGCAATTACTTCAAAGTCAATATCTACTGTGGTATATGTTATGGCTTTTACTAATTTTATAAGATTTTTTAAAAGTAATTTTAAAAGTAATTTTTAAAAGTGGAAGGCCAAATAGGCTATCACGTCACACAGGATGATGAAATCCGAATTAAGAAAAGTAATCTGGAGAGAAACTAGACAATAATATATTTAATTATGAAATGAGTCAATCCAGAAAACATCAGTATTTTTGACTGTTGGCATGTAACTGTTCTATTTGTTGACAGAGTCACACAAAAATTTATTTCTTCCAAATTTCAAGGGCCCTTTCAAATAGCTGAAAAGCATTTTACCAATAAAAAAGTTAAGGTAGTTTCTTAGTTACAAGTTGTATGCAGATCATATCATATCAGTGTGATATGAAGTTACTTAAAGCCTAGGGAAACCTTGTTTTTTCATCTGATTTTCAGCATTCTGGGCTGAAAATATTTTCTTTTGATTTTTGAGGACATGAAGGTGCACCATGTTTGAAATTCTCAAGAACCTAAACATGCCTAGTAACAATGTCATCTTAGTAATAAATCTCTTAATTCAACTGTTATTCTACAACCTTCGGTAAAGCAGGCTTCTGGTTCAAGAGCTTCTTCACTCTCAATTTCTGCTTGCTCGCCCTCTCCAGGAGGAGCAATATCAACAGTGCTGCCTTCTGATGAGCTTGATGCATTTAGTTTCTGTAAGTAAAGTTCCACAGAACAATTTTTTCTCGTTAGATACATATTCTGTAAAAAATGGTACTGAATCAAATCATGCCAGTCTAACTTAAAAAAAAATGGCAAATTTATAAATATGCATCATTAAAAGTAAAACCAAAGTAATACCATGTAAATTTTATAGTTCTGTTTCCCAGTTTATCTTCTCATAGGAAACAATTAAACACAGTTTGGCTACTAACCTGATCCTTGTATATGACTGGTGAAGTATTCTGAGTAGTAGTAATACTGGAGAGCTTGCATGCACCACACTCTCAAGTTATTTCATTTTCTTTATTATTATGTTGGATTACATTGAAAGTGTGCCTTAAGTTTTTCTAGCAAAATGAACTAACACAAATCTGCACATATATCTTCTTGTCCACTACAAATGGTGCTTTCAAAAAAATATATGTTATCTGGATTAAAAAAATTGTAAATTCAACGGCATTTAATGGCAAATTTCTGCACAAATTGACTTTTGCAGAAAGCACAAATTACCGGAGCTGAAAGATCTTCTTTGCATTTCGGTCTCCTGTGCTTATTGAGACCTCCTGATGTACTTTCCATGCCAAATTTTTCTATCATTCTACTGCTTATTTGTACAGTGGAATACTATAGTCCTTACTACAGTAAATGCACTTCTAGATCTGAAAACTGCAAAAACTGGCGAGTGATAAAAATAACTCAAATTAAGAAAATTTTTACCAAGTACATTAAAAATCCAATCAGGTCATACAGTTTATCAGTCGCACAAGACTGCCCATAATTTTGCCCTTTTAAGAAAACACACTTTGAAAGGAATACCCTGCTAAAGATGCAAACAACAAATGCAATAATCAGACATAGTGTTTGTAACTTGTTTTCAGTTGACAGTACTGTTGTACTGTTGTAATTTTTTCATCCAAAATACTTTCTCTTTTACTGTGAAATAAGGCTTGTAATCAGAAAGCAACATTAACGTGGCAGTGAAATTCTTCTGATTTATCATATGTAGCAGTTGTACGTAGAAATTTCACAAGGGATGAAGAATGTACCTCTCACTTAAAATTGTACAGGTACTGATGTAGCAAAAGAGCATTCCAGCACTGAGTAGATTTGTGCTTTTAGCTAAGCAAAACTGATCATGTCCTTTGACCTTTGGAGGAAGGTCATGTTTAGAAAGTATGAAGACCTTTCTATACAATTTTGTTGAGAGTGCTTAATATCAAATACTTTTCACATTTAGTTTTCAAGATAGTGATATTTTTAGAATATAAAAATCCCCTACTGTTCAGATTTTGAAACAAATGATAAACAGTAATTTGTTTCTTGAAAGAGGCACTTCCATGTATTTTCTTCTTCTTCAGAGACACTGCTGAAAATTAAAACTAGTTATTTAACTCTTCAGTTGAAACCCAGTCTCTTCCGGAAAATGTATTGGCTGCTAAGGGCTTTTTGTGCCAGAAATGAAGTAACTAGCTTATATATCATAATACAGCTTTGTAAGATATTATTACTTCATATTTAACTTTTATATTATATGAATGAAGTTTTTAACAAAAATCATGTTGAATGATGGATAATTTCAGGGATAATTTTCAAGAAGCTGCCTTTTGTATACACAATATGAAGTCAATATAGGGTCTCTCAGACCTCAGGTCCCATGGTTGTTATTACTGCATTGTGACCAAAAATACCATGTTTCACTTCTCATACTTTGTCTATGATTTCCAAAATTTATATATGTAAAACAGTTACAGCCATATTGCCTCTAAATGGAATACTCTTATTTTTGGTCTTGTAAATCTGTGAGTCTGAGACAAAATACTGTGTATCTCATTGTGAGACTATTTTAAATTTCACTTTCTCTATTACATTAACAACCAAAATACCCAGTAATGTACAATATATTTAACATTATTAGCACGCCACCTTATTGTCCACACATAAGGCTTCTCTCTTTTAAAAATAATACTTATGAATTAACTCTCTTATTACATATCATTGAAATACCAAGATATACGAAACTTTCCATTGAAATGATAGGCAGTTTCTTCATTAAATAAAATCCAAATTTTGTAAAAATTCTTTTCTGTCACATTTAACTTAGGAAAAGTAAAACTAATTCATGGCCTAATCCATCATCATTAAATAAGTTACTGACTTAATAGTAGCAAGATAAAGGTTCATAGTAAGCATTCATTATAAATCTATGAGTGCAAATTAAAAGGCAGTCAAATTTTTAACTGCATCTTCCCATGTAAACTCTGCTGCAGATAGTTCTGTCAGCATAGTTGCTAAAAGCCAAGTGACAGGAGTGCAATTTATAACCAGTACAAACAAAAACTACTATAATACTTCTCAGTAATTTTCACATAAAGCGTTCTTTTCATTATTCTTCATATAATCTCAAACAACTGCATTATTAAGAGAAAAACCTCATTACTTAATAAAACTCCTCTTCTTTGCTTCAGGACCCTAAATTAGGAAAGAACCAATACATTTTAAATAAGGTGACATTATTGATATTCTTTCTAGCAATAAAGCTAATAAAACTAATAGGAAGCTCAAGATACACGATGGATTAGCACAATCTTCTTATCAGCTCATAAATGTGATTATCAACCTCTAGAAGACACCATGCCCTGTAAATATTTATTTGCATCTTCAATGATATCACATTTTCCTCTATAAGGAAACATTTGAAAGCAATTGCTTATGATGCAGCATTCTCAAGGCCCGAATCAGCAGAACAACATGCTTGACTAGAGCAGAAGCCTGAGCAATACTGTGGAAATCACACACGAAAATAAAGAAACAATCAGACTACCTCAGTGGGATTATATTTTTCTGAAAACAGTAATATAAATATTATTGTGTAGAATAGAAAAGAAAAAGTGCTTCATCACCCACCCAAATACTTGGTTAATGTATGTATAACCAGCCTCCATAAATGTTCTTTCAGAGCAGTGCATCTCTTATCAACAGCTTCGATCATTAAAACAAGCTTTGACCAACAGCGTGTTAATGTGCCCATTTACAAGAAAATGCATTCACTTAAGACCCAGTCTTGCTCTCATTTGATTCTATTATAGATTTCAATAAGAGCAAGAGCAGGCTACTGAAGTTTTAAGCTTTACAAACGGCTTCATGATTCAAGTGACAATAAAATAAAAGGATTCAGCCATTACAAATTGCCTTTAGTAATTCAGCCATGTGGTTTTATCCTTTCAGTCTTGAAAGCTGCACTGTAATTGAGTGAAAAAATATAAAATAATGGAGATTGATGATTCCAAAGTGATTCTAAACTGACTTTAAATCTCAGATCTTATGATATTTTATATAATGTTAAGAATGTAATTTTAAAATCTCCTTAGAATTTTATTTGGTGTTTCAAGCATATCTTGGTTTAAAATTTATGCATTAAAATCTGAGAATTTTCAAAATACCCACCAATATTAATTTTTTGGCATCTCCAGGCAATTTAGACCGCAATATAATATAGGTATGTCATGCCCCACTGTAATCAAGGGTATAAAATGAACCACTTGGTGATCCTTTTGAAGCCAGTGAAACTCTGCCTGAAGGAAACAGCTTTCAGTCTTGCTACAGGACTGAAATCTCAATCGCGTCCAAATTTTGATGCCTAGTTTTACCAGAACAATTTAACCTCCTTAGATTCATGTAACTTTGGCTCCTGTGCAATAATTGCTGTTGCTAGTCCTGAAGGCTCTGCCAATTACTCATCAATGGAGGGCATGTTTGCCTATAATGAAAAAAATCCATAGGATAAATAGATATACGTGTGATTTCATAAAAATGATGCTGACTACTCTGTAGTCTTTCTAATTTGCACAAATAAGTCCCCCAACTCATTTACGGAATGCTATCATGAAACACATTGCAAACACCACTATTTAGAAAAGGGTTTAAGAAAAGAGGAGTTGTAAAATGTTTAGCTTTTGAGGGTTCTTTAAGGAGAGTTATTGCCTAAGTATAATTTAGCAATTGTGAAACTCTTTGTTTTGCTTCCAGTTTATAAAACTCAAGATATGCACTGTCCAAATGAATACAGAGTGTAGTTTGTAGCATCTTGAAGAGCTGCATTACAGTGCATTGTAGATTTAAAAGTATAACTAATTTTTACACCAGTAGCTACTGCAATAATTCAAATGTTATTCATTAAGGAGTTGAACTCATGGCAGTAATTATTTCAAAATCACTTAACACATTTCATGAAATATTTACATTTATAAGGGCTGAATCAAAAAGGGTTGTTTTTATTTTTTAAAAACTATGCATGCTCCCTTTTTCTTTGGCTTCTTTAGCATAAAACATTCCCGTATTTTTATGATCCATACTTCAAAACCTGAAGAGCATGCAGTTATTGGTAAATACTGTATTTAAATATTCAGAAAAACTATTAGCAGAGTTAAAAAAAGTATGTTGGGTTTGCCAATCCCACCTGACCATGCTGTGATGTGAGTCCCATGACTCAGCAGAGAGCAGCTGTGCATGTTTCTACTCTTGCAATGGACAGGGGAGGTACATAGCTGAATAGCATGCAGGCCAGTCAAAATCCATTAAAAAGTGATTATATATATATATACATATATATGTATAACTTGCTTAGGTAACCTGTGTGAAAGTGGTGACACGTTGCTCTACCTGGTTAAAAAGCACCAGAGCTGCATTCTTGATTGCTCCAGCTTGGTTTTACCCCTGTGAGAAGTAAGAATGGTAGGTAGTGAAGTTCAAGACACAGGATCACTAGTTTTTCTCTTTTTGGAATCTCTAATTCAAACATGGCTTTAACACAATTAAAACATAATTATTAAATATTTTATTATTAGCCGGAAAAAGGGAAATACATACCACCTGAAATATTCAACAAACTTTTCTACAGAACTTGCTAGTTTATTTATCTGCACACAAATATTGTGATTCATAAATAAAAATGGAATGAATAAAATTAACAAAGACATAGTTTGCAGATCTGGAAACTATTCCTGTATTTATATAGTCCTTAATGCTTATTTATTAAAATTTTAAGGGTTTTGTTTGTTTGTTTCACGTCCTAGTCTTTGTTTAACTGACTATGTAATTATCTCTTTTATTTGAAAAAATATGTACACACAGGAAGCAAAATACTTTGAAGATGTATGCCTTCCCATTCCTCCTTCATCCTCTAATAATGGTAGAACTCCTAGATCTTGATGAAAATAAACATCTTTAATTTCTCTTCAACTTAAACGTGATGAATTATCACATTGTGTAAGTTTCTAGTTTAGATTTAGTATGCTATACACTTCTGAATCTATAATTTTTATCTCATTGTTTCAAAAGAGGATTGCATGAGTCTCTGGACAATGGAGCATCAGTGTATTCAGAGATGTGGTTTAAATCATTAACCACAGCTAGTCCATAACTTAAGTAATTTGTCACTTCTGAAGAGCCTGTCCCAGAACTGGTCAGTTTTAGAAAAAAAAATTTAGAATGTTGGACATTTTAAACATGATAAAAAAATCATCCAACGGATTGATGAAATCCTGCTGAGTCTGTTTTGGCTAAGAAATTTATTGGAGCCCAATGAAAATGCCTATTTTTCGGGAATGCATTAACTCTGTTCTTGTCTTTTTCACTTTCTAGACACAAAGGCCTGAATGAAGCCAATCAAAAAACTGAATTTATTAATTGTTTTTAAAATTCAGTAGATTCAATGATGAAGGATATTTTTAATTTTCTCAAAATCATCTGTTGTGATCATCAAAAGTCAATTGAGTAGCCTTATTTCTCCAATCTGAATTTGTATTAACTGTACATGCACTGTAGATAGAAAGATTTTTGGAATTTTGAATTATCGAGGCCTGCAGGTATATGTATTTCTTTAATTGTAAAATAAGTTTTCCATAACTGAGAATTATATTTGAAATTATTTTCCCATGTTGAAATGCAAAATTGTATTTATAAAGATGTCAATCAGCTACAATATACAATAGTTAGGAGTCTTGTTTGGTAAGATTAACATAGTTACTCATTTCCCAACAGAAACAGCATACACATACTGATGTTAAAATCCACCAAATTACCCCCTTCAGCTATTTCTAATTTTTTTATCTTCAAAGTTAATGATCTTGAGTATCTTTTTTTACAGAACAGAAACCCATTACTTTTCTGATGATCATCTCATTGCGTATTGCATCTCTCTTTTCTGATTATTAAAAAAATCCTCCTTCAAAGTATCAATTAAATGTTCACTTCTTACAGGTACTTTCAGCCAATTATTACTCTAAAGCAGTGAGTAACTTTATAATCTAATAAGTGATATCATTCTCTCATCCAAAAAGAGATTTCCTCAAATTTCTAGTGATATGTATTAGAAAGATTTTGTTTACTTCTGGAATTTGTAACCAGGTTCCAGAATAGGTTCTGGCAGATTTTGGCAGTTATTAACTAGCAAATTAATTAGAAAGTGTTTCCATGAAAGCAGGGAAGGGAAAAAAAATAGAAAAGAAAAGAGCTAGCCTTCCAAAAGAAGGCTAGAGTTATTTTCTACTATAGTACAGCTGATTAAAAAAACTAGGAAATATTACAATTTGTTCCTCACTCACACACAATTACAATGTCTATAGTCATTACCTGCTCCTGGTATAATCCTTAGGAAAACACAGGCTATGCCCCCACTTCTAGCATGACAGACTTCCAATAATCATTCTGCTCTTAACATCAGTGACAGTCAGTAAGACACCAGAAGAAAAAAGATTCGTCTTATTCCTGTGCAGATCTAGCTTCCCACAGCTCTGTGGTTAAATAAAATGTTATTATAGGGGATACCTCCTCAAGGTATTTTAAGTGCTAAGTACTGCCACAGTTATGGCAGGGAAAGTTCTGACCCATCTCTTACCCCTCCTTTGGCAGACCAGGCCTTCTAGCAGGAATGTTTTCTCAGTGGGACCCCTTGAGAGGCAAAACAAAGCAAGTGATGGTGTACTGTTCTAGAGAGGTAACTTAAACACTGCACCAAGGTACTCTTTATCTTCCTTGAAAGGCAATCAGAAGGCAGCAAAAGATTTAACAGTACTGTTGACTTGGTAGCAGAAGATTGGGAAACTTCACAAATTCGTGTCACACGCCAGAACTTCTGTTCCTATATTCCAAAAGCCAGTGGATTTTTATACACACAATAAAATAACCCCACTTTATTCTTTCTATAGAAATCATTCAGAAGGAATGGAATAAGGAATCCGGAGCAGAAAGTGAAATTAATATAGAATTCACAATTTTCAGGATACTGTCTGATTAGATACTGTTCACAATATGCACACTTGCACTGTATGAATACATGTCAGACAGTTAAACAATAAACAGTTGTGTGTGAGCAGAACTTGATGAAGTGTTATTGCTCCAGTTTCCCAATGGTATTGAATACTACAGTCTACAAAAATACTGAAGCAGCATGGAGGTCCTAAACCTATCTTAACCCCATTGAAAATTTCCCCACAATTTCTTAATATACCATCCATCATTTACTGCTGGATTTTCCACAGCCACCTGAAATGCTCACTGTCAAATTGCTCATTAATTGGTTTCTCTTCCTGAAGAGATGTAGATACCAGTCCACTAAAAAAAGGACAAAATCCCTTTTGATTTATTACCATCCAGAAACTTCAGGATGGCCTTAGAAGATAAAGGCATGATGCCTGAACCAGGCAAAGCTGGGGATGAACAGAAAAATTGACTTGTGAAAGTCACTTTGAAATTGGTATTCAGAACTTGTCAGTACATCAAGGAGGTCTTTTACTTCATTTTCTTGGGGTGTACATACATCACATATTCACCTGGAAAGCAGAGGAGTTTCTGCTTTTGTATTGCATTTAGTTTTTTCTCAGCTGTTCTGATAGAATATACGGCAATGTATTGTAAACTGAGCCATTCAATCTACCTTACAGGAGAAATAAGCCAATAATTGCTATGGCACAACCAGTGACCTGCCTTCTCTGAGGCAGAGAAAGAGGCAAAGACTGCCAGGGGATCACTAGCCAGGTGTGGATGGGAACTTCCCAAGTTCCTTTAGTCCAGAGGCTAACGTGTCATGTAACCACAAAATCTGCACAGCCCCTCCAACTTCCTAATGGATATTACAAACCTTTCAAAAAGTAACATATTCAGGAAATTTTTAGGGTTGTAACTTGACGGAGTTAATAGGAAGGCACTCATAATTGCATTTATCAAAGTTAGCCACAAGGACAGCAGAAAATACATAGTGTAATGTCATTTTAAAAAACATCAGAATATATGAAAGGACATAGAAGACTTTGCTAAAGGTTCATTGGAAATGAAAACCAACTTTTATTTGATCAGTGTATATGAAAAATATTTAACTTTCAGACCCAGAATCACTCTGAATGTTTTGGGGTTTTAATAGTAGTTGATCTCCTAATTTACACTGCTTTACACTTCCTGTATCTCTTATATTCTAAATTTACCATGGATTAGCACTACTGCCATACTACCTTATACATCTGCATTGAAACTGTTTGTCTCATAACTGAGCAACTCAGATGATAGAATATCTCGCTCTTCATCTTAAAATTGTTACATAGAAGAGCATTTTTTGCAACTGCAAGTAAACACACACTCCTGGTGTTCTCTAGTAAAACCCCATACCATGATTACCTGGATCATGGCTGTGCATTAATGTAATGTGGTGTAGTTTGATATTGCTGAGGAATACATCATTACTGCAAATATGCGAGATATGCAGCTATGATAAAGTCATGAATGCAGGGCTTCTTTATAGGAGAGCTTTCTTCATGGTCAAAAAACCCTTTTGGATTAATGAGTTATTACATCACATCACAGCTTCTAATCTAATTGAAAACAAATTTATCCATAGTTCCTGATCCCTTAAACCTAACAGTTCCTAAATTTCTAATGGCACTGAATAGAATTAGATTCCGCTAATGCATTTATTAGCTTGTCATTGATCCCTACCCCAATATACAAAGTTTTCCGTAAGTACCATTAGCACCTGTTCATAATCACTTCTGGTATTTGAGCCACTTAGATTTTGAAACACATGACATTGGTTTTTTAGACAAATTTCTGTCACTTTGCACAATAATAACAGCATAAAGCCTTCAAGTAAGCTGTTTCCACATGCATCAATATCACAAGGTCATTCTGTTCTCCAGGATAACTTGAGCTGCTGCTTTACCATGACATTCATCAGTACCTAGATTACTTTATTTCAGCCAGCCATGGTCTCTGAACCCAAAGTCTGTACAAATATTACTCACAAAAATTCTTAGATAATCTACAATACATTACTGATTTGTCTCAGGATAAATTTTTACAGCTACCCTAAATATTGAAAGAAATATTTTTGCTCCACTTATGTTTGCTTTGGTATGCAAAGCTCGTTAATTGTTCCTTATCCTTCTACCCTTATTCCATAATATCTTATCACATGTAGGTACTACAGAAAGAACGCTTTAACAAGTGATTGCTAGTCCTAAAACCTCATAAAACTGTGAAAGAAATAATCATATTTAAAATCAAATATATTCCAAATTTTAATAAACAAAATACTAAAAATATAAACTCTAAGGTTCCTCTACTATACCATTATATATTTTTTTTCTTGAATGGTAATACATAAAATGCTAAAACTTAAAATATATGGGATATCTCAGTTTTTAAAAAATTCTAAATATGTCATTAAAACATGTAAATGTATGGCTACAGTTTAATAGGATATGAAAAATCCTACCTGTTTGCTTTCTTCCATATCAGATTCACTGCTAAATTCTTCTGTATTTAAATTTTCAAAATCTGATTCTCCAAGTGCAATGGGCACTGTCACAGTGAGGCCTGGGTTGTTTATGAATGACATGTAATCATTTTCATCAATTACATATTTTTCCACACTGCTGCCTGTGCCTACACCACTGGTGGTTCCATTCCCGTCTTTCAGATAATTCAGATCTTTGTTTATTTCAACGGCAGTATGATTGGAAATGCAGCTGTCTTTCTTGTTGTTTAGCTCTTCAAGTGCTTTGATTTCCTCTAAAGATTTCTGCTTTCTAACGAAGGCTTTTCGGATGAACTCCTGTATTTTTTTTTTAACATAATCTATGCCTTTCTGAATCCTTGCCACAGCAATCTGCAGATTGTTCATTTCATTATCATCGTCTGTAGCAGCAAGGTTGTCTGAACTAAATGAGCTCAGCAGCAAGGCCAGAAATAGGTTCAATACCTAAAAGATGAGAGAATACAGCTATATAGTAAATACAGTCATATCAGAAGTGTTAAATTTGGCAGTGGTAGATTAACAGTTGTACTTGATGATCTCAAAGGCCTTTTCCAAAATAAATTATTCTGTGATTCTAAAAAAATCAGTAGAGGACGGTGTGGATCATAAATAACTTTTTGGGGTTCTGCACATTTTTGCTGGTAAAATGTCAAGATTGCAAGGTCAGGTAAATGACTAAGATACAAACATTTTGAATTCTGTTTTATAAAAATCTAAATCATGTTAAAATTATCACTAAAGGAAGAGAATTTTGACAGGAAATTTTGACTGCAGATTTTAGCAGTAAAAGAAATTTTAAAATAAAGTAAAAGCGTAAATGGTGCATCCCTTTTATAACACTTATTTCTAGGAAGTTCTCATCAATTCAATATTTTCCAATTGAAATTTTGCATTTTAACTTGTCAGCTTGAAATTAAACTTTTCTACAAAGGTTTCTTGTACAGTCTTGAGTTAGAAGCTTTTTAACACCTTTTTAAGCCAGACGACAAATCACACTGGGTTCCATTTTTGTTTTTTACACGTAAACAATCCAAAAAGTTCAGTACTAAAAATTAAACAGCACCTCTTTTTGGTACTAAAAATTAGCTGCAGCACTCCCATGATAGGATGATGGATTTGATATTTTAGTTTCCTTCTAAATGCTTGTACCCATAGTAAGAGTACTTCAGTGCATAGAAATGTATGAAAAAGAGGAAAAGGCAATCTTCATATGGTTTTACCCAAAAATTACCACAGATTAATTTTTTAAATTCTAAACAGAAGGATGACAAACATTTTTATTGCCTAGTTCTGCACATCTGCATCTGAGTTAATGTTAAAAAAATGTTCATCACGTACCACTAGGTTTCCAATCACCATGACCAGCATGAAAACAATAAGGCACATGGTTTGGCCAGCAACCTCCATGCAGTCCCACATGGTTTCTATCCATTCTCCACACAGCACTCGGAATACAATCAGGAAAGAGTGGAAGAAGTCATGCATGTGCCAGCGAGGAAGTTCACAGTCACTGGAGATCTTGCAGACACATTCCTTGTAGCTTTTCCCAAACAGCTGCATCCCAACCACAGCAAAAATGAACACAATGATGGCCAGCACCAGGGTCAGATTGCCCAGAGCCCCCACGGAGTTGCCAATAATCTTAATCAGCATGTTTAGGGTTGGCCAAGATTTTGCCAATTTGAAAACTCGAAGCTGCAAAACAAAAATGCAGATGAACCATTGCATTGCATTGAACCGGTGTTATTTAGAAAATAGAAGCTAGGTCCAAGTTGTTTAGCAGAGCATACCAATTTCTGTAGATTCATTTTTTTCTTCAGTAGTACCACATTATTATTTTAATGCACAGGAGGGAACATGGAGTATTTGTCAAAAATGCATTGGTCTTAATTTCGTTTCAGTGATGCACATATAAAAAAAGTCATAATTTGTGTTTGTATGACATTTTATTTTACTATTTTTAAATGTCCACTTACAGATGATTCCTGAGCAACTCTTAAAGACATTTTAGAAGTTTCTAATCTTTTCATCACTGTCACTACACCCTCTTTGCTGGCTTGGTTCCACATTTCCCTCAGCACCACATTAACACTTCCATGCTTAGATAGAGGCCAATTTTTTAAGCAAAAACTTGATGCAGGCATTGCAATGTCCATTCAAATTGTAAACACTAACTTAAAAATAATATTCATTACCCAAACTATTATGTTATGTGAAGTTGGGTACCATTGCAATTAGTGCTAAATAAGTCACTTCCTCCTGCTCTGTGTATTTTCAAGTAATGTGGTAACTATTGGTAATAAATACCTTTAAATCATTAATCTTGTGCCTCTAGTAAAGATATTTATGAACTAGTTTGTGTGCAATAGTAATTGCTATTAAAAAATACATTTCTAGTAGGAGTTCAATAATATTTCGATTTAAATGTTATCTCAAAGTCAGCTTGTTACTACTCTGTTGTATGTAATGGAGTGACTAAAAGTTTATTTTTGGTGCCCATTAAAATAAATGTGAAGAGAGAATCTGCTTAAGTTCTTTACAAGTAACACAAAGTAGTGTTCACAATATAATGACTAAAAATGCCATGATTCTTTGTGCTGGTTATAATATGTATGTTTTCACATATATTTCACACGCATTTTATTATTCTTAATGAGATCAGTGTAAAGATTCACAAAATTCTTAAAAGGCAGTAGTTAGTGTTACGTTGGCAAAGGATATGAGTTGGATCAATAGGATAATTTAATACTAAAAGGCATCAAACACCTTAAATTTGTACTTACCATAAATGGCTTGCAAATTAGGCACGTATGAAAAATAATGTGAGTCACTGAAGTATGTAATATATATTTACAAAATATGATAATTATTACAGGCACCAACACTTTTGTTTTTTGAGTGAGATAATTGCATGCAAAGATTTAATTATCAAGGTATTTACCAATCTGAATGACCGAAGAACAGATAATCCTTCAACATTTGCAAGACCAAGCTCCATTAAACTAAGGCTAACGATAATACCATCAAAAATATTCCAGCCTTCTTGGAAGTAATAATAAGGGTCCATGGCAATAATCTTTAGTACCATTTCTGCTGTAAATATTCCAGTGAATACCTAAAACAAAATTTAATTAATTGTTATGAGAAATTTATGTATCTGAGGAATTTTTTTTAATCCAATGAGTTCTCTTACCTGTTACTATAAAAAACAACTGATTGTTAGCTCCAAACGGCATCTAAATATTTCTAAACACTGGAAACAAGTAACTAAATCAGGATATATAGTAGGACAGAGGTCTGATAAACATATAAAAAGCTATTGAACCAGTCAGCAGTTCAGCTCCCTGGTATGTGCTGGACTATTCATCCAGCAGATGATGATGTGACCTGGTGTTTTAAGTCCTCTTTGATGAGGATGGTTCCAGTAAGAAGACTTGACAGCAAGTATTTTCCTAGCTTGTCTAAAAAGATGATAGTTTTTAATGTCAGACTGTGTAACCACAGACTCTCTAAGGTGTGTCTTGTAGAGAGGGGAAGTTGGAGTTTCTTGTACTGTGCTTTTTGTAAGAACCTGGAGGTTTCACACATAGTTACCATGCTGTGGGACAGCTATTTCCTTTTAGGAAAATGAACATCAGCATGACAATGTTATTTAAAATACCTCCAAGTGCCAAATGTGAAATTCTCAATGCATCTTTTAGTGTTTTTAAGTCCAGAATTTAACTCAATACTTTCTCGCACTGCGTAGTGATCCGTGGTTTGTGCAGCACAACAAAAAGTTTGGGATCATGCCTTTTTTGTAAAAGTATTTTCACTGTAGTGTAATTGAAAAAAAATGCCAAGAGAAATTCTGACTTTGAATATTTTATCAATTTTGTACAGAAGAAAAATATTTTCTGTGATGTTGTATCAGTACCATGGTAAAAACAGCATAATCTACCTTAACGTTTGAAAGAAAAAAACCCAAGGTAGATGTCCAGAAATCTGGCATTCCAGTGAAGACTGCACTTCCACACATATTCAGTTATTTCATTATAGTAGCAAAAATATATATATTTATTAAAGATAAAGGCTTCAGTAAAAAAGTCACTTTACCTGTGGAAATCATATATCTACCATTTCCAACCTATTATAAAAAGACATTCTGGAATAAATTTAAACAAATACAATACATTTACAAATTTCTTCTTTTAGAAAAGGGTATTTTTACATCAAGTAGTGCATGACAAACTACTTACCAGGTTCCCCACAGAAAGGACACTGCTAAACTGTTCTGTCATTGGGTAATGTTCCATGGCCATGAACAAGGTGTTTAAAACAATGCAAATGGTTATAGCAAGATCAACAAATGGATCCATCACAACTAAATTGACGACATGCTTTACTTTTAACCATGGACTCCAGCAATCCCAGATCAAGAAAGTATTTGCAAATCTGTACCAGCATGGTGGGCATTTCTGTCTGGATTCTTCAAGCTCTGAAAAAAAATAGTAAAAAATGACTATTACAAATATATCTTCTGGAAGTTTTTGTTTAAAAAATGGAAGAAGATTATATCAATCAAATAAACTGCTCTCACTAACATGAGATTTCCCTCACCCATGTTTATCCACCTTAAAATAAGGCATTTAATTTACTTAAGATCCTCTACCACCAGTGGACTGTGAAGTACTAAAGAGTAATTAAATTAGTAATTCACTAAAGAGTAAATCATCTGAGATGACTGTCTAAAGGGAGAAATGTGTTCATCTTTCCCAGGACAGTAGGGAGAATCTAGACATTTAGTTTAGGTTACTTGACTTGCTTACAGCAGATATCTTAATTTCAGATATTAAAAGTCAACATGACTTGCTCGTCACTGACCTACTATATATGAATGGGACAAGCTTCATAAAGGATTCACATTTTTATGGTATGTAACATGAGAACATATTGATTTGAGATACTAAAAGGGTTATATTTGCTACTACACAGAACCACTACAATATCAGATAAATTATTTGGAGTGCATACCTATAATTTCTTTTTTTAATTGATATTTTAATATATTACATGCCTGTTTTCTTATTTTTAAATTATAATTAAATTTGTTTTGAAATGTCTTGTACAGTTGCAGTGTCTATTGACTGAGAAACAGAACAACATATATCTGTATTAGCAAAACAACTGTTTAGCAACTGCTCTCAATTAGAATCTTTGGAAACTATTTTTTCTTCCATTTCACTGTCCATATTGTCAAAGTTACAGAAGAATAGTAACTTCTTCTAAATTAATAATAACAAGGAGGAATATCTAATGTGATGGGATGTTTGAGGACAGCGTAGAAGGAAGACTGTTGATTGCTCAAGTGAGAGATACTTAGACTGCAAAATATGTAAGAAATGTCCACAGCAATTTTGATTTAATTTCTGTGTAGTGGCATCAACCCAAGCCTGAAATTTCCCATTTTTCAGGCATGCCTTAGAGCACAGAAAGATCTCCATCATCATGACACTTATGGATGATTTTGCTGCAATAGGTGTTTCAGAGATTTGCTAATAAAGATTTACTTCAAAAATATACACCTTGAGGATAGTGGATTGATTTCTGCCTCTAATATTGTCCTATATGGGTGGAATTACTGGAAGTTAAAAGCTTTCAAACTACTGAAACCAAAAAGTTCTCCAGGCAGAAAACAAAATCATAAGTAGCTAAAGGTTTCCATAGTATTTCTGAACCATAACAAAGACAGTACTGCTGAAGGAATATATGGATTGGGTGCTATAATCACATTTCTGAACATGCAATTCAGAATGCTGAAAGGCAGAATAGGAGCGGCCTTGGACAAAAGTGACGACTCATCCTGGATGCTGAGTTGGCACAGACTCCATTGCTGCCCGTAGCAATTTCTGAAATGGCGGAAACCAGATATGGGGAAGGAGGTGAACTATCAGGAAAATTTTGTTTACGCTGACACTTTTTTTTCTGCTCAGGGGACTAGAAGGACTGACTATTTAACTGGAGGAAGAATTCAGCACTTTCTAAGGAGATACCCTGTTTACAGAGAGGAGAACCAAGATTAAAGAGGTACCAACAGAGCACACTTGCACTAAAGTAGGAAGACATAGAAATACATGTTTGTGAGAACAATTTTCTTTAGAAGAAAATAGGTTTCATAGAAAAGGGCTTCAGAACTCACTTTAAAATTATATTTCAATGCCGGCTTAATAACACGGTAAAGTTTCTTGGTAATTTCTTGTCTTTTAAAAATATATCTTGAATCTGCAAGGTTGGTCTGACTATAACACCTGCCACACTTTGCCACTATCCAGTAGATAGATCATTCAAGCTTATAAAAATACTTTAATGGCGTATGTATGGAGAGTGAGCATGCTCATTTTCCATTAAATAAGGAAAAAAAAACCCCAAAAGTATGCTTTTTCACACAGAAAACACAATATTGTTTTATCTTTGAGAACTATGAAAATTTAAGCAATGCTTAACACACTTGTGGGCATTGGCATGGGTTGATTACATTTGGGTTTTTTTCCTTTATTTTTCTCACTCCAATTTCCTATTGTCTATCCTTGGATTTAAAGCCTAAGGGAAATGACTGTTCTAGCACATCACCACCTTAATCATGGCAATTCCTGGGCAATCTTAATTGATTTTTCCTGCTGGTGTCTAATGGAAAAAAATATTTTCTGTTTGAGGCTCTGGCAATCCCCTAGCTACCATTATTTTCTCTCTGTTAGTCCACTCAGTAGAGTAATATTTTGGAAAGTGTCGTGAAACATGGTTCGACATTCAGATTGGGTAAATGACCTTAGAAATGCTCAAAAGCCTTTTGTATCTGATGTTCAGAGACTCCACATGTCCGGTTTTACATTTACAAAGGAAATTATGTAAATAATTTCTCTGTACATGTAGTTAGCAGAACTTCAATGAACTGCCTGTCAGATAAAATGCACAAATACCTTCCATTGTATTTGTAAGTATGCTGGCTATGCTCATTGCTCTTTGTCTTGCAGCAGACTCTTCCAGCATTTCCATAGAAATTTGGTATGAACTCAGTCTTCTTTTCCTTATTTCGGTTTCTGTAGTGGTGCCCTGTAAATGAAATACTGAGGAATCAGATCATCCTTTTCAACAGCCAATTAACAGTATTTACTGCATAAATATTGTAGTGATAATCAAATCAGCTTTGTGCAATGTACTATGCCTTTCACTGAATGTTTCTGTTCTTGTCAGGATTTCTTTCTTCTTTACTGAGGAATTCAGTGGGAATTTTTTACAGTACTACAAATAATCAACTGGAGGACCCAATACCAACACAGTGTGGTATCAAAGGTGGTTCTTGCTAAAGGCAAGAAGAATATAATACTTTACTAAGGTTTAGAAATAGGATGTTGAGGACTTCTTTTCCTTTATGTTCTCTTATTTAGAAACTATTACAAATTATTTCTTTAAGAAATTATAAGGAATGCAAAGATGAGGAATAAGAGAAAATTCTGTGCCTGAACCAAACTGTAATAAATCCTGGCTTACTTACAATTACCTCTGGTATAAGCTGACCAGTAGGTGAAGTTAGAGTTGAAGGTCCTCCAACCAAGGAAACCACGCCATTGCAATCCACAGTGCTGTGCATCTTCCCATTTACTGGAAGGGCTGGTATCATTCTAGATGACACACTGGCCTGACTAATGTTACTGTTGCGCCTTTCTCCATGTCGATTTGGAACAAAGAGAGAATCTCTTCTGCTCTCATTGTCTTCAAGAGTGCTGTGTTCATCATCAGCAAAGTCATTTTCAGATCCTATATCCTTTGCATGACCTCTGAAACTGAAAATGCTGGTTTTGCTGTTGCGCCGTGGTGAGAACAGAGAACCACGAATGCTTAACAAAGACTGTAAAAGATTTTAAACAAACCAAACAAAACAGGATTAGAACTAAGATCTTGGCATTTCAAAGAATAGTTACAGTGCTGGAGGAAGGATAGCCACTTTTTTTCTTCCATAGTATAAGCGTGTCCACTAGGGGAATGTGTTCACCAGGGGAAAAATTCTTTTAAGGTAATGTAGCAGGACTGAGGAAAAGTTGTGCAGAAGACATAGCAAGATTGAACAGTTCTGAGTGAAGAAGGTGTATTGAACTGGCATGGACTGTGCTGGATACAATTTTCAATATCACTATCAAGACCTTGAAAGCACTTGTCTTTTATTCCTTCAATTACAGTACAGAGCTAAGAGTCTTTTACTTCTCTTCTTCATCCCCTGGATTCCTAGGGATAGCAACTAATAATGCTCACCCTCACTCTTTTCTGTTTTATTTGGTAAATGCAAAAGTGATCTTAAGTTTGCCATTGAAATCCTTCTAAATTGATGTAAGGAACTTGACTGACCTCTTCCCAATAGGCTCAATAGTGTAGGAACAATAACTAGGAGACAGAGGGGGCAGCTTGGGAAAGCTTTGGAGGTACAGCAGCAGCACGCTTAGGCATAGCTCTCCAGGGGCCAGGGTAGGTTGCACACACCTGCCAGAAGGTATCACTTGGTTATCAGGCAGCTCAAAGCAAGTGTTCACCAGGGACACCATTACCTAAAGATATTCTCTCACAAGTGAGAAAAATAAATCAGTGGTTGATGGTAATTCATCTTTTAATTACAGTAGAAGCTGGTTAATGAAGTGTTCTTCTCCCTTGCTACATATTTTATTAACAGCATTCATGAATAAATAAAATGAGTACTAACTGTGGAGAAAAGTCACCTGGCATTCAGCCTTCTTCAGTTATGCATTTGTACAAATCTTCACATCTTTGTTCATCGAAAACCTGGTTTGAGACTATTGTCACATTTTCACTATTTCTGCAGGTGGAAAGTCCTCAAATGTAATAGCAATGGGTTTGATCCCAGTATAATTAAAGTGAAAGTGAAAACTGTCCTGTATTATATAAACCTATGTTAATACTTTGAAAATCAAGCACTGTATATATACATATATCAACCCATATGTATCTCTGTATATGCATAGTCAGATATATAAATTCACACACATTATGTGTGTGCTGAACTGGTAGAACTGCCTATTATAAGGCCTGGCAGGTGTTTACCATTATGAGATGTATTTTTTCTGCTCTTACAGCTATACCAAATTTTAATAGTTTGGGCTGAAATTTTCTACGCTGGCTGTCAGCCTCAGGCTGAGTTACTTGAAAAATATCAGCCAAATGATTTTGCTAACCCATTTATGTAAACTTGGCTGGAGAAAAAGTGCTGTTTTGCTTATACTGAAAGATAATTTTATCCAAAAAAAACCACCCTAGCTTCTATGGAATATGGCAGTGAATACTGACAAAGCAGTGAACTAATTACTACACCCTTTTTATATTTCCTTGTAAATATATCTGGCCAACCTACAGTCCTTCAAAAAATGACATACTCACCAGGGTTTCATCTGACTACCAATGATACCCTGTTCTTTTAGAGAGTGTTCCCATGGCTGCTGTGTTTTATTTGCAGCCCAATCTTTCCAATATGTGTTACCACGGTTTGAGCACAGCTAATTGGATCAGCCCCCTCAGGGATTTGGGAGAAGTAATGTCTGTTCTGCAAGTCCCTGCTGCATTGAGACAAAAGATATAAGGCAAAATGGCTGCAATTTTAACACATGTAGAGGGAGAAATATATGCATCTACATGATATCAGAAAGTAAGGACTGAAAGGAAGGTTTGACTTTTCTGGCAAACTGCATCATTCATCTGCGTATGGAATATGGTATCAAAGGACAAAACCTCTTACAGGGCCCAGCTGAGCAGATTATCTCCCCTTACCATTCTGCCTCACTGTTTCATGCTCGGGACCCTGTCTCACCAGGGAGATTCTCCATGACTAACAAAACAAATGAGCTCTTCCTTTACCAATTCTACTGTTTGCAATTCTTCCGCTCTTGTGGCACCTAAGTTTTAGTTGTATGCTGTCAACTTTTGCCCCAAAGCTTTGTTACAACTGCAAAAAAAAGAATTGTCAAGAGCATCTTTAATTAATAAGTTATTCCTAACCATGGTGGTATTCATAGGTAAAAGTCATCTATTGGCTCAGACCACACATTATCATTTTGAAGAGATGCATTTTGAGTGATTCTTTCTAAAACTGCCATAACTGTGTGTAGCCTTGAAATAAGCAAAGGTAGCACAGAATCATTTAGGCTGGAAAAGACCTCCAAGATCAACACGCCAGCCTTTGACTGATCACCACCTTGTCAACTAAACCATGGCACTAAATGCTACATCCAGTCATTTCTTGAACACTTCAAAGGATGCTGACTCCACCACCTCCCAGGGCAGTCCATTCCATTTTTTTACAAACCTTTCCATGAAGGAATATCTCCTGATGTCCAGCCTGAAATTCCCTTGGCACATCTTGACACTATTTCCTCTTATCACTGGTTACCTGGGAGAAGAGGCTGACCTCCACCCGGCCACAATCTTCTTTCAGGGAGTTGTAGAGTAATAAGGTGCCCCCTGAACCTCTTCTTTTCCAGGTTAAACACCCTCAGCTTCCTTAGCTGCTCCTCATATAACTCACTCTCTAGACCTTCACCAGTCCTTCTGTGGACCTGCTCCAGCACCTCCACATCTGTCTTGTACTGCAGGACCCAGGACTGGACACAGGATTCAAGGTGCAGCCTCATCAATGCCAAGTACAGAGGGCATATCCTTAAGTGACAGAAGAGACCCTCTGATTTATGGGAGTAGAGCTTAGAATTTTGGATTAAATGATTTTCAGAGGTCCTTCATAAACTACTTTTTTCCTATGATTGCAATGATTTTCCATCATGTATAATGGATTTCTAATGAGAAAGAACAGTATGGCTAAATTGTTACACATACAGGCTCAAAGGTCCCGGTGTAGTTGGTCCTTATTGTGCAGTACTAGTGCTACTTTCCTCATTATCTTCACATTAAAGAAACTAATTAAGGAAAATAATAGAAATTAATGGTGATGTGGGATTTCCTGTGCAGAGTATTTTGATGTTGCAGTATGCTAAAAACCACACTTACTTGTATAGTTTTGAAATGAATCCAGAACAGAGAGCATACGGTTCATTAATGCATATATATGAATACTAATCTTTCTTTCTCCAGTCTACTAGACACATCCTCAGAAATACATTTTCAGAAATATGTTAATTAAGTTTATAAGTATTCTTGGTACATTGTTTTTATCCCTTTGCTAATAGAATGGGTCAAACCATCTCAAACTTTTACTGTGAACGGTACTACCACGGATTTTTCCTTCACTTAACATTTACATAACTTCCAACATGTAAACTTGCTGTAATATCAGTGAAAATAAAAATAGAGTGGACACACATGACTTTGTAAAATAGAGTGCTGTACCTGGTGAGGAGAAGTGAGCCTTTTCTCATATGTCAGTTGACTTCCTTCTGTGGAGAAGCGGAAACTTTTCCTTCTGATACTGTCTTCTGACTCAGACTTGGGGAACTTATCAATATCTCCTTTGTCCTCTGCTTCAGACATTTCTCTCTGTCTTCTTTTCTTCCTTCTGTTTCTTCTTTCTTTAGCACTCTTTGAGCTCAGCTTTGATGCTTCTGAAGAGCTTTCCAAGAGTTCTCCTAATCCCCCTACACCACTGAAATCTCTTGATGCAACTGATGCTGCTGCTACTGCTGCTGTTGTCTGTCAGGTTATAAAGCAAGGTATTCTTAGTAGGCCAAAAAAGAGAATAATTTTATAGTCTTTTATCAACTGTTTTTTATTATCACTGTGATAATAATGCTCTTCATACAATCATGAGTGTGTAAGTATACTCCAAAAATTTTTATTAAAGATAAACTACTGAGTTGTACAGCTCCTCACTGTTTAGCAGCATGAGCTATTTGGAGCACCAACTTCAGCAGAAAAATAGCTACAGTATTTGTTAAAGAATTGCTGCCAAGACACTTGTCTGAAATAAAAGTAGTCAGGAAATTGTTAACATGTATTTCATGTATTAACATGGCTTTTTCATGTATTTCAGATCTGTTATTCCATTTTCTCTTGAGAAAAGCCCCACATCATGGTCTAATTCAGCTGATCCCTTCTGAGCTCTTACAGAGAAGCCTAACATTCATCATCTGAGTTAATGTATCAAAATCCAGCTAGGACCCTGAAAGCAGTTGAATCTAGCCTTTCCTCACTGTCTTCACAGCAAGAACACTCCCTTTACTTTCCTTCTGCCTTTGCTGGTACAAGTCACAACCTCTAGACACATCTTCAAGCCCTTTTTCCCTCTTCACATTTTCTGTTCCACACGTCCCACTGTATCTGCTCTCTAGGTCTTTGTTATAGATATGCAAAGGTACATTTATTGCCTGTTGGTGCTACAGCCTGAGAGAAGAAAAAAAGTTTTGATTTCTTCTCTGATGGAAAGGGGCGAGAGGACTCACTGGAGCAGAGTCATCCCAAAACTCAGGGCCAGTATCTTTAACTACAGTGGTCAGCCCATTTGTTTCGGTTCATTGGAGAAAGGATCTTCTACTCATCAAAAAAAGAATTGAGAGTATGTCCAGTGCTGTTCCTCAAAAGAACTGTGGGAGATTGCATTGAAATTCTGTAGTGGAACTGTCTTTGGGGAGATGATAAGCTGTTCTTAGCTTACAAAAAATGGTGGTGTGATAAATGGCAAGAGACTAGGGTTATATAACAAAGATGACTAGTAATTATCCAGTAAAACATATTATATTCACTGCCAGGTATTTCAGGAATGATGACATACCTCTTTACAGCAGGAAAGGATAGTTTGAAAGCTCATAATATGAATTAATGTCTTTCTTTGCTACAATATACAACACAGGCTATAGAAGTTGACTTGATACAGACTTTCTGCTAAATGGAGTATTAAAAGGATTTTGAAGTGTTTATAAAATAAAAAAGCAATACTCAAAATTTTGTCATACTGGTTCAGAATATGATCCTTCAAAGACTCTAACAGAAACAAAGCCAGCAGATGCTGAGTCATCACCCATCTACTTCATAATACTAATGGTAAAGGTCAAACAAGTAGAGCAATCCAAAGACCACTGTGATGCCTTAAGTTTATGGATGAATAGGTTCAGTGTCAAGGGAAGGAAGAGATAAACTAATTTCTGCCTTAGCAACTAATTCAACACTTCAGTGATCCACCTTGTACTGCCTACTTTGTGTTAATGTTTTCACAAAAAAAAGAGATCCTCACTATAATAATGCTTTACTTACACTGAATGTAGTGGTTGCTCATTTTAAAAAAGTATTACTTTCCAAGGATTTTATTCAACCTTACTTATAATCTCTGTTTCTTATTCTATTCTTCTTTTTTAGTCTGGATCAGTTTCCTTTTTCCCCACTCTCAGATACACAAACATCTACATGAACCTGCTGATATCTTTTCATATAATGTGCTTTAGTGCCTTTAAGGCATAAAAATACCAGATTTAAGAAAAACCCAGCAATATACACTTTGCTGACATTCAACCTTTCTACATTTGAATTTTGCAGGATTCTACTCTTTCTTTAGTAATTTGGAAGGGATAAAGTGTAATGACTAAAATAAAGATATGCTAATTAGATTTCACAAGTCATATATAAAGGTCTCTTTTCAAGCAAGACAGAGAGTTTGTCTTTTTGTTAGCACTTTATGGAGTCATTCTAACTTAGTGAAAGTACCTGCAAAGTACTGCCAAAAATAGAGTTTCATAGGAGTTTCAAATTTGCTAGCATTTTATAAACACTGTCCTGTTGAAAATGACTAAATGCTATTTGAAAAGCAGTAGAAAATCAGTCCAGAAATTAGACAGATGGCTGATTCACAGACCTGAACTCCTGCATATATTTTACTTTCAGATAAGAAAACCTTTCACAAAAGTATCTATTAAAATGTTTTTTTCCTCATAAAACTTTAAATAATTTTCTTCTCTTTTCAACAAAAACAAAGATTACTTTAAAAGAATTCTGAAGTAATATCTTTGTTATGAATATTGCTCATCTGGTTTTAAATATTGGTTGTCTTTTCTAAGAATGCATAAACTTCTGATTTACTACAGTGTCAATTAGGGATATTTTTAATTATCTTGCTGGATAGAAACCTAGAAGAACACTGATTACGATCCTTCTCTCTACTTGATGAATATTTGTGGAAAATTATTAAGTACATCAAGCTTGCAATTCTAACTCAGATGTAAACCAGAAGTAGCATCACTAGACTTTGTTCATGCTATTTATAAGATCTGTAACATAAAAGCACCATTCTTTTTGACTACTTAAACTCAAATTTCTAGAATACTCTTATTACAAACATTTTACTTTTACAGTCATTTGGAGAATGAAGTAACATTCTTTTCTGTACCATTAGCTTGCTTTTTTTTACTATTTGGTTAGTTCCTGGTTTTCATTGGCTATTTCCACTTTTATAATTTGCATAATAAACAAGACCTTTTATTTTCTGTAATTAATTGCACAATTTGTTCATATTCTTAACCTTAAGAACAAGACTGTTCAGAAAGTACAATTTCCATTACTACCTGAGCTTCTTCTTGTTGCTTCTTCAGTTGTTCCAGCATCTGCTGAAATTCTGCTTCTTTCTGCTCTGCTTCTTCCATTGTTGCTTGATTCTGTTCTTCATAGGCCATGGCGACCACAGCCAGGATCAGGTTTATCAGATAGAAAGAGCCCAGAAAAATCACCAGAACAAAAAATATCATATATGTCTTCCCAGCAGCACGCAGCGTCTAGAGAGTAGAAAGCATGTCTATATATTATTCCACAACTTATCTTTTTACACTCATGAAAAATAAGCCTATTTATATAATTTTGGATGTCACCAACAGTTTACTATTTATGTCATAATAATTTCTTACCAGCTGATAGAGGTTTTCCCAGAAGTCCTGAGTCATTAGCCGAAACAGTGACAAAAAAGCCCAGCTGAACGTATCAAAACTTGTGTAGCCATAGTTGGGGTTTCTGCCAGCTTTCACACATATATATCCTTCTGGGCATTGCCTATGTGAAAATCAAACAGGAGGCACTTAGTTGTAACTTTTATTCCCTTCTAAAAAAATATGTATTATCTTTTGGAAGAATATGCATTATTTTTCAACAGAAAATCCATAAATTACAATTAAATTAATTTAGAAAAAAAATTCCCAAGAATTGAACTAATTACATAATAAATGAAAGATATCCTTTTCATCCCCTCTCTGGTTGAAATGACCTAAATATTAAAATTCTCCTCAATTACATTTTGCAAATAGAAGCTTTATTCCAAATGAATTATTTCCTGGCAGAAACTGCTAAAATGTTGTTAAGGTTACAGACAGATTAAACAATATTATTAGCTAAATCCAATTGTAATATTAGGGATTTCCTACATAATGCTGATACATATATTTTTAGTAAACCTCTTCAGTGCTGCCAGTCAGGAATCCAAGTTCAGCTACGAATTCTAGGTTCATGATTTGGCACATATAAATGACAGAATTTGCCAGAAGTGAAAGAGACTTGAAAAAACAGATTCAGTCTTGGACTATGAAGTCACTGTTGTGCTTTTGTAATATTTTTCATGTTCTCTTTCTCACTTTTAACTTTTGTTTCCTCCTACTTTCTTCAATCAGTAAACCACCAAAAGAGACTTAAAAAAAAAAAAAATCAGATCTTATCAATAAAACCAGCTTAATTTTCCAATCAAGCAGGGAAAAGGCTGTTAATTAGTATTTTGTTTAGCCAGACTATAAAACATTTTGACTCCAGTAAGAAATTCTCACTTAGTTGCAAAACTCTGTAAGTTCTGTAACCCTGCTAAATATGGAGTTGCAACTAGATCTCATGTTACTTCTTTTTCTACAGAGCATAACAGAGAATTTTTGAAAGGGTCTTACCCTGCATCAGAGCTATTACCACAAAGTAGGGCATCTCTTTGTCCTTCCAAAATGTAAAAATGAGCTGTGTAGAAAGCATTAGAAATATATATGAATGGATCAAATAAACCTGAAAGTGCTACAAAGCAAAATAAAAATAAATTATGTTAAATGATAGTGGCTAGCTACTGATCACTTTGTAGCTTGTTTAGGAACCTTTCTGGTTCTTTTATTTTTTATTTTATGTATTTGATCTCTGTAAATCAGTGACTGTAAGCAGCTTTACATAAGGCAGAAATATAAACCCCTCAATGTTCTATGTTTGGTCACAAATAACTACATATTTTAGTCACAAATATATTAAAATAATTACATCAGACATTCTTACTTTCATCCTCAATGTAATCCTTCCAGTTAAACGTGCTCACTGTCATGTTAACAAATGTACCGTTTTCATTCATTGTGCTGTTAAAGTAGGAAATAATGTTTATCTCAAAAGTAGAATTGTCTGGAGGCCACTGCAGGCATTTATTCCTCAGGTTGCCCATGAACAGCTGCAGCCCTATCAGTGCAAATACACTCAGACAAAACACAGTCAGGATCATCACATCTGAGAGCTTCTTCACAGACTGAATTAGGGCTCCCACTATAGTCTTCAGGCCTGCAAAGAGAGAGGATCCATAGAATTATCAAAGAGTCTTTGCCCTTCCCATATGATTAAGAGGCCATGCAGACACTTAAAAAGAAATTATTTCTTTATTTCTCAAAAGGTAAAGCTTCATGAGCAGCCTCAGAGCTTGTGAAGATGAGTGAAAGAAAAAGTTTCCTTTTTATGAATATGCAATGTACATATATTCCAATAAATCAAACATGTAATATTCTCAAGCAGGAAACTTTATCAATCATGCTTTCTTAGTACAGATTTGATTGCATTTCCTAATTTTTCCCTGCATTAAATATTCTGCCAATAAATCAGTTTCCAGTTACTTCTAAACATGACTCCACAACAGTGCAAAGCAGCATGAGATAGAATTGCTAGTAATTTTGAATGAAAAAAATCTTTTGCATTTGATAAATTTTCCTGTGCATCATTTATTTCTTCTTTAATATCTTCTTTTGTTGTTACTTGCTTAGTTTTAAGACTGCTGTCACTTTTAAGTGATTAAAAAAAGAAAAATTTCAAAACCAAGAAAGCCATAGCACTAAGCTTTTTTAATGTAGAGACAATTTGTCACAATAAGATGCAGAAAAACAAAGCAAAATAACCCATAGGCCTCATATTTTATGTTTCATGCAAGACTCTGTTAAACTCAAAGGCTGATTTTGCAAAATAAAAGAAGCTAATGCTGAAAAGGCAAAGAATCATAAACTAGGTTAATGATCCATGCCTTTTTTTTTTTTTTTTTTTTTTTTTGGCAACATGAGCAACAAACAGCAAGACTTATGCTCAAAGGAGGTGAATTCAATGGAACGAAAGTCAGCCTCGGTGTTTAACCTTGCTCTCACCTGGAATGACTGATATTGTTTTCAAAGCTCGGAGAACTCTGAATGTTCTCAACGCTGAGACATTGCCCAGGTCCACAAACTCTGTCACATATCTGTAATAGGGGAGTTCACACACAAACACAATGACAGCACACAAATAACAGTTGGAGATACGAGGGGCCTAACACCTTACACCAACTACTTCTTACCTGGAATTACAGAAATAGTTTTCAAAGCTCTCAATACTCTGAAAGTTCGAAGAGCTGAAACATTGCCTAGGTTTACAAATTCTGTTACATACCTGTAGGATTAAATCACAGTTATTCAGAATTGAGGCAGAGCTTATACTAATTATGTGGGTCTTCAAAACCTCTGTGGCAAAAACTAGCAATCATACTTCCAAATTTACCTGTCTCTTCAATATATTTCGCTTTTAATAATTGTTTTCATCAATTTTGCTTAAATGTCATTGAAGTGAAACTCACTGATTTGTATTTGAACATCTAGTTAAACTAATTAGCTTGTAATGGGACGGTAACATGAAGTCAAAGGGATGGCTTCATTTCTGGTGAGCAGAAAAATGTAGGACATGAAATTAGTGTCCCTCAGCAGTAATTATACCAGTGGCTGACACTCCATTTCAGATTCTGCTGTATTTTACTTTGAATACTAAAATACAGTGTCTAAACTTCAAAGCTTGCAAAAATTAAATATGATTAAATAAATACATTTATTATAATAATATTTACTACTAATTTCATGCCCAAAAAGCTTTAAAAGTTCTTGAACCACTTACGCCATTAAAATGACACTGAAGTCAAGCCAGTTCCATGGGTCTCGCAGAAAAGTAAAACCTTCTAAACAGAAGCCCCTTGCAAGAATTTTGATAAGTGATTCGAATGTATAAATTCCAGTGAAAGTGTACCTGAAAATCATCAGAGCAGGAATAACAGATTTTTGCATACTTACAGACAGTGCCAATCTTTAGCAAAGATGACTTAAAAGAGAAGAAAAACTATTTAAAAGTGAAAGGAGTGAATTATTAACTTCACTTGCCCTAAATATTGTAGTTGCTGTTCAGTCATTGTGGAAATTTGAACCTGATATATATGCTACTAATTTTCTAAAAGGTTGGTTTAATCTCAGTTCTTGTGCTTACATGTAATTTCTGACTCTAGTATTTATAGATATATTTCAGACTTTTATATGTATATTCTTTGGCACTCACAGGGTTGCCTCTTTGCTTGCATTCATAGATCAGGTAGATATCTAAGTGTTACAAAAACTGAAGAATTTTTTTTTTTATGTCTAAATCAAAGAGTTTTGTGAAAATCAGTTCTGGATAATAACTATAGTAATTCCTGTATTACATGTTTATTTCATAAATAATCATCAAATATAAGAAAGCATGCCCAGACTGTTATTCTGAAGGATGGGGAGCATGATTACCAGCTTACCTGGTGTGGGAACAGCTATTCATTTAACAACATAGAATAGTCAGTTATACCCAGCATAAAATGCAGGCACTTCCTGAGACCCACGTGGATCTCTGTGGACCTCCAGAATAAAGGAACTCTACCTACAGACCCTACTGCTCTCCTTTCAGACTCTCAGCAACTCTAACCAGCCATCGTCACTGTTAACTGGGAATGGGTTAATGGTAGTTGTTCCTAAACAGGGTTCAGTGTAAGGTTCATTAATGCAGAGAAATAAACAAATAAAAACCAGTAATGGCTCTCTGAGGAAAGGAGGGAATGAAAGAAGCAACAAGTGCTTAGAAGCAGGGTTTTCATGAGTAGTATAATTTCAAATAAAAACAAAGGGCTTTGAGGAACATGACCTAGTGGAAGGTGTCCCTGCATGCCAGAGGGTTGGAACTGGATGATCTCTAAGATCCCTTATAACCCAAACCATTCTATGATTCTACAGTATTTCAGAGGAAAACATTTGTTAAAGAATAAACATGCATTCATAGCCATGAACAAGGAAGAGAAATATTCCTTATTTAGGTCAGCTCTTTGTTACTCTTCCATAGATAGGGCCCTTTCCTCAGCAGTTTCTTGTGGTTGGGGGTTGTGTGTCCTTGTGGCAGGTACTTACGAGGTCAAATAAGTAAGGCATGATAAAAGTCCCACTGTGATGAGATCATGGATACTCAAGCAAGGTATGGCAACAATTTTACATACACAATTTTACATGCACATCTGTAGCTCCTTGTCTGATTTACAACTTAGAATATCCAAGGACAAGAGCTCCTGTTTGTACTACACAGCAGAAGTTCATATATTCCTCAGGCACAATTGTAACAAACATGGTGTTACTCTTAAATCATTTAAGTTATTCAGGAGAAAATGGGAAACATATTGATGTTCTCATGGAATCTGATTCTTCCTGACTCTGGACAAGCCCATTCTGGCATTCACATTTTTGTAAATACTTCTTGTTTGGACTCACACGAAAACAAAGACATAAAAATAAAGAAGTAAAAATGTTTAACTTACTCTACATTCTTTGTCCAGTCTGGAGGGTTACTCATGGTCATAAATACGCAGTTGGTCAAAATAGTGCACATGATAAGCATGCTGAATAATGTAAGTTATAGTTAAGGCACGTAAGTCAAAAAATAGGATAGCTTTATAACACTGAAATAATTTAAAAATATTAAGTGTTTACAAATGTGTACAAATAACATGACACTAATTGAAGCTTAAAAATAAAACTTTGCACATAATTTTATGTATTTTAAATGGTGTGCCATCTGGCATATTATGGTGCACTTCTGTAAAAAAATGCAATACTTTTGTAACTATAGCAGGTTTAGGTTTTCAATTAAGTCTAAACATATCTTTAACTCTGTAAATCATGAAGTGACTACCCAAATGGAATTACTCATTTAATACAGATGGATCATTCTAAAAGATCTTTAGTCAGAGGTTGGTTGTTTAGGCCCAAGTTTTTCTATGAACATGACTGAAATATGTTTGAAAACACTCTACTTTATCCCAAATCTTTTATAGAACACCTATCCCAGTGCTGAAAACACAATGCTGAAAAAGCTGCTCTTTATTCATGCTCTTTTGTCCTTGCTAAGTGAGTCTAGTTCATGAATAGTACTACTGGTCTTGGTAAAAGTGTGACCTTAGAGATGTTCAAGTGCAATGGTTTGTTACTAATGTGGCCTTAGCTGCAGGGCTTAGTATGGGATCAGGTCTCCTTTTAGATATAAAGCCTGATATTTAAACTCTGACAGATTTAGGTGGTTCAGTAGAGAATTCTCTCAGCAGGGATGAAGATCATACTGCAATTCACATGTGATATTTCTCCTTTTTTTAAGTGTGAGCAACATATATTTATTTAGCATAGTTCACTCCCATGAACACAATTTGTATATCCACATGAAAAGTATTAGTTCAATCAATAAGTATTTTTAAATAGCAGCATTTAAATCAACATTAAGAAAAAAAGGATATGAATGTACCAAAATCTTGATAGCAATTTTTCTGATGGGATTAAAAGGAGTTAAAATATACAAGGCAGATGTGGCACTGAACCGGAAAATTGCTTTTCCCTTATTCAATACTATGAAAGTCTGCAAAAAAGAAATACAAAATTAAAATACAGTGTTGACTACATATATATCTTCATCTCCTACTAAAAGTTTCCATTCTCCACCTGAGAGGTACAAGTTCCATTCTACTGTCTACCTTTAGACAGTAGGAAAATAACTGATTTCTATTAATACAATGGAGAAAGCTTTCCACAGCCTATTCTCCAATTTGCAAAATTTGCCAGCATGTGGAATGAATTGTGATGTAACTAAAATGGGTGGGCATCACACAAAACAATGGCAGTTTATCAATAAAAGCAAAATGGAGGATTTTGCCACTAAAATATTTCAATTTTATTTCTTATGAAGTCTTTGATTAAAGTGAGAGCTTCAGATTTATCAAATACATTCCACCTTGTGAGCAAACACAAACAAAACTAAAATAGCAAAAGGACAATTCTAAATGCCAGCTTGTATTTGGAACAAATACTTGACAGAATTATATACACACATATATATAGTGACAAGGAGAAATTGTCATTACAAAACCAACCACAATTTAAAAACAATTTTGCTTTCATTTTCTATTTTAAATACTACCAATATCAGTTATATGCATCTTCTAGAACATATATCTGTGAAAAAAATTAAAATTATTAATATATTGCCAGCTAACATAGTTCTGAGCAATGTGAGACAAACATACACCAGAATTTGGCATCCTATCACAACAAATATTTTTTTTAAAAAATTGCTGATTTTCTTGTTAACAATGTGCTCTTACTTTCCCTATATGAAAGCAGAAAATTTAGCTAGTGATTATCTTTTAAAATGTGGTCTGATAAACCCATGGTTTGTGTTCAGTATATTTTGTTTCTGTGGGCAGTCATTGCCTAAGAGCATTTGTCTGTGAATGAGGTTTACTTGCATTTTTGGTGCTGCTTGAAATTTCTTCAGGACATAACTATTCTTCATTCCTTTTGCTCTTTGTTGATAGTAATGGCTCTGCTTTGTGTTAAGATAATAGAGTCTTTGTTACACTCTCAGCAGAGCTATATAGTATCACTGTTCTCCATGTTGATTTCCATTCTCTGTAAAAACTTGGCTGTGATCACAAAAATTCGGCCCTCTCTGTGGCCTTTACTGCCTGTTGGAAAGTCTCAGGCAAGGAAAGCAAACCTCTCCACGGTGGGAAAGAAAATAGGTAAAGGAGTGATGCTGGTGCCTTTCAAAGAATAACATCAAGCTAACACTGAGGGTGGCAGAGAATGGACACACACTCTCTGGCATTTCTCCCTGCCCTACAGTCCTTCACCCAGCTGGAAATGCTAAAAAGATGTTGCCTGTCCCAAGGTCACTGCTCCAGCTGAGCCTGAAGACAGACTAAATTCACATATGATTTCCTCTGCATTGACAAGTCAATGATTAAGGGTAGCTTCTACTATACACAAGAGGAGGAATGACTAACTCTAGTCCATGATTTAAGATGTCCATTTGTTTTCTCGTGAGCATAATTATACTGCTAGGTAATATAAACACAGATGTCACCTGTGATTAAAGATCCTACAGTTTAGTAATTGCTCTCATATACTAAGAAATGCATCATTGGTGTGAGCATTTACACTTTTGTTCCAAAAAATCTGACTAGTTTTTCTGATCAAAGGAGGTTAGAAATGATACTTCAGAACTTCTCAGGCTTTCTGAAACCTCACTTGTTCAGACAACTTTATCCCTGAGCTTATTTATGCAACTTTATTCCTGAAGTTTTACAGCTAGTCCAGAAAAGGTCTTAGTAATGGCAATTATATTATAAGTAAGAATTTGCATGGAACTGTTGTTATAACCCAAACCATATAAATTTAAATAACCCTTGGAAATGCTACTTCTTTGAACCTTAATTTCTTTACATTTCCTTAATAATATACATACTTGTATTATCTACAGCATTGTTTATTTAACTTTGGCAACTGTTAGTTTATGCAATTACATACAGATTCTGCTTTATTTTCTGTTCCCATTACTGAGGCCATAATTTTTAAACCTGTTTTACAAACCAAAGGTAAACACAAATTTACCCACAAAAGTGAGAGTATTATTTGCATGATTTTTTTCTAGCAAACAAATTTTCTTTGGAGTTTAAAGTATTTTATGCCTTGATTTTTTTATAGTGGCTCAACATCAAGTTTCTTATCTTGATGTCAGCCTGGAATGCTTCAAGCTGTCAATAGAGCAACTGTGTCCAGTTCTTTCTCTGTTTCAGAGAGATGGGAAAAGATTGTCCCAAGTACTTCTCCATAAAACACCTTCTGCATTTTTTTAATTTAGGGGTTATCCACCTCTTCATCTTCCTTCTCTCTCCTTACCCACAACACTTTGACGTCTATCAGAAACTGAGAGAACATCTTGATGCTGCTAAAGGAGCACATAGAAATAATAAGAATATAGAGGAAAACTGGCTCTTACTGTCACCTGTACTTTCACTAATCAGTGCAGGACCTAAGATACTTTTACCTGTTCCCAGGTTGGAAAATTTCAGACCCTGGAGGATTTTAAAACAGTCTGCAACTAATCCCAGCTATGGAAATATACTTGTTTTTTTCTTGTCTTTCTCTTAACTCAAATAACACCAGTCTGCTTCCAATTGTATGCATCATTGCTACAAGACATAAACCCATACAACTCTACTAAAGATCCTGACTTTTAGAAAGTCAAACTTTTTACTTGAATGGATTTGTTTGAACTGCCTTTTCTACCTCCAAGTCCCCGACTTGGGGATCATGTGAAAAAGAGGATTGTGTATGACTGTGCAAATTGGAAGGGAAAATGCACTTCTGATAGGAGTCTGCATTCGTCATGGAGCACGACTTTGCTACTAATGGTCCAGTTGTGTTACAGCCCCACACATGTAACTTAGACACACTGCTTTTATTTTGTAACTCTTGCTCTGGTCTTTCTGTATGAAAACTCTTCAGAACACCAAAAATGTCTTTTTTTGATTCCTTCCTCAAAAACAAGCTTTTCCATGGTCTGCCTGAGACTTCTAATTGACAGCTCTGCATAGAGATCTATTATAACAAACCCAAGCACCTCAAGCAATAGTTTGCTTTGTGGTAGTTTCATACGAGCCAACATTTACAGAGTCTCTATATGCTACATATATAGAGATACATGTATTTCATATGTATGTTTGCATATATTATATAGCTGTACAGAAACAAATAATATGGTTACAGTCCTCTACTTCACTAACTTGAGTAGATGCTACCTTGTTATCTGCAACTATTTCCATTGCAAAACCATGCTTGGAACATCTCTTTTGTCCTATCCATTCTTACTATTATATTGAAATCAAGAAAATTCATTCTGTGCTCAAGTTCAGGCAAGATCAAGGAAGAAACATCTTCCTTACAGTGAAGCAAATAGCAAGTAACTCAACAGAATTGAAGCAGTCAAAATATGGAAGAGCATAAATCAGTTCTGCTAAATAAATGGATGATTCTGGATATTTAGCAGATTGATAGTTCTAACTATCACATTTTGTGATTAAACTTTTCTAATGTATAAAGTTATGTTCTATTTTGTTCAAAACATAATTCACTCACTTTTTTATTGATGTAATATGGGTCCAGGTCTTCCAAAGGTTCAGACACCATTCCTGGAGGTATGTCACCATAAATAAATGGCAGTGTCTTTCCTGCCTCCAAGTCACTGTTTGGTTTTGGACCATTTTCATCATCATCATCTGTATGTTCTTGTTTGGGCTTTTTAGCTTTTTCTTCTGCACAACGCTTTTCAATAGCTGCGAGAGAATCTCTAGTAAAATAGCGGAAGCTTTCAGGTCCAGGTGGTGCCAGCAGTGCCTGTGCCATGTTTTCATCCTGCAAATTTAATTACTTTTAGCTTCTTGCATAAGAATGACCTATAAAAGAAAATTAAATAATTTAGGCAAGCTAGATTGTACCAATAGGAAAAACTGAAACATTTAGTCAGAAAGTCTTTCCAGGCTTAAATAGAAATAGAAGCAGCATATTTCAAGGCTGAATGGCATTAAAAGCAACTGTTAAGAATTTATTTAGATATTTTATAAATTATTTTTCAGTTTTTTCCTGCTGATCCAGAAAAAGACACTGTTTCTGCCCACACATACTGCTTTGCCTGTGTCCTTGGACACTCCCAGTCAGAGCAAATTGCTGATGCAAGTGTTTTAACAGTACAGTTTGTTTTTTTTAACAGCAAGTATAAATGCATATTCTGTGAGGTACTGTTGAAAATTGTAAACCTACATTCTACTACTTAATAGATTTTATCTTTCCATATTTTTTCAAGTATCAGTAATACAAATTTCCAAATGTCAATTCTTTCAATAAACTAAAAGATTTTGCATGACTGGTGCTGTTTAAATGACAGCAAATGAATTATGGGAGGAACAAGCCTAATTCTTCCTCACTGACACTTAACTGTGGTGAAGGCTAATATTAGATACCAGAGCAGCTTAGGGTGTGTTTATTGACTGTTATCTGTGAATCAAAACCACAGGCCTTTTAAGTAAAAGGAAACAGCAGGTACAATCAAGGCTACGTAGGAAAAGATGCTGCTTCTGATTCTTTGCAAAGCAAGTGTCACAGTATTATTTCAGACTGAAACTAGTCTGAAACCAAAGACTCTGGTTCACTGTGACTGTCTTTAGTACCAGTGGTGGGTGATGCTGCTTTTTCCTGCTCTCTGCATTGAACCCTCTACTGTACAGCAGGTCTCTTTATGAAGTCCTGCAGTGCATCAACTGAAAGCACTGTTATTTTTCTCTCTTCCAAGTCCTTCTGCAGCAGGATCAGTTATTTAAAGTGATGTACTGTACAGCACAGTTGAGAGGTTTGAATAGCTGGAGGGAGAGAATGGCAAAATGAAGGCAGATATGGTTAAAGAGTGCTGCCACCAGGGAAGAAATTAAAGACTTACTTGGTGTCTACTCTGCAAGAGTTTATGGCATACTGTTGTAAAAATTTTAATTATGAGAACCAAATTTAAGAGTGAGTTTCAATGCTGAACTAATGAGCTTTAATTATGTTTTGTGTTACATGAAGCCATGTAACCTTTGCTACATTACTTCATGAATGTGCAATATCTGATCCTGGAGATGCCACATTTAAATTTGAGACATTCTGCTCATTTGCACTCCTTCAATAGTCCTTCTCCTAAAGCTTCTTGCCTGTCTGAAGTAGTTTGTAGAAATCCACACACACACAGACACACAAAGTGGTAGCACTTTGTGTGTAGTAATGATCTTATGAAATAAGATATGTGAAGGCAGAAGGGGTTGTTAAAAGTGCTTGAAAAAGCTAGAGTAAGAAACTGGAGGAAAGAAATGAAACAGCACACTCCTAAATCCAAATTACCAATCCAATGACAGGGTAAGGACTCATGTTCCTGTGCAACCTCAAGTCTTTATCTCTGGAGTGGGTTCACAGCACAGCATCAGTGTGTATGATCAGCACTGAGGTCACTGAAATAATTTAGTCAGTAGATTATAGCACCAAGCAGATAAGTAATACAAGACCAGAACCAAGATACCTGACCATAAATTCAGAATTAAAATACACTGTACTGTAGACATGAAGAAGAAAATTTCTCTCAAGGAATGTTCTGGAGAACTATGAGTTAATGTAATGTGCAGAATGACAGACACCTTGGAGTGGCTGGAGATACAGATGCAGTATAAAAGGAAAAATAAATTATAAACCCAGCCAGAGTCTCCAGCAGGCAACCTTATCACAGGCTGCTATGTTGAAATTTCTGCTACTAATTTTTTCTTTGTACAAGATGGATGCCTTTGCTAATCCCTTTTTTTAATTAATGTAACTCCCAATTATAAGGATCCTAAACTCAAACTTGTCCCTTCTTTTTAGAATTAAAAGCACATTCATTTTCTGGATACAGTCCTTTGATTACTACTTTTGCTCATGCAGGATTAATGAACTAAGAAGATGTCTGAGGTTTCTCTTTGGTCTTTCTGAATAATTCATTTCTTTATTCCTCATTTTACAGGTCTGTGATTCAGCTTGTCACCCTAGGTGCCTTTTCTATGAAACTCATCTCAAAAGATGCATCCAAATCAAGTCATCAGTGTGTCTGTCTCGTCGTTATAGTTCAGTGCATTTGTTTAGGCTGCTTTTCATCCATTAACAGTTACAGCTATGAATGCTGTAACAAAATGCATTGTCCTCACTTAAAAGATATATATTTCCATTGCTAGAAATCCACAAAGGAGCCAGTGACTGACTGGGGAAACTATTGGTAGATTTAGGGATTCACTGTATTTCTCAGGGAAAAAAACATGCCCTAAAAAAAGTTTTCTTCATGAGTTGGAAACATTACTTGAGACCTGCCTCCACTACTGTCTAGTGCAATTATATCTTTTCTTTGCTGCTGCTGTTACACAAGAAGGTTTTTCCCATACTAAATATGCCCCAAGCATTTTCATTTAGATTACAAAGCATAACAGAACAACACAGAAATATGTATCTGATTACTGTTGCTATATGTACATTAATTAATAGAACAATGAAATAAAAGTTGTGCTGTTGCATGTACTGAGCCCTGAACAAGCTCTTAGCAATCCTTGCATCATGAACTGCTCATTTGTTAGTGATAGCTTCTCTCTCCTTCCTTCACTGGTTTTAAAATCACTTGTTATCTGGTAACTAAACTGCCAGGATACGAATGGTATTAGGCAGAATTCAGACATTCTGTATATCTAATAATTCAGAATAACTGTCATTAAAAACAATTTTTAAAGAAAGAGTCTCAAAACTACATATGGTCCAGGCCCCTCAGTACCTTCTGCTGCTCAGCAAAGAGAGTTTCAAGTATTTGAAATACAATTCTGGTCTATATATCATATATGTAATGTTCTATAATTTAATACCTTTCATTAGAAAAATGAAGTTCCTATTTATTAAAGACATGCTTTTGCCATTTAGTTGTAATTGGACATTGAATTCTATAAGTCCTCCAGTTTTCCATTAGTCCCTACCTTTAAATAATAGGATTGAGCAATAAACAGTATCTATGTTTTTAATTTTATACATATTTCAGCTAGTTATATTATGTCCACAGACAACTTGTTAAATTTTATTTTTAATATAATAATCTTCTCATCATTTACAGAAGATGAGTCAGAAAGTAAGTAAAATATCTTTGCTAACAATGTCAAATTAATTTTTCTGTGTCTCTGAAAAAGCCAGAAGAAGTAGCCGGAAGGTATCTATTTTTATGATATCTTAAAAAGGGCAAATGGTAAAAGTGAAAGTACCAGTGTAAGTACCAGGTAGATACCATGATTGTTTATTGAAATCTTCAGGTTATCTGCATTTTGCATGAAACTGCACACACCCCCTTCAAAGTTTTCAAGGTGGAAAAATAGCAAACCTTGCTGGGGTTTTTTCCCTTTAGAGTACTGCCTGCTAAAACCTTGAAAAAGCTGACTACTGAGATTTTCATTTCATTAAAACTGGAACAGTTGATGAGCGTTGGAGTAAGTGCAAGGATAGCAAATGGAATCTGTAAAATGACCAGCTATCCTGATTTTCATATGCTAATCTTTTATTTGAGAAGCTGTAATTTGGAACTAGTATCTTCCCCTGTGCCAAGCCCTGCAACAAGCTCTCAGATGCTAAAGCCTGGATTAAAAACTTTCCTCTAAATCAGCAGTGTTAATGAGACCAGCTGTCTCAATGGAAGTAAAACTATTTGTCCAAATCAAAAAAGTGGGCCTCCCACAGTAGGACAGACAGAAATTAGTGGCACCACCTCAGCATCAGCTAGAGATTACTTTCTGCAGTTTAGAAATAAAACATGTAGCTCTTCTGTGCTGATATCAGAAAAACACCTCAACTCAAGCTCTTACTGTCCCGAGAAGGAAAGAGATACAAGAGGGAGTATGCTGGGACAGTCTGGAAAAATGGGTCATCTTAGCTCCCTCTCTTAGTGTTTGGGAATTTCGGCTATTGGTTTTCTGGAAGTGAAGATAAATAGCTTTTAAGTTACTGTGCTCTGATCAAATGCCAAATCAGGAAATACTGCCTTCAATTTGTCCTAGAAAAAAAAAAAAAAGGTAAATACTAGTTTTGTGTGAAGAAAAACTAAAATTAAATCTTTTTATTGACATTTCTCATTGTTTCTGTGCACAGAGATCAATTTCATGAACAAAAATGTGGTCTGAAATATTTTTTTTTAAGTTACAGATCATTGTCTTTTTATAATTGACATTTATCATTGTTTACCATTTATCCTGGCATATTTACTCTATTTTTTTACTGCTTTAAAATATTCTAGTAAAAAACAAAATTACAAAAAGATCAAAAGAGACTCAAAATGTCACTGCTGTAGTTCACAGTGGTAAATGCAATGCAATGCAGATTTCTTTGAGATATCCAAAGAGACATTCAGTTAAAATTATCCATGGGTCCTAAGGCAACGAATACATGAAAGTTGGTTTCATAAAAATAGGTATTTCACGGAAAGGAGTGAGTTTCTCAAAGGTGAAAACAGACTCCAGAATTTAGCACCTGGTCAGAACCTGCCTCTTTAATCTGTAATCTAGCAACTTAAACTTTGGCAATTTGTTTTTATAGGTCCTCCCTGACTAATAAATAGGATTTATTTTCCTTTTTTCCATTAAGATCAACATTTACTATTAACTCATTGTATCATTTTTTTAGATTATAATTTATTTGTAGCAATTACTGTATTTGTATTTTGTGGGTTTGTCTGTATTTGTACAGTCAGCCTCAGTAACCCATAGGCATTAGTGTTACATAACTATTCAAAATAAAAATAATGAAATCACCACCAGGTGTTTATTAATAAAATTAATAAATCCCAAAAGACAAAAATATTTGTTATGAGAATATGAAACCAACTAATAAGGGTATGTCACAGAAACAATATTCCTCAATAAAAGCTTGCTTTAAAATGGTTTAGAATGGGGTGATTTAAAATAAGTGGCTGAATGTGAACTGGTAGTTCATATTGGCTGAAACCTGGCCAAAGAATAGCAAATGTAGTAAAAGCTTCAGGTGCTTCAGGGGTATTACATGCAATCTTATTTCATGTTCTCAGTAATTACTTGAAATTAGGTGTGAAAGTACATTAACTAAACCTTAAGAACCCCAACCTCAGCATAAGAAAACACTTTAAGACTTTGGAAATCTGTGTGGAATATATTTCATGAGGCTCAGTCTGATTGGTGAAAGACCAGGGAGATGGGAAAACACTCAAAACAGATTAGATTACAGACTGGAAGCAATTTCAGACCTGTCTGAAAAATCCAGAAGCTGCTTCTTGGGAAAATATTGTTGGACACTACTCCCTCTCACCAGACACTGCTATGGACAGCCTTTCCTCCACTTATTTGTTTGTGCCTATTACCATTCCAGTCACTCCTTTTCTTCCTTCAACCTTAATTAATTTGTTCCTATTTCTTATCTTAGTAATCAAAAATTGATGGAATATGTAAAGGGACAAACCTGAATCCCTCAGACACCTACCTGCAAGCTGTAGAACTGCCAAAATAAATTATCTGACCCATTTATCTTACAGATAAAATTTTGGTCTTATAGACCAAAACCTCTGGGAATTCTTTAAATGTAAGCCTGCCTTGTATTTTCTTTAACACCATGAGTTGCCTCTGAGAATGTGTGAAAAGAGATCAAGTGTCAATACTTGAAGTATTGGAGAAACCCGAAGAAGGACAAACGAAAACCTTATGCAATTTAAGAGGAAGAGGAAGGGTCTCTTTCTTAGTCTGTCAGCCTAACTGGAGTACTGCACTCTAATCAACATTTTGCAAATACCTTCCAACATTAGAGATCCTTATGTTCTAAAGAAAAATAGCTACAATATACGTAACACAAATTTTTACAGCTAGACCTCATAAAGGTGTTAATTTCATTTTTCCACTGGTATTTTAATGAAGATATGTAGCAGAATATCAACTAGCCCTCTTTTGCAGTGAAACATGATTTCTGGCTGAGAAGAAAAGACAGTCTTACCTTATTTTTCTAAGAAATGCCAAATCTCAGAATTTAACCCCTGCATCTTTTGCTAATGCAAAAAGAAAAAGGCTGCATTTCTAGCAGAAAATGAATTGGTAAGGAAGGCTTCTCCTTGGGACCTGAAGGTTCTTCAAGACTGTAGTTCCTTCAGGACTCTCATTCTTTGTTCCTGTGTCCAAAGCTTCTCAAAAATTAATTGCAGTAGACAAGGGTAAGTCTACATATTCACACAGACATATTTTTCCAACCTAAGAGCACCAAGAAGTAAGAAAAACAGGATTGAAAATTAGTTATTTCACTAAATCTAATACAGAACAAAAGTACATTTGAGAATATTTTTAAGTGTGCATTTCAAAGACTCCACCTCATCTTTTACCTGCATGCTTTCACTAAAAGAGAAAAATAGGTCTTGTCGGAATTAGGGTATCACTAGTACAGTCTTTGGTAGCCATGGGGTAAGTAAGACATGGTAGACGGTAGTTCCCAGGCTAACAGGAGTGTTCTCACCTGTCATTTGGGAAACTGAACAGTGTTTCCTTACTCCCAATGGACTTACTGTCCTTAAGAAGGCATGGAAGTTAATTAACTCTATATTTGCATGAACACATGGGTACTTCTCCCAGTTATCTATCATGGATATTGTTGGTACAAATGCTTTCCTTTGTGCAACAAAATTTTTCTTCCCTGCCAAGTAATGTAATATCAGAAAAACTCAGTATCTTCAGGTTCTTCAGTATAAATTACTTGCATCATTACAAGAGCTGGCCAAAGGTTGGCCATGTCTTCCTCAGTCTTTAATAATCTGGGATCCAGTTCATTAAATTTAAATAGTCTACTTACATCTTACACATAGTCTTCAGCCACTGAGATTCAGATGAGCTGTCTTTGAGACATTTATTCTCTTTTGGATATCTCATCTAGACATATTTCTGGCTTTTATTTTTTATTTTTAATATTTTATGTTGTTACTTTGCTTTTACTACTAGAGAAGAAAAGAAGACATCCCTCTCTTTTAGGTCTCTGCTCTTGCCAAAGCAGTTCTTAATAATACTTTTCTCCAAATACAGTGAGAATGAACAGCCACTGTAGAAACTCTGTAGATAAAATAAAGAAAATCTGAGTAGGCACAGATCAGGTCAGAGAGAACACAAAAGGCGGGAAAACTAAAAGTGAAAGCTTTCTTTTAGACCACTGCTACTCTTACTCTTAAAGACAGAGCATCTCCAAGTACTTCAAGTACAGAGACTGTGTTTCAAAAGCTAACCTAGAATTTGCCTAGTACTATTTCCTATAAATCTAGAATTGCATTTTCCCAAATATACAATAAGTGGTAACATAATTAGAGCTTTCGTTATTTAATAATGTAACATAAACTCATCCCAATGATGGCTAAGAGCAAATTCTTTCAATGCCTTGGTCATTTTGAGTGAAGCACTGATTCAGCACATTTTGCTGTGGTGAGTCACTACTGGAGAGGCTCCACTGAAGACATCTGAGAGCTCCCTGAGTACTGACCTGAGGGAATCATGACTCTGCCACCATTGATACTTATCCACCAATGCATATTTTACACTGAATGCAGCTTTCCCTGGGGGTACAGATGGGACTTCCCCATCCCTTTGACTATTGGGTGCATCTGGACTCTGCCTCTCAAGCAGCACTGTGACTGAAATTTGATCTCATGGTCAGATACAGCAAAATGTTTAAGTGCTTTTGCTCACAAGCTGCAAAATATATGAAAGGGATCCTAGAGATTGCTAATAAAAGAACAATCACTAACACTAAACATTCATATGACATTTATTTTTCAAAAAAGGAAGTGTTACTTCTTTCCAGTTGTAAAATATCTGCTAGTTTGCAAAATGTTGAGGAATTCATTTTTAATGTGAGAATTGCTAATAACACTAGATGAGCAGATGATTCCAACAAATCTGTATTTTGAATTAAAGCACAAGGCAGAAAACCCTTTTTTACATGTAACCCAAACCTTGTCTTTACCTCTGTGCATCATGGTAGTATAAGTGGTAGTTATAGCAAAACTTGAAGGAAGCAGGTTGTCTGAATTGTGTGTCCTTTGTCCTGAATTTATAGCAGACCTAGGCTATGTCAGTGTAACTTTATTTCAGGATTTCAACTAACATGTCATCTTATATAGTTTTTAACATAATTTTTCTGTATAATTTGCAATACACTAAAAAACAACAACAACAAGAAACCAAACAAAAAAAGAAAACCTACTCAAAAACAAACAAACAAATCCTCCCCTAAGCAAATAAAAAAAAAAAAACCCAAAACCTAAACGTCTAGGTTTTTTTTTCTTGATCTACTATCTTTGGTTCTCACTCCAATACCAGAAATTTTCATATATGGGTCCAGATTACACATTTTACTGTAGCTGAAAATGATGATACAAAATTATTTTGGCTGATAATTTGTTGACCAAAATATTTTTATTTAGAGTAGTTTATCTTAATTCATCTCCAAAGAATGAATCACAGGTAAAATGTCAGGCCTAGTCAGAGGTGATTCCTGATGGACAGATTACATAGATTCTTTCACGCAGGGCTCTTTCCTGAAGTCTTCTGCATATATGCCATGAGCATTTAATCTAAAACTGGTTAGAATATGTATCAAATTCTGAGACATATTGCTTCAAAGAATGTTTCAAACTGTATCCTCATGCTGTTTAGCTCCCTTTCAATGTAACAATAAACTGGAAAAGAAAGAAATGGGTTTATTCACAATGAGATTTTCTTGTAAAGACCATTATTGGACAATATGCCACTGGTGGTGCCACCTAAGTGAAATCTCACGTTAGAGGCAAATGCAATGAACAGAAATTGTGGGCAGCTGTATGGATATTTGGTGTTAAGCAATTATAGAAGTTTAGTTCTAGATTAACAAGATTCTAGTTCTGGATTAAGAAGATTAACAAGAAACAGAGTTATCCACAAAATTAATTGTCCAAATTCAACTAATTCCTAATGCTTTGTGTATTCAAAATTTAAATGTGCTGACAAGTGAAACACTGGTACATACAACAGCATCCACAGGAAAGGTGTTAAAAAAGTTACAATAAAACATCAGTGAGCAATATCTAAATACATCACAATATTGATTTTTCTCTATAAAAGAAATAGAAAGCTCTGATTGTAAAGTAGTACTCTTTCTTAAATTTTTATAGGAAATCTTTTGAAAATGTACTTGCAACAAAAAACACTGTCTATGAATTTAAGAAAAAAGAAACAAACTAAACTTCAAAAATTAATTAAATCATTAAGAACCATGCAGCTGAAATGCTTACTTTCCTAGTCTTACTATGTTACAGAAACTAATCAATACAAAATGTGAAAGAATAAACTTCATATAACACAAGATTAATGGACTGTATTTGGAATTTGACAGTTGTCTAGGAAACCAGAGGAGAAAAACTGGAACTTCTGTTTGAGAGGCTTACACAGAGTCCTTGGCTGAATGTGATTGTTACTACACAAGGAAGAAAATGCACATAAAGTCAACATGAAAATTGAATGCTTTATACCCAGGGTTTAACACAGCATGTGAAGAATGTGCATGGATTTCTCCAAAGTATTTATTCAGGTGTCATGGAACTGTCATAATCAAACCTTAATTCTGGAATGTTTTCCAAATGGAGTATGGAAGTATGACTTAGATCTAGTCTCTACCTGCATGTAATAAATCTAAAGGGTGCAAAGGCTCTAAGTTAAAACTCCTACCACCTCTCTAAAAGTTATCTCTTATAATGTTGAAATTTCAGTATATTAACAAAATATTGTACTAGTTAGAGGCCTATAGCTTTAAATGATATATGCTGTGGAATGATAGCTAGTGCTGTAGCAGTTACTAGGATTCTAGTATTCTACCTATTATAATACTAACTAAAGCAAATTGGTATGTAGGAAATACATGGCAAGTAACTTACACTGGTGTTAGCAAAATCCTTTCACGAAGACTCCTTTAATGCTCAGTTACAGCTTCACTCAGTAGGTAAAAAATTCCTTCATAATACAGGTTGAATTTTATTTATATTGATTTTGGTCAGACCTTCTGTCTCAGGTCAGATTTCCTCATGCGAGCAATTTGGCTTTAAATATTAGTGACAGGCTTTTCTTTAGACATTTCATTTAAATGACAGTAAACATTAGGATTGCCCTCCTTCAGTTCAGTCTGACCTTGGACTCTTGGGCCCTTTTGAAATTGCCTACTTATTTCTGTCATCAAGTTTACACCACTCAGACATAAAAATAACATTAATGATCGCCTTTCTATCTGTAAGGCCTAGTATTTGTGCTTTCATCTGTCATAAAGAAGTTTTGAAGACTGTTGGGCTATTAAGCAAGAATAAACTTAAACTTTTAAAAAATATTCAAAGCTGTTTGTGATCAGGGGAATTTATTTTGCCCCTTGATAAGGTACAAGAGTGTAAGTTAGGTGTATTCCTTCACTCAGCATTTAAAAGTGCCCTCTATGTAATGTAAAAGTTATCACTCAACTTAGATTTAGAACATTATTTTCCTATAAAGAGTGCTTTTCCATGGAAAACACACTCAAATATCTGCTGAGAATAAGAATAATTTTCTATCTGTCTATTCCTGAGTGTCACTGTGGAGTTAGGTTAACTTTACTAAAATGTATAGGGATTCTTCATTCCTATGGCTTAATATCCTAATTTTGTAGTTCACCAGTTTTATCTTTACTATTTAACCACTGCACAAGAACGTAAACATTCAAAAGTAAATTTTCTTGATAGCAATAACTGTGGGGAAATTTCTGTGCTCAAAGAAATCAAGTTGGTATCATGTTACTTACACCTGAGAAAAAAAGAAGTTGTGTTTTTAGGTGGCACACAGACGAATTCACATTCAAGTTTCCACATATATTTCAAATATTAATAAAAAGGGATAAAAATATTCTTGTGTCAGTCTTGATACAGTTACTCAGTTTTCCTCTGTGACTGGCTTTTGAGAAGGCAATGAAGGTTATTTGTTAAGAAAGCACATTCATTTCACATCTGAAAACTTTGTTTGGACATATTTAAAACTGAACCAAGAAATTTAGGTTCCTATGAGTATATTTTTAACCAACACAAATTTTGAATTCCTCCGTGTGTCCAAACATTAGGATAGTATAATAATGCCTGAGAAAGGACAGAGTTTTCAGGACATGCAAACCTAGGCAGGCAAGAAATTGGGACATGGGAGCCTGAATTCAGGCTACATGGACTCAGAAAATTTCTGCATCTATTCCAGGACTACCAGGCAGTGAAAGGACATAATTTATGAGAAATGGTGACAGACTTTTCTTCAATTAATATAGTAGCCAGGCCACATAGTGCTATCTTGCCCTACATAAAAGGAACTGTTTTTCCTGTGAACATTTCATTTTCTAATTTACTTCTTCATCTGCATTTCTGTAGTGATTTTGAATACAAACTTGTAACTTCCTAGAATCCTATATAATCATTCATAATAATATTTTATGGTTAAGCAGATAAAGGAAGTTTCTTGCTTCACATTGTTCTTAAAATAAATTATGCTAAAAGATCATGAACATTGATCCTCTCTCACACTGAAAAGGAGGGCCTTAAAATTAAATAAGCAACGTCTAACATAAGTATAAATAATGTGTAAATGGAAATTGCCTGTAGTGTATACTTATCCCAAGACCTTCCTGTTGTGTGGTTATAATGGGTATGTATGGTAAGGGGGATCACAGAATCAGTAGTGCTGATGCTCATCCCAGCCATTTTCCTTTCTGGAATCTGTGATATCCTCTCAGATTTACCAGTGTGTCTCATTACTTTCATTCAGGAAATCTTGTAAAGAAATATGAGGATGTGCCTGATGCATCTCACGGACAGGGAGTCAGCTGTATGAGCTCTTCAGGTGATCTACACACACACAGTAACTTCAGCACCTGTGAAACAACAGCTTTGCTGGGCAGGTACAGCATGTATGCAATTGATATATCTGGCATGTGCCAGACCCATGCATATGGACTAGACACTCAATATATGCATATTCAAAATGTGACTATTTGATAAGGGTATATGACATCCAGAAGGTTGACCCAAAGAAGTAGCAGGAAAAACAATTCCAGTTTGGAAAAGAGACCTGTGCACATGATAGCTCCATGATTACACTTACCTAAGTAAAACTACTCAGTCAAAAAGAGATCAATAGCAATAAAAAATATTAACTAGAAAATAATTAATCTGATCATAAATAACCTTTTCCTTGAGCTTTTACATGTGAAAAAGCCTCATAGGCTCTTTAATTAAATATCAACTTTTTCAGTTGCATTTTTCAATGTAAAACATATTCTGTCTTAATTGATAGAGTAAGTGAACAGCAATTTTTCATAAGAAGATGTTACCAAGACCAGGGACCACATTAAAGTTTAGCAACAACTTGAAATCACCATTTTGGGGTGGATTATCTGGTTCATTTTGTTTGAGATTTGGATCTTAGGCAGTTTTTTTTGCTGTTGTTAGGTGGTTTGTTGTGTTTGTTTGTTTGTTTATAGTGTGAAGAAATAATTTGTGGTTGCGTAATGAAAAAATGAGAAACTGGATACTTTTGTGACCTCGAATTTAACTTGCTTACTCCTGTTTAGGATTACAGTGGTAGTACACACACATTATGGTTACTCAAGAGCATATGCTGTACCTACTCTAAATTTGTATTTTCAAGTATCACAGTCCCCGCCTGAGCTGCTCTTATCCCTATTCCTTCTGCTTTACCTCATCATAAGGCAAGGAAAGTCAAGCAATAACACTATCACAGTAAAATACTGGAGATTCCAGCTGCTCATAAATAAAATTTTGATGAAAGCAGATGAATAGGTTGTATGATGCCAGCTCCAGTACCAAGGTCCTATGGAAGTCTTATTGGTCAATATCAGATTTAGACATGCCATTGCAAGGTGCTTCACAGCTTTCAATCAGGAGCAGATGTAATAAATAATATCAGGTTTCCAGTTAAGAGGACACCTTTTTCCTACAGGTGATTTTTATGGTATTGGCAGTTGATTTGATGGACTGATTGACACCACAGCTCAGAGCGTGCACTTGTGTTCTGTAAGCAGCCTGAACTAGTGGGCATCAATTTCACTATAATGCTTTGAACCATTTATTTATTCAAGTGAGGATGAAAAAAACCAATATATCTTGCAAATGGCAAGACTATATATTACTGATTAACAGTTGTAAGGTGAAAAAACAAAACAGAAGAGTTATACTGAGTGGAAGATAAGCTAACTAGAATTTTGTAAAATTTCTAACTTCTAAGTAGAAATTTGTGATAAAGAACAGAGTAAATGTAACTTTCTGGAACTTATTTTCAATTATCACTGTCAGAATTCAGAAAATATATGAATAAAGTACCAAATATCAGAAACTTGCATTTATTCTTCCAAGGTTTAACTGAAGCAGAATTCATACAACTCTCTTCCTTTGTCACCCTATGGCAAGAAGAGCATATAGATAAAAGGGGACAAGATTTGTACTTTAGAGAGCAAGGTCACAGCTTGCTTGCCTTGTACATAGATGTCTTTTAGTATCTGCTATTCACAGATTCATCAAAAGTCGTGGGACTCCGGTAATGTCATTAGTACACAGCATACACACAACAAATTATATTGGGCTGAAATGGGAGCAGCAGAAGGAAATGGATATCATCGGTCAAAAAGTTCCATCTTACACCCCACTGTCCTTTTTTTTCTTCAAAAATCATTCCTCTTTTGAGGGCAAATAAATTTCTCTCCATGCCTAATCCACATAAGGTAAAAGTTAAGTTATCTAATGCCATCTGTGAAGAAAAAGAGGTGAAAGCATGTTGGAGCGCACAAAAAGTGTCACCAGGACATTGATTAAACACACCCTACTTCTTCTGCTCTCTTCTTTGCCCTGGTACTTCCCACTCCAGGTTACCTGATAATAAAGGGAAATGACCAAACTATCACTCTGACAATCTTAGGGAGCACAGGGGAATTGTTTCATGTTCTTCACTGAAAATGTGACTGTCTTTCTTTGCTAACATCTAGTATTGCCTGTACAGAATTTTGGAATATTGAGCTTAATTGGCACAGCTCAGAAAATCAGCATAGGGACCTAATGTCTGCTCATTGAGGGAAAAATTGTAAACTGACGACACAGGCACAATTTCTGTAAATATCACGGCCTAATAAACAACGTATCTGTTTAACAGGTGCTATGAAGCTTCACATTACTGCAGCAGCTCACATTCCTATCTTTAACAACCTTCCATCCCAAAATGGAGATGGGCAAGAGAGCAAATATTTAATATTAAAATGTTAAGAGTTAAAAAGTCCCTTCTGAGTCTGCTTTCTTGACAAGCCAATATGAAAGCATAAACATGATACGTTTTTAAAGCAAGCATCATTACTACTGATTCTTTATCTTGGAGTTAAACAAGGATACCCCAGGCAGCATGAAGAATACAAATTAAAAACTTCTTTCTTTCACATCACTACTTCAGGTACAGGCCTTTCTTGCCACTCTGAATATCACCTGAGAGCCAAACCTGCATTTTTCTATATATATGGATTGAGGTGGTGATTTGTAAACTATGGGCTCCTTATTCTGTTGTATGGGCTTTTTTGGCTTTTTTTTTTCCCCACTGTTTTCTTTTGGAATAATTTCCAAATCAATAGTAACATAACACATGTATCTCTAATGTCTATGTGTGTCTGTACAACCACTAGTGAAAAAAGGAATTCACGTATCAAAGTGATCTTCAGTAGATATTTTCCTTTTACCTTTAATAACTGACAGCTTTAATTATTATGATAATAATGAATGAGAGAATAGATGAATGGACAATGAAATGAAGAAATATAATAATTCTTGTGTTGGTATCTTCAAAGTCCTATTAAGAAGCATATATTAAGCTCGACAGTAATGTTACAGACAAAATGTGAACTATACATTTGGTGTGGACCTCTGGTTAATTAACAGTTGGTGAATCCATTCTCTCCTACACACAACCATGCAAAAAATAGCACAGAAATAAAATATTTCCTTATATATTTTTTACAAAATTTAACTAGCAAGGGAATTTCTTCAAATACCACACATACATATAAAACCAGCAGTGAACAACAATGTAGATTTTATCCCTGAATCATCAATCTGAGATGCTCAGAATCTTATGAGACCTTCTCTTCCTGAGTCTGAATATCACCAGATTTTTCTTCCTAGGAAACAAGGTCACTTCTGTAAAATGCTTGGAATTAATGTTGTATATCTTGATCATAACATGATCTGATTTTGTGAAGAACACTACTGCATTACAACATCACATTAAGAGTAAGAGAACAGATATCTCAGATTTAACGGGGCTAAAAAGAAAAAAAAAAAATCACACCATCATCACAATCAGTCAGTACAAAATGGCTTTGAATTCCCTGTTCCATCTTTGACTGCACCTTAACAGGAAACCAGAGGGGAAAATCCAATTCCAAAATGTGGGAAAGATCACGTTGCCATGATTGATTATGGGTAAAATGAAATGTTTTGCCAGCTTACCTGATTGAAAGAGAATGAAAAATCACTGCAAAGCCCAGCATCCAAAAATAATGCAATGTATGTCTCCTGCTGACACAGTCCGGATTTTCATCCACAAAGCCTTACTAATTGATCGTAATTTCTGTATTCTCGGTGGAAAACACAGAGACCTTTCCAGAATCCTCTCTGCTTCTGCCTCCGCTTCCTGTTCTCAGTCACTCTATGGTACCCAACATATATGAGAAAACAGCTTATTCTGCGGAGGGGGGCCGGGGAGGGGGATGCAGGGGCGCAGTGACGAGCCCGCAGCACCTGACGTGGCAGCTCCACCTACTGGTGGCGATTCCGAGCGCGGAGCGGGCGCAGCCTGCCCGCCCTGACCGCCCTGCCCGCCCCGCCGGCCCCGCCGCCTCCCGCTCCGCTCCGGCCCGCACCGCCAGCGGCTCCGGCTGCCGGCTCCTAGGGGCAACAGACCGACACAGCCACACCGCTTATCGAACAGCCCTTCAAAACACCTTCTTCTTAAAATAATCACGTTTAAAACCAGCTGTCCGTGTGCATTGAACAGAGCGCTCGGTTTTAAATGCGCTGTTTCCTTTAAAATGCCTGGGAACAGAGGAATGTGTAAATAACAGAGCATAGACACTGACTGCCTCCCTAACTGGTGCATGCAGAACTTGCTAATTATCTTGATACTTTCTAATTCATTAAATACTACCATGTATTTTTGGCACCATGTTCACGTCTTTCAAGTGTGTAAAATGTAGTATGCTTATGCAAAAAGCAAAGCTCAAAGTCTTTTCCTTAGACAGGCTTCCTGGGCACGAGCAGATTTGTATCTGCTTACCTAGAATTCCTCTGACCATGCTGGAAAGAATTATTACATCAGTGGCTCCAGTACCACCATGGGCAGCAGTATTGAGTGAATAATGTCCTTCGGGCAGCATATTGTTTTGCCCTGCCTCGCAGTTTGAGGAGTGTTGTGTCTGGGGAAAGTGAAGTGTAGAAATGCTGAGCAGTGTCAGCAAGTGTGTGCAAGATAATGACTCACAGCCTTGGGGTAGAGGCCACTACGGTTCCCACCTAATTGAAAATCAAGCTACCAGCTTTGTTCAGTCATGTGGGATTTAATAAACAAACATGATTCCACAAAACAAGAATAAATGAGTATAAGAAGCAATTCATATCTTGCTTTCTTGTAGCTCCTGTATGTGCCTCTTCTGTAGAGCTTAGAAACAGCCCCATGCTCTGTCCCCTGTTCACACAGCTCATTTTGGAAGGAAAGACCCCCAGGGCAGCCAGCGCATATGCACCCTGATGGCCCCCACCAAGTCACAACTGCACAAAGCAGCAGGAGTGATCATAACTGCTTACAACTCATGTCCCATATCCCTCGTATCAACAGACATCCCCTTTTCAGTTAGCATTTATCCTAAAACATTTGTGTCAATTTGTGAGTAGTGCTTTTGATTTTAGTTACACTTGCTTGACAGGTATAAACACCAAATTCCTGAATCTGGCGGCAGGAAACAGAAACACATTTTCAAGTGATGTATCTATTCTGTATGGACAGAATAATATCTGTATACTAAGTGAAAGAGATGTATCCTCACCCTCAAAATGTTTGGGTTTTGTAAATCTGGGGCATACAGGGACACTCCTGATCATACTGTTCATGCAAGTCCCCCTGTTTGCTTCAAAGAGACTTTGTGACTGTGAACACATACCACAGTCCTATTAAAAAAAAAGTAGAAAAAATTATTCCTTTTATTTTAAAATTATTTATTATAAATAATAATATTTTACTTGAAAATTATTTATTACAAACTTCCAGAAGTTAAGAAGGAATATATTTTTAATTAAAAAGCGTTCATTGTCTCTACAGCATAGATTTTGCTTTCATGAGATTATGTTGACTTAGCAAACCCATGAATGATGGGAAGCTGGTGTCTGCATTTTGAATTGCTTAGGAAGGGTTTTTTGCAAACACATCATGTTTTGGAAATCAAACCAGTCCTTGAATAAGACTTTCATTTGCTTGCATTTCTTTTATTTATAATTTTTAATGGTAAAAAAAATTCTTAGGCATCTTTGGAAGTTTTCTTTAGAAAGTCTTTATGTCATTGTCCAAAGGTAATCATCATCTAGTAACATCAGACTTAAACAGTAGCAATACCTGTTGAATCTGTTTCTCCTGGAAAAATAAAGAAATTTGAATCTAAATAACAAACTATTTCAACTTTGTTAAAAAATAGGAAGCATTGTCCTTCATTGTCCTTAGTACTAGCTGTGTAATTCCAACAGAAACAGGTATATGAGAAATAGTTTTGAACCTGAGCTGGTTCAGGTTTTTGATTTGATTTGATTCTTTGTTAAGTTTTATAAGAGTATAGTTTTAGAAAAGCTAATTTTTGTGAACAAATGTTCCACAAGATGGTTAGATTAACATCAAACTACTAGAGAACCCCCAGTCCTGCATTTTTGTGGTAGTGTCCTTATATTTATTGTGATCTTCTGTGATACACCAGTTCGCACAAAGACTATACTTAATGTATTTGTGCCAAGACAGTCTTCTCAACGGTGTGGGTGTGCTATTAGAGAATGTTATGTCACTGATACAAACAGTTCAATTATCAATCTTCACACTAAAAGAAGAATCCAGAAAATCTAAGTTTTGTTTGTAGAACTGCTCATGCCACACAAAGTCATGGTAGATGTTCATTTACAGAATCACAGAATGGTTGTGTTGGAAGGGATCTCTGGAAATCATGTAACCCAACCTCTCTGCTAAAGCAGGGTCACCTAGAGCAAGTTGCAGGAACACATGCAGCTGGGTTTTGAATATCTCCAGGCAAGGAGACTCCACAGCCTCTCTAGGCAGTCTGCTCCAGTGCTCTGTCACACTCAAAGAAGTTCCTCCTCATGTTCAGATGGAACTTCCTGCGTTTCAGTTTGCGTCCACAGTCCCTTGTTCTGTCACTGGGCACTATTGGAAGGAGTCTTGTCTCATCTTGACCTTGGTCCTTAAGATACTGTATGCATTGATAACATCCCCTCTCAGTCATCTCCAGGCTAACCAGGCCCAGATCATACATCATGTATGGCCTATATTCTTCTTTAATCATGTACAGACTTTGAATAATGTTCTTAAGAACTGTAAAACCTTATCAGTGGAACAACAGGGCACAAACAAATAGATATATACATTTATAGTATAAATGCATCAAACCATTTATATAGAATAACTCCCCCAAACCCCTGAATCTTTAAATGTGAACATTTCATTTTAAAAACCCTCTATATAAAATGTATATATGTGATACATAGTATATATACAAAATCTATCTCCTCCCTTTCCTCTGCCTCACTAGATCCCACTGCCAGATCTGAAAATCAGAGGTGGCCACTCAAAAGACAACAACAAATAGGCTGCTTTGATAAAAGCAATTTATAACAATTCCAGCCTGACACTTGTTCCAATTTAAATTATGATTACAACTTTTAATGAATCATCACTGAACGTTCAACTCAGAAATTGCATTTAAAAATGTAACTTGAAAAGCCCTGACATTTCCAAATAATATGTCTGAGAATCCTGCCCCAGGTGCCGTTTTGCTCCCAGTAAAGACTGAATAAATGCAAAGCTATCCAGACACTTTTAACTAAATGGCTGAAATACAAATGTTGATATATCTTGGTTCCAAAGAGAAAAATAATTTTGAAGTGTTACATATTAATGAATACAGCCCCTTGTATCAGGTTTCATAAGGGCAAGCCCTGTACATAGCTCACATGTAAGTTTTCAGCAATTATGTCATCAACTTGTTTTAACATCAAACATTTTATTTGATTAATACAATTATTTTTTGACAACAATTCTCCTTAGTAATTCTCAGGCACTTTCATGAACATACTTAAAGGCACCAAATATAAAACATGATAACCATTCCTTCAACTACTTACCAATGTTACCTTTAGAAAGAGATTGAAATTGCAGTATTTAGCTAAGTGTAATGAATGTGACATTAATTCAAGTTCAACACTGATTGATATAAGTGTATAAATCTCTTTAGTTTCTCTCTTTTTTCCTTCCCTTTCTCCCTAGTGGGCCAAAGCAAAAAAAACACCTACTTTTGATAAATTTTGCACCAATGAATATTTACAAGCCATGGACCTGACATAGTAGCTTTCCAACTAATAATCTGCACTTTTACTTGAGAATCTATTTTAACAGGCCACAGAGCATACTATCTGAAAAATTAGCTGCTTTAAATTATTCCTAACATCCTAATAAAGATATATGATCAGAAATCTGTACTTCAATGCTTATAGATTTTAACAATAACAAAATTATTTTAACATTATGTTATTAAATAATAGTTAAACCCCTCCAACTCTTGTAGAAGAACCAATAAGAAGGCCATACACAAATGGACTCGGTTGTGACAATTCCATTCATTCAGTAAAAATGAACTAAAAATAAGTCACAAAGCATAAAACACCCCAACTACCTTCCATATGTGCCTAAGTGCTTCCAAAATATTGATCTCAGCTTACAAGTTTCCTGTCATTCAGATGAACTACAATCACAATCATGAGCTTAAGTTATCATGAGCTGAACAAAATGTACACAACAATCACAGCTTAGAGATATCTTACAGTGTTCACGTTATAAATGCACACACTCTGTTCATATATTTAGAAAGAGTAGGACTCTTGTGTATCTATATTTTGGAGAAATAAAATCATTGTATGAAGCTGATATCTAAGTTCAAGATAATTACCAGCAGACAATAATAAAATAACTGATCAATATAAAATTTTTTCTTATGCCAGTGATCCTGGAGGTAGAGGTGGGCCTAAGTGCATCACTACTGGTCTTCAGAAGCTTCACAGCCAAACTCACTTGGCATTGTTCACTGCTTAGTGAGAGATTTGGTGGAAAGTCCCATAGGTTAACTGGAAAGATGTACCTTTCCCACCATATATGTTCTAGATGTTTCTATCCTCTAGTACGTAGTAGGCACTGCATCTGCTGCCACTGCAGAAGTAGTTTACAAATTTCCAAGTGCTAGAAGCAATATTTCTTCTAATCTTGCTAATCTTGCTTGATAAGTTTTTTTTATTTTATGTCCATTTCATCACAACACAGAAGATTTATAGAAGGCAATTTATTCGGAAATATATTTTTTGCATGACATGTGCCTCAAGAACTAACAGAGATACAGGCAAACAGGTTAGGAGGATTCTGAAAAATACTAGATATTTATGTGAGTAATAAAAGTTAGAACAGGGGACAGGCACTGACTCAGATAATAAGGGTTCAATATCTAGGACTTGCAATTTTCTTGTGTAACTTCCAGAACTTAATGTACATATGTGTCTCAGTTCCTCTCCTATGAAATGGAGATAATTCCTGCTGTCAGAAGGGGCTATAGGATAAATTAATTTTGTTAGACAACAAAACTGGAGAGATCAAGAGTGAATAAATGTTTTGTTATTCCTTGCAATGTCCAAAGAGGCCAGCCAGGCCTAGGAAGCTATTATTTCAAGCACCATATGTTCACAGGACATGGACCATATTCAAAAGGATCTAACATATATACAACAAGACCAATAAACAAAGATGAAATGAAAGCAATCGATTTCAGAGTGAACAAATACAATTTAAGGTAGCCAGATTTTAAGAGGTGGAGAAATGAATTAAATGATACCTCAGCAACAAGTGCACTAGTGTGCTCTCAGAGCTAGTAACAAAATCTAATAACGTTCTCCCAGGACACCTATAAACAGAGAGATTGCATTCATATGTTTTCATTCCATTTATTGCTACTGAGTCATGTGGTTTAATTGGTCAGATGAAGGGTAATCATCACTTGGAGAGAGGGGAGGTTTTGTTAAGCAAACCTCAAGTTATGATTTATTTATTTGCTAGTCTTTAAAAGCTGAAATGCCTAGAATAATTGCTCTGCTTAATAACATATGCTTGCCAAGTTGATTTTGCTTTAGAAAGTTTCTCTGCATCTCATAGTACATGTAGCAGTTATCTGCACTAAAAATAGTACCTTTATAACTAGACTATGAAAATATATCGCACTGTGGGAGATGACAAAACATTTCAAACAATTGACTAGCATGTTACAGAAAAATAATTGTACCTTGCTTTTGTCCAAGAATGATAAGGATACAGAACATGCAAACTGTTTGCTGCACTGAATTGTAAAGTACAGGCATACAGTGTCACCGAGAACAAAGATGGAAGTGATATGTTCTTTCAAAAACCATTGTACTTATTCTTTGTCAACTCTGTATCCACCATTGGTCATTAAAAGAGACTTCAGTGTTAGCCTCAGGCAGCAAAGAAATTACTGTCTTTAAAGTTTGAAAATATTATAAATGTGGTATGAAATAGTCCCTTCTTCAAAAGTAGCTACCAAGACCAGAGAGTTTTCATTATGTGGCAAAATATTCAGAAATCTTTTAAATTCCAAAGCTTTTTTTCCCAGGCAGAAGTATAATCTGGCAGCCTGCACTAATACACCTCAGATGCAATGATTTTAGATCTGAAAGCAATGTAACAAAATTCAAAGAGTGCTAATGATTAGTAGTCACCAAAGCAGTTTCTCTTAAAGTAACTGGAACTGGGAAAAGAATATACTTCATATTTAGAATAACATTAAAGTTCAGTTTCACTTCAATGAGTAGTTTGCAAAGGTGACTCTCAGACGTTAAAGGCAAGAATAATAGCTTCATGATTTCATGAGAACTAAACAAAGGCGAATAACTTTTTGAGCTTAATTAATGTCTTTTTAAAAGATGACACATCAATAAACCACTGTTCAATCTGCAGACCTGTCTTTTGCCTTAGCAATTTACTAGAGTTTGAGAGTTTGAGATTTGTGGATTGAAAAAAAGATAAAAAGGAAAAGAAAGGGTTCTACATATGTGAAACAGCAATTTTTTGAGGCATGTAAATGACAGGCGTACATAAGTATCTGTTGGCCAGAAGAGCTCCAAGCATTGCTCCTGAAGCTTAACATCCCATGCGCTGTGGAAACTGGAGTTTGACCTTTTGCTCCATCTCTTCTGGGCAAATGTTTTTGCATGATTTAATAGAATGGTTATTTTTTATGCAGATGACTGTTAGCCATGCTCTAAGAGGCAAAGAGAAATTTCTGGTAGAAATGAGCTCTATCAGCATGGTTGAATAAGCAGAAAGATTCTTCCAGCTATCCTAGTTTTAGGACACTTGAAAAAAAATCAGAAAATTAGATTTGTTTAATGCATTTTTGTTTTCATTCCTATGGAGTTCCTATAATTACTATTAAAATTATTAATAAAACCATGAATGAATCATGTTTGTAGGTATTGCTGGATAGCTTTAGAAGATTTAGAATCAGCTCTGATAGATTTGCTAGGATCTCTCTGGATATCTTCTGAAATTTTCATAAAGAAACTCTTTCTCACAGACATGTAACTATTTGAAAGTTTGTGCCACTTTCAAATGTGAAAAATCCAGTTTTTAGAGGAAAATAAAAACTTAGAAACCCCCTGAGGATCTCAGCAGTTAAGTCTATTGTCTTTTATTTACTGTGGCACTTTATTGTGGTATATGTGAGATCTTATCATATCTCATTTTAATTGTACTTTTCATGGAAGATACAGAAAATCAAATCTCACTTTGCCAATGACCTTTACCACTAAGATGTAATTGCCATATACCTACAGATTATAGAAGTGAGAAGTGAGTATAGGGATTAAGATTACAAAATAAAGCTTCTCTGGGTTTGTGCGTATTTTTTATAATGCAGCTGAAATTCATGTTTGTTACCAGTACATCCTTAACTAAATTGCTACTCTACTGCAAGGAATTACATATTAGTACTATTATAAGTAATTAATATTCATATTAATTCCAAATTTCTTGTAAGTTTTATCTCACTTTCAATATTATACATTTTATTAATTCAAATTATGTATTTTTTTCTTACATAGCATAGAAGTTCTTGTTTATTTTATGAAGTTGAATTAATATTCAAAACCTTAATATTGCATACTCCAATGAAATTATAATTTTGCAAAAAATACATTCAAAAAGCGACTTTAGAATTAGGCTTTCGAATATCAGCTTCAGCATTTTTGGTCTCAAGCAGGCCTATATGCATTCATGATGTATTTCCATATTTATACAAAGTTGTTAAAGTATATTCCAGAGTATGTGGCGCTGCGTGCCCTGCTGGGGCGTGCGGGCCCTGAGAGCAGAGTGGAGCCCGGCCGCGCTCCAGCACCGCGGACAGCGCCTGCTGAGAGCAACACTTGGCGACACTCCGCAGGGAAACCTCTCACAAGTAGGAGCAGTTCTATATAAAGTAGTATTTTAAGGAAAAATTTCCCTAAAGTCGAACTAGAGCACATTTTTTGGTGACAACAGGATTTCTTCAGATGGTCAGTCCATGTTCACACTATTGGTGTTTTGACCTATTATTATCACTGCTTTCACTATTTTAGTATTTTGGAGCTCTAAGAGGGTCCAAGATCCCATTGTAGGGCTTGAAAAAGCATGAAAATGGATCATTTTCCTGGGACACTCCAAGGCTGTGGTATAACCATGATGAATGGTTTAAGCTGACAAAAATATCTGTCATTACTCAAACCGACCATCTCTTCAGCTACTCTCTTGTGTCAACAACACTGATTTTTGTGATGAGTTAGATCATGGATCCTAATTATAAAGTCCACGGTTTTCATCTAGATCCATTCCTAGTTTGCACTTTTTCCTCCCCCAGGCCCCATGTTTTGGTATGATTAAATTTTCCTCCACAGCTGAGAATTGCTGAGCCAACCCCACATGCAGGTGGCTGCTAGCTATGTGATGTGACAGAGCAGGTGTACGTGATAGAAATAGAAGATAAAAGTAGAAACAGTCAGCTACACAGCATTCCAGTATAAGGTATCCTTTAGTAACACTAAATCCAACACTGCTATTATAGGAATTGTGGCTAGAGACAACTGGGGTGAGGCAGTCAATTCGTACATTAGTCTGTTACAACTGATAGTATACAGAACACCAAAGATCAGTTCTAAGATGCTGTAAAATGCAATGGGGCCTTGGATTAAAGTAATTAAAACAGATCACCCTAAAAACTCTTTATTGAACAATAATGTAATAGTCCTGGCCACATCTAAGCATACATTCCTTCTGTCTTACTTAACTTTTTTTTCAGTCTGGCTTTCAATATATATATAAATGTCATTTGCAGTATCAGTAATCAAAAGAAAAACCCAAGCACTCTTGTTTTATGCTGTTCTGTAGTGGAGAGTTCTGCAAAAAGAATGATTTATTTCTAAACATGAATTAGCATATAGTAAAATAAAGATATCAGACCTTGAGTTTTCTGCAATTACGTGTTTACTAATGTATTCAAATACTTCATTGTTAAAAAAAAAATCTTTTACGTGATTAAATGTTAAGCCAGTTTTCAAGAATTGGTAAGCACTGCTTACTGTTTAAAGCTGTGTACTCGAGGGTAAGGCTGTGCGGGCAGGGTGTGCGGGCTCCAGCGCGCTCGGTGCTGCCAGGAGGTGGAGCCAGCACGGAATCCGCTGCCGCTTCGTTTCCTCCCTCTCCGCTCTCCCCCCCTCCTTTTTTTTCTCCCACAACCAATTTTCTGATCGATGCTGGGATTCAAGGAGTGAATCTCAGAACAGGAAGCAGGCGAAGAGACTACAGAATACTGCAGAGGTTCCTTTGTTGCTTTTATGGGGAGGTTCTTTATTTCTTTCCTTTTTCATTTCAGTGAAATCAAGAGTTTACAAGCTTCTTTGCCCAGGAACCTGTACCTGCAGTAGGAGCCTCTCATCATCTATCTACAAGTGTATGGATATTTCTTATGCTATGATTTTTAATTCTCTTTTAATCAGGTAAGGCAACATTATATTTAATTAGAATGCTATAAACCAACAAATTCCAGCTGGTTTTTACAAAGATTCTTCTCTTGTGGTGCCACACCTAGTTTTCAATTAATATTAATAGAGCAAGAGGAGAGAAAATAATAGCCATCTTTGCCACTGCATGGATTTTTCATAGCATTTAATTGGGTCTTAGCACAATAATGAAAAATGATGTTGCTCTTTGCAGCTTTCTGGTCCTATATTTTTTAAGCTTGCTTGTTTGTAATAAGAATTACTTTTGAGTTTGTGTTTTTCATCTTGATTGTGGTAATTTGTTGCTGTTATTTTAAGGTGGTCATCCACAAGTGTTTTCTTTTTCTACTGGAGGCTATATTGGTGCTGTATTCTGAATACAAATTGGAGTGTGTTTTAAAGCACAAAATTGCATCCCTGGTATTGCACAATTTTAATGCAGAGATGTACTGTTGCTTCTTTATAGCCTTTTCAGTGTGAGGCTCTCTTTACTTCCTAAATTCGTCATTTTTTTTCTGTGAGGCATAGCAGATTTATAGGATTCTCCCCTCCCTCATCTCCCAAAACAGCCTCTCCCTGATGGAAGACAGAATGGAGGACTTGTCTGTGACTAAACATGGTTTTACACTGCTGCATATACCATATGAAATACATATGTTTTGTGAATTGTTTTATATATATAAGAATGAAATTTTTAAACTTCATTCCATATTGCATAAGAGAGAAAAAATATTCCTTTCATTATTTTTTTAGAAGCATGATACCCACTGGGAGAGACAGCAGAATGACTCAGGAGGTGGGAAGCTCATGCAGCACCCCCTGACTCTTTCAAACCTTCTGGTCTTTTTTTCTTACCTTCTCTTAATTACACCAATAATGGTTTTAGTTGGGAAAAGCAACAGAGAAATGCATTGACTTACAAAGTCATAGATCAGAGAAGGGGCTCAGTGACCAGTTTGTGAAAAAACAGAGAATGTGCAAACAGTTTTTTCCCTGTTGCTTTCTATTATAAGGTGGTAAGTAGCACTTCATCAGAATTTTCACACACCTGTGTAAAGGCAAACTTTTTTCTTTTTGTGGTGATTAGTGAAGCAACAGAAAACTGCCTGTTGGGATTTGAATGCTGGATGCTGTGTTGGCTTTAGATGATTCCATAGATACAGATGAAACATTGCGAAGGTTCACACACGTTCTCGCCATCTCTGCAGGTTGCCTGCTTAGCTGCATTTTTCTGATCAATGTTTTCAGTTTGCATCTCTGGGTATGGCTGAGCCATTGCAATGTCTGAAAGTCTCTCGCTAGATGGTAAAGGTTCCTTCGTTATTGAATGGATCAGGAGAAATGATGAATGATCATGTCCAAATGATCTGCAATTTCCTCTGGTGACAAATGCATAAAATAAATGATGTTCTCATAAGTCTATAGGCCCCACTTCAACAACAAACAGACATGTCAATGGGATGACTCACATTCTCAATATTAGGCAAGTGGATAAATACCTGGCACTGTCCTCTTGATTTTCAGACTGGACCAGTTTTTGGAGAAAAATAATATTTGTAATCACAGAAATTTTGCAGTGTTCATAAAATGCAGTTAGTAGGTCAAATGGGCATGTAGCTTCAAAGGCAATCTTTAGATTAACTCTTCTGTTTAAAAAAATAAAAAGAAAATCAATTGAGTTATTATAGCCCTAAAAGGAAAATATTGAAGCAGAATTCTCACAGATTTTGAGTATATTTATTATGAACATTAGGTCTTGGGAAATAGAGGCACATAAATGGCTGTATCATATCAAAGCACGACACAGTTACCTTTCACTAGGAATAAAGTTGGGTATTCCTGAAGGAGTTCAAGTAAAACTTGACCCTAAGAGAAAGCTGACTCTCCCTATGTTGTGTGAAACTTAAGTATAGGGGCTATTAAAGCCTTCTTGTTATTTTTGAATACCGAATTACTCTACTTGTACTCATATAAGCATCAGATCTCAACAGTAGAGGCCAGTGTACCCACCCTGCAGCAAGAGCATGAGCTCAGCATCAGTTATGCTGCCAGTGCTGCTTCCTTGATTTCATCTCAGACCTTGACAAATAGATTTGTGTGGTCACTACCTGTAGCCCTGCTCCACCCCCCAAGCAGCCCCAAAAACTCTCCCACCAAAGGGGTGAAGAGGACACTGAAATCTAAAGTAGTCTATCTGTTTGACTCATACCTGGTAGCAAGAAATGCAACCGTAATCCTGTTATGCACTCAGCTCTTGGCTGGAGCACAAAAAATCTCAAGCGAGATTTTTGCTATGTTGCTTCCAATGTTTGAAGGCCCTAGACGTGCTCCTACCAGCTTCTCCAAACCACAGTGTGGATCCTTTGCAGCTGCAGACCCTGGTCCTGCACTCCCCCTGAGTGCAAGGAGGCTCTTGCCCATCAGAGCCCTCCTGTTCCTCTCTCTTTGCCCTCAGTCCCAGCTTGCCAAGCAGGTGTCAGGAATCCCAGGGCCTCCTTCTAGAGGCTTCCTGAAGTCATTCGAATAAATCCATTTCTTGTACCTTCTCTCATCTCGCAGACACCCACCAGTCTTAGAAATGCTGGGTGAGAAGACATTTCTACCAATGGCCACTTGTATCTCCTGTTCCTCTACATCCTCTGTTCCTCTGTCTATGAAAGACAAATAATGCACCTCACTTCCCAGAGGTGGTAATGAGGAGAGGCAAATGATGTTGTCAATTACTAAATGCCTTAAGGATTAAAAAAAAAATTATGAGGAAATTAATCATCCTGTACTTAATGCATGCTTGGGAAGATATACTGCAAAGAAGGTTTGGGACCAAAATACTGACAGAGGACAATTTAAAGAAACATTGAATTACTATATTCATCCTCTTCAGTTGAAATTCTGAGTTGGCAACTTTACCTCTCTTATTTTTGCTTCTGAATCTACTATTGTTCCTTTTCTGACCCTTACCTCCAAATGAAGTTCATCTGCTTCCTCTTTCTCCCTCTGACTGGTTTGGGACCAGCAGAAGGGCTTTGCTTCCACTCCTGTTTCAGTGTTGGTTGCCTCAGCAGTTCTCAGTATTAACTGTGCTGAAGGGGCTGCTAATGTAGAAACAGAGCCAACATATGGCAGCACTCTAAGTATTTATTACAAGCTGCTAAGAAGCTTTTTCTGAGCATATCTAGAAATTATTTTAGAGAAGTTTTGAATGGCCAGATTTCAATAAATTTAAACAGGAGCAACAAGACTGAAACTCATATATTACCTGAGCAGCCTACTTAACACAATCCAGAATAAAGAGATTGTAGCAAAAGTTCTCAAAAACACAGGCTGGAAATACATTTTAATGCTGCAGTATTACCATCATGCTTATTAAATAAACACAAAATCAGTTTTTGATCTTCCTATTAAAAAACCCAACAACATAGATTCATCATTCTTGCCTGTTGTTTTCCAAACTTGTAGATTAGGGAAATAATACTGTCAAACTTTTTCCAATAAGCAGACTAAAAATGTACTTTTTCTATTAAATGGTGAGGTTTTTGTTGTTATAAGCATTCAAACAGAAAGAGGATACATGAATCTGCATTGTGAAATTGATATTTTCTTTCTAATTTAATTGAAAGAAATATCTCACCATTTATAGTGCCATTAAAGAAATAAATCAAGTCTCAACAATTAATATTTGGCAAAGTTGAGAGCATTATGAAGTGATTCACATGATGGAAACATTAAACAAACAAAACTCTGTCATCTGTCACTCTATGTTGTTCATACTGCAAGGAAAAAAAAATTAAAAATAAAAAAATCAGCAATAACTTATTTTTATGCCTCTCAAGCCAAAGTTCAGTGATTATTCTATGTGAAGTTTTCTTAGGTTTTGTGTAATTGTGATGCTCCTTACTGCTTCATTCCTTGCTTGGTTTCCACTGATTTTGGCCAGATGAATTGTTGTAGCTAATGCTGGTTGGTTCTCACCATCTTTCTGGAGATCCTCACATGTGGTTGCCATTATGCATTAAAAATGCAAACTTCCTTCACCAAGAAAGAGGCTCATGTTCAGTAAGATGATGATTGCTCCCTGCAGGGTACAGATACCTTACCTGCACAAACTGATAACAAATAGCATCAGCAGGCAGGCATTTTAAGATGATGGATGTCCAGATTTTGAACATACAGCAAGTGGTCTTCTGATGTGGCCTTGTCATATGAGAGGCTGGGTTTTATGCAGTGCTCATTGTCTGGTCTTAAATGGAGTAGTAACGTAGAGCTTTTGTGTAATTCAGATGTCAAACCACCTGCTCGAGCCAAAATATTGGGTCCTGTTCAACACTGCAGTAAAAAGCAGGATGGCAGCAGGTCTAGCCAGCCCTTAGCTTAGAACTTTGGTTTCAAAGGCAGCATTTGTACTATATGGAACTGTACAAGCCTACCTGATTATTTTGGCCTGCCAACTTCTGACTCCATAGCTTTCTGAACACTGATACTGAGCTAAAAGCTGCAATGTTTCCCCATCTACTGCTGCCATTCCTCTCACAGCAGGGGCAGTGTTCCTTTAGTTGAATTATTACCTGTAGGCTTTTAGAGTGGGGCAGAAAAAGTCTTCCTATCTGAATGGGAGGTAATTTTATATGTTTTTTTTTCTATACTATCTTCACCATTTTCTATACTATCCTCACCATCCTCTGTGTATCTGCAAAATCTTCCACAGACTTTGACCCCAATGTAGTTTTGTTTGATGATAAATGTAAATGACTCACTCTGAAATTAGGAGTCTGACTCAAGTTCTCTAAAGCAATACACTGTGTTCTAGACTCACCCGTTTGTCTCAGTAGGATAACAGATCTATTAGGAGCTGGATTCTATACATGTGTACAAGAGACAGATACATGCAAAAATATCTGACAGTTTGTGATCCCAAGAAAAGCAGTGTCCAGAGTTTAATGAATCACAAACTGTGGGGAGCAAGGTTAGAAACAAATGTCCTTTGCCTAGACGCTAGGATCTGAATTTGCTGTTTAAAAATGAGTTTCATAAACAGGTGCCAGCACTCAAGTATCTAAACAAACCATGTGCCTATAGGCAAGTATATGCCAAATTTCTAAACAAACTCTATAATGAAACAAGGACTCTGCCCAGGATAGTTGAAATTTGACAGACTATCTCCAAATATGCTAATTATATTTTGTATATAAGTAAACATTTGTACCAAAGGCAAACCGTGGAAAATCTTCTTGGGCCACAAGGCAAGCTTTGTTAGATAAGTCTTCCTTCCTGGAAGTCTCTGGCAAAGTTATTTTAACTGGCACTGTAGCACACAAGGTTGTATCCGAAGAGTTTAACAGGTGTATTTGTGAGCGTGTGAGCTCCATGTGTTTTCTCTTTGCTGAAAGTCAATAATGCAACCATGGAAACTAAAAGATAAGTACTGACACCAGGCAGGATGAAAAAATCTTCCATCTGTAGTTGTGTTAACCTGAAAGCAGACATGGGGCAAACACTGCACGAGTGTTTGCAGATTGAGACTTTGGTGATGGCTGCACAAACACCCTGTGCAAATGCATTCACAAAGGTTAGATTTTTCAGGGTAGAGGCTGGTTTCCATTTTGTAAAATGAGAAGCACCACAAAAGTGTTGACAGTAAACAGCCTCCCAAGTACCACCATAATACTACTGAAAAGTTCTTATAAGTAGTAGAAGCAATGAGAATATGCTTTGAAAATACTGGGGGACAGGTTGAGGTCTACTTTCATTTGGCTTCTGGAAAGTACTAATAGATGAAATGGAAAGCACAGAATTTTACTCTCAGAAGCAATGGGAAGATGGAAACCTTTAGAGTTACCAAGAAAGTCAATTCGATTAGAAAGAAATAGACTGTAAATGTTACTGGGCCACACTTAAAAGAGTGACTTTTCAACAGAATAACATTTTACATCTTTCAAACAGTTTGCTTTTGTAGTTATGTTGGCTAAGCATATGCAATAGTCATAACATTTTCAAGACTTTTTGTTTCAAATATTTTTATGATTTTTCAGTCAGAGTTAACATTTAAAGTGCTTCACAGCCTTTACATTTGTGACCGTAAAAAGATATTTGTGCATTTGCCAGATGAATTTTTTTATGAATATCATGATTTTTGATGTGAAGCAGAGCTTTGGCCCTCAAAGCCAAGCTGAAGGCAGGCTCCCCTCACACAAAGAAATCTGGGACTTGACTCCACTAGTATTCTTTAGGGGAAAAAAAAGTGAACATAAGCCTCAGGGAATGATGATGGTGATGACCTTTAATGTTATATGGGATACTTCGGTGTTATTACTCATACTGATATCTTGCTCTGTGGAGTGGCAGAGGCTGGGAACTCTAGAGAAATGTTCTCCATTGCTGGGAAAGGGATTATATAGCTTTTCTCAGTATTTGCCTCACTTCCAAATTAGTTGACAAATTCACACATTCTCAAAATAATCTGTCCTTAGTGAGAAAGATGAAGGATATGATGCAGAAATGGAGTGAGCTGGTCAGGTGGTATAAATACTGTGAGGATGGACAAACGGCTCTGGAATTGTGGTAAGAAGAGGAAATATCATCTGGGATTCTAGAGAAGAGTGACTGATGGGCAAGAAGCAGTCAAATGTAGGGTAGGGGAAAGAGAAATTTTAGAAGGGTATCCAAATTGAGTTTATATGAAAAATAAAAAGAATTGAATACATTTTAAAGGAAATACTGACACATGTATCCATGTTTCTGTATGGAAACAAGCAGTGTGGCATGCACAGCTCCTGTCAGAAAACGTCCTTGCAGTGGTACAGCTCCAGTTGCAGGTGATGCTGTGAGCAAGGAATGCTTCTAAGAACTCTTTAGGGAGCTCCTGTATTCCCTCTAATCAGAACCTGTTTTGCTGGCTCAAACATAGTGGGAATGGAAAAACTCTCCTGAGGAGGTTTTCAACATCTGCTCTGTTGTTTTATTCACACGTACCAACAAATGCAAATGGAGAATATAAGAAACCTGTACACTTAGAAAATTATTCTGAACTGGAAAACAATTATAAAACTCCACTGAACAAATTTCAGTTCCAAACAGTCCAGTTACAATTGGCTGCAGTTGTATTTTAGCCTAGACTTTGTAGATTGCCTTCAGTAATCCTTCTTTTTCCCATAGTTATAAAATATTATAATGAACAAGCCTCCATTCCTTTTTTTTTTAAGTTACCTTAAAACTGAATCTGCATTTTTAAACAAAGTGACTGAACTTTAAAGCTTTTAATTGTTTTCTACCTGTTATGAAAACAATCAGGAGCTATAAAAATTGGTTTGGGGCAGGTATATGATGTAAGTATTCAGCTTTCCATTTCTGGCACATTTCCATACTTTTGTGCCACCTCTCCTTTTTTTCCTAACACCACTACCCAGGAAAGTGATTTCCACATATGAAACAAGGCACTCATGTTATTGCAATAATAATTTGCCATAAGGTAGCTTAACTAAGGGTTTCTCATGAATTTGGTGTGTTTCAGCTGAGACTCTTCTCAAATCAGGGGACTGGTATAATCCACACTGGGCAGAATGTCAGAATAAACACTCATAACCATCTCCTCTGATCCTACACTTATGAATTTCCATTGCTCCCTCAGGCCTTTCAAGTTTCTTGATGGAATAGTGGCACTACCTTCCTGCTCTTATTTAACTGTATGTGTCAGCCATAGGCATTTTGTCCCTTAGGATAAATTGATCCATAAAGATGTTTTCATAGTGTTCAGAATATTCTCATTTTATGTCTTAATATGACAGGTTTTGAGGACACTATAAAAGGCAAACAGAAACTGGGCCTGGCAAACTGTTTCAGGATTTTTTTAATGGCATTTCTATTTAATTGTGGGCCAATTAACTACTCTGTTTCCTTTCAGATCAAACAAAATCTTCTAAATTTAATAGAGACTTGTTTAATGCTTTCTAATGTTATATATCTGACTGAGCTTTTCATTACCCAGGGAAACAAACATGCTGGTCAGGTCACCAGGGAATAGTGATGATATTTGCTCTCTGCCTTTGCATGGGATGTGGAAAGGATGAAGGTGCAGCCCTAAAGTTCTAACAGTTCCTGTATGAAGGTCTGGGAAATCCTATATAACCACTTGGATGTGTTTTGCACAAATCACCAACCATATTACTCATCATAGGATCTAATTTCATGCTGTTTAGTTTAATTTTTCCCTTTTGGTTGCCAAATTTTGAATATACATCCAGGCTTATGTGTCTCCCACTGGTGACATCTTCATTTAAAATACAGTTATTCAACTGTAGAGATGCCTGTAGTGTGAAGCTTTGGACAGTTGGCAAAACTGTAATACCTAATAACTATCAAAATTACAGTAATTAATACATATTGTTGAGTACTACAACAGGAATATTCTCCCCCATCTCTGTCAATGTGTATCAACCCATATATTTTCATACGTCATTCTGGTTCCCAAACCACATGTGGTTCTGCCTCTTAAAACACAAAATGGGAACAATGGTAATAGGTGCAAAATAAGTGGCTGATGTTTAGTAAGGAGTTGTGGAAGTAAGAGGATCGACTCAATAATTCACATTTAAAAAATCACATTAAAAGTATGCTAGTAAGAGGCAGAATCAAGTCAAACAATCAATCACTTGTGAAACACTGAATTAAGGCTGTCTTTACATTCTAGAAATCACACATGATTTTTAGCCACCTGTGAAAACAGCAGTTTGAGTGAACATCAGGCAGTACTGAGTATTCATCTCTTGCCCCTTCTAGTCAGTCTGGAGAGACAGGCACTTCTAGGGCACAACTTGCCTCATCTTAAGGTAGATATCTGAAATTGTCTGAAGAATTGCCCTCTACAGGACCTATTTTTCTCCAGAAATATGAAAGGCTTAGATGCAGATGTCAATAGATACAGCCATTTGATGCCAGAGAAGGCAAACCCTACGTGTGACATGGCCAGTTCTCCAAGACAGCATACAGACCTTGCATGACAGAAACATAGTTATCATCCTTCTTTTCCCCTTCCCACTAGTCCCTTTTTCTGATCCCTGTGCAGCACCAACGAATCAAGGAAGTCTCCTCCAAAACAAATCTCACTGCTTTTAAGAGCTCATCCATATTGCATACTACATCAGGCAGTGAATATTGCATTACAGTATCTACTGACAAATGCACCAAAACCAAAGCAGATCTCAAGTCTATGCTGTCATTTCAGTCCTTCTTCCTGCAGTAAAAGGTGCTTTTTATTGGAGTATTCGTACACAATTTTAGGGAGACCATACTGATACACATACAAATGAGTTATTGATTACGTATTTACACACACTTCACAGAGCCCTTGTCACGTTTATAAACTCATTTTCACATCTTTTTGTCTATCCTTCCAATTAATTCCTGTTGCCCTGATTTTTCAGCCTTCTGATATTTTTACATTCTTGTATTGGAGTTCTCACGATTGTAACATAAACAAAGTAGATTGTTTTTGCATTCCTCTCTGTGATGGACTTCTGGCTTGACCAGTGGGGTCAAAGGGGTGTTAACCTTGTCCCTCAATTGCTGGTCATAGTCCAAACCCTATTTAAACCCTGAACTCAAAAATAAAGTTCTTCTTTCTCTCGCTCTTGTGCTGAAGGGTGAGTATAGTTCTTTTCGTGTCCTCTTGTGACAAATTCCAGTCCAGTTATCTCAGGTTTTCTCTCCCTCTCTTGCCCATTCATTCCAAGCTTTTTTGCTTTCTCCTGTCTCTGCTTGCTCCATTATCCAGCCTCCCCTGCTTGCTCCACTATACTGCCTTCCTTTTTCCTTGACTGTTCCCCAGCCTGGTCTCCTTTGATTTCAAATTGATAAACCTAGATGAATTTCTCGATCATAATAATCTACAAGTCTTTGAGTTCTTCATGTCTCTCCAACCAGCCTGCAGGACTACTGCAGCCAATTTTGAGACAGTTGCTTTATCCAGGCAGACAGTTCTTACACGTATCATTTCCCTGGAGGTTTCTTGTGCTGCTGGTCTTCAGTCTGAGATATGTCTCCCTTTTTTCCTAAATGCCTCCTTTTCCTTCTATATTTCCTTCTGGGTTTTTATGTTTTTTGGGGTTTTTTTTCTTGTTTGTTTGGTTTGGTTTCTTTAATAATGAACATGCAGAATGATTTAGAACAAAAAGATGATAACATTCCTGCTCCTGGGTCAGCAGAGTCCACAAAGACAGACTTCAGTTGAAGGAAAATCCCCTCTGATAGACAATGAAACAACAGAAAAATGCATTATCTCTGTAATTCACACCTTTAAATTTCTGGGGTGTTCTTTCAAATATATGCAAACTAATTTTTCAAAAATTTTCAACTCTAGGCAAGTATTATAGATGCCATTCCAAAAGAAAAAGCCCCAAATTCAGAATGACTTAATTCATGTTTTGAAAATTGGCAGCTATAAAATTTTAAGGGTAAATATGTATACATGGCCTTTTTCTTCGAAATAGTTTCATTTGAGCTGAAGCTTCCCTCCAAAAATTGGTCTGAGGCAAAAATGTAAAATTTTAGCCCCAGCACTTAAAGTTTGGCATAACTGAGCAAGGGTGGAAGAAAAAAAAAAAAAAGGCAAACTGGACAGGTCAATGTCAAGTATCTCAGTAATAAACAGCACCGTCAGCCCCATCTGCAATTAGCATGAGACATCACAACCTGTAACTAGTGGCTGGCTTGGACCCATCTGCACTCTGTCCCTAAGGATATAGTAAGAACTGCTAACCATAAACCATCATAAGACTAAAAGAATATTTAAAAGTAAATATGGGACCTCATCTGTGACTTAATTTCCAGAATCACTGAAACCACTTTGCTTCTGGTTTATTTGAAGTGGCATTTTACTGAAACAAAGCCAACTCTTCCATTGCAGTGCCAAAGGCAATCTGGTGGGGACCATGTATGAGAAAGGAAGTTGTGCTGTGTAGTTGTGCTTTTTTGTAGTTGTGCTTTTTTGTGTGTGTGATTCTATGTCCTTTAGAGACCCTGATATGTTTCCAGGTGCAGCTACTTAGTAGGGGCATGAGTAGTGCTTATGAGGAAACATTTTGTGGCATCCTGCCCTTGAAGGTTGATAGATATCCAGGGAGTTAATGCTTCTTTCAAGCTGCATTAACTCCTGCAGGATCCCCTTGGCAGCTGGTGCTGTGCAGCTGCAGGGAGCCTGTCAGTGTCAGTACAGTTCCCAGGGGGGAAATTCTCATCTGTTATCCATGGAGATATTTTTTTCCCTCATGTGGGATGGTCCTCATGCTTTCTGTGCCTATTGTGTTTTGGGTTTGGAAGTTTCTCAAGAGGCAGTTGTGTTAGTCACTAGTCAGCTATCTTTGAAAATGCAAGCTTATTTGGAAAATTCTCCGTTTAGATCCAGGTTCTCTTTGTTTATTTTGCAAAGTTACAAATTGGACATGTACCCTCTCATGTCCCCTCACATATACCAAGTCAAAACCCAGGGGTTTTGGCATGTAGTGGATGCAGTTAATTTTTATCGAAAATATACCAACAGCTTGAAATGAGTGGAGATGATGTAAAAAAAACTGTCGCAGCACCCCACTCTCCAGGTCCGTTTCTATGGTTTTACAGTCACCGTTTCCTATTTAAAAAAGCCCCACAACACACCCGCCCACCCGGAGCAGGGGAATTGGCTGGCTGCAGGCAGTAGGCAGCATGGCTGACTCTGTATCCAATACAGACGGTACAGAAATTTAACCGAAGGAGGGATGGTGATCCCCCGGTTTCCTCCCGCCCTGATGGTAAAGCCCGAATTTGGCTCCATCATTGCTCAGCTCTTGGGAACAGCAGGGAGGGACCTCGCCCAGCGGGGCTCCGCTGCCCCTCGCTGCAGGCTCCGAAGAGCGGGTTCTCCTCAGCAACCCCCTCCACTTCTGCTTCTCCTGCCGTTATCTGCCCTAAACACCTGCTCCTTCCCTCCAGTTTCTGCCGTGTGCCCGGGCCCGGCTGAAGCAGCCAGGGGCAGCTGTCCCTGTGTCACAGGCCGTGTGTGGAGGCTTTGCGGGAGTCTCCGGGGGCGGGCGCCGGCGCTCCCCCTGCGCAGCGCGCTGCCGCAGCCGCGACGCATGTCACACGCTGTCCGAC
>JANPWX010000011.1:9767631-9829156 GCA_024734555.1 Trochalopteron elliotii
TTGGCCTGGTGGCGCAGGCAGGTTACACGGAGCGGGTGGAAATGTTTTGCGTGGAAGTGGAAGCTGCTCGCAGCAGTTCATGGAGATGGAGGGCTCGGTCCGTGGCCCTTTGTCCCTGGCTCGAGGGAAGCTTCGCCCGGCTTCCCTGTCGGAGCCTGACCTGGGCTTACGTAAGCGATAACTGAAACGGCACAGTCTTATTCATAGGTTGTGTTTGCAACAGAAGACAGTAAGAGGCTATAAAAGTGGAATCACAGAGTACTTCCCACAGTAATTTGTCAGTAGGTTCAGAATCATGATTTATGTTGTTCATCCAAAACTTGTAGACAGATGTTTGGGGGATGTTAGAATCTCCCATCTACCTGGTGCCATGTATCCAGAAGGATATAAATTATATATGAATTTTCTGTAGCCATGCTGTAGTTAAGATTAATTGGAGATTTCACTTTAAACATCTTTGCATAAGGCCCATACTGGGAATGCTAAATTCTGAGTTCTGGTTTGTCAGGAAAGAAATCACAGCATGTTTTATTAACAGCATAAGTAGTCAGCACATTTTCCTATCCAGGCATCTGGAAATATCTAGCTCATCCCATACATATGGCACTTCTGTTATCATTACATCTTTGAATTGTATGTTCACTCTCCCCACATAAACACACTAAAAATGGATATATCTCTAGCCTGACACTTACACAAGACTCTGCTTGTGGGGATAATTTCTCACAATGTGTATCAGGGCAAAGACTGATTTGAAAAAGAGCCCACTGCAGCTAGATAGCTGAAACGGCTGTAATCACTTAATCAGATTCATTAGGGATTTGGTGAATGCACTTGCATTGTCTTCCCACACTGCTGTTTGATTTGGAGAGACAGTATTTCTCTTTTTGTCAAGGAAACATGAATTATTGTTTTGAACCTTTCTTGGATTTAAATCAGCCTTTGTTTTTTTCCTGTGGTGGAGGAGTACCGGAGGAGATCATTACAGTCTGGCATAAAGTTTCTCTCACTGTATTAAATAAAAAAGTTACGAGTGGTATTTTCATCAGGTGACAAATCCAAGTTGTCTAATACCAGAAGGAAGGATTTAAGGGCCTCTTATCTGGAAAGACAAGTAGCTTTTTTGTTCGTGCACTGACATGTGATCGAAAATAAGGCCATTTCTGATAAAAGAGGAAAACTGATTAACTATAACAAATAGAAGTCATTGGCAATTATTGGTTAACAGTAAGTAAAGATAACAATTAACTGATTTTTACCCGTGTGTTTTTCATACTTCTTTGGAGTACATCTTGCCCGAGACCTATGGGTAGTTTCCTGAAACAAGTTTTAAAGAGAGTAAGAAAATTGATTTGAAGGAACCCCAAACTTTCCCAATTTGGTTCTTTGAATATCTGTTTTCATATTATATGATCCTTGCTGCACGTTTTTTCTCAAAATGCTGTCCTGATGTCCATGTTGAAAGGAAACAGGTGATCCTGGTCACCTTCTGATCTTGGAAGAGCCATCCTGAGGCTGCTGTAACTGAATGGTAGCCTAATTTGTCCTTAGATTTGCTAACATTTAGGCATTTTAATAACCCTTTTTGCAGTTTTATTCTACTTATACTAGGTTCTACACCAGGTACAAGATCTGTGCCAACATTTGTTGACTACAGTTGTTACAACCCTGTTCTGCTCCATTGTTCAAGCTCTGGAGATCCATTCGTTCATACTCTGGTGCCTTAAGCCTTTTGAGCTTGCTCCTAGGTGAAGCACTACAATTTGGAAGGCACTGAAGGTAGTCAGCTAGTCCTTTTCACTCCAAAGTGAGAGGACATCTTGAGATATTAAGACTCCCAATTTCTTAAGTGTGATGGATCAGCTTTCTGATCTTTCTGAAATCTGCCCAGTTATTTACAGTTTTCAGCTAGACTAGTGAGCTCATCTGGCTAAAATGCAGAAATGCTCAGGCCAACACAGTGGGAAATGAGCAGGGTAAGAGTGGGTGGAAAATGCGGCTGTCCTTTCTGACAGAACAATCTCATATTGGCTTAAGGTTCCAAGTAACTGCATTTTCAAAGGTGACTTGCTAGTTATATATCCATCTAAAATGTTGAAAAATGTGTAGGAAGCTGTATTTTTATATAACTCTTCTAAGAGTCATTTGGAAAGATTTGTTTTTCAGGAACACCTACTGTTCAAAGTGCCCAATTCAGTACACTGAGATTGTATGAAGGGACCTCTGTCTCAGCTGTGGCTACTGAACAGTGTAGTATTGTATGAAACACACAAACCTCAAGCACAGGAGAACTGGTGTTTTTTTGCTGTCTAATTTCAGCAGTGGAGCACTGAAAACAAATCTTAACAGAGGTACTGCACCAGCTCTAAACCTTACACCTTCCAACAGGGCAATCCCATGTTATACAATCTTTCCTGCAGTTCGTGCAGTGCTAGCAGCTTCTTTGAGGCCTGGGGAGAAACGTAACAGATGGAGCAGCACAAACCAATGAGAAACCTACACTTATTAAGACCCTCAAAGAGTGAAGGCCTGTTACAAGAAGTTTCTTGATTCTCATCCTGATCATTTTTGCTACAAAACTCACACTCACCACTGATCTTTTTCTTCCAAGGTCTAGCTTTTCTTAAAGTCTTTGCAAGATTGTCATGTATCTACTCTGTTAATTGCATTTTTTCACGGGTAAAAAGTTTTCCTAACAAACCCTTATGCTGCAATTTAATGCCACAACCTATTTATCTGTATAGACAGATAAAAAGGAAACAAATTCCTTTGCTTCCTTGGAAGAGCTTTTTGGACGTATAAAGACAGTCATTGTGTCTTCAATCGATCTTTTCAATGTAAAATTAAGGCAGAGCTCAAATCCTACATCTCCGTGGAAGCTTTCAAATGTAGTATCCCTTGGATCCTATGTTTCTTTGGATGTTTTATTTCTGTGGTTTGAATTATTTCCATATGGTCTAAGTATAAAATGTAGAACTTACATATTTTGAATTGCATCACTTTTTGAGCCTGTTTTGTTGTTTGTCAGGACATTTTAAATTCTAATACTGTCTTCCTGTTTACTTGTTGCCCTCCCAGTTTCATGTCACCTCAAAGCTAGCAAACATGTTTTTCAGTCACCTAGATCACCATGATTAATTTAGTTGTACAATAAGTATTGTAAGTATCATGGGGGGAAGAGATGACAGAAATTCTTTAGATTTAATGTATTTGATTAAATGGATACTATTTACAAGAAGAAAAAGCTCCTCTTAGGTCTCTTTTCCTCTTTCAATTAAAATAGCATTTCATTTTAGAGCATAAACTTAACATTGGGTTTTTTTTAAGATTAAGGGTCTTGGAGTAGTATTAACGTATTTGCAAACTACAGCAAGTATCACAGTAACATATACTTTGGTCAAAGTTGCTTGCCACTGTTTTAATTTTGGCACAGATTTTATTTAAAGTTTAATTTATTGTTTCAGCAAAGAAATGGAAATATGCCGATGTAATTTGCTCCTATCACAAAGTCCTAAGGCATTGTCAAAGACTGAGCAAGATATTATACAGAAAGGACTAGATGAGCTTGATGACTGGTGTTACTGGAACGAGATGAAATTCAGAACTATAAATGAAAAGTCATGCAATTAGGGACAATCTAATATAGTACAGGGACACACAGCTGGAGAGTAAAATGATCACAGAACCACAGAGAATGATGGCAGGTTGCCAGTTGTGCATTTTAATGCTTTGCTTTGCCATTGAACAAAGACAGTTTTTACACATTTCCGAGGAAAACCTGGTAATCTGTTTTTCTTCTGATTTTATTAATGTGTCTGTAAATAAGGGCTCCTAGGATGTCAGGAAAAGATTTTGAGGTTTCTCTTGGGTCTGTCCTGTCAAAATCATTCACTCTCATGTAGAGTTTCTTTACATATGACATTGAACACTTCTTCATCTCTACCCTCTTTTTGAGGCTTGTGTTTTACCAGATGATTAAATGACAAGGTCCAGTTCAAGCTTTCACACATGCCACAGTAGAGGGAAGATGGATACCATCAGTGATAAAATTGTTTGTAAAATCTACACATGGCTGTAGGTGGGAAGCTAGACAGCAGTTGGAATGACTTATTACCAGAATTGCCATTCTTACTTCATGTTTATGTTTTGGGTAAGTTTTTACCATGTTCACAGAATAGTTCTTTGACATAGGCTATGATGGGTGGGTTTTCATTGATACTTTCTATTTGATTTAATAATTTTCCCTTTCTATCTCTAATAATTTTATCTGTTGCATTTACTATAGCTATGTATAGTGTCTAATATATTTTAAGGATTGTTACATACTTCTCTAGATGTATTACTGTTGTCCTCTTCAGAAGTATATATATAATCTCTTTTAGACTGCAAAGCTGATATTGTATTTCCTGTCTAGTCTGTCTCTCTAAAATACTTGTTCACTTTTCCTTACAGCCTACTAAGGCTGTAGACCCAAGTCTCTAAGGCAGTGGGAGGCAATGTCCCCTGGCTATTTCCTTTTTGTCTTCTCTTTTCACTGTCCTTCCTAACACTGTGCATGTAGATTGTATAGCACTGGTGGAAATCAAAATGAGATCTCTGGTAATTTCAGACCCTTACAATGAGAAACAAATCAGATGCTTTAACTTAATATACTGTTAATGGAAGAATGAAGCTCCTTTTCCATGTTGTTTGGATTAGCCCAACTTTTCAGGTACTTGACTTACTGTAACTTTCATATATAAGCAGTTGCCTATCCATACAAATAAATAATCAAAATGCTTTTGTAGTTAGAAGCTCTTCTACTCCTCCTGTGGATCTGTGCTGTCTCACAATCCTCTTATTTTGAGACTTCAGAACAGCCCCAAGTAAATCGTAGTCCTAATTAGAGCCAGCCAGAAATTTTCATCCAAAGCTTTTTAACCAAAAAGATTGGTTACATGGAATTATTTGTAAACTTTTTGTTGATTTCTTTGAATCGTCTGTGAAAACAGAAAACCCTATCAAATGAAACACTTTGCTAAAAATGCTTTTAACATTATTTTAAAATATTGTGTAACATTTAAATGAATCAAAACCAAATCGATACTTTTGATGTTGTTCAGTTATAGTTCTCATTTGGCACATTTTTTCTTAGTTGCTGAAAATTTGAAAAACCTTATTTTGATGAAGTCAAATTCTTCATTCTCTCACAATTGCAAAAGGAAAAAATTATCAATACTTACCCCTCTCTTCACTTTCTGGTTTTCAAAGCCACAGTGACATTTCTTCAGCCACTCTATTAATTCCTTCTCCACCATCTCTCACCTTAGACTGACCTTTTGCTTTTTGTAACTTTTCACTCTTTTTTTTTGTCCTCTTCGTGGCTGAAGGAAAGGAGACAGAAGAGAGTAAATGACTGCCAGAAGATCTGAACATAAAGATACAGCAATGTGTCTTGCTTGAAAAGTTTGGAAGAGATTTGTGTATGTGTGAAAGAAGGAGGGAAGGGCAGAAGGTTGATGGTGAGGTAGGAGAGAGATAAAAAATTTTATTGGCGCAGCAGGGGGAAAAAAAGCACAAAAATCGGTAAGCATGGAAAATACAGAGCAAGCAGAAGAGTGGAAAGAAGTAGTCAAAGTAGGTTGGTGTTTTGGTGGAGTAGTGCCCGAAGTGGGTGTTTTACTGATTTGCCACAGAGAGTGGCTTACAGTGCTCCCAACCACCTGCTGCAGCAGGGAGCAAGAACAGATGACTCCTGTACAGGAACTTGCTGCTGCAGTGAACACTCAGAAGTGCCGTCCTTCCCTCCCCTTGCTGGCCGATCCCCGTTTAGAGAGAACGCACAGTGAACATATTGTGTACATTGATTTTAGAATAGCTACACAACCTATAGTTTAAAATAGTCCAGACTGCTGATAATACAGTTTCAGAAATTGCTTAGGTTGTACTCTGACTATATAACCTCCATTTTTTGATTTCTCTGACTTTGCTATCCCTCCTACTTTCTTTCTATTTCACCTTCACAGTTTTAACAGCTATGGTCATATCAGCATGAGCTGCTATGTATTCAGAAGAATTTTTGAGAATCTTGAGACTTGACTGGTTATATAAAATCATGTATTTTAGTCCAAGAGTCTCAATTTAAGCAAGTGTTTAAGCATGCAAAAATTCTTTACCATTTCTGAGAAGAATTTATGAGTATATATCAGTACCATCTACTGGCAATAAGAGTTACAGCACTTAGTAGGCTTACACAGGAAATGCTAGATCTTACTTCAATAACCAGGATCCTTCAGCAGGAAGTTAGGTGTGGTCTGTAAAAGCAGAATTTAAAAAAAAAAAAAAAAAAAAAAAAAGCATGATGGAATTTTAACTGCAGTCTTCCCTGGTGCCATTCCAAACCCACATAACTGGAAGATTCTTCACTGGTAATGAATTTTTAATTGTTTCCTGCAGTATTAAAACAGAATTATGCTTTTTTTTTTTTTTTTTTCTCCTTCTGTAATTAGAAATGAAATCTAACAGGATTCTGCTGCAGGACCACTTTCATTTTCCTAATAAACCCTTCAGCTGCTGGTAGTCAGTGCAGCTTCCAGCAGCAGTTTGGAACAGACCGTCCATGACAGAATGCACCAGGTGCATTTGCCTGCAGTGGAAGAGCATGCTCACAGGGAGACCTGCAGGAGTTGGGATGTGTGTGGATGTTTGTGTAGGTGTAAGTGGCTGTATGCATATGGTTGAAAAGAAGGAGAAAGCATCATGTTGCAGCTTATTTAACAGCCTTCAAAAATATTAATTTGTTGCGTCTGTGCTGGAGTATGTGTGCTAAGCGAGACTGTAAAATAGGATCAGGCTGATTGTATTCAAACTGTTGTATCATTTTAATCTGATAATTGTTTCTGGGTATGTTTTCTTACTCAGAATTCATTATTTTATTGCATTTGCTGTATTTTTAATGGGCTTACTCAGAAGGACGCTTGAGAAAAATTCTTGTAGGCTACAGCAGATATCCTGTTTGTGATTTCAGATCAAAGTATTTGCATTGGGAATATTTTCCACTTGTTCTTTTTAACTGAACTGCCTGGAGACATTAAGAAGGGATGGTCTGGCTCTTGCTAGTGAAATTTGTGAAATATATATACAATTGTTATATCGGACATAAAAGATCTAAGTGCAGTATGTAATGATTAAAAATCAGTTTTGTTTAATTCAGCAGTTCTTCCAGTGCACAGTGTGTTGCCAGGCAGGGGATCTGAATACAGGTGCTTATGCCTGATCCTTGTTTCCTGAGCTGGCAGTTCGGCAAAGGCAGCATATTTGTACTCAAAGAGAAGGAGCATCTTGTACTGCTTTCAACTGATCCTTCTGGCCTTATGAGGCAATTGTGGATTCTAAGAGTCGTTTCTGGTCCATATAGCTAGAGGGAGGACTGGTCCAAGATGCAGCTTTCAGGATAATAAGAAGCTACATTGTCTGGAGTCTCACTCCTCAACACTGAACAAAATACTTCAGAACTGTTGATTCCTCACACTGAATGTAATGGAAAATATCTCCTACTTTATTCATGGGAATGGATAACATTACCCTTGATAAAGGCAAATGATGTTATTGTATTGTATGTGACTTTTTTATCAGCCTGTAGAATTGACAGTCTATTGGTGCAAACACTAAGTGAATTTTAAACTAAATGTTTTAAGAATTGAAACCTCTGAGACAACTCTAAGAGGCAAGCTGCAAAGGAAAATGGTTTGTCTTGAAATAAAAACAAATCTAAAAATTAATTTCATGGCAGCCTCCTCTTGGATGATAATTAATGAATTTAACAAGATGTCCCACACAAAATTCTGTGATGGTGTATTACTTCGTGTTGTTTGTAACTGTGTTGCTCTAAATTTTTTTCTGTGTTTTTTTAATATTTTTAGCACTTTTTTTGTGAGAGAGGCTAAACAGTAATTAAGAGGTGCAGGATGAAAAGATGGCACAATCAGTGCTGGTACCACCAGGACCCGACAGCTTCCGCTATTTCACACGAGAATCACTCGCAGCTATTGAGCAGCGCATCAACGAAGAGAAAGCTCAAAAATCCAAACAAGAACGCAAAGATGACGATGACGAAGATGGCCCGAAGCCAAACAGTGACTTGGAGGCAGGAAAGACACTGCCATTTATTTACGGCGACATACCTCCAGGAATGGTGTCCGAGCCCTTGGAAGACCTGGACCCATATTATATCAATAAAAAAGTGAGTGTGTTGTATATTTCCATCAGAATTTAAGAAGAATAAATAACAAAGAACCCATCAAAGGCATAGTATTTCTATTATTTTTGACCTAGAGCTTCCATATAATAATTCCCCCAACAGCTGATGTGATTGGCAGAAATCTCCACTCTAAGAACAGAAGTTAGTAATGCAAGTTTGTGGAACCTTCTAGATGACTAGAGCTGCACTTAATTTTTTTTTTTAATAAACCTGGAGTTTTATTAAAACCTGTAATTTTCAGTGTTTTACACACAGGAGAATTGAAGTAGTAGCACAGGCGTTATCTTTAGAATAATTACTAATTGCTGTATTAGAGTTGTGAAAGGAGCAGGTCTTCAATATGAAATCCATCTCAAAGGTAGCTACACATCTTCTTACTAGATTCCTTTACTGTTGTTAAAAGTTTGGGTTGCATTCCCTTGTCACTGGGAAGGATAGGAAGGTATGTATAGGTAATTTCTCAGGATGTGATAATGATCATTCTGATCCATATTTACTCTGTAGAGGCATCATATATCCAAGTTAGTCTGGGTGAATTTTTTTTTTTATCCAGTTCTATTTTGTTCTATGATTGTTTTCAAAGAGGAGGTGTTTAAAAGAGGGACATAAATAAAGAGGAAGTAGCAATTGCGCTTGGAGTGTTGACAGAATATTACATAATTAAAAAAATATTTTTATGGAGATGTTAAAAAAAAAAAACCCGCACATATTTGCTTTGATTTAAAGTAACAACAACTGCTGTGTCCAGCACAAAAGTGTTGAACTTTAGACTAGTGTCCAGATGGCCTTGGGTTTCCTCCAGATTTTCAGTCCCTTTGATTTTGGCATCATATGTATTGCAGTCTCGTTATTCTACTAGTGAAAAAGAAATATTTTTTTTTCTGTTTTCATAATTTTTTTCTCCTGCTTTCTTTTCTTTCCTGTGGAAATTAGCTAGCAAACAAAAACAAGTGAATTAAAAAAAAAACATGAAAGTGAAGAAACTGCTTCAAAGAAAAATGAAGAAAAACTCCAAGAATTGTTATGATTCAAACTCAGACTAAGAGAAAAAATGCAAATGAAGGTATTTCCTGCAGGAATTAGGGGTATGCCTCATGAGTAATATGTTGAAACAATAGCAATATAGGCATACCATGAAGAACTAAGCAGAACAGCTCAAAAAAAACAGCTGTACCTTCAAGTATTCATTGCAGAATTTCTAAAACTGAATTCATGTATAGAGAATCATGAGTTAAATTTGAAAACAAGGTTTTCAATTAATTATCAAGTTTTGCTCCCTTTACTCAAGTGATTTACCCTGTTGAAGTCTGGAAGGCAAATAGAATTTGGGTCAAAGTACCAATTCCTTTCTACCTTCTGTGGTAGTAAAAATCTAAATTCAATGCCATAAATCCTAAAGTTAGAGCATCTATCATCATGCTCTGGAAACTAGAAGAGTAATTCTGCAATTAAGTGTAAACGTGAAGTAAAATCCTGCTGAATTGCTTGTTCCTGATTGAGAAATGCCTAGCAGTCGTTGTGATCGTTTCCAAAAGCCTTGTAGTTTCCAGTAGGAGAAGCAAGACTTCAAGCTGCATGTTGCAATCATAAGTTCTTCTATTATTTTTCTTAGCATCCTTTCCATATTTTTGAACATCATTTTTTGGGTCAGGCTCCATTTTCATTTGTTAATGTAACTTGATGGGTCTGCATAGCACAAATGCTAACTCATCAGAGGTTTTGTCAGAGTAAAGGGAACAGAAAACAAAAGAACTCTGATTATTAGAAGTCCTTTCATTAAGGACTTAAGAAGTTTTCATTAAGTCCAGCACTAATAGTAAGAGAGTTGAAAAATCTTCATAGAAAAGAGCATGTTACAGACTCCTGTACAATAAAAGATCGAAATACAGTTTGAGAATCACTAAGTATGGGAGAATGCAAACATGTTAAGTTTGGAAGCACTGATTTTTATCTTTTATAATTTATTATTTCAGGCAGGGAGAGGCATTGTGGTTTCAGCTGCTCTATTTGCCACACCTGCTCAGAAAGTAGAGCATAATCTTGACAAATGCTGCCCTCTGATTTCAGCTGAGGCAGATCGTGGCTGCTGGCAGTGTTCCAGGTCTGCATGGCTTATGTCCCCTTTGGGCTTCCTAGGACTGCCACAATGCTGTCTAGATCCACTTCCTTTCAAAAAGCATGATCTTTCATCCATGTGTTGAAAGAAGAGATGATAGAAATAGACAGGACTTTCCCCAGATGTGTGGGAATCAGCATAATTTAAAAACTAACCTTATGGGTTTTATTCTTTATTTTTTGGATTTTAAAAACACTGTTACATTTAAAAATGCTTTTTTAAATGTTGGTAATAATATACATGGGTCATTGCTGAAACTGTGAACAGACAGTGAAAATACATGGATATAATGAATAGGGTTATTCTGTATTAGGTGAAAGTAAAGTATGACAAGGAAAATAGATTTGCAGGTACAGAACTATCACAAGCAATAGTTGAGAAGGGGAGTAATACATTACTGTCAGAGTACAGCAAAAATGGAGTACATTAGTGTTATGTTCAAAAATGGTTATTGAACACTTGATTTCCATATTTTCATGATCACTTGAATCTTAGATCATTTTGAGTTACTTTTGTCATAGTATTTTGATTTGATAATTTATGCTGGTTATTTGATTGAGGGATGGAAGTTGAAGTTTCAATGGCTCTCATTTTGGCTACATTTACACACCTCAGTATATATATTATACTGTACAAAAAGTATTCTAATTCTTCAGATATTGCCTACATTACTTTTATGCTTGTCTATGTTTACTAGCTAGCAATATCAGGGTTACTTATGATTTCTAAATAGATGCATTTAAGTGTTCATTTAATTGTGTTTATAGTAATTTGGCTGGAGTCTACAATGTGTGAACTGGACAAGGGGATTTTGTCAATGAAGAAAGAGCATATTGCCCAAATATGATTAATGATGAAATGAAAATGATTCAGGGTTTGTAACTTGGTATCGTCTAAATGCTATTTTTCATTCTGTTTTTCTTTTTCCAGACCTTTATAGTATTGAATAAAGGGAAGGCAATATTCCGGTTCAGTGCCACCTCTGCCCTGTACATGTTAACTCCTTTCAATCCTCTTAGAAAAATAGCTATTAAGATTTTGGTACATTCATATCCTTTTCAAGTGGTTAGTCTAAAACTGTAATGAATGAGATGTTACTTAGTATTTAAATGATTCTCTGGCACATGTCCCAGGATCAATATGATCTGTAGTGCTTTGTCCCTCTTCTCTCTACTATTTCTGTCTTCTGTTCTTTTTCTCATTCTCCTTTTGCATTTCTGTTCATTGCTGGATCCTAATATAGTAATACCAGAAGCCAGACAACCAGTCACCGTCCCTTACAATTTCTGTGTCTTCTTTCTTCCCCCACATAATTTTTCCTTCCCTCTTATTTTTTTCTGTAATCATCACATCTTTTTTTCATCTTTTCCCCTCCTCCACATTTTTCATAAACTGCAGATATATTGCTCAGAATACTTTCAGTTCTTCCCTGACACTGTGTATTAAAATGAAATCTTTGATCCCAGGTCTATGCTTGTATGAGTATTTAGTGAAAATACAGTTTCACTATTCCTTTTTATTTTCTGATTCAGATAACGCTTACAGAAAGACAGATTCATAAAACAGCATAGGTTGCTTGTTTTGTTATACATTCTCAGTCCTGTATGTATCTCACCTGTCTGTTTTATTTCTTGATCATTATTGCATTATGCACTTGTAAGACTATTGATGTTTTAATTTCAGTCTTCAAGAAGGTAATGAGATTTCCACATTGCAGGTAGAGATTTGAAAAGCTAAATTATAATTACTTAACCATTGTTTTGTCTTTTTCAGTGTTTTAATAGCTGACTATAGTAGGCATCCCACTGGTCTGATCCCAAATACCAATATAAGCAATGCGGACATTGACTTCAGAAAGCCAGCTTAATAATAAGGAACAAATAGAAATGTTTGCACACTTGTATTTACAGAAGTCTGACATAAGCACACTGAAAGTAGTTTTGTGTTAGCATTCCATAAAGGGATCCTAAGATTATGTAGACTAAATCTTGAAAGGTCTTTTTTCAGTTTTGGTATAATGGAAAACTGATAATTAAAGTGGTTGGTATGTGTTAGATGTTGTCATCAATGGCTAGCCTACAAATGACTTCCAAAACTATCATGATACTACATAGCCTGTTTTCAATTTTCTTGCTACAGGTGCCATTACAAATAATTATTTTTCAATTATATGACACACTTTACCATATTCTGGAGCATTATTGAGTTTGGGGGGAATAATTATGGGGAATAAGAGAAGATTGTGAGACTGAGGCGGTGGTGAAGAGATAAGTCACCAGAGTCAGAATGCTAAAACACATTGTTTAAATTTGTGGTAAGGTATGTTACAGATATTTTTCCACTAATGAAAGCATAGTGAGGATTTGCAACTCTAAGTGGACATTTCATTAAAAAGGATTTTGAAAGCTTATGTAAAGTGCAGGCTGGTGAAACACTTGTAGCATGGTTTTTTAATGTTTATTTCTCTTTTGCTCTGTTCATATGTGAATTACATAAAGAGAAGCTAGGCTCTCAGTAAAGGATTTTAAATACATTCATTGCACAGAAAACCCAAAGAATTGTTGAAAGTATTGCCACAGTTTTTTGACAGCTCAGAAAGTAGAGGTATCATTATTACTTGAAGGTTTTTTAATTAACATAGACATGCAAAGAAAAGTTTTCAAGGGGAACCTCTCAGTACTTCTCACCCCATTATATTTGGGTTTCTATTTAGGAGCACCACATGAACCTGCAGCTGTTCTCAAACTCGAGCTTTGTCCTCTCTGCACCTCTAAAGCACCAGCTTTAGGTGTTGGTGCCATCATGTGGGCGTTTCGTGGTTCATCTGTGTGGTTTTCATTTTGGTGATTGTATTTTTTTGTATCTTAGAAGAATGTCAGCAGTAGCAGTTCTGAGAGTAAAAAGTTGTAGCTTTAGAGTGGGTCTGTTCAAATATATGAAATTATTTATGACTTGGACCTGTTCTGGAATTCTATTTGGATTTCTTTTTTGGAGAATCACATGTGCCTTCCCCTCCCAACAGTATTTATATTACAAAAGCAGCAATAAAATACTTTTCTCACTAAGATTTCCCTATGTTATCTCCTACTATGTGGCATCTGGCTTTCAGTATATCACAGTGATAAGGAAAAATGTTGATACATGCCTAATTTTGTGACAAAACATAAAGTGAAAAAAATGGATTTCTCATTGCTTTGCATGCATGAAGCTGATCAGATTTGTCTAGATCATCTAAAAGAAGTACATTTTGTGTTATTCCATGAAATTAGAAGCTAATACTTCAAATGTTAACATTTTTATTCAATAAGCAAAAATAATTTTGAGTTGGGGCACTTTTCAAAATACCTTTCAGATTTTCTAATTTTAGCGTATGATTGTTTTCTTTTAGCTATAAAGCAGTGAATGAAAACTTTTACATATTCAGGGCTTTTCCCTGGGTATTAAAAGAGCAGTGGAGGGATAGATAGCTCCTGATAGTGAAAATCTACCAAAGCAGTGTGTTATTTGATACTCTTTTTATGAGATTTTTCTGGCTTACATTCCTTAACTCTTAGCCTACATTATTCAGCATGCTTATCATGTGCACTATTTTGACCAACTGCGTATTTATGACCATGAGTAACCCTCCAGACTGGACAAAGAATGTAGAGTAAGTTAAATGGATTTTCTCTGAATTATATCCAGTAATCAGAAATAAACCACTGTAAATCATATTAGGATGGCTTCTACTGGCAGCAGCTATGTTGTTGGGACGTCCTATCAATAGCTATTCTGATGCTATTTCCTTTGCTGTAACATTAAATACAGATAATTGTCTCATGACAAGTTCTTTAATGTCCTTCCTCTGATTGCAGTGCTAGATGGAAAATTTTCTTATGATCATACAGAAAAAGTGAATTGTAAATATTTTTAACTGTGTTCTGTCACATCTGTGCAAGAATGCAGGGAAATGCAGTCTTTCATCTCTGTTGCAATAACCATTACAGATAAAGGAATCATCTTATGGATGTCTGTGTTGACCACAGTGCAGCTTTCTCTTACCAAAACCAATCTAACAGTGGAAAACTTGTATGCAAAATAAGCTCTAAAAAAAATACTGAAATGGTTAGCTAATCATTGGTGCAATATGATGTCACCTTGGCTAATTGGTCCAGTACGATGTCAGCTGCGAGATACACGATGACAGTTCCAAAGCTGCAGGCCACAGTGTGAAATGCTGCTCTTGGTGCTTCCTTTCTGCTGTTTCTTCATTCCTTACTGCTTGGCCTGATTCATACCTGTTTAATCTTGAGAAATCAGAAGTGAAATCATAGGGCTATTATGGTCAACGAAGACATTCTCATTTTGAGTTCAGTGTGAGCATCTATGTATTCAGGATATCTAGCATGTAGTAAATATTTATGATAAAGATTCATTGCTTGAATATTTCTTCATGTCTGTATATTGTGCCATTTAGAGTTACAACCATGTCCTCATTGGTAAAGTTCTGCAGGAAATAATTTTTTAGTAATTGAATGGAAAACTTTCATATCGGAAAACTGTTTTCAGGTTAGCTGAGTTAGCGTAAGCTTTGTAAGCAGTTTAATTTGAATTCCTTTCCATTAAAGATATAAATTAAACTAGATTTCAAGGTGACAACACTTGGATGCAGAAGATTGAAATTACTCAGAATGCCAGAACTAAATATTTTTTCAATTCACATTTCAACTACATTTTTTAGTCAAAACGAATACCTGAATTTTACTGGCATTTGTAAATAATTTTTGTTGTTCTTGCATTTGATTCCAGCACTACATCTGTCTTGCTGAAGGTGAAATATTGGATATACCTACTCTGTAACACAGTTACAGACGAATGAGGACTGATGAGGGTTGGTGCTAGCCAACTCTTGGGACTAAGCAACATTTCAGCATAAAAATAACATTGAAGAAAGGAAATTTTAGCCTGAAAGTAACTTCAGAATTCCTAACATAATCCATCTGTGTGTTTTGTTATGGCGTGGATTAAGACTAGTCATAAACATGCACCAATGAAGTAACTGGGAATTTTGCATCTGTCTTATTGTATAGATTATAGAAGTTGAATTTAGGATGTAGGTTATTGGTCTTCTAAGCCTAATTTCATTTCTCTTTCCTTATGGTATAAATTATGCGAATATTAAAGTTGGTTGTAACTGCCATTATTTCTTATGTCACTTAAAGAGAAGAAAATGAAAATAAAACAACCAGAGAGCATAAACTGAAAAAATAACATGATCTATAAATTCTGTCTTGCATATTTTCCTCAGATACACATTCACTGGAATTTATACCTTTGAATCACTTATTAAAATTCTTGCAAGGGGCTTCTGTTTAGAAGATTTTACGTTTCTCCGAGACCCATGGAATTGGCTAGATTTCACTGTCATTACATTTGCGTAAGTCTTCTACTTATTTTTTTAATAAAAATTCTTTCTGGTAGCATGAGATTAGTGACTAAAAATTGCCTCATATCTTGTCAGCCAGAATATTTGGAGCCTGGACTTCCTGCGGTTTCAATATGTTTCTTCTACCTCTTTTACACATTTTAGTATTTCTAGCCAAGCCTGTGCTGTGGAGGCCAGCATGGTGTGCCAGCCCATTAGGATTGTGAATGCCATCACCCTGAACTGTTCATATCCTGTCTCCTTTCTGCATACCAGAATTAAAGGAATCCTTTTGACTCCCTGCTAATAGCTGACCAGATTAGTTTTCAAACATCAAGTCAATGTGGTTTATTATGATAAATCTTAATTTAATTTTATGGCCAGAAGCATATTTTTAACACAGGCAAAATACAGTGAATGGTGAAAAGGTCTTGCTCAAAGACCCAAGCAAATAGAATAAAATCTGCCTCAATTCTGAGTAATTGTGATTTAATCCTACAGGTATGTAACAGAATTTGTAAACCTAGGCAATGTTTCAGCTCTTCGAACTTTCAGAGTATTGAGAGCTTTGAAAACTATTTCTGTAATTCCAGGTAAGAAGTAGTTGGTGTAAGGTGTTAGGCCCCTCGTATCTCCAACTGTTATTTGTGTGCTGTCATTGTGTTTGTGTGTGAACTCCCCTATTACAGATATGTGACAGAGTTTGTGGACCTGGGCAATGTCTCAGCGTTGAGAACATTCAGAGTTCTCCGAGCTTTGAAAACAATATCAGTCATTCCAGGTGAGAGCAAGGTTAAACACCGAGGCTGACTTTTGTTCTATAAAGGCTGTACTCACATTTTCAAAGCATAAGCCTTGTTTGCTACATATTGTCAACAAACCAAAAAAGCAGGAATCAAGGCATGTAATTTCATTTAAATTGATTCATGCTCGTATTTGTTGTATTTTCTTCTCAAAAAAAAAAAAATCAGCCTTTGAGTTTAACAAATTCTTGCATGAGATATTTGCAGTAAACAGCCTATGTGATTTGCATCTTATAACATCAAGCTTTCCTTTACATGTTTTAAATATAAGTTAATTTTAAGCTTTCATACTGATGCAAATTTTCTCATTTATTGAAGGCACTTGATATAGCAACTTAATTCAGATTTAAGTTATGTCAAAAAAATTAAACTCTAAAGGATAGCATGGGCCGTGCATGGGGTATCGTTCTAAAGATGTCTTTCTTCTCCAAACCATCACCCCTTATATACTGTAACAAGATTATTGTGATATCATTTCAATGTGCATATATAATGTCTTTACAATGGGGTTACATTATTATAGAATATATTGCAAAAGTTCATAAAAGAAAGGTTTGGGCAAGAAGCATCAGCAAAAGCAAAAAATGCTATTCTATGCAGGGTTGAGATATAGCATGAATAATAAAATCACTTGTTTTGGCATAAACAATGTGTTTGGTATTATCTACTTCTTATTTTTGTACACTGTAAAATAAGTATAAACTTACATCTTTTCATTCATCTTCCCAAATAATAAGGCTTTTCTTTAAAATTATTGTGTCACAAATTACTAGTCTTTTTGCATGAAATCTTTATCAGAAAAAAAGTCACATTTTTTTTGTGTGTGTTTAGTATCTATTTAACATCATAATAAAAATCTTATCTCTTTGCAGGCCTGAAGACTATAGTGGGAGCCCTAATTCAGTCTGTGAAGAAGCTCTCAGACGTGATGATCCTGACTGTGTTTTGTCTGAGTGTATTTGCACTGATAGGGCTGCAGCTATTCATGGGCAACCTGAGGAATAAATGCCTGCAGTGGCCTCCAGACAATTCTACTTTCGAAACAACTGTTATTTCCATCTTTAATAGCTCTCTAGGTGAAAATGGTACATTTATTAATGCAACAATGACAACATTTAACTGGGATGAATACATTGAAGACAAAAGTAAGAGTTAATTATATCATCTACTGCATTGATTTTCTGGTATTGATTTAAACACATTTGAGAACATCAGTATCTTTCCCTTGCTTTTAAAAGTGTGTAATATGGCCAAGAAACATAAAAGCACCCATTTTCCTCTAGTAAATAAAAGCACAGTCATTATATAATTTAACACTCATAATATTATACTGGGTGGCAAAATACCTTTTTCTTTCACTGAATATGACTTTTCGATAAAATCACATTGCAGCATGAACCAGGAATTTCCATGCTAGCTTCAGGCTTCCTGAAATAGTGTGACAGCCCTAACATGGGATCTGAAATGTAATAGCTAGGTTAGTGCAAGATGGTGCCTAATATCATAAGCCCACATCTGGACATCAGCTAGCCCAAGATTCCTGCCAGAGCATGTAATTGTGGCCGCACTGTTCCCTCTGGAGTTGGGTGAGTGGGTCTGCGCCTCACGCCCTTGCACAGCACAGACACGCTTTTAGGACAATACTGGTGATTTCCCCCACGATTCTCTCTTGCAAAATAAGAACTAGGTTCCATGTTTCTGACTTTTAATTTGTTTCTTATCTTTGGAAAATCAAGAAATGAGCACTTTTTTCTCTTTTGTACCTCATAATACAAGATTTCCACCATTTTAGGTAGTTAATGTTGGTACTGTGTTAACAAGACTTGTTTAAAAATTCAGATAGAACAACTCTGAACATATCTATAGTAGATTGCTCTTCTGTCTTTCATAATAGTATTGTTATTCTCTCCCATTTATCTGTTCAGCCCTTTCTATTTATTTTAGTGTATTTAGTATATTTAGTGTAATTGTAATTAGGTGTAATAGTTTTTTTATAAAGTCTGTATATATATTTTAACTGGTGACTATATCAATGAAAGTTAGGAAACCTCAGTTTAAGAACCAAATGCTTTTGGATCCAAGTCTTATTGCCTTATAATCTTTTAATATGCTTACCATCTCAGCATGCTTGAAATATACAAATGTCATGCAGAAATTTTGGATGATAACCTATTCTTAAATCTGTCTGAAGAACAGATTCCATTCCCATTAGTTGTTTCTGGTACCAAGTCACACAAATAGAAAAGATTTTTTTCTAAATATCTTACCTACATTTTCCTAATTTCTGATTTAATATATTACTACATCTGCTGTGGACTTAAAAGTAAGATAATCATAGACTACTTTATATTAGTCTTTATACAGTTTAAAAACTCTTATCCTCTGCATTTCTGGTCTTTCCTAAGCCAAGCAATCCTATTTTCTGTTTTGCATTTTCTATACCTATTTTACTTTTTTTTTCTTTTTCTCAATCTTTTCAATTATTCTGGCTTTTCTTTTTATTGTTGTTTTTATTTTGCCTTTTTTTTGGTCACAGTTTTTGTTTGCATGGATTTTTATGAGATCCTCAAATTGGGTCCTAACTCCTCTAGCAAGGACTTCTAATTTGTATCTTTACCTCATGCCATATATGCAACATTCCTATTAAGAATTTCAAAATCACCTCATTTTTATGTTAGCACTGTATTGTTGATTCACAGTCAACTTGCATTTTGCAGCAGTTATTGCATCTTTTTGTACAGTGGTGGCTGCATCCACATCCTGATATTTTGTATTTATGTATTTGATTTTGCCTTGTCAAGTGTAGCATTTTCCACTTGACTCTATTGAAATAAATCCAATTGCTTTTGGCCAAACTTTTAAATTTGTAAAGGTCATTCTAAATTTCAAATACCCTTTCTCCTAGCCTTATGTCTTCAGAATACTTGATGCATTTTTTTCTATTGTTTCGTGTCTCGAGTTGGTAATGAAACTTGTTAGAAAACCATGTCTAGCACAGATGCCTGAGAGATCTTCAGAGAGACGCCCTTATGAATCGACATTGCATCACTGGCAACTGCCCTCTGAGGATGTTTTTCAAGTGTTTTGTGATATTTCCAGCCAGAACATATCTCCTTTATTTGTATCTGGGAGTGTCATATAGGACTTGTACCCATGACTGTTCTTCTATTAAGTTGGCAGGATACAGCAATAGTTTTGTATATGGCATATTTTCTACAATTACTTTATCATTATTATTTTTGTATTAAAAAAAAAAAACTTACTTGTTTTAGAAAGTAGTGGACTGAAAGTGAAGCTGTGCCACATAAGAATCTGAATTAGGCCCACAGACAGTTTTGCAAGTTCTGCTTGGAGCCTGTCTGCATCTTTAAACTTCTTTTTAAGTAGGGATTAGATGTCTCACAGGGTCTGACTCCATGATCACCAGAATGTCTGAAAATGAACTGATTTCTTATATCTGAGACTAAAATGGCAGATATATAAATTATGGACAGTATTTCTCTGTCTCTCTTAAAAATAAACAGATTTTATGCTGTCTCTATCATATACTGGTGGCAACAGAGTAGAAGCAGTCAGTAGGAACTGGTTGCAATTCCCTGCTTGTCTGTTTAGCATTAGCCCTCAGTTAGTTCATGCCAGCTAAGCTAGTCCATGCCAGCTGGCAGTGACTCTCACGGAACCATCTGCTTCCTGAGAACAGCCAGAACATACCTAGTTCTGGCAACTTTAGCTTAATGTGCCACCTGACCCAAAAATCTCCATTAGAGATTCCCATTTTACCCTAAGTATTGCAAACTAGGAATTGATGGCAAAATGTGTTTCCCTTTCTGCTGCAAAGAAAGAAAAATAAAACAGAAGAGTGTGTTGGAGGCTTTTAGGCCTTCTGTCTCTTTAAATTACATTTTACCTTATCTTAATAGTTAGCCTAAATGTTCAAGTACATTCCTCTGCTACAGCATCTCGTGTATTGGTTTTGTATAAGGTACAATAAATGGTTGTTTTCTCCCCCAGCTGCTCAAATCAAGATCCAATTAGAATTTTTTGAGCACATTGTGTTATCACAGAATCAATGGGGTTGGAAAAGACCTTGGAGATCATCTAGCCCAAGCTATGACCTAACACCACCTTGTCAACTTGACCATGGCACTGAGTGCCACATCCAGTCTTTCCGTAAGCACTTCCAATGAAGGTGACTCCACCGCCTCCCTGGGCAGTCCATTCCAATGCCCAGTCACCCTTTCTGTGAAGAAAATGTTCCTTATGTCCAACTTAAACCTCCCCTGGCACAGCTTAAGGCTCTGTCCTCTCATCCTGTCACTGGGTGTCTGGGAGAAGAGGCTGACCCCCACCTGGCTACAGCCTCCTTCCAGGGAATTGTAGAGAGTGACAAGGCCTCCCCTGAGCCTTCTGTTCTCCAGGCTAAACACCCCCAGCTCCCTCAGCTGCTCTTCCTAGGGCTTGTCATGGTACCCACCCTTCATCAGCTTCATTGCCCTTCTCTGGGCACACTCGAGCACCTCAATGTCCTTTCTGAACTGAGGAGCCCAGAACTGGATGCAGCACTCAGGGTGTGACCTCACCAGTGCTGAGTACAGGAAAAAAATCTCATCCCTAATATTTCATGTTTTTTCAAGGAATACTTGGATAAAATAATATGTAATTGATAATTATAAATGAATAGTACTAAATGTTATTTATCAAAATGCTTGAATGGAGGCACAGAATTGCTTTCATTTTTTGCCTCATTTTCCTGGTATTTTTTTGGTTTGCTGACATACACAGTTTGGTATTCCACCCCTTGTATCTTATAATTTGGTTAGGTTGCTAAGAATTAACTGCATAACTGACTTTCTATTTTCTAAAGAAAGGTGAACTTGAAGATTCTGTAGAAAATAATTTTCCTGTCAAAACAATACTTTCCATGTTTTTTTCATTCCTAACCACTATATATTGCAGTTGAACCGTTTTTTAGGTCTGCTAATTGCTTTCAAGTGTAAAAGTCTATGTAATTGCTCAATTTTCATTAGGCATAAATATTGTCTTTCTTATCGCCTTTTCAATTTTTTTTTTTAAACAGGTCATTTCTACTTCTTGGAAGGACAAAATGATGCACTGCTGTGTGGCAATAGCTCAGATGCAGGGTAAGAAAATGATCATCATTTTTCATTATGCATCTAAGAAAAATAATTATCTACTTAGAGTAGCTCAGGTAGTCAATTTAATATTAAGTGTACTGTAGTGTTGCAAATTACCGATGTTCTGCATTTGAAGCTATACCTAAATACAACCAACCATCTCTGTAATTTGAATTTACACAGGCACTTCCATCAGCTTCTTAGGCTACTTTTGTAAAGGTAACCACATGAATGATCTGTGCATAAATGTTGCTGTCAGCTTGCTGTTTATCAGCCATGCTACTTGATGTTCTTCTCTTGTCCTGATGGAGATGTGTTATGACAAATTGTGGGGAAGGGTAGAATACTATTAGTTATATTATTAAAGCATTGAAATATTATTAGGAAGTGGAATTAAAAGGTGAAAAACAATAAGCTATATATTTTTACCTTAGGTGTGTAGAATAACAATTTACTTGTTCATAATTTCGTTAGCAACTGGTAGTCCTGAACAATTTTGTTTTACTGCAGCATATCGTAATGTAGAGTAGTTGTTAAAAATAGCATTTCCTCTTCTTTTGTAGTCAATGCCCAGAAGGATATATATGTGTGAAAGCTGGTAGAAACCCCAACTATGGCTACACAAGTTTTGATACATTCAGTTGGGCATTCTTGTCACTGTTTCGATTGATGACTCAGGACTTTTGGGAGAATCTTTACCAGCTGGTGAGGACTTACTAAAATAAACGGCACCATCACCAATACCATTACTGCATAGTACTTGCATAGTTATTTTCATTCACTTGTCCCTAAGGCCTTTGGAACAGAAATCATCTTTAATTTCATATATGTAAACTGTTGTCTAAAACAATAAGGCCCTTATTAATGATTTGGGTTCCCATGTGTTTCTTAAATACATTATAAGGAATAGCCGTTATTTTATGAAAATGATAAAGCATTATTGTTTGTTTACCTAAATGAATAAATAAATTCAAGTTGTTAAAGTTTCTTATCCAAACATGCTGTAAATAGATGTTATGTTAAATTGATTTGCAGTCTAGTAAAAAATAAGTTTTGTTTGAAAAGGTTACATCTTGTCCCTGAACTACACATATCCTTACCTGAAGGACTATAATTTTCTCCACTGTAAATGTATAATGCACTATTTCTTTTGCAGTGTAGTTTGGGATTGATGATACAGGAAGGTAAGATGCTGATCAGTGGCCCCACCTACAGTTAAATTTAAAGGCTGTAATGTAGATGTATAGATTCTTATTGGTATAAGTTCTGAACTATTCAGAATTGGATTTACCTTGACAAGAGTAGACACAAAACTTTTTCATATGTATTCAGGATATAATATTATTTCTATATGGAAAAAGTAACTAAATAATCTTGTGCTAACATAAATCAATCTTTTAACATATTTCTAAATTACAACACAGAGGCTAACTTATTATGCAACAGTAGTTAAAGTCTGTTAAAAAAGTGTATTATCGCTTTTTCTCCAGACTCTGCGTGCTGCTGGGAAGACATACATGATATTTTTTGTTTTGGTCATTTTCCTGGGTTCTTTCTACCTGATCAACTTGATCCTGGCTGTGGTTGCCATGGCCTATGAAGAACAGAATCAAGCAACAATGGAAGAAGCAGAGCAGAAAGAGGCAGAATTTCAGCAAATGCTGGAACAACTGAAAAAGCAGCAGGAAGAAGCTCAGGTATCCCCGTAAAGTAAAATCTCTTCTTTCATTCTTAACTGTGAACAGATGCTTTATGTCCACATATGAGAATACTTTTACTCCCCTGCTCCTAGCAATATATTACTTTGTCTCATAAACTCCTTCATATTGTAAACAATCTCTAATGTTTTCCATTGCACTGTTTTTACTGGTTTGAGTGAACCTGTTAATTTTGTGATGAAAATAATAACCAACAAGCTAAAGCACTGGATTTTCAAATTGGAGGTGGAAATTAATTCTTCACTGGAGCACTTGAACAAGTTATCCAGAGTGCTTGCGGAGGTAATCAAAAGCCATCTGGATGTGGTCCTTGGGCAACCTGGTTTAGGTGACCCTGTCTGCTGCAGAGATGGACACTATGACCTCCAGAGGTTCCCTTCCAACTTCAACCATTTACCAATATTTGGCTTTTTCTACTCTCTGCCCGTGTCTCACAGCAGAAAGCCCTAGCTTTCCAATTTGAAAGAGAATTGGAAAAAGTGGAGAAAGCAAAGAAAACACTTTTGTGGTACAAATGTAATGATTACATAATGCTTTGAAATTATTTTTCATTTTTTGAAGGTTCTCAAATCTTTAATAGAAAAATGTATAATGTCTGCTTGGCATGTGGCCACACAGAGAGTTGAACTATGTCTTCCATATAAGCACATGACTAAAGTCAGCAGTCAGGGTTTTTTTGTTTCATTGGTCAATTGCTATCTGTTGGAGGGGAATTGTGGGAATTTTTTTTTTACCACAACTTGTACATAAATGTTAATAAAATGCTCCATATGTTTGAAAATCAAACAGTGTGTAGTTTAACACAAATCTCTGATCATTATTTGGAAAACAGATTTCAACATTACACAAGATCTTCAATAGACTGGGGAGTATTCAAAACCCATCGAAATGTTGTAAGAAAGTGTTGCTTCCTGTTAACAGGGATTTTGCCACTTGTTTGGGCCCTGATTCTTTATTTTTACATAGTACTTCAGATGAAAAATTAATTGCAACATATTGCTTCAATCTGAAACAGATGCTTTTTAACTTGCTTTTTTGTCAGCACAGTTTTCCCTTGGGTTACTCTTGCTCCTGGTTTGTGGAGCAGTGGCAAATTATGGTTCCTGTGGTATTTCACAGATTATACTCCTTATGATATGCTGGGTTTGGTGCAGTGGAAACATTGCTTTTATTTCAAAATAACAATTTTTTTAAGAGTGGCAATAGATTTAAAATAGTGAGTGGTGTATATATTTGTATGAATGCTGTAAATTGCACATGTGCTTGTATGTATAGGCGGCGGCAGCAGCTGCAGCAGCTGACTCCAGAGATTATAGTGGAGTAGGTGGAATAGGTGGATTCTCCGAAAGTTCTTCTGAGGCATCAAAACTGAGCTCAAAGAGTGCTAAAGAGAGAAGGAATAGAAGAAAGAAAAAAAAGCAAAAAGAACAGTCGGAAGGCGAGGAGAAGGATGGGGAAGAATTTCACAAATCTGAATCAGAGGACAGCATCAAAAAGAAAGGTTTCCGATTTTCCATTGAGGGGAATAGATTGACATACGAAAAGAGATTCTCTTCCCCACACCAGGTACCATAGTATTATGACCTCTTAAACACCTTTTTTGTCTACTCATCATATAAAGAAAGCCCTATATGTTAATTTGGATAATTCTTACAAGATACCACAGATTCTTTAATATCCTAAATCAAAGACTAACCAAGTAAAAACTTGCAGCCCAATATGAAACTGTAAGAATTTGAGAGTTTTACTCTGAATTCCCATGTGAAAAATCAAAATTGCATATATTCATTATTATGAGCTGTATTTCAAGCTTCTTAATTAAAATGGACCTATCTCCCCACCAAGTTGGATGTATTCAGCATGATGAGTAGCTTCAAAACATGGTGCATACATACAAAATGTAATGTTTCAAATGAGAAGATCTACTAAAATTTGGGATGCAAAAACCTCAATAGAAATTACATAAATGCTCATGTGAAATTTGAGAAATTAATTGATGTGAGACCATTAATTGTGTTATTTTAAAGAAGGTGGAAATGTGTGTGGCAATGTGTCTTTTGCATGTGTTCTCTTGCATTGAAACACCAGTGACTCAGAGTGCCATCTGCATCTCCCATCCAGACATTTATTTCATTTGGTGGTTTTGTAATGTTATCACCTTCAGTTTTCAAAGCTCCTCTTCATTTGCCCACTTCTCACTCTCCCCTTAGCAGTGCAAATCCAGATCTCGCATACATTCTCTCCTTTTTCTGCCCCTTTTTGTGCCTCAGTATGCTTCTTCCTTTTATCCCCACCATCTCAATTTTTCCTGGTCTTTATGACTTGCTTTCTCTCTCTTTTTAGTCATTATTACTAAACTCATTCCTGCCTTTTGAATCCTCTTCTATTTCTGGAAAGCCTGTTTCATCCCTTAATAAATCATGAGTGTTCATACTCTCTTCATGTATTGTTTTCTCTGGCGTCCCATTCTCAAAGAAGCTCAGACCTCTTCATCCAATATTTTCTTACTAAGGACTGTCCTTCTTAGACCAGCCTGTGGTGGGAATATAATGTTTCTGGCTTTCTGTTTCTGCCACTCCTTCCACTCACTTCCTAATGTATTTCCTTTATCAATGGTAATGCATCCTTCCCCCCACCCCACCTCCTTGGTCTGCCACTGTTTTATGTTGTTAACTGTCTAACTAATCTCTGTGAGGCTTCATTGCTGAATTTAGTTCATGATTCATTCTGTTCCTTATACAAATTTTCACACATGTCAATTGACTTCAACTTCATGTTGAAGATCCATCTGATCCCCTCGGTGCATATTCTTGCCTATCTCTTCATTCAAACTGCAGCCTTATTCAACTGCAGCTCAGTTCATGCATCCTGTAAGAATATAAGCATTCCTCATACAACTTGTTCTCCTAACATTTTCATCTCCAAGTTCATTTACGGTTGTTTGACTATGACAGACTAGAAATCACCTCCCTTCTGGTTTTCCAACCCTAGTTACTTTTCACTCTGGACTCTACCCACTAAACAGAAGTTCCGCTCACCAGTTTTTAATACCATTTTCCTAGAGAAAACTCAGGCTTATATATCATCTTTGACTTTTTCCTTGGCATTTCATTTTCTTTTGATGTAAATGACCATTTGATTCCTCTTGAAATCTTATTCTTCCTAACATTCATAACTTTGTCTCTTCTCGATTCTCCTGGTTTAGTTGTGGTTTAGAAGATCCTTTTACCCCTTTGACAGTTTTCCCAGGGATTTCCACAAAGCCTTTTGCTCTATCCCTTTTCTCTCTCTTTTTATTTTATTTTATTTTTTTAACTCTATTCTAGACCCACAATTGTGAATCATTTTTGACTTGGACCTCTTTACTGCTGTATTCATCAAGAATGTTGTTGCAAAGAGCACTAACCTATCCCATTGCTTTTCTCTAATCTGCTAGTAAATATATTTACCTAAAGAATTTTTTTTAATATCATAAAATATACTGTACCTAAAGTTCCTCCCAACCCACCTTGTCTACTTACAGTAAACAAGTCCCAGCTTTGACTGACCCAACCCAGCATTCATAACCTCCTGTTAAATTTTCAAATTAGTTTCTTTGAGCTCTTTCTGGTATGCTGCCCTTCATGCTTGGAAGAAGCTCCCATGAGTTTTCACAGAACACTTCATTGCTTTCCTCAAATCCCTCTTTAAAACTCTCTTTTACCATGCTGCCTACAGAAAGCTTGACAGGGAAGTGACTTCAGGTGAGCTAAGATGACTGTTTATCATACTCATCAATTTTGCCTCTGTGTATTCCCTCTTTTTGTATCCATCTGTTGTGTTACATTTAAATGATAAGTTCTTTGCAGAGTGCCTTTTTGTTCTGCATTTTGCAGTCCCTAGTACAGTGGGGCTCAGGTCCACAAAGATATGTTGCAGAAGAGAAACAGACACTGCTTTGTTATGTATCATCTCTGCTGTTCTTAGACATCTTGGGTGAAATCAGGTGCTAATACTTACCCATCAAGTCAAGGCAATTACTGATATGAATTAAAATTAAGAACGTGTAGTAATTGTAAGATTAGAGCATTTTGACTCTAATGCTGGAGATCCTCCAATAGCAGAACATTTACTCCTATGAATAAACTGATGAAGATTAGCAAACCTGTTCATACAAAATTACGGGCAAATCGTTGCATATTCAGGATAGCTAAGACTTAAAAAAACAAAAGAGAAACCGATCATGGCCTATTTGACTAATATCTGAAAAGATATGTATGTTTTTTAAACTAGGCAGTAGGGAAACTACTTCTGTGTGCAGACTGAGTCCCAGAAAATTTGCCTAAAATTTTATTTACTCAGCCTGTCATACTAATGCCAGCCTGGGGTAAAGAGTGTCTAGATATATTTATTCAGTTTATGAACAGTTGGTAATAACATAGGCAGAATAGCAGAGGAAACAATTCTGTCAAGCAGTTTCTTTTACTCTAATTAAACCAATTGATTTCTTATATCCAAAGCAGTAAAATAACTAGTCTTTGTCTGTCACTTATGTGCTCTTTGTTTACTACCCAAAAGGGACTGTATTAGTGGGGGCCTGTACCAGTTCATTTCTTTGTAGATGACCTTACCCTTTAAGACATTGTGGATTTTTCCTCTGTATGAAAATGTTGTATTTTAAAGGATTTTCATCTGATAATAATTGTTTTTATTTACCTGCAGTCTTTGCTGAGCATTCGTGGCTCCCTGTTTTCCCCAAGGCGCAACAGCAGAACGAGTCTTTTCAGCTTCAGAGGTCGAGCAAAGGATGTAGGATCAGAAAATGACTTTGCTGATGATGAGCACAGCACTTTTGAAGACAATGAGAGCAGAAGAGATTCTCTCTTTGTTCCTCATAGACACGGTGAACGGCGCAACAGTAACATTAGCCAGGCCAGTAGGTCATCCCGAACAATACCTGCACTTCCAGCAAATGGGAAGATGCACAGCACTGTGGATTGCAATGGAGTGGTTTCTTTAGTTGGTGGGCCGCCAGCTCTGACCTCGCCTACAGGACAGCTTCTGCCAGAGGTGATGATTGATAAAGCAGCCACTGCTAGCAATGTAAGAAAGTCTGCAATAGCTCAGGCATGATGTTCTCTCCCTGTATGATCAGTCAGTCTTTCCACAAAATGTAGTCACATGGCAATGATGACATTTCTGGCTAAGCTGTGAATGCTCCTTTCATGTGTTCCAGCCATAAGCTAAAGGAGAAAATGGAATTGTCCAACTCTCATTAATTAAATATGTGAAAAAGCATGTGAATTGACAGAAATTCAAAAGCATGGGAATTAACAGAATAGCATAGTAAACCATTGAATGAATTTAGTTTGTGTAGTCTTACACTCGTTAATTCATTATGCTTAGACTTAACTGGATGGTTCTGTACTTGTATATCAGAAAGGATATCAAAATGGAGAAAAAAAATTACATTTACTTAATGGAATATATTAAATGATATACTATAAAATATATAATATTTAGCTTCCTGCTGTCCATACATGAAACTTTTGATGTCACCCTTGTAGTACAACTAGCGAGGGTTGTCATAGTGTTCCTGTAACAGAGCTAATTTTTCTATGGGTTTTTTATGTCAACATTACTAAATACTATTTTCATTTGTTTGAAAAATGTGCTAGGAAATTCATCGTTTATTCTAAAGTAAGAGTTATCTTAAGAAAATCCACTTGCGCTTAGTTCCTGTACTGCTAGCTGTGTGGGCTGTGCATTTTCATGTTTAGAAAAAGACTTCACTGCCTAAATAGAAAGATATTTACAGTACAGCTCATTGACAAGCATTGTGGAACATTTTTTAGTCTGTAATCTGCTTTAATATCTCAGCCCTCTTTCAGCAAAATACTTAAAAACATATTCTTCATGTTTGACTGTTCTGTACAGAGTCAGGCATACCTTAGTCCATTGCAAAGCCTCAGTATAACTGGAGCATGGTGTGGGACAGCAGTGTTTTAAACCAATAGATCTTTGCAGTAACTTACAATATTATTAAATGTACAATCAATTAGCTATTTCATCAGTGTTTTATTTTCAGGGCACTACTACAGAAACTGACTTAAGAAAGAGACATTCTAGTTCCTACCATGTTCCTATGGACTACCTGACAGACCCTAGTGCAAGGCAAAGAGCAATGAGTATAGCCAGCATGCTTACAAACACTATGGAAGGTATGTAACACAGGTCTTTTTTTGTATGACAGTGCCTTGAAAGTACTGTTAAATGTGTGATGCATTAAGTAGTAGTGATGTTTTAAGGCAGCTATTTCGACCTAGAGGGTAGAGACAAGAAGAGATTTCTATATGGAGTTAGGAGAGGGATTCTTTGGTGGATTTTGCCTTTTTGTTTTGTGGGGGGGGGGTTTTGTTTGTTTCTTTTTTTTTAATTTGGGAAAAGAGTCAAGCTTGCAACATACTGATAGGTTTGAGGTAGAAGTAGCAAGTTTCCAATTTAAATGCAAGCAAAACCAATTATTCAATGTAGTCTTTCTCTAGTGGAGTTATGTTTTGGGGTAAGTTCTTTTTAGGTTACTGAAATGGCTGTGCTTCTCACACTAGAACAATCTCCTTCTACCCATTCAGTAGACTTGCTGTTTCACAAAGAGGGATCATGTTCTTTTTTCTGTAAGGCTAAATAAAATTACTTTGAATCATGGAATTCAGCAACTATTTGTAAGAAAGGGTAAAAGCACTATGTTGAGGCTTAAATGACTATGCCCAAAATGGAAAATTGGGAGGTAATAATGAGTAGTTGTGCACATGTGGACCATAATGCTGCCTAAATACTTTACTGACTTCAGGCTTGTTCTAAATGCTTATCTTTCATGAGGAAATTTTAAAATATTTTATTGAAAGGAACCGTAAAGATCATCTAGTTCCAACCCCCATGCCATGGACAGGAGCACCTTTCACCTGATCAGATTTCTCAAAGCCCCATCCAACCTGGCCTTGAATATGTCCAGGGATAGGGCATCTACACTTCCCCTGGGCAACCTGTGCCAGGGCCTCACCACTATCACAGTAAAGAATTTTTGACTACTACCTAATCTAAACCTACACTCTTTCTGTTTAAAACTGTAAAGCCTTGCCCTGTCACTCCACTCCCAGGTAAAGGCTTCCTCTGCATCTTTCCTGCAGGCCCTCTGTAAGTACTGGAAGGCTGCAATAAGGTCTCCTTGGAGCATTCTGTTCTCTAGATAAGCAGCCCCAGTTCTCTCAGCCTGTCTTCATAGTCCATGTGCTCTGGTCCCTGAATATCTTGGTGGCCTCTGAACCTGCTCTTATGCTGGGAACCCTACAGCTGTGCAGCACTCCAGCTGGAGAAGAGGAAGAGAACCCCTTCCCTCAGCCTGCTGGCCGTGCTGCTTTTGATGCTGCCCAGGAGGGATATTGGCTCTCTGGGCTGTGACTGACATTGGTGGCTTACACTCAATTTTTCAGCCACCAGTAACCCCAAGCCTTTGTCTGCTGGGCTGCTTTCAATCCCCTCATCACCCAGCCTTATGACAGGTTTTTAAGACAAATTCCTCTTTTACATTCTATATAGCATTAGCTTGTGAATGGTTCTTTTATCTACTGAATCTTTAGTATAGTTTTTTCAGGGGTTTTGGGAGGGGATTTTTGTGTTAGTTTGGTTTTTTTTAATAAATTATTTTAAATTGTAATTTCTTTTAACTGAAAGCAGTCTTAGTTTCAAAATATCAACACAGTTTATCAACAGTACCTTGGAAAACAGCATTTAGGCTTCAAGGAAATATCCAGGCAATTCTGGAAATAGAGAAATATGTTTAAAATCTTATTTTCATTTTTCTCTCTAGAACTGGAAGAATCCAGACAGAAATGTCCACCATGCTGGTATAAATTTGCTAACACTTGCTTGATTTGGGACTGCTGTACTCCTTGGCTGAAAGTCAAACATATTGTAAATCTGATTGTGATGGACCCATTTGTTGATCTGGCCATTACCATCTGCATCGTCCTCAACACCCTGTTCATGGCCATGGAGCACTACCCAATGACAGAACAGTTTAGTGGTGTGCTTTCAGTAGGAAACCTTGTAAGTCTTTCATGATGGGCCATGTATGTAAAATGCATTTTTCTTTAATTCTTTTGTGACTTATCCACATTCATGTAAAAGAAAAAGTTGACTATTTAGAAGTTTGGGATTGTTGAACTTAAATTTAAGTTGACATTTGTAAATTTCACCACTCTTACTTTACAGCGTAAAGATCGACTGAGTCAATATCAATTTTGATTTTTAAAATCTTCATCTTATGTCATTGAAGCTCATTAAAGGATTTTTTTTTTCTTGATGGATAGTTAGAAATCATAAGAACTTTCAGTTCCATTTTCACACCCATTCTGCTCCTTACTAACACCTCCTAAGGATCTGGGTGTTCAAGGAATTTTAGAGGGGAAAGACCCAGTAAGCATGACGTAAGGAAATGATGAAGTGCAATGACAGTGTCTTCCACAGGCCGTCCTGAAGAACAGTTCTGCTCAACTTCCTGTATAATTTTTTTCTTAATAGGCTTATGATAGGAACAATTATCTTTATCCCTAGAAGTAAAAAGGTGGTCTAAGGGCAAAGATTAGCTCTAAGGAGATAAAAATGAGCATTAAAATCAGATTATATTCTGTGTATTGGCATACTTACGTATTAGCAGGCTGGATAAAAACCGTGTTTTCCCATTTACCTCTTTTTCTTTGGAACCCAAACACTGTGTGCATATGTAAGCTTCAAGTATGAATTTTATTCCTAATCCCAGTGTATGAGAATATAGAGAAGATATTCAGATTTATCATTAATTTCTTGCTGAAAATATAACTTAGTACATACTGATACAATTACTTTTACTTTTTAAATATTTTCTTCCTAAACTGGAGTAAGAAACTGTATTTTCCTTGCAGGTGTTTACTGGAATTTTCACAGCAGAAATGTTTCTCAAGATAATTGCCATGGATCCTTATTATTATTTCCAAGAGGGCTGGAATATTTTTGATGGTTTTATTGTGAGTCTTAGTTTAATGGAACTTGGCCTTGCAAATGTAGAAGGATTATCTGTCCTTCGATCATTCCGATTGGTAAATATACTATTTAAAATATGCTTCTATATTACATTTTTGTATTTGTACATATGTATTTTGTGCATTTTTCACTTGCAAGTTAAATATTTGGCTGAGACAGAAGACCTTTTCAGAACTTACAAAATGCTAAATTGCATACTCACTAGATGGCATGTATATATTATGTCGTTTGTTTTGCATATTATCTTAGTAGAGTCTATTTCTCCTTCAAGATATTGTCAACATCAATTGTATTCTTGCCAAAAGTATGCTTAAAGGATTAACTTTTATAATAGAAGTATTTCTTAGAGTCTTCTCCCTAGATGAGGGAGTAAAAAAAAGCAAGAGTCACAGGGCCCTCACTACCTGTGACTGAAGATTAGTGAATCGCTTGGTAAATAATGGGTTAATTAATAAAAGTCTCTTGACAATTTTAGCTTATAGACTTCCATTACCAATTGACTTTCTTGGTTAGTTTTAAAAGAGAGTAGTGTTAAGATTTCATTGTCCAGAGCTTTTCATCCCTACCAGCCTTCTCCGTACCATTCTCTGCAAGGGTCTATCTGCTGTCTAACAGCTTTTCTGTTCAGAAGTCACCACAGTGTCTCTGTCTGTTCTTAGATATCTCTTTCATGAACAGGAACTTGAAAAACCTTGGTCTTGCTGCACACTAGGCTAGCATGCAATTCAGTGTCCAAACACTCTTCTGAAAAGACCTACACAGTGAGAGACATGCAGCTAGAGTTCTTGGTCATCAAGCTCAACTTCTGCCTTAAATAAAAAAAGATATTTTTAACTTGAAATTAAAGTTAAATACATTCCCTTTAAAAAATAAGGGGTTTTAAATAAGTGTTTTCTGATTCTCTGCATAGCATTATGTTGTACTTTGCCTAATGTCTAAAATTTGTCTGGATTAACTTCTCTCTCAGTAGTAGATTCTTCTTTTAACTTGACGTTTATGTGTTTTCTTTACAAAACATAAAATCATCGCATGAAACAATATTTAGTTTTATATTCATTTTAGTATTCTCCTCTTTCAAGTATCTGCATAATTGCTGTATCTTTCTAATAATTTTATTTTTTCTGTTTCATGTTGTACTTATTAATATTTTGCTTTGCTTTTCTCAATGTTGTATGACAAGCTTTGTAAAACACATTCCATTTATTTTAAATGACAGAAAATATATTGTTAAAGATACTTGCAAGCCACTTGTATGTCTGTCATTAACAACTCTAGCTTGTTTCTCTTTTTAGGAAAACCATTTCCTCCATCTCACTGCCTGTTAAGATGAAAGAATCAGGAAGTGACTATACATTTATGGTCCTGTTAAACTGATCACATTTCATATGTGTTTATTTATTTTTAGCAATATTTTCTCAGAGTTTACAGGAGAAAGACTGTTTTGTTCAACTTCTTTAACAAGTACAACTTCTTTATAAATACCTAAAGTCACCAAAAGAGTCAAAGTCTGTATTGGAGTCTTTGTGATAATTTCAATGTAATTGAAATGAGCATAGAGACATTGTTTTTTATTTCTTATCACTTGAATCAGGACTTAACACTGCTGATGTGTAGCATTGTACAAAGAACTGGAAACATAAATTTTGTAACTAAAACTTCTAAAGATTGCAAGAGACATGATGTAGACACAGGGTAACAGAAATATGAAATGCACAGCAGTAATTTCATTACAATTAGATAACGAGAAACCATATACCATTCTTCTGTTTTGCAGCTTCGAGTTTTCAAATTGGCAAAATCTTGGCCAACCCTAAACATGCTGATTAAAATTATTGGCAACTCCGTGGGGGCTCTGGGCAATCTGACCCTGGTGCTGGCCATCATTGTGTTCATTTTTGCTGTGGTTGGGATGCAGTTGTTTGGGAAAAGCTACAAGGAATGTGTCTGCAAGATCTCCAGTGACTGTGAACTTCCTCGCTGGCACATGCATGACTTTTTCCACTCTTTCCTGATTGTATTCCGAGTGCTGTGTGGAGAATGGATAGAAACCATGTGGGACTGCATGGAGGTTGCTGGCCAAACCATGTGCCTTACAGTCTTCATGATGGTCATGGTGATTGGAAACCTAGTGGTATGTAATCAGTGGGGATTTTTTAAAACTCTTAGGACTATCTCCTGTTTTTCATGATTTAAAAATCTGAAATGAAGACTAGAGAAGGACTTCAGGAAAACATGTAGTTCACTTGCCCTTTCTGTACACCAGGTTCAAATATACCTTGATTATCTATGAAAAGTGTTTGTCTACTTTTTCTTTTAATTCTCAGTAAGTTTATAACCTCTTTAGTAAGATCAGTGCTGACTTATGCCTACAGATAAGAGTTCTTTTTAAAAAAATATCTAATTTAAATCACCTTTTACAGCCAAGTAAACTAAATTGTCTCAATATTGATGGAAAACTGTTGGTCTTTATGACAATATTTATAATGCTTAAAAGCTTACTGTTTCCACTTTCAGTCATTTCTCCGTGAAAAAAAAAAAGCTAACTCTTCAATTTTTTTCTCGTAAGTGATGATTTCTAAATGGCTTATCCCTTTTGCTACTGGCCTCTGAATTCCTCCCAGGTAACATTGTGTAAAGACACAAGTACTGAATAATCTGGAATAATGATACTTTCATTTCTTACATTAAGCATTCCTTGTAGTAGATCCCCAAAAGACACGTGAAATTTCTGCACCAGCAGCATTGCTTTCCTGATGCAGCCTCTGTGCCCCTTTCTGCAGTGCTTCCACCTTGCCAGTTTTCACATTTTCTGTTATATATAGTTTTCATTTTTCTTACCAATCCTTTCTACAACAGTACTTCAGAATTAGACATCGTATTGATTTTGAATCATTTCACCAATTTGCCATAAACCATGGTTATGTTTAATTATAGTTCTTTCTCCTTGAGTGCTGGCATCCTTTCTCTTTTTGGTATGATCTACAAATTTTATAAATATGCTTATCCACAGTCATCACTACCAAGTCTAATGTGAGTCCTGTGGCATATCTTGTAAAATATTCTGCAAATCTGAACAGGAATAACTAACAAATATAATTTAACTGATTTTTAATTAAATTATTTTTCATTAGTTTTGCACATGGTCTGTCATAGTTGCAAGCAATTCAAATTTCACTTGTATGTTTGTAAAATGTCATGCAAAAAAGCCTGAAACAGCTTCTTGAAATTGAGGTGTATCACATCTATGGACTTTATCTCTTAGCTAGTGTTCCTGCCCAGAACTAAGATAGAATCATATATACTTACCAAACACAAAATTTCATTATGTTCTGAATTAGAGATAGCATTGTGGTCTGGTGAGCTGTAGAAGATTGGCATTTGCCTACATTCCCCTGGCCTATGAACGTTACAGTGCGTGTAGCTTGTGTAAATCACTACATTATGTTGTTCTCTGCCTTGTTATGGTATTCTCCATTTTGAGGAGCAGATCTGCACTACTGCAGATTGTGGAGGAGACAGTCAAGGAAGGAACAGCTCAGATTTTAACCTGTATTAGTGAAGTTAAACCAGCTAAAAGTGCTTTTGGCAAGATAATAAAATGTTGGGGACAGGGATTATGAACTGAAAAGAATAGCAGGAAGGTGCATAAAGTGTTACATGTGAAATAAAAATGATCTCATATTGAAAAACTCATAATGATCTTGCTTTTATGACTTAAAAATAGGAGTAATTTTTTTCCTTATTTTCTTTTAGGTACTCAACCTATTTCTGGCCTTGCTGCTGAGCTCATTTAGTTCAGACAACCTTGCTGCTACAGATGATGATAATGAAATGAACAATCTGCAGATTGCTGTGGCAAGGATTCAGAAAGGCATAGATTATGTGAAGAGAAAAGTGCGTGAATTCATCCAAAAAGCCTTTGTTAGAAAACAGAAAGTTTTAGATGAAATCAAACCTCTTGAAGACCTAAACAATAAAAAAGACAGCTGTATTTCCAACCATACAATAGTAGACATAGGTAAAAACCTTGCCTATCTCAAAGACGGGAATGGAACTACCAGTGGCATAGGCAGCAGTGTGGAAAAATACGTTGTTGATGAAAGTGATTACATGTCATTCATAAACAACCCAAGTCTCACTGTGACAGTGCCCATTGCTGTTGGAGAATCAGATTTTGAAAATTTAAACACAGAGGAGTTCAGCAGTGAATCAGACCTGGAAGAAAGCAAAGAGGTAAGCTTATTTCTAATTTTGAAATACTCTGATGTTTTTCTTTTTTTTGCTGAGGTTACTAGTGTTGAATTCACATCTTTCTTTAATTCCTTTACAACAGCATATACAAACTCGTAATGTTATTTAAGGTAAATTGATGTAAGATTGTAAGTTTTGAAAGATGCTGATACAATATTGCATTTGCAGTAACAATCAAGACGTGGAAAAAGGGTTTTTAGAAAATGTATGTTTTTGCCTATTTTTTATTTAGTTAAATTCTTAAAAAGCAAAGGAGACAGTTTAATAGTCCCGGATACCAGAAGTCATGCGAAGTGTATATGGCTGGTGCAAATTTCTCCGTGCTTATTTCATTAAAGCATTTTATTTTTTAATCTGCTTTTTTAACAGTTCATTCTGATGTTTTAAAACTTTTTTATGTAGTGAAAATGCATCCATATATATCATAGATAGGTACATTTGAATACTGGACTAGCATCACTAAACAATGTCACATAAATAAATCACTAATAATCCATCTGATGGTAGCAGAACCACTGAAGTGAAGTAATGGCTTTACGGTAAAAAACTTGCAAAGCTTAATATCCCACTATAAGAGCTTTTCATTTGACTACTCGTTGTTATTTTCAAAACTTTAAGATATTTGAATCTGTTACCTACTGTGACTAACAAAATGTACCTCATTCTGGCACAATGTGGTGCCAAGTGGATAAATCCAAGCTAGCAGTGAGAGTTATAGTGGATGCCAAGGCATTATTATTGTGTGTGTATTATTAACCCACTGCTTTGTCCTGCACAACTGAAAGTGGTGGAGGCACATCAGCTCAAGTGGAGTAAGTCTGTGCACTGCTTAGTACTGATGCTAGTTCATTCAGCATTAGCATGGGTATTTTTGAAAAGTATTGCATGCTGTGGGGTAGACATAAACTAACCAACTAGTTTCTTATCACAAATGTCTTTATTGTTCTTATAAAAGTATTTCCTTTTTTTTTTCCAGATTGATTGTATTATTATTTATCTTACTCTTCAAAACCAGTACTTATGTGTAGAACAAATCAGTTGTAGTTTAACCTTCAGTTGTTCTGTTCTTCACTGCACAAGAGCACTATGTCAGTGGGAGAGGTGGAGGATGAGCTTTATACAAACCTCTGTGCTGGTGGTTCACAGGGCTGAGTGTGACAATGGTGCCTCTCTTACTTCGCTGTAGAACTGGATGATGTGACTGCTGACTGTTTTCATTAGCCAAATCTTTCTTTTCTTTCCATGGAAGGACTCTCATTGTGTTATTCTACAAGATGAGAAAAATACTGACTTCCTGTAGGAAAAGTTTTAAAGCGGATTATCCCACATTTGAGGCATTGAACTCCAGTCATTAAGCTTCCACCACGAAAGAAAGGCTTTCTACTCTATCTACCATATTTAAAAGAAATCAGTGTCTTCATTGCATTCTTGGAGGCACTTAATGCTGTTGTGCTTCAGGAACTGCAAACTGATCAGGTGATAAGACAGAGAAATGCATATTAAGTTAGGGATGAGCTAGTGCCAAGCAGTTTTGACTGGCCAAGTCTGAAACTGTGCTGAGCATATCTGAGGCCAAAATTTCTTACTAATGCAGATGCTGAAGGTGAAAAACTGAAGGGAATGTTTATCAGTTTCAGAGATTTTCAAGAGAGACACAGCAGTAAGTAAAGATTGTGAGCATATTTCTTATAAAAGTGCCTAAATTTCAAGTAGATTTGAGTCACAGAAGCATGGCACAAAAGCATTAAAATCTTAGTCCTAGTTGCTGCTCTTCACTAGATACTCTTAACCATCATGGCTTTTTGATATAGTGGAGTGTTGGCTTATTAGTCAGATGACCAACGCTCTTGTAATGAAAATGATCCATAGGAAAAGAAGGCATTTTTTAAATTAAAAAAATTACTACAAGTAGCTTTCTTGCATGGCTTCCTCCTTTTTGCCATGCCATAATGTGCCTTGCATTTCTGGCCTCTCATGTTTTGCTATTTATATGACACTGCTGTTGCCAAGTTGATCTGCCAGTCACTTAATTGTTTACACCACAAATGAAAAAATCTAAATCAGGAGCTGCCGTCAAACTGTGTGCAATTAGCAGACTTGCAGATGAAAGGCAGCTGAGGCATCCAGGTGCTGTGAGGACACTGCACAAGACAGCCAGATGCTGACGAGTGTGTGGCTGTGCTTCTGCTTGCTTCTGTGTCTACAACCAAGTACATGTATTCACTGTTGTATAGGGCAATGAGCTGAATTCCAACAAAATAATTATTATTTATTAGCAAGTTTTAATTAAGCATGTTAATGTTTGGTGAATTCTTTATTATAACACATCTATCTTCCCGTAGTTTGATAAAAATGTTAACTAGATTATGCCTTTGTAGAAGCAATACATATATGTATACATATATAACGTTGTACATGCTTAGTAGGTGTGAATTAATGAAGAATTTTCTAGAAAGTTACTGAAACCTAAAATAAATTTAATTATAAAAACACTCTGTACATAAGAATGTCAGTGGGTGGATACAGGAAATAATACAAGAATAAGAAAATTAGAGAACAAATACTAAGTAAGACTATCCTGGAAGTAGGCCATTAATAATTGTGGGTTCACTGTGCTGAGTCCATTGTCCTATAAATAAAGGTCTGTGGATCTGAGCTGCAGTACTACTTTTAGTGTAGAAACTATAAATATATTTTTTCTGTTTTAGGTTGTTAAGTACTATGAGGATGGTTTATGTGGAAAATTTTGTAGTACATGTATGATTGTATAAGTAGTTAAAATAATCATAATAGCAGGTAATAATTAATTTATGTTAAATGTAACTTATAGGCCAATAATAACACCAAGATATACCAATGAAAAAATATTTTTCAATGCTTTGAAAAAAATGGGATCTCCTAATGCTGTTGCAGACACATTAATAATGTATATTTTACTTTAAGCGATATTCAGCGCAAAAAACCAGAGGTGCTGTGTCCTGAACTTCGTTTCCTACCGTTCTTACTTCTCACAGGAGTAGAACCAAGCTGGATCAGTCAAGCGGGCAGCTCTGGTGCCTTTTAGCGAGGCAGAGCATCGTGTCACCAGTTTTACACAGGTTACCTAAGCAAGTTATACATCTCTCTATATCCTATTTAATCACCTTCTAGCGGATATTGACTGGCCTGCATGCTCCTCAGCTATGATCCTGTCCCATTCATTGCAATAAGTACCAACATGCACAGCTGCTCCCTGCTGAGCCACGGGACTCGCATCACAGCATGGTCAGGCAAGAGCAGCAGCCCCAAGATCTCTGTGGTTCCAATACTCTCCATAATATTTTAGTAGTATTTTGCAGTGCATGCTATGTACTTTTTCCAATCTTGATGATATAGAATTCAGGATTCTGTTTTTGAAGGGTTTTCTTTTGCTTTGAGGGAGGGCAGAATATGTGACACATATGCCACGTTTCTCATCAGAAGCTTATGTTTATATATAAAGTCCATCTGTAAATTGTGTTGATAATGAAAAGCTGCTAGCTGTTTTAGAAAATTTTCATACTATTGTATTTTAACTTATAATGGAGGCAACCTACAGACTCATCAATGTCATGTTTTTATTTTTCACTCTTTTTTTAGAAGTGCTTTTCTTTAGTACTTGTATAAGCATTTAGTTATTTTGGAGATTAATATGCAGTACTTGGAGCACCATTAACAATGGAATTAATTTAATTTCTGCAGTCAAAGCATGTGACCATAATTTGGTTGAAAGAATTCATACAAAACTGTTATTTGGCTGGTTAAACATTCAGAGATCAGTTCTGCTCTTACTTACACTCACACTTAGGTGTAGAGGTGCAAAGAGAACACTGATTGCAAGATGTGGCCCAATTCAATCTTACTATAGCTTTTTAATGTATGATCAAAAAATGATTACCTCCCCAAACATCTGAAATTGTCTGCCTTGAGAAATTTATTCTCATCTCATCAGTAATAAATAAAGTTCAGCATTCAAGTAAATAAGCTACTGAGTTTGGATTAAAATGTCCGGAAGTTCCCCAGCTTCAGTGGGATTCACATCTCACCTATTAAACAATGCCATAATATTTACAACACCACAGCTGCTGTTTTCATTTTTGTAAGTTGGTGGAATTAAAATATACTTGCTCCAGAGCTTTTCCTCTTACATTTTTTAAAGAATAATTATTCTGATAAGATGTATATTGATTTTAAAATATTCATTATTTAAAATCCTTTGATAGTCTGAAGAATTTAGGCTTTGTATTGTGAATTGGTCATATGGTATTGGCATGTTGTGATTCGCTGTGGATGATATTAAGTTGTTAATGTTAGAGTTAACTGAAGTTTGCTTAATTAGTATTTGTAAACAGCAGTCCCTTACTGTGTTTCAGAAATATCCTTTCACTTTTGCTTGTATGAATTAAAGAGCCTTTTAAAGTAGGTTCTGGTGGGAGAGCTTTTTCCCACTGGAGCATATTTCCACTGCTACTTAAAATGCTTTTGCTTTCATACAACTTTTTTTTGCAAATATTTTCATTTAAAAAATTCTCATGAATAAGTAGATCAAAGGAATTATGAATATCAATAAAGTCCACAGTGGACTGTAATTTCGGGATACTGTGTTTTTGCAGTATTTGCAACCAAAAATCACCACGAAATGGTTTTCCTTTGATTTAGAGTGTTCTGGATTTTTGTACTCATAGAGTTATTCTGCCTAACTGTATAAGCATTAGAAAGAGTGACATCCAGATTCCATTTAATTACACCAGTGGAATTATGATATCTACCACTTTGAAGATTTTATAGTGAAGATTTTATGGTGATTAGCCGTACCAAAAAAGACTGGATAGTTTGGATATAATATTGCCATTTATATCACAGAACATTTCATTTCATACTGACATCCACACAGCACTGAGAAAATAAAACAAATTTAATTTCCATTATTTAGCATTATCACAGGTATTTGGGAGGAAAGGAAATTGAAAGCAAAATCAAAATGGTGGTTTCTATTGGCGCCATCTTCCTTCTTATGTCTGTCCTGCTCTTTGCTCCTTCAGTACCTTAAATTATGATTTCAACATCTATTAGTGGCATCCTGGCCAATCATGAAATTTCAGGCTTTGTTAAAAATGTTAAGCTAAGAGCTGTCCAGCTACTCTTTGATAATCATCTTTGGAAAAACAAAGAAATGTTAGCAGTTAAAAGTGGCCTGGCTGTAAGTGAAGCAGAATTGTATGAATCTATGTTATGTTGTCAAGGTTCAGAAAGTAATTATGTCCTAAACTTCCTGACCTGATCTTGGCTGCTGCTTTTTGCAATGCTCCTCTGATAGGCAAGCTACTTTCCTATCTTAAAAGCTAAACTAAAATCTGTATCTCATACTGTTCTGTATTGCTGACTAAAGCATGACTGGCAAGGCTGTTGGTACATGTGATGTAAAAGATATTTAAATCTCTATGATAATCAGTATACTGCTGCATTAGAAACATGTAACTACTTTTGTCTCCTTACTGTTTTCTTCAAAAAGGAGGTGGAGTATGTACATTCTAAAGTTCTGAAAAACAGATTTCTCTGAGAATAATTTTCTTAGCGTACTATTCAGAAAATTTCTATCTTCATAACTCTCAAGTGTCTAATGCTTGATCCTGATAAATTTCTTATAATCTGCATGACTGAATCCTTTTGAAATTTAGAATCATGGTATAACAAAAAGCTTATAATGGACTTACTATTACATCAAAACTAATGCTTGGGTTTGATGATTATCTTGTTTCTATAGGTTCATTTTTTTAAAAAGCTATATACATGTTAAGTAAATAGCCTAAATCCAGTTTTTGTAATGCTGGTAAGCAGAGAGCAATTTGCCAGGTGCAAAGGTAACTTTCAGATATGTTTAGGTAAAGAACTGGGATATATGCTACATATCTAATATCAGGGTCTGCAGCCAGCTGGATTCCATATGTTTGAACACTGGCACACCACAGTAAGTGCTAGAAAAAGTCTTCCTATGTGTTAAGGCATGGACAAACAGAAGAGCAATAACACAGTCCATTCCCAGGTCATGTTGTGTTGAATACACAGAAATCAGTAGAAAGTCCCTGGGGCAGTTGCTTTATACCAGAGCATAAGTTTGCTGTGGAAATATGTAAATGTTACTGAAAAGTTTTCCGAGCATACTGAACTTAATTGGTTTGATAAAATCTTGTGATGTTGTTTCATGAAATCTTCCTAGCTTTTCTAGTGCATACTAAATTTTATAAATTTTTTACATAATGCCATACAATAACTTCAATGTTAAAAATGACAGAATTTTAAAAAGAAACTATACTGTTGAAAATATTTATTTTTTGTTCTTTCCCAAATGATGCTGAATTCTTACAGACTGAATTTATTGAATAATTTTTATTATATTCTTCTTTAAATATTGATCTGGTTGTGGCCAAATTCAGGTATAACAGAGCAGCATGCTAAGGAAATATTCTGTTACATCGACAGAAAGTAACTGAGTTCTCAGTGGGATAAGGCATTTAATTGTTGCATTTCAAGCATCAGCTGCTGTTGATTCAATTTAGGATTTTTCTCTTCAGTTTAACCCCTGTGATTATTGTTACAGCTCTGTAAATGAAGCATACCAGATTTTGAGTGAGAAGAGACTTGAAAGATACATCTCACCATACATAGTGCCCCACATAAATAAAGTTGCCTTTTTGATGTTCCTGATAATTGATAATGTTTTACCTTTCTATCTGATATTTGTGACCTCTCCTTATAGTGGCTATATCTAATCTTCCATGTTGAGTTAACTGTTAGTCTTAAGCAATTTCAGTGATAGGAATTCATTACCCTTTTGTGCTTATTAAACTAACTGCAAATATATCTGAGTCACTGAACTCTTCATTTTCCTGTAAAAGAATGGACAGTAGGTCTTTCAAACTTACGGTTCCGCCAGTTCATAATTTTTGTTTGCTCTGCTACTACTACAGCATTCTGCTAGAAATGCTCTCCAGATTGGAATGATGCAAGCAACATTTTGAGAAAACATTATGTAATAAAAACAGTCACTTCTCAGTTTAAAAATTATTTACTGTATTGTATTAATAAGTGGTAATTTTTAACATCGTATATAATTTTTTTTAATGTACCTTGTATTTATGGTATTTCTGGCCTTTCCTCAAACTGATGATTGACTTCCACTGATGTTTAAATGCTGTGGTCCTTACTTGAGGACTACAGTATTTATCCCATACTTTCCAGTTTCTCCATTTTAGAGGCAGTATTCCACAATGACCAAACTGCCATGCATTATCTATAATTCAGACATATTGCAATGTGAAATTTGTCAGTAATAATCTGCAGAAAAGTGTGCATCCATCTCTTTGTACATTGGACATGACCTCAAAGATGTTAAAACTCATGCAGAAATATGAGACATGAATGTCTTAGCTGTGATTTTCAAAAAAGCATAGATGAAATGGGTGTGTAGATATCACTGAAACTAGGTGCATAATACACCCTCCAATAGAGGTTTCCATTTGTTTGGCCTTCCTCTGAAATGTGCTCTATAGTGAACCATGGTACACAAAAATCAAAGTTAAGCTTATGTCAGAATCACAACACAATATATTGTCAGTGTGATTCAATAGAATCAGAATGGGGGAGAAATGAATGAATCTTTTTTTTGTTTGAAGAACATACTGAATATTTGTTGCTATGTAAAATTTCATTAATGTCTTAAGTTACTTTCTGTATCCACAGACCAATACTGTTTCTATTTCCTTTACAAAAAAATGTATAGAATTTGAAACTACTCAGAAATGTTTTAAAGGAATAATGCCTCTAACTTCAGATTTGAGTGTCAGCAAAAATATATACATCTTTAGTGTTATCATAGAACACCTCTGTCTAATATTAATTCCCTATAGATTCTATTCTAAATCTGCTTACATCATTCCCTTTATAAGATTAGCTACTTATCAATGCAGCCATTTTACTGATGTTATACTCCATATAGTGATAACATTAGAAGAGTCATAGAATGCTGTAATCAAACTACTTTTACTTATTATAGTACTCATATTTGTCTGTTGCCAACATCATATGGTGGTGTGAAAGAATGATTTTTAAGGTTTGGATTATAATATTGCTATGATTTATTGGTGCAATATTATTTTATTACAGTATTGTTTTAAAAGCATTTGTTTTCACTTTAGTCATTCAAAATTTTTTTTGCCTTTTATAGTAATTGGACATCTATGTGTACTGTACCAAAGTAATAAGTAGTTTCAAAATGCACAATAAATTCAGAAAATGCATTGGCAAGTGAGTATGCAAAATATCAGCTACTGCTCCTAAAGTAATGTGCTGCTCTTTCAGAAATAAAGATAATTAAATTATCCTATAAAATTCATAACATGTGTTTTCATGTCAATAATGGAAAAATTATATTCAAACTTTTTAGATTTAGCTTTTTAAAGACTTGCTAGAATAATATTTACTTGAGACATGAAAATACATCTGTGCAGCTTGCTGTTGGTTTGGTCATGATGTTGGAAATTTATTTGTATTAACACACACTATCTGAAGTGTAACCTAAAATGCAGCCACATGATTGGAATAATTAAACAGTACCAAATGTGGAAAGCATCCATTCTTAGCCTACTGAAATTTCACTTCAAAATTGTCATGTGTGGCTCAGAATAATACTCTTAATAATTTCAGCAATTCCTTGTATGAAAATATCAAAATATTTTCAATAGGGAAAATGCACGTTATGTAGTTTCTAATCTTGTGACCTCACCTGTAGTAGAGCAATTTGGCATTATAGATTGCAGATAAGAAGTTATTTTAGTATCACAGCACTGAATACATTCAAAATATTTTGATATACATTTCCAACATTAATTTCTCTTCAAAATAATAAATCTGGAAAAAAATAATTATGTGGGGTTTCATTCACAGAAATTGAATGCATCCAGTTCATCAGAAGGCAGCACAGTTGATATTGGACTACCTCCAGAAGGTGAACAGCCAGAAGCAGAACCTGAAGAAGTTCTAGAGCCAGAAGCTTGTTTTACAGAAGGTAGGCAAAGCAAAATAAAGACAAGATAAATAGACCTAATCATGTTCACTTCGGTGGGATTCTCTTTTTATTCAAAATCAAAAGAACTTTAGTGATTGTAGTTGTAATATCTGTTTGTATTAGTAATTCTTTCAGAGTTGCTGCCATAGATTTACTGTTCTCCTGTGTTCTCTCTCTTTGGAAGGTATTGCAAAAGATACAGACCTTTAAATTCAAATGCTAAACAGAAATGCACAAAGAGGAATTATAAGGATCTAAAGCAGTAGCATTGAAATAAGTCAAATGATTGCCATCCATTGTGATTCCTAATAAATATTTACTTTATTCTGACATCTCAAAATTTATTATCACATTTAGGGTGTGTACGGAGATTCAAATGCTGTCAAGTCAGTGTAGAAGAAGGAAAGGGGAAAATCTGGTGGAATCTTAGGAAAACCTGCTATAAGATTGTTGAACACAACTGGTTTGAGACCTTCATAGTCTTCATGATTCTTCTCAGCAGCGGTGCTCTGGTAAATTAATTGTGGAACTATTGTGACTATTGTGATTTTAAACAGCAAGCATTTAAAATTACAGTTAATCACATAGCAACAGGTAACAAATTAGAGTTTGATATCCAATTAATGAATGTTCTAATATAAACATGTATCTGCATGTATTTGGCCTATATTGTAGGACAAGTAAGAATTTGCTTGTGGGCTGTGAAACAAATTGTTTGACAAGTTCAAAATGTAGTGTTAATGGAAATAAGAAATTAGTTTTATCAGTCTGATGTTCACATCTTAATATTGATGATAATAGCTTTTTTTTTAATACACTTTTAAATAAAAACACAGTTGAGCTATGAACTTAGCAGCAGCAACTCGAATTGTCAAACTGAGGAGGAAGGTGCCAACACAATTCCATCAGATGTTTTACAGATTGGTGTTAAATCAGGTGCACTGAGTAGGTATTGAAGTAATTAGTTTCTCATAGCAGGGGCAGAATATAATATTCTTGCTACACTTGGCTCAATGCACAGTGATTCACTGTCAATGTATACATTTTCTTTTGACAAGACAGTTCTCTCTCTTTAAGATTGCTTTGTGGATTAGTGTGCATAGTTTGGTTTCAATTAGTCCTCAAAAATACTTTCCCACAAATTCACAGCCTGTTCTCGGGCATAGCCCTGCTCTGGCATGGGGCTCTTCTGGGGACTGCAGTCAGATCTCTGCATCCCCGTGGATCTCCATGGGCCGCAGGGGCAGAGCTGCTTCACCATAGTCTTCACCATGGGCTGCAGGGCAAACTCAGCTCTAGTGCCTGGAGCACCTCCTGCCCCTCCTTCTCCACTGACTTTGGTATCTGCAGAGCTGTTCCTCTCCCATGTTCTCATTCCACTCTTCTCTGTCTACAATTCCACCTGTGCAATATTTCTTTTTCCTACTTAAATATATTGTCACAGAGGTGTTATTATCATTCCTGATTGGCTTGTCCTTGGCCAGCGGTGGGTCTGTCCTGGAGCCATCTGTCACTGGCTCTGCTGGACATGGTGGAAGCTTCTAGGAGCTTCCCACAGAAGGCACACCTCTAGCTCCCCCCACTACCAAAACCTGGCCACACAAACATTATCCATGGAAATAAAATGAAGTTTCAGGATTGGTCTTGTAAGTTTTGTGTATCGCTGTTCAGCTCAGCTGAAAGATGAATATTGTTTGGACCCAGCTTTATGAAAAGTATTGAGTGAAAGCCAAAGTTATACTTGAGGAAAAGATACATGCCTTATGATCCTGTATATTTTTTCAAATCAATTTTTTTCCTGGCCATTCCTATACGACGCTTGCAGATCATGCAAATTGTGAAGACATTTAATTATATCTTCAAAAATCTTTTTCACAGGCATTTGAAGATATCTACATAGAGCAACGTAAAACTATCAAGACCATGCTGGAATATGCTGACAAAGTTTTCACCTATATCTTCATTCTGGAAATGCTTTTAAAATGGGTTGCTTATGGCTTTCAAACCTATTTCACTAATGCATGGTGCTGGCTGGACTTCCTGATTGTTGATGTATGTATTCTTTTTCATTTTCTGTACAACAGGCTTTAAAAATCAGAATATTATGTTTTCAGGATAAGATTTCTGTTCTATTCAACAAAAACTCTATTTAACTGTGACAGTATGATTTATTTTCCATTATTTTCCATTCTGTTCAGAATGGAAAAAAATATTTCAATATATTTATTTCTCTAGAGATGTTTCGTTGAAATTCTCTGCTTTTATGAAGTTGTAATTCTTTCTTGAAATGATGCTTTTTACTATCTTTTTTTGGTGGTATAGAAAAGATGCTGCTCATCCTCTTCAGGTTTTTTTTGTTTATGGAAGCAATTTCTCAAACTGTTTCTAATATTCTAGTCAATTACTGTAAGTGTCCTGTCACTTACTCTGTGAAATATGAAAGGAAAATACTGCTGGGAATTTTCAGTTCCACTGTGCTATTCAGTACCCTTGCACTTTTCACTGTATCATGGGCGTGACCTCAAAGAGACACCTCAGAGAACCATAGATGAGCTCCCTTAGAATGGGTTCCCACATGATTTTCCAAAGGCTGCACTACCAAGGAGCACACATTGTCTAAAGGAGACCTAGTGAGAAGTGCATTGTAATTTCAAGTCTACACGCTCAACCATGTGTGTAAAGTACTGGATAGCGTAAATTGAAGATTACATAACTTTGACCATATAGCAGATATTCATTTCCCTTCCATGCCCAATAGCCTGACTTACCTCTGTTTGTGTTAATAGGCATCTCTCAGTTCCACAGATGTAATTCCCATGGAATGCAAGTTAAGAATATGTCTTAAACCACCTATTTGCACAATACAAAAAGCACCAGAATTCTATAGAAATTGCTAAATATCTCCCTAAAACTACAGTGATAGATCATGAGGTCTTTACTACACAGAGGCTGGAAAATACTGTACCTCGTAAATTCAGACCACCATTGCAAATCCTCTGATAAGACATAACTATATACTCATATAATATTTTATGATTGAGTCTGTATCTTCGTAAAACATGTATTGGCTCAGTCATCCAATGTGTAAATTGCCATGAGCAGTAGAGCTTGTATTTATCAAAACATTGATAAATCTGTGTTTTAGTTACTTCTGTGACCCTTAAAAATACCTTTATTAGTTTTCCATGTCAATCTTACCTTGGTGCAATTTTTTTAAATAAAAAAATTAATATCTGAAGCATTTTTTAAAACTTTAGTCAGGGGATTGAAAGGAAAAAACAAAAAAAACAATTTGGAGATGAAGGAATTGAGAGAACAGGAAGGATGGAAGTGAAGGACATTGGAAATGGTTGGAAATAGAAGGTGATTTGTTTTATTTTTGATGTATTAGGGCCACTCCTTCCCAATGGCTATTAGAAATACATTTTCAAGGATTATTGATGAAAGATAATTGTATTATTTATTTTACAGCTATTCTAGTTTATTTACTCATCTGCCTGCAGACCAGACCAGCGTTATGCAAGCCAGAATTGATGAAGTGGTTAAAGGAGTCACAGGGAATGTAATGAAGTGTGGATTTGCCTAACAGTGAAGCTTCTACCATTGTCTAACAAACAGTTGGTTCTCAATCTTGATTAGTCTGGTTAAATATGAACAGCACTGGTAGCTATGGCTGTTGAATAAGATTTTTCTGGACACTAGAAAGTTACATTTGACCAAAAGCAAGGTCTGGATGTGGTTTTTGAGAGCTTGTACATTCTCATCAAGTTCTGAAGATACCATGGGAAGTCCTGGCCTAAATTGTCCATTCCAATTCACCCAGCTTTTGGGTGTTTTGTTTTTGCATGTGACTTCATTTTTCTTTAAATCCCACCAAATGTTGACTGGTTTATGTGAATATAGAAGGCACTTTTTTATACCATTCTACCAACATGATTTCATCAACAGGTACCTAGAATATATTTTTATTCTACTTTGTCTGACATAAAAATTTTTTCTGCATTATAGAGGGTTTCCTGGAGAAAGAGGTCCAGCCTTGAATCTTCTTGAGAAGTTCAGGGCACACATCATTCCCACCATATGTATCAGAAGGATATAAAGATGAATGAGCAATATTGCCTTTCTGTTTTTGTGTAGGTCTCTTTGGTTAGCTTAACAGCTAATGCCTTGGGCTACTCAGAACTTGGTGCGATTAAATCCCTTAGGACACTAAGAGCTTTGAGACCTCTGAGAGCCTTGTCGCGATTTGAAGGGATGAGGGTAAGACAACGTGAAAGAATCTGGAATAATGCATGCATCCACGGAAACAATGCATGCAGAATAATCAACGACCAATCCATGCAGAAATGCTACACTACCATCCTATATATTTCACATTTATCACTAACATATAAGCAAAAGGCTTCACTGCTTATATGAATTCATGTGTTATTGCACATATTGTTACACCTAATGGGGGTCCTTGGCCTTTCACCATTTTTCATATTCTCATGGAGGACCCAAGGATTTATCAACTGCATGGATCTATGCAATATTATTGAATTTATCCTGTACAAACACATCTTGCTATAGTCAGAAGAGTTTAAAAAAACTCCAATACTTCCTCTTAAAAGAGTGTGCACATACACCCATGTATGCATGCACATGTGTATTTTGTACCAGTTTAGACTATCATATATAGTCTCTATCTTTCAATATGATATTCTGTATATTTAAATTGAAAATGTTTTCTAGAACTAAAAGTTTTGTAATTAATTTGTATGCTAATAAGTAAATTGGCACTATTAAAATACTGTCTCTCTTTCATATTAGAACCATTACATTCTATTTAAGAAAACTTTTCTAGCATATCAGAGATGAAGCTGGTTTTATGATTTCTGGTTTCTTACCACTTTCCATTTTGATTGTAAAATGTTGATTATAATCTATAGAGCACTAAGCAGCTTGAAAATATATTAGACTTTTGCTGGTATATTTGAGAAGTTATTGTCCTCAGCTGTTTGTTATCACTGTACCCATTACCACAGCTGAGGCTCAACAGGGCACATTTAGTCTGTCTCAGTGTAAAGTCAAAGTGGTTAGTTTAAATCACTTCTTTAGTGCTCTGAAATGGACAGACACCCGTACATAGCAGATGTACTCTCCTGCGACTCGAAAGCTCTAGAAATGTTTCTCTCAGAGGTAGTAGGGAACAACCAGATATGGTAGATATTTCTAGCTCCAGCCACAGGAAGATGTCTGGCTTACACCTTCAGGGTCCATCTGTCTCTTGGACATACTGCCATAGTGGGCATCAGCAGATGCACCTGAGCTGGAACCCTACTGCCATAATTAAAAGGGATCCTTGTGTGAGCTCCCTCCTGCAATCACTATTCTTTGGCACCCCAGGTGATAAGCTGATTAGCTAATTTGTAAGTCAACTACAAATTGGTAAGCTTCTGAAGAAAATGTCATGCCTCTGTGTGTGGAAAGTAAGAGAAGACTTCAACCGAAAAGGATATGGGCTTTGATGAAATATTATAAATTCAAATGGGAAATAGCATTTCTTTGCCTCCAAAACATTTTTGGACCTTTACTAAAGCAATTTTGAAAATTTGTGATGTTTATATCGGAGATAAGGCCTGTCTAAAGCATCAGTATTATCTTACTAAAACCACACTAACTGTTGGGGAGTTTTTTTATGACAATAACTAGCAAAACAAAAACCCAAAATAAAAATATTTCAAATTTTATATAAAATTGCTTAAGTGGCAATTTATTGTTGCAAAGAAAAAAACAATAACCTTGTCATGAAGGTTTATGGGTAATTGTCAATCCCATGACTTCCACATTGGTGTAAACTTCACCTACGGGTTTGATCCTGATCTGCCAACTGTATCTCTTTGTACAATACCCAGTCAAGGAGAAGATTTATAAGTTTAGCAAAAAATACAATAAAAAGTGGTAGATGAAGTTAGATTTATTAAGGCTAGAATGTGACCTATAATTTCATCAGTTAGGCAATTAACCATTGAAATATTCCATTGGGTGTAATGAATTTTGCCTTATTTAAAGTAATTAATTCCAAGTTTAGTATCTTTAAAGATACAGTTGCTCAAGTTGATGAAGAGATTAGTATGAGAACATTTTAAGGTCTGCTACATGAACATTCAACATGTGTGTTCATAACATAATCATTCCATTGGTGTTTATCATGTATGAGCTGAAAATATGACAATACAGTACAATACATATATTTGCATAGACGCTTAAATTTACTTCCATTGAGGATTATACTTCCCATGTACAAGCAGGAAATTCTGTTCAATACATATAAAATTTTTAACTCACTGAACTATTCTCTAGGATTTGGACTTGTGCCTGCTTAAACTAGTAATTAATAGAAAAAAATTACCCCTATGAAAACAAGATTTTTTTTTCCCCTGCATCTTCCCACCACTGTTATTGCTAGGAAAGTTATACTTTAATTTGCACTTGGTACTTCATTAAAATAGCCTGTGGGAATATAATTACTCAGTCCATGTTCTGTCCCAAGTAGTATCACTCACTGCTATATGGTGCTAGGCACTAATACCTTTTACTTTCAACTAGAAAACTAGGGGTTTGATGTCTTTCTTATGCTTCCCCTGCTTTCATCTGCTGTCAGGCCTAGCCCCCCTTTCTCACACCCTTACTACCAGTGGAAGCTGGAAGGTGTCGGGATCAGTGTTTTCAGTGATGCTCAACCGATGCTCAGCCATGTGTTTTGAGTGTCTTCAAATGATTCGTATCACAGGCTGGTTTCTATAGCTTCAGGACTCAGACTGATACCAGAGAAAGTAGGTCAGCTGTAGAAATCCAGCAATTAAGGAAAGACATGACTGGACCTGCAGCTGCAGTAGAAAGAGGAACAAAATTCTTGGGTGTACTGAGACTGAAAGCTCAAGGACAAATATTTTCACTTCATTAACTATCCCTTTATATCTCAAGAATTGTTCCTGATGGATGATATTATTACATTTAAGAAATCTACGTATATTTTTGAGTAGAAGAATTGAGGTAACCTTTAATTCTAAAAAAACCTATATGTTGGAAAAAAGAATATTTGATAAATATTCCCAAATTGGGAAAAAATTATCTTGCTGTTTATTATTCCAGTCAAATTGCTGTAAAAATAAGCGAGTTCATGATTTTCCAATTTAAACTAATTCAGCATTTTAATTAGACTGTTCATTTGCTTAGGTCAAACAACGTCTTATGGCCTTCCGCAGTCATGTGGTTCACAGGGCTGAGTACAAGCTTGCCAATATAAGACAGCACTGTTGAAATAGTCAGAAGAGATTTATCCATCAGTTAGGGAATCCTCTCTACCCAGCTGCTGACTTATAAAATTCTATATTACTTTTGCTTATTAATTTATAACAGATACTACTAAGGAGATTTTTAGTATGATTAAGAAAACATTCTGATTTGTTTTAAATTTCCCCACTAGAAATAACCACTTATTAAAACACTTGATTTATAATATATGGGGGGAAAAAAGTACAAAGAAACAAAAAACCATGAAAGATTTGGACTTCATGCACCATTCTGTGCTTTTATAGAGTCACGGAGTAGTTTACATTGAAAGAAACTTCAATTCACTGAACAATTTCACTGAAGTCCTATAGGCTCTCAAATGTTGTCCAAAGTAAGTATCACCCAAAAGAGGAAGTGCTGTGGCAGGAATGGGGCCCTGGAAGTAAAACAGGAATTTCTCCTCCAGCCCAATTCTGCTTTATAGTACACATGATGGTGGTTCATCACCTATGTGATATTCAAAGGGTTTATTTTCTGTTCTGTAAAAGGGCAAGGAATGAAAGCCCACCTACCTGGAAGACCAATTTTATAATTCATTGATTCTGCGGATGGTATTAGTTGCAAATCTAACTGTAATGCCAAAATACTTCATAGACCTTCACCACATATTTGTATTTCAAACAGAAACAATAAGTTTTTTATAGTAGAGGATCAGTCCTAGTACTTACATCATATAAACTAAATTAATTATAAAAAAGCCCATCAAAGTAATAGCTAGTGTTTTGCATTTAAAAAAAAAGAAGACTCAAACTTCACTAAGTTTTAAGGAACTGATTCAGTTGTTTTGGCAAAGTTGGTGGCAGTGCTCTATACTTAACAAGTTTTATATTCTTGGAGTTATTTACAGAGAGGTTTAAAATAGGAATTATCTAATTTAGCATCATTGATTCCATCATTAAATTAATAATTCTCATTCATAATGGACCTACTTTCTCCCAAATTTTATTTTCCTTAGTGTTTTATTTTCATTATGGCACGTTTTTAATCATTGCTCATCGTCATACATTAACTCATTTTCACATTTTTCTTTCCTGAAGCCTGATATTTCCCAAAATTCAGTTGGGAATTAAATCAAGTCTCTTTTTCAAATTTTATCTGCCAGTTGCCTGAACACTAACAGCTCTGGTGTGTTCAGATACTCAGTAACTTTCCTGGTTTGAACATTTCTACTTTTCTGATTCTATATGTAAACATCCAAAGGAACATGCTTACATCACTGGGTTTTATTTTTAAAAAGACTCAAAGTTCATTTCAATTAGAAATTTACTCAGTAATAGCTTTGAACTTACTTGGATTTGTTTATCCAGTAAACATATAATATTAAAATTTTGGTTTGTTTGATTCAATCAGTGATTATAATTATTAGGCTTTTTGCAGACATACATTAAGTAAATATTCTAAAAAGCACTGAAAAATACTTCTTTTTCCCTAATTTTAAACTGGTTCTTATTTTACCCATTATTTAAAGCTACCATTTGCTACTATTTGTATTTTTTCCTTCTAATTAAGTTGGCATTTTATCTTTTCTCTATACTGCTTTTCTGACTTATTATTGTCAACAATTGAAGTATAACACGATATTAGAATTATAATAGCATGTTACATTTGAGAGGGACTGATGAAGCATTTGTAAGATCCTGGTGCCTGTGTTCTTACAGTGTCTCTCTCCGGTTTCATTTGTACTCCAGGTTGTGGTGAATGCCCTGTTAGGAGCAATTCCATCTATTATGAATGTGCTTCTTGTTTGCCTTATATTCTGGCTGATATTTAGTATCATGGGCGTAAATCTATTTGCTGGAAAGTTTTACTACTGTGTTAACACTACAACTGATGAGAGATTTGATATCAGCCAAATTAATAACTTTAGTCAATGTGAGGAGCTCATACAAAACAATGAAACTGCCCGGTGGAAGAATGTGAAGGTTAACTTTGACAACGTAGGCCTTGGTTACCTTTCTCTGCTCCAAGTGGTAGGTCACCAGTCCTTAATTTCTATTTCTGTGTCTTTGTTGTTTACTTGTAACAGTAAAAAAGTTTTGTTTGGGTTTTTTTTCCTTAGTTTAGAAATTTTGTCTCTCAATTCTTGGTTTGAATTATGAATTGTGGGATAAATCCATGACTCTACAGAAATAACACAAAGCCTAGAGGATATACTGACTATGAGAAAAAATATGTAATTCAAACCTAATGCACCTGAGCTGCATTGAATCTGTATCAGCCTCCAATGCTCATGCACAGAAAAAATAACTTTTACATCAGATATTATTCAAAATAGACAAAAGTTCTTAATAGATGCTGTGTTCTCTACAGTCAGATATCAGAATTGGCTTGAAATTCTTGTACATGAATAAAACATACAATAGAAGGCAAGAGTCAGCTATTAGGATTGCACTCTGCTGGTTTTTATGATGAGTACTAAAGACACTTAGTCTTCAGCTCCTAAAAAATGCTTCTGAAGAGCCACTTTCAGAAAAGTGTGACTTAAACACCTTTGTTCTTTTTATAGGCTACATTTAAAGGATGGATGGATATCATGTACGCAGCTGTGGATTCTCGTAATGTAAGTATAGTCCCTTGACTCCATTTGTTTTGATTGTATGAGCTCCAAGATTTGAGAATGTCATTTTAACATCTTTCAGAAATTACAGTAAACATGAAAGAACAAAGAGTTACTATAATTTTGTAGTTAAAGAAAATGGAAACCATGGGAAAAATACAAGAATTGAGGAAAACAGAGGAGCAGTCCTAAAGGATTACATGTTCTCTATGGTACACTTGAATCCCAATTCCTCAATCCTACAACACACTTACCTATTACCATGAAATACCTTTTCCTCCTCTCATTATGCATTGAGACATTCTTTATATTTGGAAACAAACACCGATACAGAGAGGGCTTTTTTTTGTAATACTGATCTTATTTATAGTTAAGACTTCCATTGTGCTCTGCAACCTGCCTGACTCCTTTCTTTAGGACACAGTGCTTATTTTTAATTAGACCTGTACATTTTCTTACCCTTTGGCCTGTCCCTTGTTCCCTTGGTGCAAGTTTTCCTCTAGTTCTAAATAGACAATTGAATAAACTATACTGGTAAATCTCCATCTTTTTTATGGTAAGCTGCTCTCACAGCAGGAGGCATGTTGAATATAGTGAAAGTGCATAGCTATACTAAGAAAATATGTTTAGTCTAAACATGGCTTGGATACCTCTCTTCCATAATCCTGTGCAGTTTCCTATGTGCCTGTAAGAGTGAAATCTCTACAAGCCCACAGCACCAGCCTCCCACAAGATTTACAAAAAATTCTGCAGATGTAAAACTTGGTGTTTCTGGTTGTCTGTACACTCAGACAGGTGGAACTTTGCTGGTTTACACCAGCTGTGTTTTCGGTATTTATTCTACATTTGTACAGGCCGGTTACATTTTTTTAAATGAAATATCAGGTTTGATAGCAAAGTCCTTTTTTAAGAATGTAACTTCTTGTAGATTGAAGACCACTGGAATATATGTCAGGCTTTGACCATGGTCACAAGAACCAAAGGTCACAATGATAGAGCCCTAAATTCTATCCAGCAGATATTTTGTATTCACTGTTAAACTAATGCATAGTTTCTATGCCTTTTTTACAGGTTTTGGATCAGCCCAAGTATGAAGATAACCTGTACATGTATCTTTACTTTGTCATCTTTATCATCTTTGGATCATTTTTTACCTTGAACCTTTTTATTGGTGTCATCATAGACAATTTCAACCAGCAGAAAAAGAAGATAAGTACTTCATTATAATTCTGAAAAGAACATAAAAAATTCTTATTTTTGATCCAGTAATGACAACTGTATTCATACGTTTTTAATGATAAATTAATTAAGAGCACTGGATAGTAAATACATTAAATTATTAAATTATTATTGATGGAAAAGTGACAATCTGTGACTCTACTTGGTTAGTGAAATACTCAATGTCATCTTTGTAAAGATATGGATTTGAGACTGAAGCCTTAATTGACTCATAAAAAGGTTAAATTGAAATGGCTAAATATAGCTATAAAAACTCTGCTATACTACCTTCATGTCACAGAAGGTAGTATACTCAGCAGTATAAATTTCTGAACTTTGATAATAAACTTTGTATTATCTTTATTCGTCCCTCTTTAGTCTTTGTGTTTTGTAAACTCTGCCTGGAAAGGTATCAGTGTTCCAGCTGCCACACTCAACTATTTCTGTAGCTTAATACTTAATATAAACATCATAAAACATAGAAGAGGATTTTTATGTCTGTCCTAAATTTTCCTACAGATGAGAATGTGAACAAGAGTGATCATTAATATTATTTATAAGTAATCAATAAAGATACATGATTGTAACCAGTTTTTGTCTCTTGGGTTTACTTTGGAGGTCAAGATATTTTTATGACAGAAGAACAGAAGAAATACTACAATGCAATGAAAAAATTGGGTTCAAAGAAACCACAAAAGCCTATACCTCGACCAGCAGTAAGAATAAAAATATTTTCTGTTATTTTTAAATCGATTTAGAAATTGGATTTTTTCTATCATGCCTTAGGCTGAAATAAGTTGTAAGCTAAAAAATTATGTGATTTAAGAAAAGCTTTATTAATCTGAAATACCTTTCTTTCCTCTTTTTTCTGCTACAACAGAATAAATTCCAAGGCATGGTCTTTGATTTTGTAACAAAACAAGCATTTGATATCAGTATCATGATACTTATCTGCCTTAATATGGTCACAATGATGGTAGAAACAGATGATCAGAGTGAAGACATGGAAAACATTTTATATTGGATTAACCTGGTGTTTATCGTACTTTTCACGGGAGAATTTGTCCTGAAATTGATTTCACTTCGTCATTACTACTTTACTATAGGTTGGAATATTTTTGATTTTGTGGTCGTCATTCTCTCCATAGTAGGTAAGAGCAACTCATTTTTATGAAATCTCTAATTCTATGAAAATGGAAATATTTTTGGCATGTAAAATCTATTTATATTTTGGTTCAACTTTGTCACTAGAAAGCCTTATCAATAGGATAACTGAAAAGTATGGTAAGAATTTTTTCAGCAAGAGATTTCACAAACTCCTACTTTTTTACTGGTTGAAGTTAGATCTTTATTCTAAAAGCAGCAGCGATTCCTACACATACGTGAAAGGCAATTTTGATATAAACCTACAGTTACAGTTGCAGGTGAAAGACTCCAGCCATCCATAATCCAAGAGCAAAATCTGTGTGGGACTACTATGAGGGTAGGATGCATGCACCCCAGAAAGCAGGGTAAAACGCTTTGCTTACTTCAGTTTTGTTTGATCCTGAGAGGCTTTGTGACTGAGCTAACATGAGTGCTGGAGAAGCAGAACTGAAGCAGATGTGGTAGCAAATAATGACCCCAGTGATCTTTGCTTTATCTATAGCAGCAAACTTGAAAGAATTTGAGTAAAAATTGTGTTTTTTAACTTTTAAGTACTCCTTAATATGCAAATCAGTTGTGCTGTTTTTGTATCAAAAAAGTTATTTTTCTGCCTTGAGGCACATAATACAATGCTCAATTCTTTTATTCTTCTGTGAATTATAACAAACCTTTTAATCAGTTTGTTTATGTTCTGATTTTCTGTGTCATTAGTAATAAACCTGAGTTCATGTTATTTTAGGTATGATTAAGAAGTTGCAGTTCTCTTCAAATACATATTTTTTGAATAACCTAACATGATTACATGGAATTTCAATACTACTGTGCATATGATCTTTCTTCAGAATAACTGGAATTATTTTTGTTACAATTAAACAAAAGGGTATTCCTCTGATCTCAGCATTTGATAATATAAATACATTAGTTATCAGTTTGTCCTAAAAAAGTATACCAAACACAAAGGTTTTGTAAAAAAAGCTGAGTGACTAATTCCTAAAAATCTGTTTAAGTATTCTACTCTTCTTAAAGTTCTACAATCCTTGTAGAATATATCTTTTGCAGTGGTTTTTAAATGTAATAATACTCTTTACTGCTTTAACTTCTTTTTTTTCTAGGTATGTTCTTAGCTGAGATGATTGAGAAGTACTTTGTATCTCCCACACTATTCAGAGTCATCCGACTTGCCAGAATCGGTCGAATCCTGCGCCTCATTAAAGGCGCCAAGGGAATCCGCACTCTGCTTTTTGCTTTGATGATGTCTCTTCCTGCTTTGTTCAACATTGGGCTGCTGCTCTTCCTGGTCATGTTCATCTACGCCATATTTGGCATGTCCAACTTTGCCTATGTCAAGAGGGAAGTTGGGATCGATGACATGTTCAACTTTGAAACGTTTGGCAACAGCATGATCTGCCTGTTTCAGATCACCACGTCCGCTGGCTGGGACGGTTTGCTGGCCCCAATTCTCAACAGTGGGGAGCCAGACTGTGACCCCCATAAAGATCATCCAGGGAGCTCTGTGAAAGGTGACTGTGGCAACCCGTCTGTTGGGATTTTCTTCTTTGTCAGCTACATTATCATATCCTTTCTGGTGGTGGTGAACATGTACATTGCTGTGATTTTGGAGAACTTCAGTGTTGCTACTGAAGAAAGCGCTGAACCCTTGAGCGAGGATGACTTTGAGATGTTCTATGAAGTCTGGGAGAAGTTTGATCCTGATGCAACACAATTCATAGAGTTCAGTAAATTGTCTGATTTTGCAGCTTCATTAGATCCACCTCTTCTCATAGCAAAACCAAACAAAGTCCAGCTTATCGCAATGGATCTGCCCATGGTGAGCGGTGACAGAATTCACTGCCTTGACATCTTGTTTGCTTTCACAAAGCGTGTATTGGGGGAAAGTGGGGAGATGGACGCCCTCAGAATACAGATGGAAGATCGGTTTATGGCAGCCAATCCCTCTAAAGTCTCCTATGAACCAATTACAACCACACTGAAACGAAAGCAGGAGGAGGTATCTGCTGTCATCATTCAACGTGCTTACAGACGTCACCTTTTAAGGCAAAAAGTCAAAAAAGTATCATGTATATTTAGTCAGGATAAAGGTAAAGAGGAAGATGATCTGCCCATGAAAGAAGATATTATTATGGATAAACTGAATGAGAACTCCACTCCAGAAAAAACAGACATGACCCCATCCACAACCTCCCCACCTTCTTATGACAGTGTAACAAAGCCAGACAAGGATAAATATGAAAAAGACAAATCAGAAAAAGAAGATAAAGGTAAAGACAGCAGGGAAAGTAAAAAGTAACATAGAACGCTGTTTGTAATAAACTGTTTACAGCCTGAAAAAGTATGTATTTGTGTCAACAGGACTCCTGTAGGAGGTACATGCCAAACTGTCAGTTTTTACATATATAGATATATATATAATTATATATATATATATATAAGGTCAGTGCCTATAGCAAGACAGTGACCCCTCGTCATCAAACTGCAACTCTGTAAAACAGGGTAACATCTTGACAGGAGGTTGTTGTTTTTCGTACCAGCTGACACTGCTGAAGAGGTGATAAAATGGCCAACCAGACTGTAGGGACCAGTTAAAAAAAAAAAGGTGCAAACCTATGAATCTCTGTGTTTAACATGAAACACACAGTACAAAAATTGTATCCACTGTTAGCATTTCAACAGTCACATTTGCCATATTTTTACAAAAATCAGTGTTGGTGAACTTATCATTTTTTAATTCACAGGTTGTTTACTATTATATGTGACTATTTTTGTAAATGGGTTTTATGTTGGGGAAGGGGGTATGAGGACCAGGTGTTCTACTCTCGGATTCTCTATAATGTACAGACAGAAGTGATTTGCATGAAGGCATGCTGCACTTGTAGTTCATGCATGGGAAAACATGACGTCGCACAAAGCAGCAGTCTGACTACTTCCATGTTTCAGGGTGGTTCTGTATGTTGAGGTGCTTAATAACAGTATCCATCTAGTATCTCATCCAGACAAATCTTAATGTGCCTGTAAAGTCCCATAGAGTCTACAATAATAGAACAGATGTTTTATTTTTTCATAAGTCATTTAACAATAGTTGAACAATCTCTGCATAAAAATTCTACCAGGGGACACAGAGTACACTTCTAAGTATTCTTCTGCAGAAAACAGTTTACTTGACCTCGGGAAATTGAGTTTACCAAAAACTTAAGGATTATGAAGTTGTTCTGCTTCACCCTGCAGTATCATTTAGCCATCTTCTGCTCTCAGCAAGGTTGACATTGTATGTGTTGATTAAAAAAGTACCCTCTATGTAAATAGTTATTTTATCCCGTGGTGCATGTTTGAGCAAACAAATAATGACATGTGCACAATATTTATTGCATCAAATATGTACCACAGTAAGTGTAATTTGCAAGCTCTCAACAGCTAATATGAAGTATTCTGTACCATTATAGATA
>JANPWX010000011.1:9834116-9890153 GCA_024734555.1 Trochalopteron elliotii
GGGCGGGGGCTCGGCGTCCCTGTCGGTGGCGGCTGCCGGCGCGGGGCGGCTGGCGAGCCCGGGAGGCGCCAGGAAGCGCTGGAATACCGGCGGCTCAGGTGGGGAGCCGCAAGCGCAGTGCGTGTTTGCCAGCGCAGAGGCGGCGGCGGAGCCCGGCGCACCCGCTGCCAGCCCAGGGACTGGGAGATCTGGGTGAGGAGAACAAACCTCGCTGGCATCTGCGTTCGTGAGTCACCCAGAGACGGCGGCTGTCCCCAAAACAGACTTACTGGATCCTCGCCTGTAAGACCGCCTGTCTCTCCTGGCGTTCGTGACACCTGAGGCGTAAAGGGATGCGAGGTGAGGTGGCCTGCGGGACCCCTTTAGGGCTCCCTGGGTTTTGGCTGTCCCTCGGTGCTGCCCCTGGCCCAGCACTTTCATTCCCAGCCGCGTCCATGGGCTCGGCGCCCCTCGGGGTGTGTGGGTCTGCCCGGCTGGGCCTCGCTGCCCGGGGTGCCGGCACACAGCGCCCGGGCCTGCCCGCCTCGCTGCTCCCAGGGCACGGACAGGGCTGCGCTAGCCCCAGCTGTCCCCGGCATAGCGGAATACATGGGAAACGTCTCAGGGGATTTCTGTCTAGTCTGTGCTTCTGGATAGATCCTGTGGTGCTGCAGGACTGTGCTAGTCCTGTGTGAGAAACTATGTTCTATATCCGCTCAGCGCAGCAAACTCTGGAGCAACGAGATACCTCCAATTCATTCTTTGTCTAAAACATCTTCTGGTCTAAGTAGACTGGAAGACAAACAGTAGTGAGAGGCAGTGGCTGACCCAGGCTACTAGAGCTAAATAATGAACAGATTGCTTCAGGCTGCAAAACATGCTCAGTTTCCCATGTTCTTTCACACTTAATGGGTAATTATACTCACCATAATATTGCAGTGTTCTGAATGAGGATATGTTTTACTGGGAAAAGATTGCTGACAAAAGTCTGCCACAAAAGATTTCACATCCACATTAGTCACCCTTACTTTATCAGTGTGCAAATTGGAGAATGGATTTTTGCGTAGTGTATGTGGAAAAAACAAAGCTCTGAGGGATTTGTAAATTTCAGTATATTTACCCTGAAAAGTGGCAAGGGAAATAAAGATCCAAGGGCAAAGGTGCTGGAGTGACATACCCTAGGGTGATTCCAGAACAACTTATGTGCTTTTTAGTCTTGGCAGAGGAAAGCAGGCTGAAGTAATCTCTGAAATACAGGTTTTAAAAATTGACTATAAGGAGAGGTCTGGCCCTTTTGTATGGCTGTTCTTATCTGTGGCTGTTGTTTCAATATGTTATTTTCATGTTTATTGTTTGAACGGTAGTTCAGGTTAGCTCAGCAACATCCCTCACTAGTCACTAAAAATCTCATCATAACTTGTTTTAGAGAGTACAGTTAAGTGCAGCAAAATGCAAAAATGTGGATAGTTTGTGACTAAGCATGCTTTATTTTAAAGTCTTACACATCATAAAGCTTTTTAGGTCCATTTAGCTTTTACTATGAAATAAATAGAACTTTCTTCAATATGTGGTAGAAGTTTGGTAGAACCTTGGGAAATCTGTTTGTATTTTGAGTTAGGTAGTATATATGGAATATAAAGCACTTGAATGTAGACTGGTTTCTTCACTCTGTGGGGGCCCTTACTTGGGTAGTAGTCTGAGAAGTGTTTGCAGCATGCACTGTTACCTTGCTGTCAATTTATGTTTGTGATAGGTCTTGTGTCTTAGTGTTTAGATTTTTGTTTCTGTGAGGTTGTTCTGATGACAATTTAAAATTATTTCCTGCCTCTGTGATTGCATTGCAATGGCTGTGGAGGGAATAAGCAATAAGCAACTGCAGGAGGTTGTAATGTGTGTTACAACACACATTCACTATTGTAAATTGTTGTATTTTGGAAACAAATTGGCTTGTAGAGACACTACAGATCAGCAGACAGCCTTGTTTGGCACTTGTCACACTGGTAGCACAGCTTGCTTTAACCACAGACAGATGTTACTGCACGGATGTACTACATCAGTCTGTTTGTTCAAAGTGAAGGGGGAGGTGAATGGGGCTGAACTGTGGTTTGGTTTACTTTTTATAGGGGAGTCTTCTACAGGTGGTTGCTGGTGACTGATGATTTTGGTTTAATCCCCGCTGGCAACTAAATGCTGCACAGCTCTTCTCTCACTCCAGCAGCAGGATGGAGGAGACAATCAGAAGGGTAAAAGTGCAAAAACTCCTGGACTGAGGTAAAGGCAGTTCAGAAGGTAAAGGAAAAGATGTGCACACAAAGCCAAACAAGGCATTCATCCAGCAGTTCCCATGGGCAGGCCATGGGAAGGTGTTCAGCCATCTCCAGGACAGCCAGGCCTCCACCACGTGTAACAGTGACTCGGGAAGACAAACACTGTCACTCCAAACATCCATCCCCCCTTCCCCCTTCTTCCCCCAGGTCTGTATGCTGAGCATGACACCATATGGTGTGGGATATCCCTGTGGGGGTGGCTGTCCTGGCTGTGTCCCCTCCCAGCTCCTTGTGCTCCCCCATTCTCCTCAATGGCAGGGCTGTGTGAGGTGCAGGAAAGACTGTGTGTGAGCACTGCTCAGCAATGACAAAAACATCCTGCAATTACCAACACTGTGTCCAGCACAAATCCAAAACACAGCACCCTACCAGCTGCTGTGGAGAAATTTATCTGTCTCCCAGGCAAACCCAGCACAGTATTTATTATAATTTAGAGAAATGATGAGCCACAGAATAAGAAGGTTTGAATGCTGTAAAGGCCCCAAGCAACTCGCTCGTTGAGCCATTGAAGAGGACTTACTGTTGTTCATGTACTCTAGGTTAGACCCACAGGAGAGATACTGACAGGGTATTCTCAAGAGATCAAAACAGCGAAAAGAATTTTATTGGCAACTTTAGAAAATCAGAGAAACTTTGAAAAGGGTTTAATGCAGCATTCAATCAACATAAAATACTTCTCTAAGAATTAACTTGGCACATCAAGTTAGCAAACAAACTCTAAGCTAGTTCAATTTTAAGTTCTCGAAAATTCCAAGAAGAGGGAATTAGAAGAAGAAAGAAAGAAAGACGGAAGGGATACAGAAAAGGACACATATCAGTACCAACTCTTGGATTCCAGTGATACTTAGATAAAAGTTCCAAGAGGAAACAGAGTCAAGACATCTGATTGCTTTGTGTTTGACCTTAAATACCCCTTGGCCTTCCTGGGCCCTTCCCCCAGGTGGGACTATTGGTCATTTGGGCCACTTAGGAGCTGGGTTAGGGGCTCCAGAGGTGGGGTGTGGAGCATTGCCTCCCCTGTGGCAGGAATTGGCAGCCACAGCAGGGCTCTAGGGAGGGATACAGGCTCTAGGGAGGGGGGTGTGCAGCAGGGCACTGCCTCACCAGGGCAAGACCTGACCTGCTCCTGCCCCCTCACACATGCACTCCAGCGTGTCTCTAGACAACAGTCTTTTCAGTCTCTCACAGATGTCTCTGGCAGTGAAGACATCTTCCTAATGTGTGCATGAATCTGAGAAAAATAGACCATTTGTGTTATTGGAAAAAGGACTCATCAAATAGATGCAGTGTTAAGTGAGGGACTGATATGTGCATGTAAAATGATCTAGAAGATTTAATATTTTTCTTTGTTTTTTGCTGTTTCTAGTATGCATCATTGTACTGTATTAGTTACTTTCTTACCCCACAAACCATTTAAGGAAGCTTATATTTTTGCTAATTGTAAAAACTTGTCAAATGAATAATGCCACACTATTCTGAAAGTAAAATTTTACCTTTTAAAGGTTTTCTCACTAAACTGGTTCACTTTGGGTGAATTTCTTGACTTCTTGAGGCCAGTTTAAATACTTTTGCAGACCTTAATAAAGATGCAGTTATCGGTGCTCTCCCTCTCCTTCATCCTGTTTGCTCTATGGCTTTGACAGGTAAAAAATAAAATCCTATTGCATTTCCCAGGAAACTACCCTCTCTGTTGGTAATGTCTTCCATTACTCTCAATATTCTCATTTACTTGATGATTAGTCCAAGCATTTTGCAAGACCTGTACAGTTCTGTGCCAGAGTGTGAGGCTAGGTCAAAAAGGAGAGTGGGCATGGCCAAAATGGAGATAGCTGCTCTTATCTGCCCTCCAGAGAGGGGGATGAAATGAAGGTAATCCAAACTAATTGGTTTCAGTGATAATACATTCTGTATAATGGGCTGTCTGATAAGCAAGTGTTGTTAGAACAGATAAAAAAGAATGTATTTCCTAATTAATGGTTCTGCAAAGCAACCTGGAACCGTGAGCCAGTCTCATGATAAGACTTGTACCTGGTTTCCTAGGATTCTTTTTAAATTAGTCATATTCTGATACTTAACTAGTTATAATGTTAAAAGCTATTTTAAACATATATGAGACTGCTTTGACATATAAAAGCAGTTTTTGCAGGTAACTGTTTGCAAAACTGTTTTCTTTAGGGTTCTCCCCAACTTCATTTTTGTGTTACAAATCAGCACCTAAAGATCACATCATTTCAGTGCAGTACTTCTCACGTGGTGTTGTCAAGACATTATGTATCATACAGGTGTTTGACAGGAAAATAAATCTAGTGTCTTGATAAGATTATAATGGGGTGCTGAAAGGGTTATGTTTGAAAGTATGAATTCCATGTTATTACATGGATTCTTTGATCAGCCTGTTGGGTTTTTTTATTCACACTTCTGCAAACTGTTTGTGTTCAAGTGGGAACTGCATGACTCTGGGTTTGACACTGCTTTTCACTTTGCTTTGAAGTGCCAACAGCCTTCTCAAAAGGCATGATGTTCTATTTTAGTAATCAAGCACTGGTTTTTGTTACCTGGTGGGAACAGATACAAAGGGCAAATTGCATATATACCCTTGAAATATTGTTTTATATAATAATTGCATTAGGAGTCTTCCTTTATATTGTATGCAGTATTTTTTGTGTGTATGTGTGCTTTAGTCTTTTGTCTCTTCTGTTTTTTTGAGATCTGTTTGCTCAGTCCCTCTACACAAAGTACTGTAATGTAAATCACTAATGTACACTTTGTACCAAATATATCTGGAAAAGACACATATGGAAGTAGGAATTTTTGCGCCCAATGTAGTAGATATGAAATACAAATTTACCTCATTTTGTATGAACAATGTCTATATATATATGATCAGGTTTTAGTAAAAATTTGCAAGATATTTGTGGAAGGAAGATTTGGAAGTAAGATTTGAGGCAGCATTTTGTTTTGAGGTTGAAAATACTCAAGCATTTTTTATACAAAACCCTGGACTGTTGGTCATTTCACAGCAGACTTGTTTCTGTTGTAGCCTTGCTATGTCACAACGGGCTTCTTTTGCAGTTCCCATGGCAACAAGGATTTTTGAACTGCAAAGCAGGGTAGTGGTTTGAGGGAGTATAAATATTCTACATTACGGAAGAAATTCTGATCATTGGAAGCTGATCAGACACTCTGCTGTTCCCCCTCAGGTTCCTCCCCTTAATCATCTGTGTTTTGCCCATATGTTCACCCCTCAGTGTGAATTCCTGTTTGACAAGAATGCAGTTACCTGTTCTAATTTTTTACATAGTATAAGAAATTTTGAAAAAATTGTTAAGCCTTACTGTCATGATAGCATAGAAAAATGTTTTCCAGATACAGTCTCAGCTATCAGGAGAGCACTGTATATGCCTAGAAATTTGTATGTTTATGTATTTGTGAACATTGTATAGGCTTATAAAAAGTAATGAGAGTTTAGTTGCTGAGGATTTGCCATGCTTCTGCTAATGTTTACTTTGGCTTGAACTTGTTTCCAAGATGCATTCATAAAATATTTACTTCTTTAACAGACATACACTAGATTTTTTAAGGGGAGGATCTCAAAATACTGCACCTGATTCACAAATTAAAATTTATTAACAGTGGCAATAATTTTGTGTGTTTTTCAGTGTCTGTCCCTCACCATCACAGATGAGCACAAGTGGTATGGGATGTTCAGGGTGTATCCTGAACCAAATACCTATAGGGTAAGCCTTGATAGAGTACTCTGCTTGGATCATTTTTTCTGGGTTTAGATAGGTTTTCTGTCTCACTGTTTTCCCTTCTGAGCACTCATTCCAAAATAAGAAGCCAGTTATTCAGATGTGTCAAGTTCCCACCATAACCCCACAGTTTAGTTTGGGTTGTTTTGTTTTGTAGCTGGTAAGAAAGAAAATGGGAATTATACAGTTGCTGAAACAAACAGCACAGGTAAACTAGACAGTTTAATGTTGTAAAAGCCTCTGAATAGTGCATCTAAGAAATTTATCCTCATGATGTGTGATAGGTAATTTAGAGATGTATTAAAAACAAATTTGGAAAGTAAAGGCAGCTGCCAGTGGCCTGTTGGTTTTCATAGTTTGGGCATGGTTTGGGCTCTGTTTCCCACTGCCACTGTCACTGCACACAGATGTGGGATTGTTATGGAATCATGAAAAAGGAAAAAACACCACTTTGATCACTACAGCTGGAGCTACTCAGCCAAAGACAAGCAGTTCTGCTGGAGAAGGATCATACAGGAAAGAGCAACCTAGTATTTAGTAATAACTTTATCCAAATATCCATTTGTTAAAGACTTTTCACTACTGCGATTGCCTGTGTATGTTATAGCTGTAACAACTTGCATATACATGAGAGAGAAATTGAGCCTAGCACCCAGAGCCAAGCATGAATACCCTGGATACACATAATTTTTTTCAAGTGAAGCTAAAAGTTCTGGAATAACTAACTTTAACTTTTTCTTCTAACTAACTTCCACTGAAGTAAATTCAGACCTAATACTAGAAAAATGCTTACAGGCTACAGAGGTATATAATTCATAATGCTGTATGTGATTCTGGAACATTCTGTTTGGAAATTCAAGAAACTCAAGCTGTGAAAGCTGGAATTTTGAACATGGGTCTGAAAAGATTTATGGTGATGGATAGCATCTGGCAGTGTATTGCATTGCCCCTCCTCCTCTGCCTTCCAACACAACCTCAACTCACTTGTAAGAGCTTGAAGGCTTATTTTGGCATTTGTTTTTCTGGCTTTGCTTGTAATACTAGGCAGTGCAGATTTTCACTGAATAATTTGTCCAGTGCTCCCTGAGAATTCAAGAGAACAGATAATTGCTACCTTGGGTTTTAGGCTGAAGAAATGCAAAAAGTTTGGGAAAAGGGATCCCTTAAATGCAATTATAAAGAATAAGAGGAGTTGAGTAACAATGTCAGGAACTGTGCTGTTTCTGGTGAGGATGTGGGGCTGGTGACTCTGTATGAAGCTCGATGAATGGATCGAACAGCTAGCTTCTGCATCTCTGTTGAAACACATTAGGAGTGACAATGTGATGACATAATCACTGACCCCAGATTGTTCTCGGCTATAAATCCTCTGGTTGCAGTCTCCACTGTTTCTCTGCATGTGCCGTTCACGTTTAAGGGCTTTTCAGATCATCTCCAGCACCATCTGCTGCATAATGGAAAGAAAACAATTGTGCTGTGTGTGGAGCCAGCTGACTCCCTGAGTGGAGTTGGGGCTTTGCAAAATCCATCTCGTCTGGAAGAGCTCGTCTGTCTCCTTGTTCTCTCTGCCATACTGAGCACTGGTCACTGGGCTGCCATGGTGCATGAAGAGCAGAACAAGGTAGGGACTCATTTACAGGGACAGACACGGTTTTGGGCCAGTCAGATACTTCATGTCTTCTCAGGCTCGTGTTCCAGCAATTCCACGCGTCCTGTCGCCCCCCTAATTAGAACGAGGGAAACATTGTATTTGAAGCATCCTGTCAGCAGGAGTTTGTTGGTAACACTTGTCGGCACCGCCATGAGAGAAGATAACAGGATTTCTTAACTGCGAGCATTCACTAGGTGTCAGTGCGTGATTGCACCAAAGTGATGCTCTTGCTGAGGTCGTTGTGGTACCTCTCTCATGAAGAGGGATTTTAAAGAAAATTCCCACTTTTGTTTCCAGAATGCGGTGTGGATTACGTTTAAGAATAACCAATGAATAAAAGTAATTACTTCAGTAGTTTTTGAAGTAACAGTCTGATAAAAATGCTGATATTAAAATAAAATTATGGTCATGTTTTCTGCTTAATGAAGATAATTTAAAGACTTAGAATAGCTCCTGAATTGATCCCTATCAGGCTTTCTTGTCAGCATCTGATATATTACTGATGAAACACTCTACTCATATTGCTGCTGATCCTGGGTGTGACATAAATTCCTGTTAACATGTGGAAAAATTATAGCTTTTATAGCTATACATTATCTGTAAAATAAATACATTCACTTAATTATTATCAAAACTATTGTTTTCCTTAGGAGATGTTAAAGATCAAGTCTGTAAATGTCAGAGAGGAGGAAAGCCCCATGAATATAGCTAAAATTGCCTGGTTTTCTGTCCTCTTAACATATTGTATCCCTAGAATGAGATATATATTTATTAGAATATCTTTAATTCCTTGCATCTCACTATTAATTTTTTTTTAAAAGATGGACTTGAAAAATTGATTTAAAAGTCCATTTTTAGAACAGATTTAAATTAATATTTAGTCTAGTTTTATTAATAAATGATTAGGCAGCTTATTTTTTCAATCTGTATAGAGTGATCAGCATTCATTTGAAAATATAAATTGTTCCAAAATGGATATTTTTTGTGTTGCTTGTGAAAGTGTTGGGTGAAAACTGTATATTAGCAGGTTAAAATAGCAAAAAGAGTCATTCATGTGATATATGGAAATATTTGAAATTGCTTTCCTGTATCTTCCAGTTTATATTGAACTTTTCCTGTTATATTTTAATCCATAACATTGAGTGGATGATACCCTTTACCCTTTTATACTTAATCTGTTTACAAGTGAGGCCTTTTATAGAACTATTCTAGGTTAGCCTCAGGGAAATGCCAAAGGTAAGAGAAGTTAGCTTTGTTACAAAGACAAGTCTTTGACTTGTGCTGTACACTGTATTTCTACATATTCATTAAGTAGCAGAGATACTGAAGGGATTGTCTGATGACCAACCTTCAGTATTTTCCCTATTTGATGTAGCTGTATAAGCTACATCTTTGTTTCATCATACCACCTACCTATGAGATAGGGACCATCTGATCATCAAAGGCAGATTTCTTCAGCCCCAGAGTCCCTCCAGTTACATTTAAGCACTGCAGCTCTCATCGTGGGACACAGCTACCTGACTGGACACATTTTTCAGACAATTTTTCATTGAGTTTGTATAAGAAGATCTGTAAGGAGTACAGTAGAAAGACTGTGGAGACCATTGTCTGCGCCTCTCCCTTACAGACACCCTGAATATAAACACTTGCTCTAAATAAAGGAGAGCTTGAATGACTTCTCATTGCACATGACTTTCTGATTTTGTGTGTCTGAACACTGAAGGAAAGCCTGTTCTCCAGCTTCTATTGCTCATTAACTTCACCAAAAATTATTATCTATTCACAATGATGCAAAATAAAGCAGACTCTGTCACTGCTTTGAAAATCGTTCCTAGCCTAAGGCTTAACAGTTTGTGTAAGAAGTGAAGCTTTTTGGTTTTAATGACAACTTTGGGATTCTTCCAGAGCCTCTCTTCAGAAGCTGATCTGAAAAGAGCTCTCTCTGCCCAGTGACAATTTTTTTTGTCTTTCCTTGTTTGACATGTCTTGAGAAAGCTGTTTAAATTAGTTCCTGGTTGTTGCTTTTGACTACCCTGCTTTTCACTGCCAACCCTGATGTTCTGTTGGTATGGCTCCTTCAAAGTTTGTGATTCTGCTGAGCATTTTCTTGGAGGCCTGCTGCTGCACTGAAGGTGATTAAAGAGGCATTTGCAAGTCAGGAAATCTATTTGATGTCTCTCTGCCTCTACAACTAATTAAAGCAATGCTTACTGTGTTTTTAACATAGCCAGTAGAACTTGTGTCTGCAAAACATGTAAAGAGAAATTCAGTCATCCTGCACTTTGCTGGGGCTTCTACCTTGCTGAAATGGGCATACTAGCACTGTAGGATATCTGAATTTATGAGCTATTTAGAGTACAGTCAGCTCTGTGCACTGGAAATCCAAAGCACTGATCTCTTTTCTATGGGTGAACTCTTAATGTAATAGGATTTTCTCTTCTACCAGTGATAGACATGTACTTGTTTATTGTAGTTGAGAGCAGTTCCTAAGAAAATGAGAGGTTTGGATCTGTTTTTTCTTTGCCTGAAAGTGCTGATATTGACACCTGCATCTTTCAGAGATATAACGTAAGGAACAAGCTCTGAAATAACATTGGGAGGATAATGCTAAGCAGGGGCCTGCCATTTCTCTTGGTTGATATTGGATGAAATGGGGCATAACACTAATATTAATAATGGGGCTACTCAGTTGTGTGTAGGGATAGGTGAGTTTTCTTGTTCACAAGATTGATTTGGAAATGGGGACTAGGCTCTTGTTCCCTGCCAAGTGAGTGTTCTGGAATGTTTTTTCAGATCTCTACGTGAAGACACAGGTTGATTTTTGCAGAACATTGCTTTCTTTGGAGCAGCTGAGGTTCCTGTTGCTTGGGGAATGAGGACGTTTTAATTTATCAGCAAAATTATGTACATTTTGAATTCCACCTTAGCTTTGATGGAGCAAAAAGGTAAATAACGACCTGTCATTTTACAAGGAGAGAAATCAGGCACACTCTGAATTTCTGCAAAAGCAACTGATCTTTCATATAATTTTTCCTTCCTTTTTTTTAACAGCTCTGCCACTTACAAGCTTTAAATTTGCTTACTATTCATTCAATAGCTTAACTTAATGCCCTATTGGTCATCTTTTGTGGTTAAAGATCTTTATGTGATACATAACATCTCATTTTTTTTTCATGTACAATGGTGATTTTTCTTTAAAGAGCCAATTATGTTATTAAAAACAAACACACTAGGACAAAACCATTCATGGAACAGGCATGAGAATGGCCCCAAGGAAGTGTTTGTATTGAAAGGCTGGTAGTACTGGTTAGTCACATGTCCTTACAAAATGGACATGATTTCCTTGGATGCTCTTTCCTTGTCTGTTTTGGGGAGCTGTGAATCAGCAGCACTGGGGAAAAACAGTGAGTACTGTCAATAGCAACAGTGCATGGCCTTTCTTAAAAGAATGCGTGGGGTAGAGGACGAGCTCCTTCAGTAACTTCTGGAATTAAATTTTGTGCAAGCGTATTTAAAAATGTAATACCTTTATTGGTAGAAATGTAAAACAATGTTAATTTTTTATATCAGAAATTGTTATGAAAAAATGTTTTGCCTGTATAATGTACTTGAGCTGATTCACCATTTGATACATCTTTTGATCACTGGTTGGCACATGGATACATGTAGCATATGGCACAAAGTCCAAAATCTCATACAGGAGAAGGGTGACTCTAGATATCAGTGTAGCCTTATGATCTCTGGTAATGTGTGTGGACTGACTGTGAGCAACCCCACAATCCCCAATAAAAGTAAAAGGCTGAGGGCTGCTTTTAGTGACCAGTATGAATGAATATGACCAATGGGTGAGGCTCAGGATAGGGTAGCTGTAGAGTCATGAATGAAGCTGGGCAGGGTAGAGGGAGCAGAAACTTGCCAGGAAAAAGCAAATTAGGAGGATTAGGACACTGTGCATGTAGTTGAAACTAGCTTGATAATACTCAGGGCAAAATTTATCTGAATCTAGTTGAATTTTAATTTTACTCATGAAAAAAATGAGAGATGTCCACAGTTGGAGTAAACATCAAATGTCTGGAGGAAATGTATTTAGATATTATGCCTGTTCTTAATGTTTTTCCACCTCTCCTGTTTGAATTAGATGTTTGTAACTAATTGTGGTATAACTGCTTAAGCTTATAATATTTGGCTTCATGAATTTGTGTTTCTGTAGGTTTTATTAACCTTAAAGACTTCATCAAGTCAGTAGTAGGGAAGGAGTAATATGAATAAAAGAAGAAAATCTTGCCTGCAGAATAAGCAGAAAAAGAGCCCTTACTAATCTTTCAGGTACTCAGCTGTGTTAACTAAGATCTCGTAAGGTGCCTGTGTCATAGCAGTGAAAAATGGTGTTCCTCCCTGACCTAGCTGTCAGTCTGTGTCTGTGTTCCTTTCAAAATGGGTAGTACCTCCTCTTTTCCATTACTATGCTGTGCCACCATCACTGGAGCAGATAAGGCTGAAAGCCAAGAATTTTTATTTACCACTAATAAAAACTGGGTTAATAAACTTTTTCATGTTTGTTTAATTTTGCCTTTCAGTCATGAAGCATAAATTATGGTTCAAGAGAAGCTTGTTTTGGAAGTCTGATATTTAAGTTTTTTGTATTGTTATTTAGTTAGGAGAAGTCAGTTCTGGGTTTTGGGAAGCGCTTACCTGACTTATACTTAGTTGGTATGCAAATAAGCAAAATTGGAAATAATTTCCATGGTAGAAAGCTGCTTTGTACATCTGCAAGACCATTTTGTCCTCAGCCATTGCTTACCTTCTCTTCTACTTGGAAAGATTCACATTTCAGGAGAAACTAAGATGGTGAAGAAGGTGCTATCCAGTACCTCAGCCTGAAGGTTTATTTAGGAAGGAGGTGATCCTGTTGAACTATATCAGACAGGGATTACCAAAAGAAACTTCAGTCTTTGTAGAGTCAGAGAAAACGGAAGTAAATATTTTGGTAGCAATAGACATAATCTGGGAAAAGAAAAGCGAAGGAAGTTGTTGCAGGAATCTGCTTTCGGGTGAAGCTTTCCTTTTTTCCAGTGTAATAGTTATGGAGAAAAAAAATAAATGTGTGTTGTATAGAGTACCAAGTATAGGTAAGTTTAAAAAAGAAGGAGAAATAGCCAAACAAATACAAGTACAAAAAGTAATTCCTTGAGTCACCACAGCAGGGACTGGATACAAACCTGGATTCAGTTTCCCTGACTCCATCTCTGTGTATGTGTGGTTAATTAGTCCAATAATGGCACTTTGGAGCTGGAAAGCATTGCTAAGATTTAGCAGGTGCTGGCTCTGGAAAGGGCCGGTCAGGTCCAGGTGCTCTGCCGGGGAGCAGCCAGTGCAGCAGGTGGCTTGGAAAGAGCAGGTGAGACCGGAGCCGAGGGCAGCTCAGCAGTGCGGAGCTGCTCTGGCCCGGGGTGGGCTGCCGGGCTGGCCTGGCGGGATCCGCCGGGCTGGGATCCCTCGGAGACAGGGGCTGGGTCAGCCCTCGGGCTCGGGGTCCGGGGGGTGCCTGGCCGGGTCCCAGCAGTGGGAGCACAGCTCCAGCAGGGCCAAGGGCAAGAGGCTGAACTTGAAGGAGGGGTCCTGGCAAAGGGTGGGCAGGGGCTGCTGCTGCCTTCCCCTCAGGACCACCAGCTGTGCTGTCTGTAGGCTGGCCTTGTGCCCAGGCAGCCAAACACCCCCACCGGTACAGGAGAATGTCCTCAGCACCCTGCAGAAGTGAATTTCATATATTTAAAATGCATTTATCATGTAAACGACTTTACTCAATTCTTGATGTGCAAACTGGGGCAAGTTTCACAAAGTCTGTCTGATGTTACACAGAAATCCGAGGAAGCTGGTAAGGTTAGGTTCTGGAGATTGCACAGACCCCACTGCTGGGGAGGCTTGTGTGTGCAGCCCTTGTGGAGCGTGGGGGAAGCAGCAGCCTACTTAATGCTAATCAGTTTCTGTAGCAATGCTATTTGTGTTTTACTTTAGAAACACTGTCTGTCTGTATTAAGAGTTGCTTCATTGTGCAACTGTTGTAGAGTTATTGGGATTTTTGCTGGTAATGCTCTCCTATTTTTATAGTAGATGTTGCAATGCATTCTGATTTACTTGTTTATACTGCCTATTTTTTTGGCTAGCTATTCTGATAGTGTTTTGGGGATGGAGCAGTGTTGCACTTTGCATCTACGTTTAAAAAATATTTATTAAGTCTAGTTGTGGCACTACAGTTCTATATGTCTGTTCATTTTTCTCAGCACTCAGGCCAGTTGAAAGGTGAAATGTTGGTGCTCAACTCCAAATTTCTTTCTGCAGATTAAAAAGAAAATAAATTTAAAGTTTTCCAGCCAATTACTTGCCAGGACAAAATGTCTGTCCCTCAGTATTCCCCTTTTTCCCCACTAAAGAAAACGTTATTGATTTTTTGGATTTGAAACCTAATAGTCTTTTAATACTTGCAGGGAGGGATTTCCATTTTTCTAGGCATCTAAGAAGAGGTTTTATGTTAAACTGAGGTAATTTTGTTAAAAAGACACCTACTTTACTTGTAGAGACAGAATCTGAATGTTATGCCCAGGATCTGCTGGCAGTTTGTTGTGATAAGACTGACAGATAATGTTTTAGAAGCTAAATCAGCTATTACTTTGTAGTGGAAGTATGCTAATTGGTATAGTCTTGCTGTGGTTAAAGATCAATAATTCATTGAAGAGAACAGATGCTCGCATTTAAAGGAATTCACAGTTAATTTTATTGGAAAGCTATAGCTGAAGATTAAAATTTATAAACACGAAGGTATTTGTCAGCTTGTGCTGCTTAATGTTTTTCTTTAAAGGGGAAATCCTGGAGTACAAATGCTTTGATGTGGCATTAAATGATATCTTAGCTAAGAAGACTCATGTTTGATTTTGATTTTAAATGTAATTAAACTGTCATAAACTAAATGTGATGCTGTTGTCTTCAACTGAGCTGATACCTACTTGATTTATATAGAGAGGTAGAAAATAAAAATTCTCTGATCTTGGAAAAGTTGTTTTTCAAACTAGATTTAAGAGGCTATAAAGAGACTATGAATATATTTCAGACACATGAATTGAAAATTCTTCACCTACTCATTCTCTGCATTTGAATTCTTATTTAGGTAGAAAGTTTTGTGTAAAGTTCATGCAGCACACTGAAGGTTGGCTACTGTATTATAAATGCAGTAAAATAAATCCACATGCACCAGTTATACAGGTAGAATTTCACATACCTAGCATTCAAGAAAAAGTATCTACTAATTATTCTTTTTGAGGTATTTTATAAATACTGTCTCAAATGGAAAGAAAACGTATTTTGTAGGAAATTTCTGGCATCTATCTGAATTATTCTAATTTGCATTGAGATTTCAGATCCTTGTTTGTATAAAAGCACCACTGTTACTTTGATAATCACAAGCTTTCCTAAATACACAGCAGCACTCTTCACTGAAGATCTGGATAGCTGAGTCAGTCTCAAAGAATGTATACAGGCAGTAACTGTGTTCCTACAGCTGTTTGCTTGTTTTTTCCTTACAAAAAGGAGCTGAAAGGGAGAATTCCTATTCAGTAGCGGAGCTGAAGGTTTATTAATAGACTTTTTTTTTCTTGTCTTTAAATTTTGTCATTACCTTTTAGTACCGAGTCTCCTCACTGACTACTAAGTAGCTTATTAAAGCTGGTTTTTAGATGTGCTTTTTTGTTCTGTTTTCTTCTTGCTGTTTTCCCATTTTGCTAGCATGCAGATGGGGGTGGGGAGTGGGAAATAAGGGAGAGAGCATGTTCCAGAGGATGCCAGGATGACTTCAGTTATTGGATGGCTGCTGTCTGATGGATGGAAAAAGGGGGAGTAAACCTTTCATTCTGCACTGACAGAGCTGAAACACAGAAACCCGATTTACAGGTAAGGGTGAAAAAAATTCCTGTTATGAATAGCTATTCTTGATCCTTGCCACAACATTTCTTGGATAGAAAAATGCATGTGCAAGCATCTTGCTTGCTCCTCACAAATGACTCTGAAGCAGTTTTTCCCGTTATTATTTCTCCTGCCTTGGAGGTTTCAACGGATGTGAGATCCATAAAGAGTGAAATCACAGGCATGCCTGGTGCTGGCAGCTTTCTCATGTGACAGGATACGCATTGCATCTCATTGATGCTGAAGTTGCTCAGCAAGCTGTAAGAAGAGAGGTCATTTTGTGTGATGGAAATACTCACTGTTGAGAATACAGCGTATGCTACCAACAGGAAGAGAGTGCTGTAAGATCTAAAAATGCTTTCTTTGAGTTTGGATGGGAAAATGAGCTGCTTCTGAAACTGTTATTTAGTGGTGAACAAGCAGTAAGAATGGCTCCTCAGAAGTACTGAAAGGGATTTTGTAGATTTTTTGCATTGTTAGGTTTGGAATGAATGTGATTGATAACTCGGGTATAAAATTATCTTTGTCATAAAGGAAAAAAAGATGCATATAATTATGTGTATGAGACATAAATCTTGTAGTGCCTACAGTATTTACATCTGAGTTTTAATAAATTGTTGAAATAGCTTGCTTCTGCAGAGTTTGTGTTAGCAGTAGCTGTTAGTTCACACAGTCTGAAGATGGCAAGCAGCAAATAAATTGCTTGGTTCAGAAAGTAGATTTGTTTATCAAGTCATATTATATAAGAATATAGGAACACAGGAAGAAGTCCTGGCCCCACTGAAACAATAGGATATTTTGATATTTGCCTCGCTGGGGCAAGGATTTCCATGAGTCAGCTCTCTCTTGACTTACTTCTACATTTTATATGTAGGAAATAATTGTTATACAGGAGCCTGGTTTGCTGATTTGAAGCAAAAATATTAATTGATGTAAATGAATTGTGATTATAATTGATTTGAGTGTATATATATTTATAAAATATATTTATAAAGCTAAAATGATGGAATTTAGTTTTATAGATTTCAGAGATTAAAATCAGTAAATGTATGAATCCATTTGTTGTTGTATTCATTGAGAGAATTCCCTTAAAGCAGGGCTGCAATTACTAAAAATTTGTGCCATAAAGAAAAAGTGGAACAAGTCAATAGAACTCTTATGAGTGCTAAAAAGGACTGGAAGAAGCTTTGTCCGCTGTCCACTTACGTACCTTAGCATTGGGACTGCTGTTTCTTTAGAAAATGGAGCCTGGTATGTTTGCTAAAAAAAAAAAAAATCAAATAAAAAACCCCAGTAATTTGCAGCAAATGTCAGTGATTCACAAAATTATTTTGAAAGACTGGTGAGCTGTACCTCTTGTTCGTTTGGTTGGGTTCTTTTTATTATATTGGAATGTAAAACTGGTAAATAACACTGACTGAAAAATAGTGGAGTTGTATCCTAACATTTGTTATTTTTAGGTAATGGATATGTATCTGAAAGCATAAGCTCAACTGTTAAATTACAATCTCAAATCCATGCATTCAAATCACTTTCCCCCATCAAATGAGAAATCTGACTCAGAAGTGCTCCAGTAACAGAGAGGAGTTGATGAAAACAGAGATGTAGTTCCACATGTGTTTAAATTATTCTGTCTCCTTGGAAACACTGCTGCTGCAGATGGATTTGGCTTTTGGTGGCTAAAAATATCTACTGCTTAATAATGACAGCATGAAAGATACTGAATAAAACTACTGTGCTGTCACTAGTTTTAAAGTTCTCTAATGATTCAGGTATTCTACATGAACTACAGATTTGCATTTTCTGTCCAGCATTCACTGTCAGCTGCTGCCAGCATTCACCAGCTCGGTGGAAATGAGATAAGCTCATTACCCTTGGTTGGAGACCCCGCTGAGAAAGGGAGGTAGACTAGATGAAGAGTTGGAAGGCAGGTAGAAAGTTGGTTAGAAAAATTTATGGTGGTGATGCAGGTAAGGTATTATATAATATTTGAAGATACAGGCTTATTCCCAGGGAAGTCTATGATAGAAAAAGTGTGCTTAAGCGCTGACTTTTATGTTGATAACATGCAAATGAAAGATTTTTTTTTTCCTTTTATTTATTGCACTAGTGAATGCATCCTTATCAGTTGTATGTGCAGATGACTGAAATATCATGCAAACCATTTCAAGTAGAATATTAAATTACCTTAAGCAGAAGCCAAAACCTATATCACTAAAAAACTTGTTACAAACAAGAAATAGCATTCAACTACTTAGCATTGCTAAGCAATTTCATCCTTTAAAGAATTAATAATTTTCAGTTAAGAATGCATAACCACTACCTGCAGCAGCTGAACTCAGTGATCCTTGTGAGTCCCTTTCAACCTGGGATATTCTATCCTACTTTTTTTTTTAAAATCCAGTTCTTCATTACTTATTCCTTTCACAAATCACAACTTGTTTTGTTGTTAGCTGGTATTCAATATAAATATAAATGAAAAATACCAGTTTTTTCTCTTTGTGCTTCTTTCCCATTGGATGACTTCCTGCTTGTGCCTAGAAAACAGAATAAATGACAAATACTATGAAGTATCTTAAAGATAGCATTAAAATATTACAAGGTATTGTGACACTTACAAATAATTAATCCTCTGCAAATTAATACTAAAATCCATTTTTAACTGACATCACAAACACCAAAGGTCAATTAAAGTGGAAGTTGAATACTTGTTTTTGATTACTTGAAATCACAGAATCAATTAGGTCGGAAAAGGTCTCTGAGATCATTGAATCCAACCTATGACCAAACACACCATCAAGTCCAGTCTTTCCTTAAACACCTCCCTGGGCAGTCCTTTCTAATATCTAATCACCTTTTCTGTGAAGAAATTCTTCCCTATGTCCAGCTTAAACTTCCTGTGGCTCAGGTTAAGACAGTGACCTCTTGTTCTGTTGCTGGTTGCCTGGGGGATGAGACTGACCCTCACCTGACTACACCTTCCTTCAGGGAGTTGCAGGCAGTGATAAGGTCCCCTCTGAGCCTTCTCCAGGCTAAATACCCCCAGCTCCCTCAGCCACTGTCCACCTGCAGCACTGCATGGGGTTGTTGCACCCCCAGGGTAGGACCCAGCAGTTGGTCATGTTGAATCTCATGCCCCTGGTCTGGCCCATCGATCCAGCCTGCCCAGGTCCCTCCTCAGGGCCTTCCTGCCCTCCAGCAGATCAACACCCTGACCTAACTTTGGAAATTTGCTGATGGTAGATTCAATCCCCTCATCAAGATCATCAGTGAAGATGTTAAACAGGGCTGGGCCCAACACTCCTGCCTGAGGAACACAACTTATGACCGGCCACCCACTGCATGCAGCAGCGTTCACCACTGCTCTCTGGGCCTGTCCATCCAGACAGTTCTTAACCCAGCAAAATGAGTGAGAGGAAAGCATATTGTATCTTTCAGTCTATATGAGACTGTCAACATATTAAGAAAGCAAATAATTAAATGGATTATAGAAACTTTTCTATGAGTCTTCGTGAGAATAATTTGTTTTCAACTGAGATGGACAAACCTGAGTTGCTTTAATTTTAAACCTCCTTTTCCTGTGTATGTAGTTTAAGATTCTATGGAGATAATAAGTAGTCTAAACATTATTTGAGGAAGTAAAGGTGTGATACATTGCTAGAAGTACATCTTTGCATTTTACAGTGGTAGCTGGGTTGTGCCAATTTGTCATGAATCCTTTGGGGTTTGGATATAGAAGCGGAAGTTCTCATCTGGTAAAAATAGTAATGAGAAAGTTTATTGCATATTGCCTGTGATGTCTAGGTTGTAAAAGATAGTGATGATAACATGGAGGAAGTTCTGTGGCTTTTTTTTTTTTGGCTTGGTTTGGCTTTTTTTATAGCAAGTTGCAAACGGATGAGCTGCAGATTCTGCCAGGCTAGAACTTTCCACCAATTTTCAGCATTGGTTGTTCATGTGTGAAGAGGATTCTGTGCTGTACAGTTAATATCAGACCACAAGGTGAAGATAATCTTACCACGTTTGCCACTCTGCAGAAAACTTCCAAAATACCCACTTGTCTTGTTTCTAAACTGTAATCTCCTAAAGTTAGTCTTTTTTTAATCTTGTCACATAGAAGTAGTACTATTATTGTCAAAAATTGTGGCCAGAACAAAGTATGAAATATTTGGTCATTTTTTACCTAAAATTTGCATCTGCACTGCCCTGTCTTTGCTTGGACATGTGTACACATCCCTCAGTACTTAAACAGTTAAACTGGAAGAGTGTATCACAGTTGGCACTGTGATTCCAGGTGCTGGGGGAGTGTGGGGAAAATAGAGGGGCAGGAATGACAGAGTGTCTGAAAAATAAAACTTTAATGGTGGTAAAATAACAAACAGAGACCACACGGTCTGAGGGGCAGCATCCAAAGCCCAGGGGGCAGGGCTAACTTAACAATGTATAAGGTTACCTGAGGGCAGGGGTCCAATCCTGAACATGGGGTAGGGACATGACTTTATATGTCACAGGTTCTGAACCAACAGAGAACCAGAACCAGAGACATGACCTATTTTGGAATGATGCCATTAGAATCTTAATTTCCATATCCCACCTCCCATGGTCTCAGGTTTATGGTTTCTGCATAAGCTACCTGTGCTGAGCTATCATCCATCCCAGCTAGCTCAGTTCGCACAAGGCTGTTCCTATATTTTTAGAAGAAAAAAAAGAAAAAAGAGGAAAACCTAGTTCAGAGTGAGTTGTGCAAATATGCTCCAGTAAGATTTTGTGTTACAAATTCATGCTGCAGCTCTTGGAGTTCAGATGTTCTGAATTTCGACATGCTGAGTGTTTTTGTGAGTTTGTTTGTTTTGTTTTGGTTGGTTGGATTTTTGAAAATCTATTAAACACTACATATTTCAGAGTAGAGATGACTACCCCCTGTGTCAAGATGCAGAGAACATGGGGCAGAAGGGGAGAGCTGTTGAATTCACGCTCTCTCTCTAGTGGCTTTGATGGCAGTGGTGAAGGAGCAGCCAGGCTGTATGCTAATGCAGCATGTAACAGGGAGCTGAGTGACGTGCACTGGGGCTGGAGAGGTGAGAAGGCCCCTTTGGCATGTACGAGTCATGGCCATGCTGTACTTTGGCAGGAGATACACAAGATTCCCTGCCATGCTGTGCAGTTCCTCTGCAGGCAGGGCACAAGATTGATGTTCATGAAAGAACAGTGTGGAAAATCAGCACTGAAATAGTGTGAAAAGGTGTTCCAGTGAGCCAATTAGTATTACTACATGGGCCAATCTGGGCAAAATTTATATTAAAGGCCACTTATTTCCAGCACACAGGAAGTTGATAGCATTCCAGTCTTCATTACAGAGCTGGATCCTACTGCCATTCTTGCAGCTGGAAGCAGAATACTGCAAACTTCTGTGCCAAATACACTAGTGCCAGTCTCAGAACCTCTTTCCAGTTGCTAGAAGGTGCTAAGCTAGCCCAATGTTGTATGTTCTTTTGCAAAGAGGTGCAGTAAAGATGTGTTGGTAGTATGTCTTCCAGATAACAGGCCAGTTCTTCCCATTACCTGCATCCTCACTCTGCTCTAAAACTCTGTACCTGTCAGTAGGTAGTAGGTAGTAGGACTGACTACTGTAGTAGCAGTGTTTTTCTGTTCTCACATTCCAGTTTTAGAAAGAGTTGTGACTTCTCCTGGCCTGACCTTGGCTGCAAGCAGTCTGGCAGCACAGTCAATGCCAATAGTAGTAAGCCTTTTCTGAGAGCATCCATACAAACCTCAAAATTTATTCCGGGATACAGGTAGTAATTTCTTTTTTTCTTTAAAAAGGGTAGAAGAAAATCTTCTGTAGGGATTTTGGATGAAGGGATTTTAATTGATTAATTTTCATCATGAAAACTCAAAACCTAGAAGAGAAGTGCCTAATACCAGGTCTTCAGTGGTGTTACCTGAAGACTATGGAAAGGACTTTGACAGATGCTGCTGAAAGTGTCCTAGATGACTTATGTGGAGGTTAGGCATTATAAACCTGAGTTTGTTACCCAGCTTCAGGATGTCCTTCTCCTGAATCTCCTGTTTTCCTCTAGGAGTTGCTGTAGCAAGCTTAGAAAATTGCTATAAATGAAACACAAGCTAAAACAGCTTTTGTGGACAAATCTCATCTTGACAGGAAGGCCCTCTTGCTAAATTCCTCTGAGTCCCTTTCTACCAGGTTGCACCTTCATTGCTGGAGACCTGAATGCTAAGGTCCTGGCTTCCTGGTTGAATTAATATTGCCTCTTACTCATTTTACTTTGTTCTCTGGGGAGCATGCTGAGAGAAAATTTAAGAAAACTAGCATAGAATTTTCTTCTGAAAATTGGCTGAATTATACAAGCATTTCATTCAACTGTTGACAACAATTGATGTACCTAAGAATTAGAAGGTCGTTTCACTGCTGCTGTATGCAGGAGTCATGTGTTGGGTGATGGAGAGGGGGATATTTGCATGCTTGATTCATGAAGGACCATGTGAAATGCTTTTGGAAGACTAAAGGAGCCAGATCTGTCAGCATCTGTACCACTTGTAGATGCGAGAGGTGAGCATATGCCGGCATCGTTTCTGCATTTTAAATTCATTGCCAGTGGAGTTAGGTGGCATGTGTTAGAGTGTACAGCAATGTGTAGGCAGTCTAGAAGATTAGTGGATTAGTACTCAAGTGTGAAATCAGGAGTACTGTAACGTGATGGTATAGAAACCCTGCAAAGAGCAGACTTGGCAGGATTTGGCTTGCAATGCCAGAACAGATTCCCCAGGTTGAATTGTGCAGTCTTATCCTGCAGGATTTGCTTGGTGCTGTGGATTTAGCTAGGCTGAAGCAAATGAGGGACGAAAGACTTTACCTGTTTTAGGTTTGTGTAAGTTGACCTCTGCTGTAAGCAAAAATATATGAGTAAGATTATACTAATGGTATTCCCTGTACCTATACAGTGTAGTCTCTTAAGTGGAATTAGCTTGCTATGTGTTTGTAAATTTTACAGATTGTAGTACTGAAACTACCAGAGCCTACCTCTGGCAACTGGTGCTTATGATTAGAGCTGCCAAATACAGCAAAACATGTATTGCAAACATTAATTTGAATTCTGAACAGCTGTTTGATTCATGTTCGTGTACCTCTGTTGTTCACTGTTTGCAAGCATTCATGCAAATGGTTTTTTGTCTGCATTAATGCAGTTCCTTACATGAATAGTCATTTTCACAAGCAAGTAATAGTCTTTGTGTGAGTGATGATGTCACTGTAGGTGCTTTTGGGTTTGAATACCCCTCCCCTCCCAAATTTAAAACTGTCAGTTACACAAAGAGCGGAATAATTCAGTGCATTATATGGAGCCAAGCAACCGCCTTGATTAGCTCACAACCATCTCTGCTGCTGACATTTATTTAGCAGGTAAGAAAAATGTCTTTAAAAAAAGTAAGCTTTGTTTGCAGGCTAAGAAAAAGACTTAAATTCAAAAAGAGTATTAATCACAACAAATAACCCAAACATCTTGGCTTGTGAGCATCAATATGCATGATTTGACTGTGAAATTATTTGCCAAGTCTCCCTAGAATGTTATAGTACATGCTGACTGGCCAGTGGGTGGGAGTTGTTTGTGATGAGTACTTTGCAGTAATGTTTTATGTGTAACATCTGTTTTCTGCATCCTCCAGTTCAGTTTGCAGTCATTTGCATACAAGTGTTTTGTGTTCAAAAGTGAATCTGTATTGTTGCTACAGACTTTAAATTTTTCTGTACTTTCAGTTGATATATTGATACAAGGAAAATGCAGTGTGACATGTAGTTGTTTATTTAATGCCCACCTTTGATGTTTATTTTTGGTTTTATTTTCAGATAAGAATTTTTATTCAGGTAGATTTTATCATGAAATATGATCAGGTCTCAAGAGGAAATTAGTACAAAATAAGGTTTCATAAATAAACCAAAGAAATAAGTAGTTGGATTTCTTATACCCTGTCCCCCAGCCCCCTCCACTCCAAATGCCAATGTGTTCTTGAGCTCTTTTTCCTCTTGATTTTTCCATTGCTTTAGTCAATAACTGATTTCTATAGTGAGGCTTTCCTCTAAATCATGAGGATATATAATTTAAATAGGGTTCTGTTTTATTTTGTATCTTTTTTTAATGCTTACTGCATACAGTACATGCTTGATGTTTATTTCTTCACAGGCATGCTCCATACTTCTTCAATGTCCCAGATGATGTTGTATGAGCTGTATACTATAGCACTGAATTTTGCAAAACATTTATTTGAAAATTTTGGCTAGGATGAAAAAATTTTTGGATTTGTCTTTGTGACTTGTCCTGGTTTTGCCTCGGACAGAGTTAATTTTCTTCTTAGTAGCCGGGTCAGTGCTGTATTTTTCAGATTCAGTATGAGAATGATGTTGACAACGCAGGGATGATTTGGATGTTGCTAAGTGGTGCTTGCTTTAAGTCAAGGAGTTTTTGGTGTCTTACCCTCTGCCTGTGAGGAGCTGGAGCGGGGCATGGCCGGGGCAGCTGACCCAGACTGGCCAGAGTGATATTCTGTAGCATAGAATGTCATGCCCAGTATATGAACTGTCCATGGGGGTCAGTGAGACCCTGACCATATGGCAACTTAGGTGCTGTAGAACAAGTTTCACAGTGTATGTTACCATAGTATCATAAGAAAAATTTTCTCCTGGGGGCACAGGTAATGAATGCACTGTCACCTGTCCACTCACTCAGTAACTCTAACATCACTCTTTTTAAGCCTTTCATTGGGATTTGGAGATACCTGCTATCTAAAGTAGATATCTAAAGGTCTGCTGCAATGAGATTGTCACCAAGATTCTCTAAAATTTCCAGCCCTTTTAGGTGCCAGAGAAAGTCAAACCAGCCAGACTTTTATATTATTTTACTTTGTAGGTTCCAGATAGTACTGTGACAGTGTGAAAGGTATCTCCCATATTTACATGGGATTTTTATCTTCTAGTAATAACATACTGCTTTTGAAATTTTTAAATAGCGGGTGCCTTCCAGTTATCTGGCATTGTGGGAAGGCAAAGCCCGTTGCCATGGAGCTTTGAGGACTTGCTTCGCCAGTCAGCATACCTGCAGCTAGAAAACTGGCTAAATGATCTCATTGTAGGAGTATTTTCATCAGGGTGGAGGAAAAATAGGAAGTGAAGGAGGAAAAATTGGACGGGGGGTGTTTAAGAAAGATACATCTTTCTCACAGCCCATAGCCATCATATGCTTCTGTTGTGTCAAGTTGTCACTTTCTTAAGAGTCCTTAACTGTGTTAGGCAATTGGTGTTTGACCGAGAGCTCATAACAATGTGTTGGCTTATTTTCCTTGCTTTACTACTATTCCCTCTGTTTCAACTTTGTTTTGTCTTGCTGTGGACTAATGCCACACAAGCATGGTAAAAAGGGTGGCAGAGGATGATGTGTCACATTGCTGTGCAAGGCTTTGTTTTGTGGTGAAGGATATATCTATGAACAGGAAAGATTCCAGTGTCTGCTTGTTACTCAGTTGTGTGAATTGAAAAGATGCTGCTCCAAATCAGCTGTAGCTACTAGACAGCTGTTTAGTAATCATCTGGAAAGGTCTGTTTCTGATTGAACCTTTCAAGCCAACTTTTTCCCTTTTTAACCAAATGGATAAGTATGATACAGCAGATTTCTTTACCTGTAGCTGGTGGTAATTTTTCAGCCTCTGAAGGCTGAACCTCAGTGGTGCCTTAGTGGAAGTCCAGGAATATTGATTGACCATCCATTTGTTTTTCTTAGATATGTGCTGTTGTTTGGTTCCTATAGTCAGACATGGACTTCTGTGTACTGCATTCTATACCTATATACATTTGCTCACTTCTTTTTGGCATATACGTATTGCTGAAGTACTTCTGTGTATTTAAGAGTATTCCCATCCTATATAATGGTAGTCTGACATACCCTAAGTGACTTGTATTAGCAAAATTGTTTTGCTCCATTGTTACATTACTCGTATGATTCCTCCTATCAGTTACGGGATTTATTTATTGTTTCGCTTTCCATTCATGTGTTGAAAATTTGACTTGTGTGAGTCTTTGGTACCTTGTACCATTACATCTACCTTTCAGGTCTTCTGTTGAGATGAGATTGGATTCGGATTTCTTTGTGACTGCAGTTGCTTCAGTTGATTCCTCAAAAATCTGAATTTACCTATGCAATTGTAGTTATGCTGCAGGACAAAGAACAACAATTCAGTTGAGTTCTCTGTCCTGGTTCCCCAGTTGTGCACTTAGTGAATCTTTAGTGATATCACTAATTTTGTGGCCTTACTGCTGCTAGAAGTTTGACTGTTTCTTATTCCTGTTGGTCTCTGGCATATATCCATGTCTTCCACTGGAATATATCACACAATGTGCAGAGAGCAAAATAATGCTTTCATAAACAACATTGAGTTGTGTGTCCCATGCTTGTTATGTCCTAGTTCCTGGAGATGTGCATCTCGCTCAGGTACTGCAGGATGTGTGTATAAATAAGGCTCCCAGATAGAACACGCCTTGTGCACTACTGTGCAGATGTGCTTCTTTCTGAAGAATATTGGCTTATGGAGCGGCATCTGTTTATACAGATGTTATTCTAAAGGGATCTCCTGCTGGTACATAGTGTGTACAAACAGCTTTAGATACTCTTTAATCTATCTCTATGATAGCCAAGCTCTTGAGTAATGGAAGTGTCTCCTTTCCCCCATGTAATATATTCCTGGGGAGACTTGATTACAGAGAGATTAGAATCAACAGATCTCAGGAAAATGGCAACACCTAAATTTGATCACAACTACTTTGTCAAACAACCTTCTTAATAATCTACCTGGAAGAGATTCAGGACAAAAATCAGGCAGCAGTCACACTAAATCTGTGTAATGGCTAGCTATGCCTTCTTTGTGTTGTGGTGATACTCAGGTTCTGCTGTATCCCTGTACCTCCTGTACCTTATCTGGACCAGCTAGCAATGTAGAGCTAATCTATGTCATATCCAAGGATCCTGATCCCATTTGTTATGGTTCATTATACAAATTATCTTAATGAAATGGCTTTGCTGCCACTAGGTTGTAGCACTTGTTGCAAATGTAGGCTATGCTAAAACCAGCAAATTTAAAATCCTTTGAAGTGTAAAAAATATTTGTTTCTGCTACTTGTTGGGAACAGTTCTGGCTATTGACACTCTCACTATGTGCAATGACTTTACTGATGTGCAAGACACCATTGAGTCGTCCAGTCTCTGTGTGCTTTTACTGGTGGGAGACAGTGTCTGACAAAAGGGCTTTTGTCTGGAAGTCATCTCAGGGTATGAAATGAGTTCTTGCTCTCTGACTGGCTGCACACTCAGGATGATCACAGATACTAGGTTTGCCTTGCAGTGCAGTTATGACTTATGTTCTTTGGACCTGGAACTTCGTGACTCCTGTAGCCACGATTTCAGTGGGTGCACACATGGATTTGACTTAGGTCTCACTTGTATGATAAACTCTTTGTCAGCTCATTTCTCACTCTCTTCACTGAGATGTTGGAGTGTAAGCATTTTCTTTCTCACACTCCAGCTGCTTCTTTACCCTCTTCTACAGTCAAGCTATAATCCCGTGGATTTGATATTGCAGGCTGTTGCCATGGAAATAATGGTGATTTCACAATTTCGGTGCTGTAAGCACTGCAGGAGACAATGGAAAAGGTGGTTGGCAAGAGATATAGTGAGGATATGGGGGACAATTCAGAGGAGTTGTTTCTGAACCTGTACTTAGGGGGTGACTCTCAGAGTGTGTGTGTGTGTTTAGTTCTTTTATCTCTCTTTTTTCTTTTTTTGTGAAAGTCTTTTTATTAGAGGTTGGTTCATAAAAATGAATTCTTACATTTTTTCAAAGGTTATTGCAAAGTGATGCTAAATTCTCCTTTCCATGTCCTCAGAATAAAAACACAGTGCTTTCTTTGCAGTTCATAGTAATTCATTTTTGGACAAAAGGGCAAAAGGTTGACATCTAAGCAAGTTCTGTTTGAGTCATACATTTAGCCTGAAGAAATCCCTTTCAGGAAAACATTTTTTTCATAAATAGTAAAATAAGCTGAGAACATCATGGTGAGCATATGTATTTAAAGCCGTCTGTGTGACTGACTGTATGAAGCCCTAATATATTTGTTATTTAATTTTTAGCGTGCTCTGCATGCAAACAAGTTTGGTGCTGAATATCATCTTATGCAGCATCTGTTCTTAGCTGTATGTCAGGATTCCACATCTCTACTGAAATCTTTCCTCTAAATTAGACAAGTCCATAAAGGTAGAGTGAAGCTTACTGGAAGAAATAACTGTGTTATAAAATGAATTGAATTGGCAGTTTAACAAGCTGAAGGCAACTGGCATCAGATGAGAATTTTTGATACTAAAAGCTTAAGAGCATCAAACAGCCTTTTTTTTCCCAGCTATTTATGGCAGCATTTCACCGATTAGCATAGTCAGAGAGTAGATATTATCTGTAACTTTTAACTTAAGATCTTAGAATTAATTTTCAGTCTGCAGTAGGAATTAATCAGTAATGAGGGTGGTAGTAAACTATTTTTTAATTAAAGATAGAGAGAAAATCAGATGTGTTAAAATTATCTAAAAATGGCTTTAAAAGTATTTCCATCTTTTTCTGCTTAGTATTCCATAAATGGAGCTAGGAATATCAGCTGTTACATATGAAAGGGAAACAATAAGGAATGTTCAACATGACTCTGGCTTTGTTGGGCAATGTGATTAGGAAGTCAGGTTCTTAAGGATGGACCCAGTCCTTTGATGCTTGTGTGAATGGAAATAGTCTACTTGTGTGCCAGCAATCATATCTGAATTTCAAAAATTCTCAATAAGAAACTTCTAAGTAAATTAAAATGACAAAATGAGCCAGAACTGTTTACTCAGAGCCTGGCCTGGAAAGATGCAAAGTGTCTCATACAGCTCTTAAATCTAATTGCAGTTGCGGGCATTTGTTAGTACAGAGAATTACATAGATCAGACCTTTAAAATAAATCAAAAGAGACAATGAAGTTTTTTTCTGAGCTATATTTATTACAGAACAATTTTTGTCATGTAACGTTTCTTGGTGCCAAGTATATTTTTAAGTGTTGTATAAAGGTCCATTTTTGATGACTTACATTGGAGTATTATGCTTGACCTAAATTTTCTGCATAACTGAATATATATATATATATATATATATGTATGAGATTGGCTATAGAATTGTCTGCATTGGTAGCATTTATTTCCTGTCTTAAAGTCAGTGAGATGATAAATATACTGTTGATAGGTTGTGAGGTTGTTTGATTCCTTTTTGGAAAAGTTGTTTAAACTCTTGCTTAAGGAGCCATTTAGCTGCAGGTTGTAGAATCTGACTGACACGTGAACTCTTTCATGATAAATGAACTGGGAGACCTGCACAGTAGGTGGGTGTTTCAGTGCCTCATTGCCTCTGTTCCTGTTACAGGTGCATGGTGACAATTGGAGCATTGCAGCAATGAGTGGAATTTTAAAGAGGAAGTTTGAAGAAGTTGGTGGAACCTCACCCTGTTCATGTGTGTGGGAATCAGACGATGACGTTTCTAGCAGTGAAAGTGCTGACAGTGGAAGTAATGTCCATCCATCTGCTTCTAATCATTTTACTCGTAAGTACTAAAGGGGCATGTAAGGCATGATACTGCTTCTTATACCAGCTAAGAAAGGTTCATTTTACTTGGTAGAAATACAGTGAAAGCTGTCTGGTTTGTTTTTTTTTTGAAGTATTTTTTCTGTTTTATTACATTTAAATGCTGGCGCTGTGAGGAAATACTTATTTTTGAAAAAATAACTATTTCCTCTGGTAGTTGTTTCTGTGAAAAATTTTATGTCAGAGTGAGTTTCAGAGGAAATTCCATGTTTGTGCTCTATCATTCACATCTCTTCCATTTTGGGTGATGATTTGGGGGAAGGGGGAATATTGGCAGTAACTAATTTGGAGGCCAGCGCCTCTGCTTGGCATTGTATGTTCAGAGTGGAGAGTCTGTCACAGGCTGGTGACACTAATCTGATCTAGCCTCATCTGAGTTCAGTGTAAAATTCTCACCCCCTCAGCCCACCTTATGAAGTAATGTGTTTATTCTGTACACACACTCCATGAAGTCTGGTCTCATACTGTGTGCCCATAGCCATTCTGTTGTTCAAAAAAATCTAGAAATATTCATATAAATCCTTCCCACTCTTATTTATCATTTCTTCTCTAAGGAAATTCTGGTAAACCATGTCAGTACAGAGTAAGTCTTTGAGATAGTAGAATGCTATAACAGCATTTTATAAGCTGCATGTAGACTAGGGCTGTTAATAATTAATACTCAATATTATACAATTATATTTATCTTCCTGTGGTAACCTGTCCTATAAAAAAAAAAATGTTGTGCATATCCAAATCAACTAAATAATTATAGCAGCCTTATCTTGATTTTCTTTTCCTCAGTGGCATCTGTGGAAACAAATGTGCCTTTTTCAGAATTAAAGATAGATGTGTTCATGCATGTACACACATGTGCACATATTTATAGTGTGAGAAAAGCATAACTATATATCTGTATGGGCTTTTTCAAGTGACATATATGTATATGTACTTGTGTACATACGTATGCACACATGCAGTAATTGTGCTAATGGCATACAGAAGCCTTGAGTGATATTTTAAATGCAGAGTTTGTGACAGAATGCCATAGAACTGAAGAGTGAAAAGCCACAGGGTTTTATACATATTTTTGTCTAGGGTCCCAACTATGGTAACAGAAGAAATAGATTTGTCTCTCTCCCACTGAGGTTTATGGATCTCTGTGAATGAGGTACTCTTCTAACAAGAATCCTACATATAAGGCAGTAAACAAATAAATCGTGCTGTTCTTTTTAAGGAGATTTGATTTGTGCTTTTTTTCCCTTTGTTCAGTGTAAAAAAAGTTTACGATTTCACTCATGGATTTTTTGCTGGTTATTTTACTGGAATCAGGATTTCACTTTGGTTTTAATTGCTAAACTCATGGTTAGGGAAGTTAACAGGCAAATTTTGCTGTCTCAAACTTTAGCTTAGGGGCAGCTGGAAAGTTTCTCTGTTTATATCAGTGAAATGTCAGTAGGCTGCTAAAGCATGTTACACACTAAGCGTGCTCACCCTACCATTAAATGTAATCCTTAAGCAGGGTGGGAACAGGGGTGTGGTGTGAGCATCTGAAGTTATTTAGCAGATCTGGAAAGTCGTAGATGCTATCAGGATAAAACAGGGTTTATTTAGGCAATTCTAGGAGAGCATAAGGAATCCAAGTACCTGTTCGCTCTCTATTCAAAATATGTGTATCTAGTTATTTTGAAAGAATAAATTAAAGGTACAGAGAGACAATTTGTCAAAGGAAACCAGCTGAAACAGAAAGAAGTCTCTTAAATTTCTCCATAAAACTCAATTCAAGGCTTCTGAGATGGTTATTTTAAGATCTGAGTACTTCCACATCCACATTGCTGCTTTTCGTGTTATTAGTATTAAGCTAATCAGTTTGCTCACCTGCAGTGAGGCCAGTCCAGTAATATTCCTGTGTATTATGACTATTTTCTTTTCAGCAGGGTGATGTCTGCTTAAAGGGCAAGTGTTTTCAGTAAGGCAGTCCTGTCAGTTAGTAACTATGAAGTGTCAAGTGGGTCCAGTAAAAGGCAGGAAGAACTCTGGAATTGAAGTTGGTCTATGATTTAGCTCTGGGAGATGGAGAGGGGAAGACTCTTGTAGCCTGTCTTGGTCAGGAGTAGAGCTACATTTTATGGAGTTTCATGTCACAGGGAAAAAGCCTGAGATGATGTTTGGAATGGAGCTGAACCATCTTGTGTGGGGCAGAGGCCTGCAGATAGAAGTCTTTTTCTGAACAGCATTTGTAAGAGACAGAAAATAATGGCAATATAGATTTTAAAGTGGTTTGTGTCAGTTTAAATGTCAAAAATGGGATCTCAGGAATGCTGAGAACAGTGACCAAAAGCCCCTCCAGGCTATCTAAGACATGTGATCAGAGAAATTCAGTCCTGTTATAGCATAAGCTTGCACTGAATGTTTTGAGAAGAGTCTGTTTGCTGTTAATGTAGCCAGTGTGTGTAGAGCAGGTGTGATAAATGCTATCACTTTCCAGACTCTGAACAGGTTATTAAAAACAATAATAATACCTGTTGTTATAATATTCTTTGTTTGATTTGGGAAACTTGTTGACTCCCTGGTTAAATTCATATAAATATCTCCAGCACAAAAGCATGAGCCTGCAGACATTTTCCATTGCTCTGTTGTTATGTCATGACTGACTTCAGTTTTTACAGTTTCTATGACAACTGTGATTTTTTGACTGGTAAAGAATCAAGCACTAAAGGATTTTTTGGAGCTGTAAAGTATTTTTCCATCAAAGGAGTAGAGTGAAAATATCAAGATGCTTTTCACTAATCAGTATTGAAATTGAATTGCTGTCTAAATGTGGATACCTGCTTGTGGCAGGCTCCACATACACTAATTTTTCAGATAGAACAGATGAGAAAATAGCCCTATTACAGCTGCCAAATAATTTTCTGGAAAATTAATGATAATTTATGCATACAATTTAAGACATTCTTATTTTTCAAATCACAAGGGTATTGACATTCCCAGGTTAACCCATAAAGAAAGGTACTTATCAAGACATGGTTCAAAGCAACACAACTGGATTGTTTTCTGAGATTCTTAGGCAATTTTTGCAAGTCATGAGCAAACTGGTACTTGGTGACTAATGATGAAATTACATTAGATGGGAGTGAAAAAAAAAGAGATTAACACAATGTACAGGTGAACAGTTTGTGGTTACAGGGGAAATACAGAGAGGAGCTAATAAAGAGCTCATCAGGGTGGAAAAACAGCTTGCACACTATGTCATGTATGAAGGAAAAGAGAGAAGGAGGCTCCCCAAGATGAGGAGCTCAACAAGCAACAGGGTGTTTTTCAGTAAGAGCAGGAAAGCAGTGGTAACAGATTTTACTTGGTAAATATGTCAGCTTGCAGAAAGGGCTACAGATTGGCTGGCTCAAAACTGGGAAAAGGGGGAGGGCTAATGAACAAAATGAGAACGAGCCAGCTTATCAAGATCAAAGGAGTTTAGTGCTCCAGGAGTTTGCAAATTCTTAGTCATTGAAAGTGACTCATCCTCTTTCACTACATCAATGTATATGGAACATATTTCAAAAACAAATTAGAAAATTACTGGGAAATATTGATTTTGATTCTACAGCACATCTGTATCTGTGCTGCATTTATTAGAGAAAAACCTTGCACTCAGAACAGACATATAAGGCTGGGTCTGTACTCAGGAGTGTGCACTGTCAGCAGGTCTGGAACCATCTTTTGCCAGCCAGTCTTAGTTCAGAATGATGCTAACACAATGTATGGGATTGTATTTGCTGATCAAATGTTGTCTGTGAGATTGCATAAAAATTAAATATGATGGTTAGGTCTTGCCCTTCCTTTGTTCTACAGAATTAAAATTGTACCTGATCATATCTTAGCCACTGGTTTTAGACTTTCTGTAGCAGTTGCTGTGCCTCTAAATGCTATTACAATATGCAAAATAATTCTAATAACTTTACAGTCTCATTTATAAAATCAAAGAATATGAAGTTTCTTTTTTCTCTCACCAGTGATGCATTTTAGAAATGCAAGATCATGATGACCATGGCTTTTTTGACAAAGGGGGGTAAACATGCCTAAGCTCACAGATTTTCAAATTCTTTCACAAGTTTTTCCTAGCTTGGATTTGAACTAGGCTCAGCTAACGTTCTTCTCTGGAGAAATGGTAAGATTGGGAAGTAGGTGAGTTTTATTGTAGTGAAGACTTGCTCAGTGGTCTTTGTAAAATCAGATCAGAATTTTAAAATGTATTTCTAAGGGTAAAAAACCTTAAGATGTCTTGGGTACTGAAAGTAGCTGTCCCTTTTTTCAAGTACAAGGAAGCATTATGACAACATTTGGATACCAGGGAAAGCTGTGGGTGGCCTGATACCATTACACTAGCTTCTGTAGGGAAATAATTGGTGAATCAAATCATAAAGAAGGGGAAAAATTGATTTGTCTGTTACTGGTTTGTAACTATGAATAGATTCATTTTTGTCTGAAAAAAAGTTTCATGCTTGCTTTCTCCTGACTCCTGTATCCTAATGCTCCCTTTTATTCCTAGTGAGAGTCCCAGTGGCCTTCAGCAGCTTACTTTGAATTGCTTTATGTGCTCTTACAAAGCAAGTAAAGCTTCAGAAAGATTACTGTGATATCCTCTCTCCTCATTTGATATCCTCCGCCATGATTAGTACACATTCTTCATTTTATACTAGTCTACAATGTCTCCTACCAGTCTGTGTAAAGATGGTTTTAAAGATGTTTTGGAATTTAAAGCCGAGTTAGATTCAGTGCTTTTGACAGAGTATGTTGTCTTACTGACCAGGTTATGGGACCCTGAGCAACCTCATCCTCATGGCTGGCATCCCTGCCTGGGGGTGGGAGGTTGGAACTAGATGATCTTTAAGGCCCCTTCCAAACCAAACCATTCTGTGGTTGCCCATTACAGTGACTGTTATAACTAATTTCAGACTCTAGCACCCTCAGTACAGCTGCCATTGTCCAGTGCTTTCTCCTTATTGAACGTTGCTCTGCTGTTCCTTGCTCTGATTTAGCCAAGCACTAATTTAGCAATAGGAATGATTGAGGGGAGTTAACTTCAGAAGGACATCAACATAAAGGCACTACTGGTGGTGGATCATCTAAAAGTAGTTTCTTCCAGGGGCTTGTCCCTGCTTAAAGGCTTTTTCTCTATCAGTTGATATAGCTGTTGTTTGTGTGAACGTGCTGATCTTAAGTCTCTAGCAGTGAGCTTCTGTGGGGTTTGGCTTGATTGGTCTTTTTGTGGTTTAATAGAATAGCAGTTCTGCTTGCAAAGCAGAGTTAACAAGCAGATGAACTTGAGTAGTTTTATCTTGGTGCTTTGTAATGAAACAATGCTTACATTACATTCCAATGCTTACAAGAAAGATGCAACTGTAATTTATCTCTGTTTGCAGTCTTACCAGCTTTCAGTGGTTGAGTTTTATATTCTGATTTTTCTTACATCATTTGTATTGTACTAGGACTTTTTGGCTCTACTGGGGACCTGGACCTGCTTAAGATGAAAGCCTGTATCTGCATACAGAAAATATAGACTGATTTTCTCCAATATGACAGCAACCACATACAGTAAATGGTTGCTGTCTTATAAACTGCAGGGAGGAATGAATCCATGGAAATTACTGACCCATGGGCAAAGATTTCAAGAACTTTGACTGAAAATTAGGGAAAAAGAAAAGTGTTCTGCTTGCTGGAGGCTGTATTGACTTCTTCCTTTCTTCTTCCTCTGTAGACCAGCCCCATCTCCCATGTGTATTTTAGTCTTGCTGAGATGCCTTGGTGCTCAGGGCAGTTCCCTGGTGTGCACTGAGTGTGAAAGTATATTTAAGGTCCTGATCCTTAAAGGAATATAAAGAAATTGAGTACCAGTCCTCCCCTCGTACAAAATATTGTAGTGATGTTTTCAGCAGGTGCAGTTGGGAGACTATAATAACAATCTATCATTTCTTTGGAACTTGCTAATTCAGTGAATTAAAAAGTTACATTAATTGTTTGATTCTAAAGCTTTCACAAACTCTCTCTTCCCTCAGGGTTTCTCTGTTTGGCTTCCCAACAGTCTTGCTGTGGTGTCTTGTGTTCGTCATCTACCTGTTCATCTGTCTGTCTTGAGCTTTCAAGAATTTAAAGCAAGTGGGGGGATGTGCTTCTTCATAGATGGTATTCAACAATATTGATAATCATTATTTGTTCAGTAATTATGCAGCATTTCTGGTGTTTGGATTGTGTGACTACTGATGCTAGCCTACCACAATACTAACAGCATTGAGGCATGTGGGTAGCATCCAGACCTCAAAGTTTGTATTTCAGAGTTTTTATAATACCTGTAGCAAAAAGCCCTCAAAAAACAAAAACCAAAAAAACCCCAACCAACCAAAAAGAAAAAACAAAACAAAAACCAACCAACAAACAACAACAAAAACCCAGAAAAAATAAAGAAACAAAAAAGGGAGAGAAGATAAGCAGCTCATTTAGTCTGAACTTACATAATAGTGATATGACTGTTCTGAAGGGGAAAACCAGTTAGCAGTTATCAAGGACATTGGCTTGTCGTCCTGTTATTTCCCAGTTCACTATCAAAGCCAATTAAGACTCTTTTGGTAATGTGGAGTCTTCTGTATTTTAATGAATTCATCATCAACTGTGTATGCCCCAGAATAATAGTGGTGAGAAGGGGAGTTTCACCACCAAACTGATTGAAGACTCAATGACTTTATCCCAAGTGAGGCTTCAGCTGTTATCATCCGTGGCTCCAGCCTTGCTCCATGACTCGTTTTCAATGGGTGCTTGTGTGCAAAATAATAATATGCCAAGCCATAAAGCTCCACTTGCAGTGAAGGTACTGAATGCACTGTCACAGGACTTGCTGTGAGATTATCAGAGACATCTTAACCTAATGGTAGTGCTTGTGGAATTTCTGAGTTACTGATGCTTAGTGAATTGCTCTGCATAAATATTTTTTGTGTTTGCAAGTTCTTGTAAAGTCGTTTCTCTCCATTTTGGAAACTCCAGGATTTAGATACAGACAAGGAACAGATTTTTTAGTGCTGAAAAGTAGGGTTTGTGTGTTGTCAGCTGGTTATCTGAGTATTTTGTTTAGACAAGGATATTAGGAGATGTTTCTGAAAATGTTTAAGCAGGAGTTTTTTTGCAACAAAACTAATGTCAATTCCAAAGTCTTTCTTATTTTAATTGACGTATGACTGCTAGCAAAGAAAGCAGCCATAGGCAGTGGTCATCTATAGAGCAATAGTTCAGCAGTGGTTACTATGGCAACCATAGGTGGCCTACATTTTACCAAAAAGTGATCATATGTCTCTTTTTTTTTTTTTAATGGAGCATATCCATTGACTTCTACTACTATTTTTCATCTTTTACATATTGTTTTACTTAAATAGTATTCTTAGTTTTGAGTGATTAGTGTGAAATGGACATAAAAAGTTCTGGAGCAGAGACACCATTTCATTGTTACGCTACTATTTAAAATTAGTAGAAATTTTTACCTTTGCTGTCATGCCCAACTGTATGTTCTTAGGAAGAAGGTGAGGCAATTTAATTAATTCCAGCTGCATTAAAATAATGTATTGTTTGTACACCTACCAGTGTGTGTGATTTACAATGGCTTGCAGTGGAAAGACTCATTGTTGTGAATTTATCTATTACACTACCATTAGATAGATGTTAGTAGCCTACAGTCTGAATAAAACTACCCAAACTTTGGACTTTGAATAAGTATCAAAAATGCTTTTGGCTGTAGTAAATTCATCTTGCCATTGCCTTTAAGGAAGTGAGAATTTTCTCAAAAAATGAGACTATTCTGCAGACAGAAGAGCAGCTAGGAGACATGACAAAATGTGACATTTCAGTTAAAAATTGAGTTGGCATTTTAAATATACATTTCTCACAATGAGATTAACACAGAAGACGAGGTGCTGGGTCAGAGCATGTGCCCAAGGAAGTCATTAAATGTTGTGATTTGTCTAGAATTTCGCTTGCAGATGAGCCAGGCCTGGATTTTGATAAAATTTTGTTAAAAGAATTCTTCAAGAAAGGATTTAATTTTCTTTTCTAATTTTTTTTTTGTAATTAGGGTGACTTTGATAGTCTTCAGATAAATACAGCGTTCCACTTTGAATTTTTTATTGTGCTTTGTAGTGTGAAGGAATCTTTAGTTTCACATTAGTGAAGGACAGAGAAATCTACAATAGAGGCTTTTCAGACCAAATTTTGTTTTTCATAACTTAATGGATCACCTACTAATTATGAAAACCCTGGCATAGCCATGAGAGTCTGTTATGGCATTTCGTGGAACTACTAGGCTGAGGTGAATCTATTCAGATCTGTATTTTGCAGTCCTTCCTCACTGTTCCCATGTACAACATCCTATGCATCCTGCAGCTGATAATGGAACCACCTCCCTATGTCTCCTATATTTTCCATTTTCTCCTTTCTGCCCCACGCATCTTTTGTACCCTGTTTATTGCTTTGAAGTTTATACAGCCCACTCAGTTTCATCCATACTGCATGGCATGCTTTGCACCATCACTTCAGTCATGTGTTACCAGATTAGCTATAGACTCATTTGTTTGCATACCTCAAAAAAAAGAAAATGTTTTTTTGTTTGTTACCTTCTTTGCTGCTTCAGAAAGCTGGAGTTGTATGCTCTGTGTCCGTTTGTGTTCACTCTGATACATGCAAACAGCAGCAGTAGTATTGACAAGAAATATTAATTACTTGTGTGAAACAGCCAGTACTAAATGTTTTTGGGAGTTGATATGGTTTGTGATGCCGAATTTAATTATCACCTACACTTCCTGTATCATGATCAAAAAAATTTTTTCCTCAAATCATTTTGATCCTAAAAATTCTTACGTATCCCTTAAGCATACTCTCACAATAGCAAGCATTGCAGCCCTGGTTCTCAAGATCATAGCTAAGACAGTATGTAAGAGCTCTATGCCCAGAGGATTATGGCCTGTGCTGAAGGAGGATGTGAAAATCACCAGAAGTCAACTGTAGTCTGTACCAAAGCTAAGACCAGCTAAGCGAGGATTCCTACATTATTTTAGAGCTGGATCACAAGTGTTGGGGGCAGGATGGAAAGGGACACTGTGCTGGTTGAGTTAACTTTGTGCACAGTGGCTGGTCGGGGTCTGTGTTTGGATCTGCTCTGAACACGGGGTTGACAATACAGAGATGTTCTGTCATTGCTGAGCAGGGCTGACCCTGAGCCGAGGCCCTTTGTGCTCCTTGTACAGCCACACTGGAGAGAGAGGGGGCTGGGGGTGCCTGGGGGACACAGCTGGGACAGGTGACCCCAGCTGACCAAAGGGACATTCCAGAGCACACGACATCATGTCCAGTATATGAAGTGGGCAGGGAGAAGGAAGAAGAAAGGACATCTGGAGTGCCAGTGTTTGTCTTACCAAGTAACCTTACCCTTGATGGGGCCCTGCTCTCCTGGAGATCCTGAGCTTGCCTATCCGTGGGAAGCAGTGAATTAATTCCTTGTTTTGCTCTGCTTGCACACATAGCTTTTGCTTTCCCTATGAAACCCACAAGTTTTCCAGCTTTTACCTTTTGGTTCTCTTTGCAGTCCTGCTGGTGGGGCAGTGAGCAAGTGGCTGCCCAGGGCTTGGCTGCTGTCTGGGGTTACACCATGACACAAACAGGCATCTCCAATGGCAAAGCTGCTTCTGCCACTGCCTTGTGCCACCAGCCCCTTCTCTCTATATGATGACCACGATTTTGCAGTAGGGATTAAATGTTAGCTTGTTTTTAGTTTTGCTTTTCCAAAAACTATATCCAAAAACGTATTTTAGAAAGATATCCAACCTCACTTTAAGGACTTCAACAGATGGCAAGTCTGTCACCTGCCATGGTAAGCAGGATTAATGTTTAATTGTCCTTGCAATTACTGAATTTTGCCCTGCTCAGTGAAATACAGGAAGGTTTTCAGACTCCCTGTTGTTTCAGAGCAGAAGTACCTCATGTGTACCAGAAATCAAATGTGCATTTTGACTGTGCTCAAAGGTTGTATGATCATTTATTTTTTATATATCAATATGCTGTTCTGAATTTTTTCACCCTGATATGGTAACTTGGCTTCATTGCAAACAAATGGAATTTCCTGTTTATTCTGTGAGTTTGCATATGGCATTGCATCATTTTTCATAGAAATTCTAAGAGCTTGTTGGTATCATTTTAACAGTGATGAGAGATGAATTTCATTTTTTAGAGGACAGATTAAGGAAATGTCTACAGACTGAAAACATGATTTCAGAGGTTTAAAAATCTCCTGAGAGAAACTGGTGTTCTTTGAGATCACAAGGTCAGTAGTACAGTAGAAGTTATTCACGTGCATATATCTCTACAGTTATACAAGTCCAATTTCATTTTGTACCATTTGATGGTACAAAACATGATGCTATATTTTACATCTCTGCAGAGATTTTGATTAGCACTTTTGGAAGAGCATAAGTACAAAAAATCAGTTTTCCAGCTGCACCTTTTTGTTTAAAAATGCTTAAAATTCATGCTGAAACCTACTGGTTACCATACATCAGCAACTTCCAGTGAAATTAGATTTATGCAGGTAAAATGTTCCTAACTTGTTGTCTGTGTTTTTAAATAAATTATTATTGTATATTTGCATGCTTTGTCACTTGCTTGCAAAAGTATCGCCTGTTTAATATTTTGGAAAGGGAAACACCAGGTTATCTGAAGAGGTACTTTCAAGGCTTTTATTTTAATTGTCACATCATAATGTGATTTATTTTTTCCAGAGACTGGAAGTAAGGGGTATGATTTATTCATCCACAAAGAGCTGGCCAACACATCTCAAGTAGTAAATGTGTTCAGAGAACTGTGTGTAATCAGTAAAATATTTTAATAATGTCACAAAGTAACTTAAAATGCTTGATAAATAGCAAGAAAACTATGATGGCATCTTCCCTTGGTTAACTAATTCATAATTTCGTGTAAGCTTTACTGAGATACTGGAAAATGGGTATTTATCTTTTGTTTATTAGGTTGTTATTTTTAAATATTACATGTACTGATGAAGGAAAAATCAGAAAGCACAACTGTAGGTAACCCTTCTTCTGAAGGGTCTGTTTGATTTAGGAGTTTACCATGATACCAATGCAAACATTAAACCTGTCTGGTGTGTGTGGGTCTAAGTGTGACAATTTGTCATATTGCTCTGATTTGAGATGTTGAGGAAGGATAGGAGTTCCCACCCCCTCCCCACTTCTCTCTCTGGTATTCAGAATGAGATTTCTGGTCTACACAGGAGATGAGTTGAAAAGGGTTTCTTTTTCTGAGCTTTATTTAGTAAAGAACATAAGTAACCTATCTAATACATGAGATAATAGGATAAATAAAATGATAAAAGAACAGGTATGGTGGGTTTTTTGTTGTTTGCTCACCTTCCCCTTTGTTTTGTGAAGAGCAATTTTGCTCTATATGCTCTTTGAATGGCAGGTTAACTGCTGTAGCTAATTCCCAGGAATAAGCATATTCCAAACCAAGGTTGAGGTGGGAAAATTGATAATTTAAACTCAAATAGGTGGGATTTTTGAATTTTTCTTTTCAGTTACAGGGCAGATAAATGGTAGAAACGTAAGATGACAAAATTTTGAAGACACAGGTTTTACTCGTATTACCTGTAAGAGGAAGGAATTACTAACTGATTGCAATTCTGCTTTGATTTTTGTTGTGGTTGTGGTTGTGGTTGGTTGGTTGGGGTTTTTTTGGACTTTTCTGTTTGCTTATTTAAAATATCCAAACACAAGGTCTTTGTCCACCATTTGTCTTTATACCACAATCTCTGGCTAACAACAAAGGAGAAAAAAGACTACCACCACAACAAAACAAACAATCCCCCAAACAAAAAAACGAAACAAACCCCTTCTACAGGTCTTGAAACAACTCTGCATTCACAAGGTCTGAAGAGTGACAAGGATGAAAAATTTACATGCTCAAATCTCAATCCATTGTCTTAAAATGGGGAGAGTGGAGAGACAGCATAAATCACTAATCCAATTGTGCTAGTACAGCTGCCCAGATACAGCAGCCGTGAAATCTGTGCTAGCAACCTGATTAAGTTGTTTTTCAGCCACTGTGTCATCTAACTTAGCTCTGTGTGCAGTATGACAGTATCTGGATTCAGTGGCTGCTTTAATTCATTTTAGCTGGTGGGGATGAAGCCCAGTGAGAGTTCCTGCACAAATGCAGTGTTTGCAGCCTCTCCAGAGGTGCTGGCTTGGGGCTGGATTGTGCACTTGGCACAGGAGAGATGGGAGACATACAGAGATTTACCAAAGGCCATAAATTTCTGAAGGGGACAATCACCACTATCACCAATGCAACAGTTTTCCCAGGTCAGGATCCATAAAACTGTAGGACAGCTGAACAGAGGATATTTCAGGAACAAATGATGGCATAGTCTTATTTTTAAAACGGACCTAATTTAATTGTATGTGATGGTGCCTGCATTTTAATGCATAGTATAATAAAGCCTGAACCCTTTGCTGAGGTCAGCCCTAAAAGAAGTGTCTTCTTTTAGGAGTAGTTAAGCATATAAAGAAAAAATTCTTCTCTTCTCACAAACACTTTCCAGTGGTTAAACTCAACAGCTTTTAATTAGAAATAGCAATATATGGGAACTTGGAAGATTTCTGTGACTATAAATTCCCTCATAGCACTTTTCTTCCCTAGAAATTAGAAGTACAGAATAAAATGACAAAAAGATGTGTTCCATGTTGCAATTGCTGTAAAATTTATGTTGAATATTGGGGTTTGTGTTATAATTTGTGGCTTGTGGTTTCCTTTCTGAGAGTTTTGCTCAGGTGCCAGTATTAGAAAAAAAAAAAAAATTACTGGGGACGACAAAATCCACTATCCAGAGAGCAAAATTAATTTGTAGGTTTTGTACTTCTTATGATGTAAGCTATAAAAATGCATGACTTGCCCATTTCAGGGTTGGGAGACAGTTTAAAACCCCAAAGCAATTCCACTGGAGAAGGTATGTATTATGTAAAGAAGAAGCACTTTGATAGTATCTCTACCCTTTTGTCTGGCAAGACACAGATTTTGTTGATAGTATGATGTAGTGTTTGAAATGTGACACAGGGAATTCTGAGACTTGCATTCTATCCTCTAGAGTTTCCTTCCTTTGGGAATTTGAAGAATTCATTAAATAAATCTGACCAGAGGAGATTAAAGCCCTCTTTCAGCAAGGTGCTTAAGTTGGATTCATGGTTAATCAAAATAATTGTGCTGGGGCCATTGGTTTCTAATATTTGTTCTCATTGAAATGGGGCCTTAAAAAATCAACCATCTAAAATGGCAGCAGAATAAGTAAAGGATGCTGATGAACAGTTTCCAAAAAGCATACTATTCACAATATTTTAAGAATCTATTTCTTTCTACCTCTATTTCTTCATTACTATTCTTATTATTCTTTTGATTGTTTGAAAAGCATTATAATTCAGTGGTCTGGTTTAGTACTTAAGTAAGTCCTAGACACATTCTTGTTATTTCTAATCCATCAAGAGTACCCAACAGCTCCTTTATTTTCTTTATACCAGTCTAATGAGGTCAGAAAGGTCAGAAGAAACTAGCAAGAAAGGTCAGAGTGGCTTATGCAAGGGTCCTTTTCTCTAGGCTGATATTCAGCATGCTGTGAATGGGTCTGGCTATAGTATTTGCATTCTGCAGTGAAATAATGACATGAGCAATTTGACAAGTAGGCTTCATTATCCTTTCCCACAAAATGTATTTCCACAACTAGAGCAATTAGTAGGGATTATCTTTGAGAGGAGAAATAAATGGCTTTTAACCGCTTCATGTGTACTAAAATACTGCTAGATGCTTTAAATTTTTCCCATTTGGAGAATTTATTTTGTCTTTTAAATACCAGTGTAAAGGTATCACCCTGTATATGAAGAAACAGTACTTTCCCATCCACTTACTGGTCTAACTTAGAAATAGTATCCTGAAGTTCATATTAGACTTAAATTTCCAGACCTGACATTAAAATTTTCCTTCCCCCCCACCTATTATTGCTGAAAGTGCAAAATATTTTCTTCCTGTAAAATTTTGACTTGTCCAATGGAACAGGTTCTCTCTAACTGGTGGTCTTGAAGCAAACCTCTTACCTGTAACCATGAAAAGCACAGTTGACAGATGGGTAACAATAAGATATTTGATTATTTTATTTTATTTTATTTTATTTTATTGTTCAAATGGAGATGCTAGGTATGGAGTAGTTAAATTGCTCAAAGTCTCACAGAAGTCCTCGTTACAAATGGATTTCAGGATGCAACTGATCTTGCAAACTGATTTCACATCTCTTCTGCTAGTCCAATGCTAGCAGTTCAGTAGGTTCTTTTTTTTACAAAGCAGAGAAAAGTTTTGAAATACAGCCAGTAGATAAAGTATTAATAACACCTGTACACTGAAAATAAAAGTAGTCTAGCATTTAATAAGGGCTTGGCATCCTATTTGTTACCAGTTTTTTGTTCCTACTGCTGAATTGTATGCAGTCTGGCTATGGCTCGAGATTCCTCATTGGTTACCCATTGTCTAGTAAAAAAATTCCTCTACATTTTATTTGACATTTATTTTTGTGGGCATCTCAACTTTTGGGTTTGTTTTCTGAAGATTTGACTTTGGCTGATGACTGAGTGTTGGATAGAGACCATAGTGTTGGATATCACTGGCAGATTCACCTTATTTGTATGCGTGGAACAAAACACTGGATATGCAGACAGGCAGAAATTTTCACTTCTGGTTCAGGCTGTATTTGACTCAGCTGTCAGCTTGTCTAGTGTTTGGGTTTTGGCATTTCCCACACCCATTGGTAGTAATCTGAAGTCACTGGTATATTTTCACCAAATTCTCTGGTTTTTTAATAGCAGAGTGAAACCTTTTGAATCTTGCACTTCTTGCTCAATGCACTTTGCACTTTGTGAATTTTGCCACTGCGTTTGCTGGAGGGTTAGGATGCAAAGGAATTCCTTTTTATTGCTTTTTCTTTTGTAATGGATAGAGTTATGTTCCTAGCATAAATTGGCCATCAGTGCCACAGTATGGTATTTCTGGTATTCTCATTCAATTAATTTTTCTCTGTCATTCATTTACTTTAGGACCCATGTGCCTTATTTTCAGCACATATATATTAGATAAAAATATATTTCTTAGCTCTCAAAATAAACATTTTGGCCTTATCTTTCACAGTTCATCTTCAAGAATTTACTATATTTCATCTTCTGAAGTGTTGGCTTGCCTGTGCTTTTTTCCACTCTTGGTTCTTTTATTGTTCTAATTGCTACTCAGTTTATTTTTGAAAAGTCACTTTGTTCCTTCCATATCTTACAACTTTATAGCAAGTTATATTTTTAGTGGCCTTTTCATTCCCATCTGTACTTTTTCTGGTTAATTTTTTAAAAAAGAAAAGCTTATGTATAATGTCTGTGCTAACAACATCTGCATCCTTCTCAGATTTTTACAGTAAGATTGTTTTCCAGTAAGTAGTTTGTCTCTCCTCCAAAACAGTTGACTGAACTCAGCTGTGAAGCAAAAGAAAAATCATATGCAAACTTCTTAGCAATTTCCATCTGAATATCACAAAATCCTGGCCTTAAAAAATGCATTCTTGCATGCTCTCAATATTGCTTTAAAAGTGATGTTACTTTGACCTGCTGATGCATCTCCATTAGCATCACTTTTTACTGTCATAAATGTGCTTTCTTTGTCTCTGCCTCTTGAAACAGGCAAGTTTTTGGTCTTTTCCTGTCCACTTACCAGTCAGGGTTCACTAATATTGGTAACTTTTAAAATTTTTAAATCCACTGCTGTTTCAAATGTTTTGGAGAAGTTCCTGCAAATGTAATTTAAAAAATTGGGGTTTTTTAAATCTCTTTTAAAACTTGCCTTCGTCATTATGTGTATAAAATTGTCAGTTGTTGTGCAAAAAGAACTATTACAAGATGACAAGTGGTAGCTCTTTGTTTTCTCTGCAGCACTAGGTCTTTGAATCCATCGTTGCTTCCTGCTTGACATTTAAGATACTTATCTTCTAAGATTATATCTCAGGTTATATATAGCTTTTAAGGCTGTAAATGCCATCATTATTGTGGTACACTAATTTAAGGCATCAGGCAAGGTTTGTGGGGAAATTAGCATTTTTTAATTAGATTAGCTTCTACAGCTAGAAAAGCAGGCAGGCTTTTGTGTCTCTGACCCCTTTCTCATGTCCTCAAAGGGTTTGGTTTTCCTACTCATCTCAGTTTGTCTACTTCAAGATACTGCTATTCTCTGCAAACTGCCTGTGTCATTGCTTGACACACTGAATGTCACGACAAGGCTGGCAGCTGCTGATCTGGGTCTGTTCCTGTGTGATTATGATCATAAAGCAATTTTTGAGTTGTTTGCAATTTTGCAACTAGAGAAAAGAATAGGAAGATCAGCACAGAGCATGTACCAATTTGCTGTTGTGAGTATGTAGCAAGCTAAATGTGACAGCTTTTCAGGAATTCTCACAGTGCTGGAGATAATAAGAAAAACTGCAGGATACACGCTGCACAGTTATGAACTCATTGCCATTGTAAATGACACAGAATATGTTTTCTGAATGTAAATGGGCCACTCCTGTCTCTCAATCCAAGACATCCAGGGCAGTGAGAGTGTCTTTTGCTCTGGAAAAGTAGAACATTTGGCACTGGCAGATCCTTGTATTTCTTGAAATATTAAATGGCTGAAGTCTGCATTTGCAATCCTGTGTCCTATAGCCCATGTGAGTGGACATAGGACAGGAGAGCAATTCCAGGCTGGCAGCTAGATAAGTGCTAGTGTTACTGAAATCTGCCCACCCCAGAAGATGGAAAGAGAGCCAAGGATCTTGATTCTCAAGGATCTGCTCTGCAGTCACAAAACTGGTGAGTTCCCCTATGAGCTTGGAGCTGTTGATGTGGTAAAAGTCTGTTAACAGCAAATGACAGCTGGTGCTGTCAGCTTGCACCTTTGCTGTGACCTAGAAGGTCAAAACAGACACACTGACTACACTATTTCTAAATATCTGACAAGTCTAGTATTATCTCAACTTAATATAGCAGAAATAAACATGGTCCTCATGTTCCTAAAAGGGAAAATATTATGATGGAAACGATATTATCCTCAGTGCCTAAAGATGTTAGGCCAAAAGAATTAATCTCTTTGAGAAGTCACAATCATTGCAGGGATGCCAAAAACCACACTGAGTTGGTAATTGCTTCTTCTCTGCAAGGCAGGAAACTGTCAGATGATGCAACTTTGTATCAGGTGATATCAGCGATCCCTATGGTTTTGTCTGTCCCATAAATTGGTGATCCTAATGCAAAGTATTTGAATGTAATCCTGCTTGAAAGTCTAATTTATTTTTTAAGATGTTCACTGGAAAATATGTTGAAGAATGATTTTAAACGGGAAAAAAAAAAAAATCCTCCTCTGCAAGTGCACCAACACAAGAGGCTGCAGTCTTTAGGGACTGTAGTCTGACTTCCTCAGCCCTTGGCTATTGTACTGCTGTCAGGGTGATAAGTGTGTCTACTTAATATTGTGAACAAAAAATCTAACTGAAACATTAAGTTCTGCAGCTGGTAGGTTTCAAGCAGTTTAATTAAAAAAAAACATGATGGTTTCTGAAATGCTGAAATCTTGAAAAATATTTGAATATAAAAATGCTCTAATTAAAGTCTTTAGTTCTGATCCCTTTTAGGTAGAAATCTTAGATAAAACAGTCACTCGATAACTGCTTCTACAAAAGAACTTCCAAACTTGATCACGTTGCAGAAATGTTGATCCTTGCACAGTCTCAGGGCATGTAGCTACTACACTTAACCCTTTATGCTCTTGGAAAGTTAGACCAAAACCACGCTGTTTTGAACTTTGAACACCAGCTGAAAATAGTGTAATCAAATTATAAATCAGTCCTTTTTGATCTCTGAAGCTATACCAGAGCATCCTGGAACTGTCCACTGATTTGCTAATATGAATGTGGTTATTTAAATACTGCTGTCCATCTTCTTCCTGTATGAAAGAAATGACAGTCAGTATTCCTTAGAAAGCTTATTTCTGAATTGGACTGGCTTACTTTCTTAGAATAGAATCATAGACTTGGGTTGGAAGGGACTCTAAAGATCATTTAATTCAAAGCCTTCTGCCATGGACGGGGATGCTACGCACTTAGAACAGGTTGCTCAAAGCCCTATCCAACCTAACCTTGAACACTTCCAAGGAGGGGACTTCCAAGCACAACTTCTCTGGGCAGCCTGTTCCAGTGCCTCACCACCCTCTGACTAAAGATTTTCTTCCTAATGTCTAATCTAAATCTCTCCTGTTCTAATTTAAAACAGTTCCCCCTTGCCCTATCACCATCTGCCCATATAAAAAATGACCCTCCCTCTTTTTCCTAAGCCCCTTTTAAGTACTGGATGGCCACAATGAGATCTTCCTGAAGTCAACTCTTCTCCAGGCTGAACAGCCTCAACCCTCTCAGCCTGTCCTAACAGATGTTCCCCAGCCCTCTGATGATCTTCGTGGCTCCCCTCAGGACCTGCTCTAACAGGTCTGTGTCTTTCTTGTGCTGAGGACCCCAGAGCTGGCCTCAGTTCCTCAGATGGACTCTTGTGACAGTAGAGGGGCAGAATCAGCTCCTTTGACCTGCTGGCCACTCCTCTTTTGGTGCACTTGGATTTCTGGGCTGTGAGTGCACACTGCTGGCTCCTGTACTTCCTGAAACCTTAGAATGTTACAATGACATAGCAAAAAGTTTGCTTTTTTGCAGAAAGCAGTTCGGCTTTTGACTTGATGGAAATTGCATATATATGCTAGGAACATTATTTTGGATGTTAAAATATATAAAAAGATTTTTCATTTAATTTCTTTAACACTTATGTTAGGGTAAGTGAAATAATTATTGTGGTTTTAGGGTAGGAGAAGGGAAATTACCTGCAAAAAGACTTTTACTTTATTAATGTAGACTGCTGCCATAGAACATTTGGGGGGAGGTTGGTCTGGGGTGGAATTGTGTTGTGCTGGTAGAGAAAACTCAGCAGAGGAAGAAAATTCCCATTGCTGTACTGATGTTATCACTGATGCTGGTAGACAACCAAAGTAAATAAAAATTATTTTCAAGCTCTCCTTTATACACAAGAAATCAATGCTGGCTAAATGGGAATGGACACAATTATTAAAGGAGAATCAGTTTCTGTTCTTTAAAGGCTGTTTGAAACAGTGAAAAGCTACCTTACAACCTAGAATTCAGTGGTTTTTCAAGCTTTAAATGATTGTGTTGTATGTGGGATGTACAAAGGTGGAAAGAAGTGTTGTAGCAGATTCACTTCCTGTGGAATGAGATCCGAAGGTGATGTTCAGCAATTCTAGGCAGGCACCTTTTGTTTTAGAATTTAGATATCTTCTTGTTTGTAAGACTGAAAGTCCACTATGTAACATTATGTATTTTATTCTAAGTAGTATGTTGAAAATGTCTTGTGCTTTAAGTTGGAATGCTTCATAAACTAACTGCTGTAAAATGTAAAAACCTATTTACATCGCTGCTAAGATATGTCTGTGTGTCTGGTATATTTTCACATCTGTCTCTGCTCAAAATACATGCTTTTATGGTAGATGGGAACAAATTTGAAGATTGTAACAATAAAAAAATACATCTTTGTGTGGAAGATGAAAACTAAAGAGCTTGTCTGCTTCACTGTGGAAGTTTGAAGACAAGGAACGAGGTAATATTGCTGGTTTAGCAGCAGTGGTGCTTTAGGAAGGTCTGTTGATGACAGGTCCAGTAAGGAAAGGCAGTCTGCTTCCGTCTGGACTTTTTTCCTGTTCCAACTGGATTGACTCAGTAAACTTCTTTTTGGTCTACTACGGTACATAAAAGGGAACTAGAAAAACCAAATAGTTGGAGAGAGAAAATACCAGCTATCATGCTTGCTTCGAATGTCTCCTAATTTTATTTCATTTGAAACTTTTAAGCTGGAAAATGATACTATGAGAAGAGGCGTTATTAGTGACCAAGCTAGGAAAAGGGATGGAGTAAGAAGTATTTCAGTTAATTATAAGCCAAAGGGCACCTTTGTTTCTTCTCTTTATGTCTTAAAATTTCTAACCACACCAAGCATAGCTCTGTGTAGTTCTGAATAACTCCTCAGCATGGGTCATGTTGGAATGTCTGAGGTGTCATGGAAACTGGATGGAGAAAACCTGGCTTATGAAGCTGTACCAGACAGCACAGGCAATTTCTCTGCAAGTATCTGCCTTCTTCAAAGTCTTTATTTTTTTTATTTTTTTTTTCAGGAGAATGACCACTTTGCTCTTTCAAATAGAACTTACTTTGTTTTATTTGAAAGAATTCATGCTCTTCTGGCATTTTGAACGATGACTGTATTAAGCATTACATTATTAATTATTTGCTTTGATTATTCACATCATCTAATGCAACAGCGGTCAAGAGATTCTTTTGTTACTTGGCTATACATCCCTCAGTACACTAGTTTGCCTGCCAAAGTTAGTATTTATTTAATTTTGGTAGTTAACTGGCAGTTTTGAGAAAGGATGTGAAAGGACAAAGAAAATCTGTATGTTTACTGCAGATGAATATTTTCGTTTGTGTACAATAGCTCTTCTAAAGCATAATATTTTTCAGCATTGTTTTCTGAAAGGAAGTGTGCTCTCCTCTGGGATATCAGCCTGGAAGAGGTTCATTTTATCTTGGAAAAATGTAGTTTATGTAAGATGTAGCAAGAATGTATCATTAAAAATGAGGTTGTTTTCAAGACTTGTGCTAGAAATCATTGGGAAGGGATGTGCTCTGCTGTATCCCACAGTATGTATAAAGAGAATTCATTCTTACTCTCTGCCAGTTTTTTACCCCGTGATTTAAAAAGTTGCTTCTGGTCAAGAAGATATTAAGAGTCAGAAAAAAAGCAAACTACAGATGGTGTCCTTCAAATTGGCATGGCAGGGTAAGGGTGCTGGATGTTGGAGTGAAGGACAACACTGGCAGCCTTACACTGACGTGCCAGGAGTCACTGTATGAAGTTTGGTGATGGGTTTGCTAGAGTGCCAGAAATCAGAACAGCTGCTCACAGGCCTGCCCCTCACTTATAATCTGCTTTCTCCATCTGTCTGTTGATCTGAAGATACCACCTTTCAAATAGATTTTGTCTATTTCCATTCATTTCAGTGGCTAGACTCTTCTTTCAAAACATGGTTGTACTTCTTTGTTGAGAATGCCATTTATGAATGAGTAATATTTTCATACTTGTGCAGTTCAGGAACCCAAAGAATGTCATTCCTTCTGTCCTGGCAGGCTATGGAAATCTATCAAGCCCCAGTATTTGGAACGGAATAGTTATCGTGACACGGCTTGAAGATTGTTTAGCTGTGACTGATCTAGAGAAAGCTAGAGATTTGGGGCCAGGGTGAGGAAATTTATTTGATTAAATTATATTTGGTCTAGAAAAAAATATGTAGAATTTATACTTAAGATTATCCTACCCCAGTGTTACTTATCGTAACTTTACATTAATTAATATTACATTATTTTCTCTTAGGTGAGCATTTTTAACTCTGTAGAACTTCTGTAATGGCACAGTTCCATGGGAAGTTTGCAGCTATGCCTCATCCCAAATTCAATTTAGAGGAGTTTGCATGGGCAAGGTTTATAGATTTTACCAAAGAAGCAGCCACAAATCATCTATTTCCAAGCCTGAAAGCCAGTGCTGAGGCATTTGGAGCTGCTGATGCTGTAGCTCATAAATTGCAAACCATGGCATATGAACCATGCTGTTTGTAAGAGCTGGAGTAAAGCACACATGGTCCACTGAATGCATTTTATAAATCCTAGACTTCAAATCTTTTTTGTCACTGGAAGGCTGTAAAAGTTTCAGCAAAACCCTCTGTTCACTTAACTGGTGTGGAAGTTGTTATATTTCTGGGGTACTTGAAGAAACCAGACGTCTTGCATTTTATTGCAAGGTACAGGATTCCAACCTTTAGAATAACAAGGCATTGAGTGCACGTTGTCCCTTTTTCGTTTCATGGAATTGAACAGTGCTCTTCCCGGAACTGTTTGGATTCTTATGTGGTTCATCCAGCTATGATACAAGATACTAAACAGCAGATGAAGTTCAATACCCAACAAGATAATATGGTTGTATTAGGTGGAAATGATTTCAAGTTCAAATCATGGGCTTAATCTGGTTTGTGATATATGGCTGGTTTTGGGTTATTGCGGGTCCTTGGGTTATTGTGGGTCTTTGGGATTTTGTTTGGGGTTTTTTGTTTGTCTTAAATTCTGTTCAAGATATGAATTTCAATGCATATGACCTTTATAAAATTACTTAAGTCTAAATGCATATAGAGTAGAATAAACCAGGATTTATAAAATTATTGCTTATTAATGATGGCAATTACTCAGCATCCAAATTTCCTTAGCCAGTTTACTTTTGCTGTAGCTTCTGTGAAGTGGGAAAGCATAAGAATGTTCCTATTAATTGTTTTTCTTACAACGTAGATGTGGGATCTGACAGTTTACCCTTATTTACAGATGGTCAGCAGGTTCTTGATTCTGTTTCCATTTGGATTCACAAAAAACCTTTTATTCGAGAAAAGAGAGCCCTTGCTTACCTCGACCCCCATGGGAGACCCTGGGTGGAAGAGACTGCTAAGCATTTGTATTCTTCCACTGTTGTTTCAAGGAGACGTGAATTTGGATTCTCTTGAAGAAATCCTGGCTGTTACAGGAGGGGTATCAGGAAGTATTGTCTCATTTGAACCTTGTGAAGTGACAAGGGAGGCCTAGGTTTTGGCTCCTGTGAATCTCTTGGGTGATCTATAATCCCTTTTGTGGTGTCAAAACTGCCCTTCTTCAATAATATGTTTGGGCAGAAATTCAACAATGTGGCTCTGACAAAGACTTCCTTGTATTTAGTAACCCTGTGAGAAGAGAGGATGGGATGGGATGGAACATAATTTTTCTACCTAAAAATGTCAAGTTATATTTGGGAATTTCAAAATTCCTCTATGGAGGATTGAAGCTTCCCTCCCTCCCCCCACTAGCCTTGAAGAAGTGATTAACCGAGGGTGCCTCTCAGCATGGAGACTGCTTGCTGCTATTGTCTCCTGCAGAAACAACTCTTTGCTGCTAACTGGTTTAACTGTATCATGTCCTTGAACATATTTTCCTCTAACCACCTTTCAGGATTTGAGGACCATTCCATAGTGTATATAGCAACACACAGAAAAATGTGGCAATAGGACTCCTTTCCTGACCAATTTTTGTTCTTTCCATCTGTCAAGCATTTGGGTTTTCTTTTTTCCTAGTGCTACTGCAGCAAAAATGCCTGCCTTTTGTTTATGTCTTCCAACATGAGAATTGTGACATCATCAGTGGTATCGCCAGGGGAAAAAAATATGCATAGCTGTAGCTAAACCAGCTGTTCGTTAGCAATTCTTCTCGTCTGCTTTCATGTCTTCTCATTAATGTACACACAGTAGTGTTTTCTGGCTGAGAGACGTGGAAGGTTCTCAGCCACAAAACATCTGCTCAGTCCGTGTCTTTGGGTAGATGAAAATGGTGGCACTTCAAAATACTCTCATTCTTGATAATGGCATTTTTTAAAAACTGAAATGAATGTGAGAGCATAGAAGATACTCGTTACTGGATTTAGTTGTGGGTAATTCTGAATCCTTTACTAACCATCTTGTATAATTCAGTGTAATCATAAAGACTGCATATCAACTGTTACAAAACCTTATTAATACAAACTGAGCAAGATGCCAAGAACAACAAAGAAATGAGTTTTGTCATTGATTTGCATGACGACACGGTAAGGCAAATGAATCTGTTAGTCATGCTTGTCCCTTCTTCCATGCAAATCAGCAGCAAAACTTCCACTGACTTTGATAGGACCAGAATAATGCCAACCATGAGCTACAAGCTGTCATTTATTCTAATGAGAGAGAGCTTAAATAGAATCAGGAGGTATTTCATTTGTGGAATGTTAATGAGAAAACAGTTTCTTCTGCTATCTCATGTTATCAAAATGCTCTGAATTATTCTAGAGATAATTGACTGTTTTGTAGAATAGCTGCATCTTTGCAATGTTAATATTATGGATAATTGCGTGTTCGGTATGAGTTTTCAGGGTGGAGGAGAGATGTTCATTTATCATCACTAGCTGTTTGTAGAAAGCTAGCTTTAAATTAGAATATTCAGGGAATTCACTCTGCAGTAGGAATTATACTATCTCCAAATATTCTAGCATGGAACTCTGATAGTGATAGTCGATCAGTGAAAAAAATAATTAATATTTCCCATTTTCTGTAAAGGCTTCTGTAATTTGAATTTAGGTATTCGCTTACTCTCATATGAAATGCTCAGGTAAATATTAAGTTTTTAACCATTATAAAATGTTATTTAAATTTATAATTTTTCATTTAAAATAAACAAGAAAACTGAAGCAACCAACCAAACACGTGCACACACACACACACGAAAACAAACCCCAGAGCATCACCAACTATTACCAAGAAGAGATTAGACTTCATTGTATTACATAATTTGTCATTTGGATTTGAGAGTAATCCTTGCTCAAAGGGCCAATTCTTATTCACCTGAGTAGCCTCACAGAAGCCAGCAAAACTCATTTTACGACCAAAGATTACAGGATAATGCCCCTGACTGATGAGACAAATTTAAATTAAGGGGCTGTTTTTTAGGTACAATTTTTCATCTGGAAGCTCGTCTTCCACATAAAGCATAAACACTGGCAGATTAAGTGTTGGCAAAATATTACCTCTTTGGAATATTAATTTCAGTGTGTACTGTGTGCAGAGCGATGCAGACAATGCATGGCTTGTGCCACTCCCCACAAGAAAAAATTACATTTAACAAATCTCTTTAATTTCTTCTTGGACCAGTGTTACAGTGGGAATGATGATAATAATCATTAAAAAAAAAAAAAAAAGAGGGGATTTCCATAACAACTGCTGTCCTAACGAACTAAAGAAGCCTTAGAATTTGTTATTCCTTCCTCATAGTAGACCTCAGCTGATAAAAATATCCGTAGCTGGTGAAATCAGTGGCATGCCTGGCTTTCTCAGACAAAACTCCCATGTGATCACACAGGCAGCCTCAGTGAGCCCGAAGCTGCTCAGCAAGCAGTAGGTAATGAGTCTTTGTGCAGAGTGAAGCTCTTGTGGCTGAACAATAAAGCATATGGTACCAGCAATAAAACACAGTGCTGGGAAATTTAAGAAGATTCTGCTGGAAGTGGGAAGACAGTGAATATGTCAAACGTTATAAAATGACGATCAATCTGGTTTGGGTCCTAATTAATAAAAACAGTGCATGGATTGGAAAAACAACAATTTGAACAGGTCAGTTATTTTATAGATTCTTCACACACTTCAGTGTTTTAAATATAAACGGGGTTTTTGCTATTTCTTTATTGTTAATAAAGCCAGGTTTCTTTCATTTTGTAAGGTGGGATTGGAAGGATGCACATCAGTGTGATACCAAGCTGAATAAATTGTGTAAGTTCTGTGATCAAATTCATTGTAAAAATGTTTTTACCATTATTCCTATGCAATTCAAACTTCAATTGTGCATGAAAAATGGGATAGCAAGTAAAATTAAATTTATGCTAGATGGATCATTTACCAATATCATAAAATATTTAGTAACAACAATCTATTACTCTTCTATGTATTCAAGACTAATTCTTTCTCAGTAGGAGATCTGTAGTGTTTGTGTTTGGTTAAAAACGATGTAACATTAGAGCATATCTAACAGTGCACTTACATGGGTTTTTTTCCTCCTCATTCTTCTTGGAAATTTTTGGAAGTGGTGTTTTATGTTATTTTTAATGCAATTGTATACACATGGGAGCGATACATTATGACCCTCTGCATGCATTTCACTCTAATATTAATGCAAAATATGTTATTATTTTTAGAGCAAGTAATTATTTCTCATAATAGTTCTTTTAATTATACATATTATTTTATTTTGAAAACTGCTCCCAAAGATTTCTGTGGCCTGTGCTTGTCTTAGAGGATAGACGTGCAAATTCTCGGTGATTTCACATAATGTAGAAATTAACCATGTAAAAGTTTTAATCCCTTAAATCTCTTTACAGTATTGGGTTGGAGGGTTTTTTTCTTTCTTTTCTGAGTACTGAAGATCGCAAATTAGATATGCTGATTTTGGGGGAGTATTTCAACAGGAAGGAGAAAAAAGCGATTGGGGAAATAAAGAAACAAAACTCGAAATGCAGAGGACAGTATCTCTTTTCATGTGTACTTATGATTTCGAGGGAGAAATGTGCTGTATAAATAGCACGTTTATTGTGTGGCTGTGGCCGTGAGGGAGACGCCGGGCCCGGCGCTGCGCAGCCGGGGCTGGAGCGATGCGCCCGCGGTCCGTCCGTGCAGGTTCATTTTGTGCCGCGCTGCGCGCAGAGCGGAGCCCGCGCTGCCGGCCCTCCGTGGTTAAAGAAAGGGAGAAGGGGAAGGGAAGCCCGGGCTCCGGCTGCAGAGCCGGGGGCGGGGGGAGCGGGTCTCCCAGGAAACCGCCCGCCGCCGCCGCGGTTTCCTGGGA
>JANPWX010000011.1:9890553-9952240 GCA_024734555.1 Trochalopteron elliotii
GGGCCGCGGCCGCCTCCGCTGCGGCCGGGGCCGTGCAGCCCTCGCGCTTTCGCAGTCGGAAATGTGCTTTGGCTTTAAGGGCATCTTTTTCCAGTTGCAAATACTGCTGATACCTAAGCGAAGGTGCAGTCCCTGCTTTAAAGCGGTTCTCCTGTAAAAGGTAATTTTATATTACAGTGCTGATTCGGCTTGGCGTCTCAGGACGCAGGCCTGTTCATGTTTTAGACAATAGATCAGAAAGGATACGTAGAAGTACTTTTTCACCGTACTTACGTGCAGCTATTAATCTGTTTAACAGGGAACCCTGGTAATATCGCAGTAACACCTGCAGTATGTACCATAAGATTGGATGAGATAACACTGAACGTGTAGCTCTATGCTAATTTAAATGGAAAAAATATAGCAGTATACAGTCACACAATTATCATATAATTACTATATTTGTCTAAAATGAGTACAGTGGATTTTAAATTTAAATTTATGAGGCAGTTAGGTACTTAGAGTAAGTGCATACAGAGATAAAATTAACAGTGTGCAGTATAATAACAATAGGAGCATCCCTACAGAACAGCATTCCCACTGTTACAATGGAATCACAACTTTGAAATACACCTGTCTTGTCTGTTTATATGGGATGGAAACAAAAAAACCCAGTGTTTTTCCTGTGGATCAGTCTCTTCATATTCTAAAACACTCCCAGGATCAAGTTTTTTAAGAAAGCTTAAAGGAAAAATTCCTGAAGCAGAAAGCTGAGCTGTGTTGCTACCAAGTTATGGTAATCTGAAGACACACTTTTCTTTAAACTCCGTTAAAATTGGGGTTTATGTAAACATTTTATGCTGCAACTTGAATGGTGGCTGTTGAGTCTCTTTAAGAATCATAAATAGAACCAAATCTATGTATGCATCCAGCATTTTGGAGACAGACGGGATTTGATCTCTCATGTTACTGAAGTTTTGTGTTAACTGTACTGTCTTAATTTACTTCTAGATCTGCAATGTTTTGGTTTGAGGATGCACTGTTTACTGTATATCTTAGTTTTTTGGTCTCCTTTGTTTATCAGAAAGAGGAACTTGCATTTATTGTAAAATATCTTGCTTTGGACAGATGCAATAGTTGACTAAATGAAGTTTAAGTTCAATATAAATTGAAGACATCTAAGTAATGGTTTAGAGTACACAGTGGCAAATGTTTGGAAACTACTTCCAAAGCTTAAATATTTTCCCTGAGATAGCAACAGATGATTGTCTCATCTAAAACTTTTACTTGCTTTTAAAATGTACTTCTAGTAACTGAACCTTGAAGTTTAGAGTTGTTTCCCTTTGAATAAGCAGGTGGAGAGTCAGGCTGAAGCAAGGCAGCTATAATATATTGCAGTGTTGGTAAAGATGTCTTAAAGATAAATTTACATGCAGTCTATCAATATCTCTTTTTGCTCTTGCTCTGAGCCAGATATGATGCTGAAAAGAACTGGATTATAGATGTGCCCTTTCCTCAATAAAATATCTCCAAACACCATCACATCTTTAAAATGCTGATACCATTTGAAGTCCTACCAGTGAGTTTTGATCACTGTTGCTTCATTGCTCTTTTGTAAGCTTTTTTGACCCTGGAAAAGGAATTGAGTGTAGATAAAAGACAGATACAACTCATCTACAAATGTACAGAAGCCGAAAATATTTACTAGGTTAAAACAGCACTGAGATAAATAGCATGTCTTTAATTTCTCCATCTCTCCACAGATATGGATATGGTGTTCTAGTGAAACTTGTGCTAAATGGGAGATGTGAGTAACTGATACCAAAAAAAAGAAAAACCAAGCTGGAAAATTGTGGCCTTTTTCTTCCCTCCCATTTGCATATAATTCTATCCTAGAGCTCCCCTATCTCTTGTCTTATTCCCTACCCTACAAAAGAGGTGTGCATTTTTAGCAGCTCTGCTTCAGTTCTTCCATCACTTAAATATAATTTTTCACAAAGAAATAGGGAAAATGGGAAAAGGAGTAAAAGCTTGTATTGCCATAACAATTTATGGAAAATTCACTAAACATATGTAACTGGACAACTTACATACTGTGAAATCAAGGATAAAAGGAGGAGGAGCTGCTTGAGTTTTTTAAGGTTTTTCTGTGCTTAAGCACAAAAATACAAGCAAGAATATTTCTTGAAAACTAGCATCCAAATGCATTGGACAGTTTGCATTCAGGGTTTCGGATGAAAAGATACATGGCTTTTGTTTAGTACTTCATAAATGATTTCATGGAATATATAACTCGAACTCGTGATTGATTTTGGGGGTGGTTTGTATCCTGCTCTTTCACAGGCAGTGGGGATTTGCATATTTATTTCATTGTCTAATGTGAAGTAGGAAATGTGGGCTGCGTAGTGTGGAGCCTGACCCTCATCAGTCGTTCTGAGGGATACGGGCAGGATCTACAACATCATTTACCGATTGTAGCTTCACCATCTCCCGTAGTTGTTGGATTTTGATGAGGAAATGCAAGCAATGATGCCATTATGTAGTGGAAGGCTGCAGAGTAAATAAGCCTCTGTGGTGTTTGTAGCTCTCGTTAGCATGCTGCCCCTTCATTACATCTGTTTATTCAATTCTGGCAGATCATTTCTGTCCATGCCTATAAGTAAGTGATATTTTCCGTCTGTGCTGCTGGGGAGGAATAAAGGCGGCGAGCTGAGCCCGAGCTGCGGCCGCGTTGTGGTGCCGGGGCTGCGGCGCTGTCTGTGCGGCCGCTGTCGCTCCGCCACGGCGGCTCTGCGGCGGCTCGGTGACAGACCGGCCCCGGGCCCTGCCGGGATCCAGCTCGGGGGACAAGGCTTCCCTTTCAAACACATCTCCCGGGGCTGCCTGTGACTGTCGGGGCTGTGCGCCGTCCGTGCCGTGTCCCGCCTGAGGAGCACCTGGCCGATCCTTCTGGGATGATGAAATAGGCTGACACGGTGGTGGCTTCAGGAGGAGGTTGGGTTTTTGAATAGGCGTAGGAATTTGATGGTGAACTGCTCAGTGATTTCAAATCCGTTCTTTGTCGCTGTTGAACAAAACCTGCCTTAAATGTATCGTGAATATGTTAAAAAGGAAACTGGATTGTAAATGTTTTTAGTTGCACTTCCTAAGCGATAGCCATCTCTAGTAAATGCCATTTGTGTGGGGGTGATAGGGTAAACAAAAAAATGTTGAAAGCCACAAAATGTATTTGTTAATTGATTTTAGTGTGGGCAACAAATGGTAGCACTGCTTACTTCAAACATGAACTGTGACAGCTGAGCAGGATATTCTCGAGCAAACATTTTTGTCTTTCAGATATTCTATTTTAGGGGCGGGGAGGGAAACCCCACGACTCAGAGGGGAATTGACTTGCAGGGTTGCCATTGTTTTGCTCTCTTGTTGTACCAGAGTCTTTATTGAAGCATTCACTTTCAGGGTAGCCAGAGTTAGTTTAACTTTGTAGCTTTCAATTAAGTCGCTCAGTTGTTTACTATTATGCCCTTCTCACCCACTCTCACTTTCTAAACATCTTTCAACAATAAAATGGAAAAGTGGAAATTGGACAGTATTAACCTTTTTAGCTCCTCTGGAAAAGACAGAGTGATCAGAGATTTAATAAAGCAAAATATATCAAATAATAATAATTAAAAAAACCCACCTCAGGTTGGAAGTGTAAGCCACATACCTTCACAGCAGTGCTTTTCAGGAGAGTGTAGGGCAGGTAATTAATTTCGTCCCAGCAGACTCCCCTGGCTGAAGTGGTGCTGAATGGTCATAAGGTGCTTAAAAGTCAGGGAATGAGATGGCAGTGGGCTCGCTGCTCAGCTTCTGTTCATCACTGTCTCAGTGACCAGAGTGCCTCGGGAATTGGATGGGTACATACTTATTATTAGACCTGCAGCTCTTCTGTCAGCTTTCTAGTGAAGTTTTCAGCCTTGAATTGTAAAGTGAACTGAAAAGAATTCTTAGACATGTTTATTAGTATACAAGTCACTACGGGCATAAACTCCAGATTTTCTTTAGTATGAAAAAAAAAGTGAAGAGAGTCAACATTCAATTTTAACACAACTCTGAATGTAATTTTAGGTCAGTCTTACTGTGGTCTGTCATGTTATGTCAGCACCATCGGCCCTTCCTTTGGGTGCCTTTGTGTTGATTATACACAGGTACACATGTACAGGTAAGGGCCTGTGGGTAATTTTTGTTGGCCACAAATATGAAATTACTATTGGAAATTTTGCCTATGATTGCATATGTGCTTTTCAAATCCTTTTTGAGGTTTGCAGTCATTGAAATTACAGAGAAGACTACTGGCTTACAGAGAAACATTTTACTTTATTGATTACACATATTTTGTCTGCCTTCATTAAAAAAATCTCATTCTATGATGCTATGGTCACTAAATCTGGGGCATTGAAACCTTAATGTCACTGATCTTTTTGACTCGTTTCTTAAGGAAATTAGGTTTATGCAGTTATGCTTTCTCTGTGCCTGTGATATTGTGATGTTCACATTGTGAATATGTCTACCATATTTTCCTAATTAGTTTTCTTAACCTGTTAGCTCATATCAGCTGAGCTTGAAGGAGAAGCAGTCAATCTTCTTCAAGTATTGTGCAAATGGGTGGCGAGATGGGAAAGAGAGATTGCTAGTTCACACCAGTAAAAAACAATTTGCACTGTGACTAAGACCCTGATTATCAAAGTAATCACACAGAAGAAAGCTTAAACACCATGACCCTGGGGAAGAGCATCAGTGAAGCAGCCCTCATACTGTGCCTTGGGTAATCCATCCAGAAGAGACAAATCCATAAATAATCAAGTTCTGTTGGTTTCTCAGGTGTTTTTTTTTTGTTGTTGTTGTTGGTTTTTTTGATGTGTTTTTTTTTGTAAACTTGGAATTAAATTCTGCTCATTTTTACCTGGTAGCTGAGTAGCTTACCAGCTAACCTTGCTTTTACCTTGCTTCTACCAGCTTTTACCTTGTGATCTTCTTAGAAGAGAAGCTGAATTGTCATTTTGTTACATATATGTCTGTGGCAGAAGAAAACTTCACAGCTGCGTTGTTTGTATTCACTGTTTCCTGCATTCAGTAATTTGTTGCGTATGTTACAGGAGGGGTTTTGGTGAATTTCCCTCATCAGTGTTTAATTGTGAAATAATATTTCTAAAAATCTCCAAGTTTTAAAAAATAAATATATTATTTTTCAAAGTTGAGTAGATACACCATGTATGGTGCAAAATCAAAAAGCAAATCCTAGAAACAAGTAGCAATTTTACATCTTTTATTTTTGTATAATTTTTTTGTGGGCCTGAATGCCAACTTAGGATTGTCTTGGGTGTGCATAAAAATGCAGATTGTAGCATTATATTTTGGTTGTGCGTTGTCCTTGATCTAGATAGAAAGCTTGAATTATTATAGCCATAAAGCTATTTTTGAAGATAGTAATTTCAAAACATCACAGCCTTCCAGTAGATATTAATAATTTATATTTTCCAGTACAAATAGTTTTATTGACTTTATTCTCTAGGGAGAAAGATGCACTTAAACATATTTTTACTAATTTTGGCTTTACTTGAGGCCAGGCCTGAATGGAGTCATGATTTTACTGTTATGCCATAGAGCTACATTCATTTCATTAGAGGCAATTACATGTTGGTTCCTGCTGACCAAAATCATTTTTTCCTTTAGGGGCCTGTTTTATTCTTCCTCACATATTTCTGCTGACAAAAATAATATGTTTTCTGGTATTTTTTTAGCTGTAAAGTTTCTGCCATTTTCTTTCAGCTTTGTAGTACAAAATAGCAACAGAGTTTTGGGCAACAAGAGAAGCCAGTGTGTAACTTTACATGACTACTAATAGCTGTGTCAAATATTTATTTGGTGTCTTAAAAATATGCACAGCACTGTGATTTTATTAGAGAATTGTGTTAATTATGTTCCTTCTAATGTCAGCATTTATTAAAAAGATAAAAACAAGCAGTTACGGGAGATTTTTATGCTTTTGGTGTTTAAAAAAAAAAGAGAGAGAAGGACAAAAATAAAAAGCCCATCAGCTAAAAATCTTTTGATTGGTTGCTTATAAGTTGTTGGATGCAAAGAACCAAGATCATACTGTAAATTTTAAATGTCTTGTTCCTGAAGTCAAAGGAATATAATTGGACTGTTGAAGTATCAGGGCTCCACACTGTTTTTCATGTGTTCCCTCACTGAGCCTGGAGATTCCTGGAGCACCAGATCTGTCAGTGCTTGCATAGGAATAGAAGGTATTCCTGTAGCTGTGCCTTTTATTGAGTGGATGTGACAAGGCAAAGGCATGAGGTTGGACAAAATCATCTGCCAGGCTGGAATTTGAAGGCTGACCTGAGGAAAGTTGAAACAGTGTCCATTAGGGAACCTGCTGAGCATGTCTATTGTATGATGCTGCAGCAGTACTGAAATGCAAATGGCTGCTGGCTGTGCACAGGCAGGTCTTTAATATCACAGGATTTGGTGCATAATAAGCTAAGACCCTTTTTCATGCCACCTCTGTGCTGAATTCTTATTACTGATATTTGTTAAAGCATAGTAAACGTGTATGTTTAATGTATATACATAATTAAATTTTACCAGTGTATGACCAAAAAAACACCTATGTCAGAAGAGCAACAAAATTTGCAACTAAGTAAAGAATAATTACTAAATAGCATAGTTTTTCCATGGTATGACCCTCTATTGTGTATTGAGATATTCAAAGCAATGTGTGTTTACATTTCTGAGATGCCTGTTGAATCTAAAGATGTATTTCACCGGGCTGCTGCAAACAGTCTGTGTTAGGGTAGTGTTCTGCTCCACAGATTAGTTCTGCTCAAAAGCTGTGTGTATTAGTACAGCTGATCTGCTTTTGCTGATTGTGCTGCTTGTTCAAAGTGAGCTGAGCTAATGCAAGCCCTCAGCTATATGTTCAGATACACAGCATAGATGAACACCACCAAATGGTAACTCTCAATTTTGAGGACACCTGTATTTTTTTGTATCTGCTTTGTATACCTTCTCCTTTATAACTGGCCTCCAGTGATCATGACAGAGCACAGCTTTGCTATTTCATTTGTATCTCCTTTAAATAGTGAAGGAAATTTGAAGCTCAGTATTTTTGTCTGAGTCTCACTTTTGTAAGAAAGGAATCTTTTCATAACCTTTTGCTTCAATCCCTTCTCATGGTTTTTCTTCTGTCTCCCGTTTTGCCTCTTTCATTGTGGTGTTACTCAGTCTGTATTACCATTTTCAAAAACCAAGTAATTTAGGCATATTATCATGGTTTTAGGCACATCTTTGACATTTCTCAAAATGTGTCTACTAACAATTTCAGTTCTTTTCAGTAACCTTCTTTGGAGTGAGAATGCTTTTCAACCACTACAGTTGCAAAATTTTTAACTATCACTGATTTTTAATGCAGGTTAAAACAGTTTCTCCTTTTAAAATATTTTTTGCCAAGTTCAGACATGTGGAACTTGTAACTTGCACTGAAGATAAGAGAAAATAGGTAAAAAGTGAGAGAGTGAGAGCAAGCTTTTCATGCTCCCTCTCCAGAAGAACCCATTTAGAGGTCAGAGTAGCCAGCATAATTGATTCCTGCCAGAGGCAGTATGAATTTATATCTTTACCCTTGGCTTGACTTTTAGCCTATATTTGTTTAGCCATTTAAATTGTTGTAGCCGTTTCTTTTGACCATGCCCTTGGCAGTCTCATTGTTGATACTTTCACTACACTTCCTCTGCATTTGAAGTCATAATACCTGTAAATATTTTTGAAAGAAAGCATGTAGGCTACAACTAAATACTCTGTAACTCTAATCCCAAGAGTTAATGCCTTCTCAATTAAAGCAAGAATTCTGTAATATAAGGTGTATTTCCTCACAGGAAAGTTCTGACTAGATATTTAAATTGTAATTTTGGTGTTGCATTAGCTGGGATAAGCAAACGTAATGCTTTAAAGACGTAATTAAGGCTGTTTAGAGAGAAAATTTGATGTTAAGATGTCCAGAAGATAAATTAAAGGAATTCAGTTGCCTTTTTTTGAAGGAGGAGGAAAAAAAAATTTCTTTTTTTATGTTCAGAAAAATTAATTTTGAAAATTAATAAGCCAAACTGTCATTCCCCCAGAGATCCTGTTATTTAATACATCTGCTTTGTGTATCAAACATTTCCTTTTGGAGTGTTTTAAAATGGATAAGAATCCTATTTTATTTGAAGACAAGGCAGAATTACAGGGCCAGCAAAGCTAGTTTACTGATGCAGAGGTGGCAAGTGTAGGGAGAAGTTCATGTTCTCTAGCAGTGTCAAGATGGCTGTAAAATTCCCTGTCTTTCCAATGGCTCTTGGAGCAGGAATGGTTTTTCTCTTGTACTGAGGTTTGGCTGTGGCCATTGAGGACTGCAGGTCTTCTGTTTCTGGGTAAGGTTTCAGGATTAGTCTCTAAGTCACATCCCCTTAATGAAGTAAGAAGGAAGACAGTTGGAGGTTAGATGCTTGGGAGAGAAATGTTTTAATCCGCAGTGTCTGTGGGGTTACCCTTCAGCATGGAACCATAGCTCGTGCAGTTGGAGCCCCCTGTGCTCCACGGTCACTGTGCAGTGCCTGCTCCTCAAGGGAGGCACTCAGGCTTTCCCCTCCAAGAGCAGAGCATAGGTCACTCTTCCTCTCAAAACATCTCTCTTGTAAAGATCTGCTGCTGAATGGGTCTCTTGTTAATTTACACAGCAGAATAGCTAAGAAACCCACCCAGGTGCTGGAGAGCTGAGTCTGTTGTTCAGTACCTGCTGCCTCTAAGCTGTAGCTTAGTGGAGGGTGTTGTAGGCCTTTGTTTAGGAGGAGACCATTTTGCTGTATAGAAAATAATGCCAGGATTCATAGTCCAAAGAGGGCGGGCACAGGTAGCAGCCAAGTGCTGCACCGTATTTACCAGCCTTTGGGTACATAAATAGTTGCTCATGGGTTTGGGCCTGGCCCAACCTTTTGGTCCATTTTCCTTCTCAACATCCTTTGCACTCACAATACATTTTCCTTTCACTCTTGGAAGTGAAACCTTACTTGGAAGAACATGAACTTTCAGGCTCCCAGGGAGACCTCAACAGGAACTTTTTCAGATATCTGAAATCTCTGTAATTTGGGTATATGTAGAATTGCCTTTATGCTAGGGGAACTTGAAAGTGAGATCCTGGAAAAGCTCACATGCCTTTGAAGAAGATAATTTGGTGACAGATTAGCAGAGTCTTCTAGGAAAGGAGTTTTGGTCTGAGGGATGACCAACAACAGGGATGTTGGAGTAATTTCAAAGTTTTTGGCTACTCCAAGTGAAAGCAGCTGTTGTTCAGTCAGCAGTCAGTAATCAGCCATTTGTATGTCCCTGTGCCCGTGCAGGGGGGTGACTGAGCAGCCTGTGAGGTACCTGTTGAGATGGCACATCACTCCCTGTGTTCTTGTTTTGTACCCCTAGGAAATATGGCACCAGTTCTCAGAGGAGGCACGTGTTGGCTGTACTGGAGACCAGTGCTCCCTCTACATTATTCTCATGAGCCACACTTTCTCTGATGGGAATATGCATCTTGTTCTGGGGATTAGTAATTCAGAATTGGGAAGAATCTGAATAGTAGACAAGTGCTCAAGTGTTTTCAGACTTGCACAGTTTCTTGTTCGTTTTCTCTTCCTTGTTCTTGCTGATGAGCACTTTAGTTCCCACATTAGAAGTGGAGCAGTTTCAGCAAGAGGCTGTGTGGCTTTGGGGAGCTCCCCAGAGGCAGACTTTTAAGGGTTGCACAGCTGTGAGACTGAGAGTGTAGGCAGGAACATGCCAGGTGCTTTTCAGCAACTGCAGCCATTGGACAGATGCCCCAGCTTTGGGATGCACAACTTAACGTGTGGTTCCACTTGTGTCTCCATTGCCATTCCCTCCCTGCACACCCCCCAAATATCAAGGTGTTTCCTAATTCTCTACAGAATCAGCAGATGCACTCGGCCTCCCATGTAATGTAATCACTGCTGAAATGGAAATACCACTGTAATACAGAAACAAGATGTCACTGACTTCTCTCCAGGTGTCTCCACTTTGTGGGGGGCACCTGTGTAGCTCTGTCTAGTACAGCATGCTGCTGGACACTGCTGCCTTTCTGCTGCTCACTGTCCGAAATACTGTGGAGATTGAAACTCCAGTGATTTTGAAGGGGGTGTGGCTGTAGTTTCAGAAGATATGTTCTGTTGTGGTTTTTTTCTTTTCACAGAAAACTAATAGGAAACTTGTTGCCTCAGGAGACGGAGTCAAGTGAATTTCTAAGAGTCTGGGCATTGTCATATAGCAACATTTCAGTCTCATGCTTAGGGGAAATTGACTGCAAGGATGAGGAAGCTGAGCTGTGTATCTGCAGTGGTTTTGGCTGGATTTTGCATCCCATTGCTTTTCATTGGAGCATTAAATAGTGACTACTGCTGGAGACAGGATATTAAACTTGGTAAAATCACATGTGTGCTTTTTAGAGCTTTTGATTCTCAAGAAGTGAATGAACCCCCTTATTATAAAACTTCTGTCCTAATCCTTGTAATTTAATAATAACATAAAAATGTTGTATAATGTATATGCAGTTTCTAGTTTTGACTTACAAAAAGCAAGTTTAAACCTGCTCATAAGTCCCTCCTGCTGTGCTTAGGAGCTGGCAGGCAAGGTAAAATGCTTTGTCAGCAAAGCGAAGTAAGTAATTAGAACCAAATTTCTGTTGCACGGGGAAGAAACCACTGTGTTCTTGCCACCTCAACTCCTGAATTTCACATAAATAGGCTTCAGTGTTTATGGAATTATGATTTTGAATTAGTCTTACTCTGTAAGCTGGTGAGTCCTACTTTTTCTTTCTTTTCTTTTTTTTTTTTACTGCTTTTTCTCTTTTTTTTGGTAGTTCTCATTCTCTTATACCCACCTTTATCTTGTTTTGACTTCATACCATGCTGAAAGGTTGCAATTCTCTTCACACTGTCACTTTGTTTTTTCCAGGCAAGAAACTGATGTTGGGGCTTGAAGGGAGCTATAGAATACATAGGAGACATTGAAATTACTTAGTATGAGGCCAAGTGTGAGCAAAGACAGCAGAGAACCTGCTGAAGTGCTGTGCTTACAGAACACAGGGGCTACATCCCTGAGACTGCCTCTGTAGTAATTGAAAAGATAAAGACGCGGGCTGGGGACAGCATTCTCTGGCTTCTGCCAAGTGCCAGGGTACAACTCTTGTCCACAATGGCTAGGCTGTCAGGCCTCTGCCAAAACCCAGGTGCCCTCATCCAGCCTGCCTGCTGGGAAGGGTTCTGGCACCTGCTTCATCCTGCATTATCCAGGAGAGCACAAAGTGGCCTGAGCCAAAACCCTGAAATGTGCTAATTGTTAAACATTTTGGCCAGTACTCTGCCTTAACCTTGTCTTCTTTAGTAGCCATTTAGCCCAGCTTATACAAGCTTCCTCACAGGTACATTGTTGTTTTAAACACACAGCCATAGAAATGTTGGTTGGAAGGGAGTTCCGGAGGGTATCTAATTCAGCTTCCTGGAAGGAGCAGAATGTGGCTGGTCCAGAATTATGAAATCCTAAAGGTAGCTGTAGAGATTTTAATTGTTCAGTTTCATGAGTAATGTAAATTATTTTTTTATTTTTCTTGCTTTCAGTGGGATTTGACAGGGCCCTTTGTCAAATCCATACTGCTGTGTTGTGTGTCCCTGACAAGTACAGTGTGTCATCAATCCCAGACAAACTTTTTTTGCCTGGATAGGTGTTAGGAGCATTTGTCTTTGCAGTGCTGCAGGCAGGATGCTGACCTCTGTGTGTCCTCTGGGCAGGTTCCAGCTGTTCTTGATCTTTCCTCAGTTAGTTAATTACATGCAATATTTCCACCTCTGCTGTGTCACGGTTTAGGAGGGGTACTCCCCCGTTTAGTGCTCCCACAGAAACTCTCCACACTGTACTCTCTAGCCCCCACACTCTCCCCCCCTCCTGCACTGGGCTGGAGAAGAGAACTGGAGGCGCAAAAGGTGAAGATCATGGGTTGAGATAAGAACGATTTACTGGAAATGGCAATGAGATAAGAAAAGGAACAGTGAGGGCAACAATATTCATGACAGAGAGTACAAGAAAAGAAGTGTTACTGCTCACTGTGGAAAACCACAATAGACAACACCACTCCCCCTGGCTTGGAATTGGAGCCATAAGGAACTTCTGCTCCCCAGGAAAGACTCCCTCCCCCTGCCCCCAGTAATGATGGGAGGTGGTGTAGAATAACCTTGGTGTCCTGGCCATGCCCCCTCTGGCTACTGCAAAAAATTAACCCTGTCCTGGCTGGAGCCAGAGCCAGGACATGCTGCTAAATTTCTGCTTGAATACGTAGCTTTATAATATTCTACTCAACCTCAGGAATATATTAGGCATTTCATTTCTTTTGGTATAACAGAATAATTCAGGTTGGAAAATACCTCAAAGATCATTGAGTCCAACCATTAACCTGACCTGACAAGTCCACCACTAAACCATGTACCCAAGTGCCACATCTCCATGTCTTTTGAATACCTCCAGGGATGATAACTCTGGGGTGACTTCCCTGCGTAGCCCATTCCCATCCTTGACCACCTTTTGTTGAAGAAATCTTTCCTAATATCCAATCTAAACCTCCCCTGGCATAGCTTGAGGCCATTTCCTCTTGTCCTGTCACTTGTTACCTGGAAGAAGAGGCCAGCCCCCACCTGGCTAAAACTGATGAGATCATCCCCAGGTCTCTTTTCTCCAGACTGAAAAGTCCCAGCTCTCTCAGCTGCTCCTCAAATGAGTCACTTTCTAGGCCTTTACCGGCTTCATTGCCCTTTGGACTCAGGCCCAACCTACTGTCATCTGCAAACTGGCTGAGGGGACAGACGCTTGATCCCCTTGTCCAGATCACTGGTAAAGATATTTAAACAGGACTGCCCTCAGCTGAGCCCTGGGAAACGCCACTAGTGACCAGCCACCAGCTGGATTTAATTCCATTCCCCACCACTCTCTGGGCCAGGCAGGCAGCCAGCCAGTTTTTACACCCATCCAAGACGTGAGCAGTCAGTTTCTCCACGAGGATGCTGTGGGAAATGTTGTCAAAGGCTTTAGTAAAGTCCAGGTAGACAACATCCACAGCCTTTGCCTCAACCACTAGGCGGGTCACCTTGGCATAGGAGGAGATCAGCTTAGTTGAGGATGACCTGGCTTTCATAAATCCATGGTGGCTGGGAGAGGAGAACATTTGGGAGGCAGTTGGTGTCTTTAACTGGTGTGGGTAACTTCTGAAATCCAGATGTTTATTGAGCACAAATTCATATATGGTCTTTGTGCCTTCACTGTCTTTTATCTGCCTGTAATACTGGAATTATCAGATGTAATTCTTAGAGGATGATGTGAACACTAGTTACATCACATACATTTAGCATTGGGAACTGTAGTGATCAGGGTGATTGCTTTGTAATTTCATTCCTGATTGTGAACATTCCTTCCTTCTGTGGCAGCCAAGGGACCAAGGCAGTCATTTTTTTCTTTGAAATTTGACAACATAACCTAGAAGAAGATAGGGATGTCTTCATCGTGGGAAAAATACTCCCTGAAAGCAATCTGTTACAGATTATTCTAGTGAAATAATCATCTCCATACATGTCAAGTGAGCGTAGGACTTAGGATTTTTTTCTTCTCTATGGCTTCACTCTCCTAATTAGTCATTTGTCATTTCATATTAAATGATTGTTCAAGACTAGAAGTGGCAATTTACTGCGATTTTAAAATAAAAATTACTTTGGAGTTTATGATTGCATATTCTGCAGCTGGATGTTTCAGTGCCTCATTGCCTCTGTTCCTGTTACAGGTACATGTGACAGCATTGCAGCAATGAGTGGAATTTTAAAGAGGAAGTTTGAAGAAGTTGATGGCTCCTCACCTTGTTCCTCTGTGAGGGAATCAGATGATGACATTTCTAGCAGTGAAAGTGCTGACAGTGGTGATAGTGTCAATCCCTCCACTTCTAATCATTTTACCCGTAAGTATTAACTCTGTGTACCCAAAGAATTATTCCTGTTTCTCAAAATAAAATAAATTTTGTGGTTAGATAAGCATGATGGTTTTTAATGGAACAGATCATAAGAACACAGTGCTTTGCAGTGCTGACTGTGCTTCTTTCCATGTCCATAATGTTCAGTTTGTGGCTTGCTGAAAACGGACTTAGTAAAATACTCTTATATTCTTTTGACTTCTTGTCAGTTTGACTGTTGTTGTAAAAGTTCTAAGTCTTTTGGAAGGTCCTACCTATTTGCTATACGAATTATGTACCTGTTTGTAGTTAATGTTAGAAGTTGTGTTCCAAATATTTCAAACAGGTGAAAGTGCTTTAGCTCAGTTTGTTTATTTTCCTTAGCTAAGTGTATTTCAGCTGTCAGCTCTCTGTAATACAGTATTGGTGAGAGTTCTCTAAAAACAATACAAGCTTTCTTTTATTTGAAACTGATGAATGTTGTGTGTGGTGCACATTATTTCAGTAGTTGCCATTTTTCAGGTACCAGAGGATATGTCTGTACTTCACAATGGTTTTGTGAACAAGTTTGGTCTTAAGTTAGCAAAGCTGCATTTGCAGCATATATTTCTGGGACTGATAAATTTACAGTTTGTGTTTGCAGTTCATGATACTTGTTTTAGGTGGTTCTATTATGTATTAATAGTGAACTACATCTTCTAAAAAGCAGATGGGATTTATCTCCTTCAACCCTGTTGCATTTAGATCTCCTCTATGGAGTTATTCCTTAAAATTGCCAGCCAAGAAGTGGGTGAGGTTCCTCATTGTTGCCCATGCAGAATGTGTTCCATGTAACTGAATCATTTGGATGTGCCTAGGAATCCTGTTTGTGGCATGTGATATGAATGTTCCTATGACTGACTTACCTAGCAGATGCTGCTGTTCAGTTTGAGTGGGGTTTGGATGGGAGGGTCTGAATCCTCTTTGCTCTGGTAGGGAACATTCTTGTGCACAGGAGGGACAGGCATGACTTTTGAAGTGGGTTTACATGGAACACTCTTGAGGTGCTTTATATTTAAGATGCAGTGCTAGTCAGGCACCTGTTTTGTTGAAATGCCACAAAGGAGTAAGTGACCAGTGAACCATTGTCACCAAGATATTTCTGCATGCTGTCAAAAAGGTAGTATTTAGAAATACCTTGGTGACATTATCTGCATGCTGCTACTTTAGCATTTGCATCTGTTGAAGAAGTTAGTTGATTACTCATCATAGACTGAAAACAGGCTTTTTACATCAGTCTTCCTACCCACACAGAAGAGCACAATTTTATTGTGAATACATGCACAGGTGATAAAATGAAAGGAAATGATTCAGGAGACAAACTTGAAAGTTGTAGTAGATGCATGAAACAATAGGTTTAATTGTAGTTGACATAGCAAATAATTTAGTTTAAAGGAACTCCTCTTTCTGTAAGAGAAACTACAATATTTCAGTGTTATGGTTAATGATTTATGTAACTGAGATATTTGTGGCCAGAGTAATAGATGTTTGTCTGTGTGTGCACTCACATACATACAGAAATTTACATATTACATTTTTTAAAATATATCTGTATATATCCATTGTTGATACATAAATAGAGCAATTAGTATGTGTGTGCATTGATAGTATTTTTTTGAAAGTATTTTCTTTAATATAGATGTACCAGCCTAAATTCCAAGAAATCAAATACAGAACCCCTGTATTACTTAAGAGCTATTAAGTGATATTGACATAAAAATTACATGCACATGTAACATATACTGACAAAACTCTTAACAGTATATATTGGAAGGTATTTTGTTCATGCTTTAAGCTCATACATCTTGCATAATAAAAGACAAGAGCTTTTCTAAGCTGAATATTTGAATCTAAATATAAGGTTGAGTTCTGTGAGACTTTTTCAGTGAGCAGACTGAAAAGAGACAGTGCAGAAAAAAGGCTGGTGAGATTCCTTGCCTCTGTTACATGCCTGAATACCCCCTTGATGGAGGTTATCTTCCTAAGCTATATCCTGACATGTTATACCATTTTCTGTTCTATTTGGTGAGACACTGTCAGATCCTGTGTACTGTCTTTTTTGTGGTCTGTTTTCATATAGGTGAATATGAAGTTTACTAAAAGCTCTCTTTTACTGACTGGAAAAGGGGGAGAGGGTTGTGTGACCTATTGTCATCATCAAGATCTATATATTAATTCTTAAACTGAGAACTAAAAAAAAATCTAACTCAGGCCTCTAAGTGTTATCTTTTCTTTCTAATTGCCCTAACAAAGAGATAATTCTAAATTGCTTGTAACTACAACCTCTTCTGCACTTTAGCAAGCAGGCAGTTTGTATATAAACCCATCTAGCACAACTGATCCATCCCTGTATTTACACAACTCTTGAAATTATGTGTATTGGGTCAGATAAATGGGAGCCTAGCAAGAATTCTGCTCCATTAGTCTTAAAGTCAGTTTAGGCTGGCAGCTAAATGAGGCACACAGCCACTGTGGATCATTCAGGTGGGGCAGAACTACAAGAAGATAACTTTGTTCTCAGCAATTAACCCTGAAGTGTGACTGAGATGGCCCTAAGTGCTATAGCTTGTGACTACTAGGCAGGGATAAGTACAGTTTCTTTAACAATATATCCGTTTAAACAAGTAAAGACAGCAACAAGAAGAAATTAATAAATCCCTGGCCTAAGTTACACACATCTGAGTCAGTAAAAAAAATTACAGTCCGTAAAGAATAGACAACTTTTTCCATTAGCATTTTCTTGATTAGGTGTGTGTGTTTTTACAGATGTGCACGTATTTAAATCTCTTAGCAAATGCTGATGGAGTGCCTTCATTAATGCTGGCAGATACAATCCCTGTTGTGTATTTTACTTACCTTTCTCAGTCTATTGAAGCAATTTCAGTTTGATTCTGCAGGTCATTAGTCATTCCAGATTTAGTTTAATGGATGCCAGAGCACATTACTAGCTAGTCCACGTGCCTGTCCCATTTCACAGCCCTGCCTTCATACCAGAAAGAAGGATGTTCATCCTAAGTAGCAGTCCAAGTGTGCATGTACAGTATTAGTCAGGATTTAGGCATGCACAGAATACAGGGCTGGAGCACTCACAATGCCATTTGAGCTCCTTTGAATTGCCCTGTTCAGTTCTGGCACCCCACTGCTGTGTTCCATCTGCTCCACAGCAAGCTGAAAAACCTGGAATTGCTGTTGAGCATGTCAGTACAACCATTCCCATGTTTGTGTGCACTGAGGAACATTGGGTTCCACATTCCAGCTCAGCTGTGGGGGAGTATGTGCCCTTCCAGGGAAGGGTAATGAAGCTCCTGAAGGGTCTCTAACAGAAATCCTGTGAGGAGTGGCTGAGGGAGCTGTGGGTGTTCAGTGGAGAAAAGGAGGCTCAGGGGAGACCTTACTGCTCTCTACAACTCCATGAAAGGTTGTGGCAAGGTGGGGGTCAGTCTCTTCTCACAGACAAGGGGAAATGACCTCATTGTGTGCCAGGAGAGGTTTAGGCTGGGTATTAGGAAAAACTGCTTCACTGAGAGCAGTTAAGCATTGGAACAGGTTCCCCAGGGAAGGGGAGGAGTCACCATCCCTGGAATTGTTCAGAAAACAAGTAGACGTGGCACTTTATAATATGGTTTAAAGGGCATGGTGGTATTGAGTCTAAAATTGTGTTTGATGATCTTGGAGGTCTTTTCCAACATTAATAATTTGATGAGTCTGTGGTTCTCCCTGCCTTGGTGAGATACCTGCCTTTAAATGTTTGGTGGTTTTTTTCTGATACAGAATATCCAAATTTAACTTACAGAACTGCATGCATTTGAAAGACTTGTGGGGACCTTGTGAAGTCCTGTCTTTTGCACTTTGGTGCTGGTAATAACTCCCCATAGCACATGAATCATAGATGCATCTCAAGAAACATAAGGAACTGCTGCTTTCCTCTGCCATTTCAACTTCAGTGTCATGTAGCTTAAATTTTACCTCTCTTCCTCACCTGCAGAGTCACTTGAGATGGCCAGCAGCAGCTTATCTGATGAGGTGATTATCACCAACAGGAGATGGTGCCATCACACAATCTGGCTGATATTCTCCATCAGTTATCTCTCTATTGCCATTAACATTATCAGTGTCATAAGCAAGGTTATCCTGGGGCCATAATCATAGGTCCCATCATTCCACTAATTAGGGTACTGTCTTTAGAGTACTTGTGGATGTACTTTAGGTTCGTTAGGAATGGGGCAGGTCGCTGAGGGCTCTGAGAAAACCCTTTGGTCTCTAAAGTGCTCTTGTCATCTCTTGATTTTGCTGTTAAAGATAATGAGGAATTTGAAAACACAAATACATACCTGTTGCAGTTCCTTCAATATGCCCTGTAAAGCACTGTTTGAATTTTGTAGAGTTGCTAACTTACTGAGATTGCCTCATCTATGTGACCATGCATAATGGAAAAGAAGGTATGAAATCCTTAGGAACGTGTAGCTTCTCCTGAATTATCTTTATAGAGGGATAAAGTTTTATTTGGTCTAAGGTCAATAGCACAAGACCCTACCTGAGCTTTGAATTTCAGCTGTGTGTTTAATTGCTGGTTAATGATAGAGGTCTAAGTGGTGGTGTTGGTTTACTGTTCGAAAACACTTATGTGTAACTAAATGCAGGCATTCCTTTTTTCACAGCATCTGGCAGTTATTCATGTTGCCAGCAACCAGGCTTGGAATTCTTTTGTTAATGAGGAGTATGTTCTTATTGCAATTTGTTGACTCATGTTATGAAATGCTAACAGGTTGAGAGGTTCTTGTATTTGATTTTAAAATAAGTCAGCTCATCTGAGCATTAAAAAGCAAGAAATGCAAATAAATTCAGCGAAATGTAGTGCAATGTTGTTGCTGAAACTCACAGAGTGAGAAGACAGGGTATACCATGAAAGCATCTTTTCATCTGGAATAAGGAATACTCTGGTGAGAATTGTTAAAAATTGAAAAGAGGGGTTATAAAGCAGGCTCCCGCTAGTTTTTAGAATGATTTGTGCAACTGATTATCTTTCTATGTTTTTAAATAAGTTCTCTGTTATAAATTAGTGCACTTTGCACACAATGCAACCAGAGAGACAGTTTTTGTCTTACATGATGTTTTTGCTGGCTTAGAAAACATCCAACAAAATCGTTCTGTCAGAAGATGTTCATGATAGATACATAAAATACGTTTGTAAATGCAAAGTGTCAGTCGGCTGAATGGGTGTCTGTGTTTGTATGAAATGGCCATTCACAGAAGTCACACACAGGATGGGACAAAGGGTTGCCTGTAGTGTCATAGGAGAGCTCAGTGAATGCAATTGTTATGCATGGGTGTTCCTACAGGGATCCCTGGTAGGACTTTCCTCCTCACAAAGCTGGGGCCAAGGTCAGGAATAATCATCTGTGGAACAGCAGCTGGCATTTAGAGGAAATGGTGAGGCAGAGAGTACTTAACCATCTCCACTCCTCCCCACAGGCTGATGATATTTGCAGAATGGAGAAACTGGAGTAGTATGGTGAATGTCACAGAAAAGTGCTCTTGAGGTAGAGGGTGCTGAGGAAGTAAACTTAAAGCTTTCACTGAAATTTTAATGGTCAATTCCAGCTCCTGTATGCATCCTGACAATTAAACATTTCTGTGAGATTTCAGGCAAAACTCTTGGCAGTGACATAAAATGCTTAAAATACAAATTAAATCCTCTCCACGTCAGACTTGTCTGTGAGCTAGTAGTTTTCAAAAACCTTTTCAAATGTGACATAAATAAATCTGGCATTAGGGAGCCATTCCCGTGGAGCTCCTCCTGTGAGGAGAATTTAGCTTTGGCCTTACCCTAAAGGAAGCTGCTAGAAGGACAGAGTGGTGAAGGGCTCTAGGTGGGTGGTGGTGGTGTTCCACAGCCTAGGTAGGAGGTGGTGTCCCTCTTCTCTCAAATTTCCACTAATTTACAACTGAGTGTGCAGTTCCCTTCAAGAATTCCAGATTCAAATTTCTTATAGAAAATACCTCCCTTGTCCTCAAGCCTACATGTTTCTTTTGCAGGGTGTATTTTATGTCACAGGATTTCCTCTTAATGTAGATTTCCAGCATGTGGGAAAAGTGTTTTATCATTCAGGGCTGGAAACTTGTAAATTGAGTGTATGGAAACTTTTAGAAAATACCCTTTGGAAGACAATGGGACAGAAGGAGAGGTAAGAGAGAGGTAGAAGCAATTCCTGGATACAACCTTGATCTAGATTTTGTTTTCTGTGAGGGTTGGGAAGCAAGCTGGCTTTTATAAGCAGTGTTCTGACCTGGATTACCAGGAGAGGGATTAGGCTTTGCTGTTCTGTGGTGTTAGACTTGATGAAACACTGTATGGCAAGTCATGGAGCAGGTGGAGAATGGTGCTAATCCTTCTTGCCATAGTGGTTTATGTGACACTGAGTATGTAAAGAGCAGACAAATGGGTGGTAGCATGTAAGAAAAGCAGCATTTCCACTGATCTAAGATAGAGCTTTAACCCAAAAGGCTGCTTCACACGTTTTTTCCAGCCTTTTGAAATTTTCACGTGCCTAAGATATTTCTGCACTGGTGACAATGAATTGCTTTGCCCTCATTGATGCAGGAGTGTGAGTAATCTGCTGAGGAACCATATGGTTCACATTTATTTTAAATGTCTTTGACATCAGGAGAATAGCTGAGACAGCAGAAGAAAGTGCTTATGTCTTGGACTTCAGCCAGAACTGAGATAATTTAAGTTTCGTAATCAAAGAACTATCAGTTTTCTGGGTAAAAAATGTTAGAAAAACATGATGAGCTTAAAATGTCATTCCTATCAGAACTGCATAAAATTAGGAAGCAGATTTTGCATTTGATGGATGAATACAGCTTCAGTGGTGCTTTTCTTAGGTGGAGTTTGGATTCCATTTCAGTCACTAAACACACAGAGGAAGTGCTGCACCTTCCCCAGGTTTCACACTGCTGTAGCTCCACTGTCCAGCTTGGAAAATGAGGATGTTGAAAGGCAAAGGGACATTGCTGCTGCACAGTGCTTTGGACATATGAGAGAGCAAGTCAGGAGTGCCTTGTTTCAGTCTGCTAGCATATTACTGCTCTTGCTTACCTATTGCATCAGTTATAATTTATTCATATACAAAGGAAACGTGGGTGATTCTTTTAAGCATACTGCGAGTGGAAATATTGATTTTCCCCTTTAAAAAACTACTTTTTGTGGAGTTTGGGAGTTGGATGGGCCAATAATGACATCTGTTCCCAAGATACAAGAAATAAATGATGACTAAATATGATAAAACACAAATTTTTCATATTTTCAGTAAATTTTGCTGGGTGTATATTCATGCTTTCTAATAGATCAGAACATACGTATTTTGTGTGTTCTTCTGAAAAAGATTCTGATCTGTCTTGAGTTAAGCAGTGTCCTTAGCAGTGATTCCAGCAGACTTACCATGCTGTGTAAGGTACAGTGCATGCAAAATAATAAATGCCCCTGACTCTTGATAAGGTGGTAGTTCTGTTTTGGTTGGCTTGAAGCAAAGGGTTTGAATCAGTTATAGGGCATTTTGTCCCTGACACTGGAAAATGCTCAACATTTCCATTCAGTATCTAATAACATTTTTGAGCTCACTTCAAGGCAGCCCTCTGCTCAGAGATTTTTAGGAAGTGTAATAGAGCAAGAACACAGTGCTTTGCAGTGCTGACTGTGCTTCTTTTCATGTCCTTGGTAGCTGAGGTGGTCACAATTTTCATGTCTCCTCTGTGACATTCTAATCTGTGCTTTTGAGTAATCAAATACAATCCTGTAAACTCCTGCAGCTCCTGCCAGATCTGTTCTTGTAAACAACATTCACATAAAAATGAATATATTCTAACTCCTCCTGACAGTAGCATTCAGGAGATGACCATGGAGTTCTTCACAGGGCCTTTACTCTGCCCTGTAATGAGCTCTACCAGAAGATAGTATGTGTTCCAGATAAAGTAATCCCATGTGTTTTGAGAACTGTGAATGTTTACATGTGTGTTTAATTACAGATTGTCATATAATTTGTCTGACTCAGAACTATTACGTTAATAAATAACATCACAAACTTTAATGGCATTTACAACAAATGCATGTCAGCTCTCACACTGTCTTCATCCATGTCTTCAGTCTAGTGCTGAATTTACAGTGATGGTGAATGGTGCAGTTATATGCCAACCTTTTCATGAAGTTCAGCTTAATTCTATTTTGACACAGTTTTAATCAGTGATATATCAAAAAAAACCCACAAACAAACAACCTTGATGGTATGGTGTTGACAATTTAATTACTGAAACTGATAAGAATTATAAAAAATTGAAGACATGCATTAGTGTGTTCTTTAAGACTGAGAGATTGCTGACTGAACTTTTAGGCATAAATGTATGGCAATGCATGAAATTCATGTTCTAAATTTTGATGCACATACATGGGCAAAAATGCACATGGTGTAAAAGCTCATTCATGGTCTCTAGTTTTTATCAGAGATGACTTTTTTTTTTTTCATCTGGGAGTAACTAAATCACAGACTCTTCTGCTTAGCTTCAGTTAGCTATTAATGTTAGTGTGTAGTGTGTGAATAACACTTAAGGGTAATTTATTTATGTTTGGCCATTAGTATGAAAGTAGTACCTCTACCATAAAGAGATTGACAGGCTTTAAAAAACAGAAGTGCTTTTATTGCAGCATTTGCCATTCCTACCATTAAAGCAGCCCTTAGGAGTTCCACACTAAGATCTAAACCAGATTACTGTCAGCACCGACCCCGTGTTGTAGATACTCAGGTTTACTGATGGGAATTCAAAGGTTTGTGTGAGTCTCTCACTTGTGAGATTTACAGGGTGCAACTACCTTTGATTTCTTCATTTTGCTTCCTTGGTGAAATGATTAAACATTTTTATGACATGACAGGAAAGAAAAACTTTCCTGGCCAGGTATTTCTGTTCTGAAGTAGGCAGTGGTGTTCATGACTGCAGCAGCTTTTAGTGGCTTCTAGGTCTGCACACGTGGTAAATATTTCTCACGTTATCTTCTCGCTATCCTCACCTTGTACTACGGTGTCTGTGTAGTCAGATATTGTCCCTTAGGCAGTTCCCCTTACCTTAACACATCTGCTGCCTGACTGCAAGTTACCATTCACACTGAAATCTGCCTCTCTTCCAGCATCTTCAATCCTGAAGAGAGAGAAGCGGAAGAGAACAAAAAATGTCCATTTTAACTGTGTTACTGTGTATTACTTCACGAGAAGGCAAGGCTTCACCAGTGTTCCCAGCCAAGGAGGAAGTACCCTGGGAATGTCCACTCGCCACAACAGCGTGCGCCAGTATACACTGGGGGAGTTTGCCATGGAGCAGGAGAGGCTTCACCGAGAGATGCTGAGAGAGCATCTGAGGGAGGAAAAACTCAATTCTCTAAAGTTAAAGGTAAAACTGGTCTAAGACTTTGATCTCTGCCCTAATTCAAATTAATAGTGTTAGAATGATAGGGGCCCAAGGTGTGCGTGTTAAACAAAACCTTCTGTGAGCTCCATTTTCAGTTAAAATGGATGTTTTCCTGGGGTTTTCTAATTTTACTGAAGATGCATTTTTGTTTGATTATACCAAGTGCTCTTGTAGCTGTTACTGTTGTGTACTTCCAAGTGCTTTACAGGGAGGTTGTTATTTACTCCCTGTTTTCTACAGAGAGGAAAATAAAAGCAGAGAGTGGTGCGAGTTGGCCTTGAACAGTGTGTCCAGCAGAAGTCTGGAAGTGCCAGGAAGAGAATGAATCTTCTAAGCCCAACAGCCTGTTAGAGAAGGGAATGGTAATATTATAGGTACAGAAAGTGAAAGAGCTTCTTTTCTTGGCCACCTTGAGTGAATTTGGGAAAAAGTAAGAAACAGTTTATACTAATTATGCTAAATTATTAATCTATACTACATTTTGATGCTAAAATGTTTTCATTTGCAGTATACCAATTTTTATGATTGTGGGCCTGTACTATTATGCCAAAGAATGTCCATTAAGGAAGAAATGTGTCAGATAAATTAACCAGCTATATCAGTTTAGCTAGTCAGAACAAATCCTGGCTAGTTTTCACAGGATCACAGAATTTTTAAGGTTGGAAGGAACTTCTGGAGATGATCTGCTCAACAGCCCCCACCAAAGCAGGGCTCACCTAGAGCAGGTGACAAAGGAATGTGTCCAGGTGGGTTTGGAATGTCTCCAGAGAGGAAAGCTCCGCGTCCTCCCTGGGAAGCCTGTTGTAGTGCTCTGCCACCCTCAGTGTAAAAAAGTTCTTCCATATGTTGAGGTGGAATTTCTTGTGTTTTAGTTCATGGACATTGCTCCTCGTTGTGCTGCTGGGCACCACTGAAAAGGGTCTGACACCATGCTCTTGGCACCCCCTTTGAGATATTCATGTGGGTTAATGAGATCCCCTTTCAGTCTTCTCCAGACTAAACAGGCCCAGCTCCTGCAGTCTCTCCTAACAAGAGAGATGCTTCAGACCCCAAACCATCTTTGTGGCCTCCACTGGACCCTCTCCAGACAAGCTCCTTGTCTTTCTTGAACTGTGGAAACAGAATTGAGCACAATACTCCAGATGTGGCCAAGCAGAGGGGCAGGATCAGCTCCCTTGACCTGCTGGCCACACTTCCTTGAGGCACCCCAGGATACCTTTGGCCCTCCTGGGGTCAGCTTCCCAGTAACGCTGTCCTTTTGAATACAACATAGGAGGGGAAAGAAACTCTTTTTGAGTAAAGGAGAACAGGGAGAGGGAGTGTGTTCTTTCTGCCACTTTAAAACTGGTGCCAGAACTTCTGGCTTTCTGTGTCATGGATTGCATTGCATATATTTTTGACTCTTTTTTAGATGAATCCTGTAATTAAAAGTGAACAATATTTGGAACTGTAACTGAGCTTCTGTGCTGCACATCCCCTTCTTTTGTGATACTACATCTCTGTTTCTATAGTTGTGCCGAGCAAAGTGGCACCCTCCAAGTTGAAGAAATGCCTTTAAGCATTTTTTCCATAGAATGAACTATGAGTTCATGAGTTCTGTGTCTCAGAGCCTGAGGAAGTGTGTATGATCCTCACATTTGTAATTTTGTCAGTCTCCTGACTGTTTGGGTTTTTTTTCATAGCTAAATAGATTCTTAAATAAATTCGTAAGGTCTTAAAATTTGAACTGTCATAGAACAAACATAAAACCACTCAGGACAAAGGCAAATCAAAGTATTTGGACAGTTTGGAAACCAAAGGCTAGTAGAGTGTTAGTGACTTATCACTTGATAGAGGTTATATCTGTAACATTTCACATCACAGGATTTTCAGAGCATCAAGTGTGAATTGTGCTGTGTAACTGATGACTAGCTATAGATCCCTTGGCTGACTTCCAGGAACAGCTCAAAGAGAGGAATCCCCAGTGGAGTGAGTAAAGAAGAGTCAAGCACACAAATATTTCACTTTTCTTTTCTTAGCTAGAAAGTAAATCAAGAAAAATCACAGGTCTTATTTACCTCTAAAGAGTAGGTGAAGCCTTTTAGCCTCTATGCACTGGAGCTTGGCTCTTCATCCTTTCCTAACCCTCCTCTTGGCTGGGATGAATCTCCTTTCTTCATTAGCTTATTTCACTTCAGCCCACTCTGTTTTGGGGACACAGACCATACTTTCTGCTCGTTTTCCAAATACATGTTTTTCCATCTTCCCAGTCACTTGTTTGAGTGGATGATTATTAAGATTATTAAGTTTCTGCAAAATCTCTTCATAAATGTTCAGTGAATAAGGAGAGCCTCATTTGCATTCTTTATTTGCATCTTACTGGTGTTAAATCTTTTACTAGAGTAGAATATTCCTCTTCATCTGGAGCATGTATAAAGTCATAGGCAACAGAGAACTTCCTGTTTTAACTAGTCTGTTAACCTCAGTTTGGTTGCATCCCTGAGTATGTGCTTAGGTTTAAAAAAATAAAGAAAATTTCAAACATGAAAAGAAGATCCAGGATTTGCTGAATTAGTGGAGAGTCACTGTAGATCACCAAGCATGTTTTGTTTGCTTAAGAGAACAGGGCCTTGCTGATTTTTCGTTGCAGAGATGGAAGAGCTGCTTGGTCATTCACATAGTTTCTAAATGAATAAAAAAGGAAATGTGGCATTCTAAGGTGACAATGTCAGCAGTTATGTCAGCAAAATTATTATTCATTTAATGAAAATGTGCTAATCAGGATTTGCATAAAAAATTACTGTACATTACAGAAAAATGAAGAAAATGAGAAAATGGAGTAGAATGAAGTTTAGTCAGAGGTTTTTCTATTTGAAAACCATTATGTAAATGGAAAGTGACATTTACAGTGTGGTTTTTAATTTTAGCTTCCCTGGGATTTTTTATTTTTTGCATTGCATTAAAATATATAAATTGGTGGGTAAAAAGTATTTGCTCCTGTAGAACCTGTTTAAAAAAGATAAAAATACAGGAATATATTGAGATTGAGTTTCCATAATATTAGGTACTTCTTATTGTTATAGTTGCTAAAAGCAAAGGGCCAAATAAGAAACACCTCTAATTAAAAGCAGATGAAGACTCTGAAATCATCTTCAAGTCACTTTGGCCATTTAGTACCAGCACTTTGATGTAAACACAGCTGACAGGAGTATAAACACTTGTTAGCAGCAGAGTGTGAAAATTTTGGATGTAGAAGCTCTCTTATCAAATGAAAGGTACAAGGTAATCATTTGAGAAAATTACCTAAAAGAGTCCTTATTGGTTATTCATAGTGTCTCCTGAAATTAACATTATTAGCATGAGACTGGTGATGTTAAGGCTCCCTGGTCTGTGGACACAGTAGGTTCCCTTTGTGGAAGTCGTAAAGAATAACTTCCAACTAGGGAGTCCATCCTACATTTTTCCTGTTTTACTGAGTGGGACTGAATTTCGCCCAAAGGCTTCACATATTCATTGCCCTTTGTTCTGTGGTTGTGACATTAACCTTTAGATTTATGAGGAAATTTACTCATCTACATATCAAGTTTAATTCAGATGAACAATATTGTGACAATCAAGAGAGCTTAATGTTCTCCTGAAGTTCTGGAAAATGTATTTGGTATTTTTTGATAATCTTCCTCCCTATGTAGTTACCCAGTTACTTTTTTGAGAAATGTTAGACTCTTTCCTTTGATTAATTAATTTGTTCTTTATGTGGCAAAATGGAGGAAAAAAAAATTAGAGGAGACAACAAGGAAATCATCCTGCAAAGGAGTCAGGAGCTGATGTGGTTTGAAATGGCAAACTGCTGGCTGATGCCACACGTTTGATGTTCCAGCCTGATGGATGCATGTGGCATTCAGCACATCACTGGAGGCCAGTCCTTGATGCTCTACTGCTGTGCAGCAAAGTAAAGATTTGCAGGAGGAGGACAGGATTGGTAGGGTTCTGTAGGTGCCTTTGTTTGCTGACCAGTTACAGCATTCACCTCATGGGTAAGAGCCCTAAAAGTTAATTTTTATTAAACAGTAATTGAATAAAATAGTAAACTAATTAGAGCAGCAGGGATTAGAATTTTTCTCCCTCCACAGTTTCAAACTTAGATGAAATAACAGTGATCTGCTTAAGGAGTGGTTTGAGCCTTCTGTATGTAAAACTGGAGAAATCAGATTTCTTAGGTAGGTCATTCCCCTATTATATATTAAACAAAGAAATCAAAGAAACATAAGTACACTCTACTTAGTTTTACCTTGCCAGTGTAAAATGGAAAGATAGAACCAAGAGTGCCATTGTGGATTGAAATATTCAGGCTGAGTTGTGTGTATGGTAAGGTATTAGCTTCAGGCAGCTAATTCATGATGCATTTAATCCCTGTGTGAATTTACCTCTCTCTCTCTAGAATGTACAGGAAAAAGGATGACTCCTAATGTTGCTCTTCCTACCTTACTTAAATAATATGTTGAAATACCTGGTGTAAATAATCTCCTGTTTGCCCAGGGCCAGGCAGAACTGTTTAGGGAGCTATTACCCCCTCTTTTACCAATGTAATGTGAAATGCCTAACAGAAAATGGAGTGGTACATAAAATATATCATTTTACAAACCTGTGATGCATCACAATCTGAACCTATGTCAGTAGTATTATTGCTGTCTCAAAAGGGGTATTGAAGAATTTCAGAGAGCTCAGAGACAGGAATCAGTTAAGGTCTCAAAAATTATCTTGTCAAACAATACAGAAAAGATTAGAATTTCAGAAAGGCATGAGATCTAACAGCTAATGGCAAACAATAAATTTAGGTAAATAAAGAACAGATAATTTCTTACCTTCATTACAAACTTGGTATTAAAAAGTGTATTTAATTAATGTGCTAAATGTGAAAGAAATGTCTGGTCACTGTATCTGTGATCATTTTGTGGAACTTCCTGGCAGTCATGCAGGTATTTTACATACAGCTTTGTACACTGATGATGCATTTCCCATACTGACACCTGTGACACGATGTACGTGCGAGCGTCGTTTAAGGCCTTTGTTAATTGTTCCATGCAACAGATGACAAAGAATGGTACAGTGGAATCTGAGGAGGCCAATACACTCACTCTGGATGACATTTCTGATGATGATATTGATCTAGACAACACTGAAGTCGATGAGTACTTCTTTCTCCAACCCCTGCCTACAAAGAAGCGGCGGGCGTTGCTGCGAGCCTCTGGGGTGAAGAAGATCGACGTGGAAGAGAAGCACGAGCTGCGAGCCATCCGCCTGTCCAGAGAGGATTGTGGCTGTGACTGCCGTGTGTTCTGTGACCCAGAAACTTGCACCTGCAGTCTTGCAGGCATAAAATGTCAGGTAAATGTCTACATTATTGTCATTATTTAACTGTCTGGGGAGGGGGAAGGGTGTGTGTCCACGCACACGTGTCTACTTTCTGTTCTTGAAGTTACAACTATTGGAAATTAAGTATTAGGCAATAAAGCTTGTGGATGTCCAACCTGTTTTTTAAGGCCCTGTTTAAAGGTGTGTAGTGGGCAATCAATACAATCTCCTAAAATACCTTCAGTATGATTTTAGGCACATACACGGTTTAGGGTGTTTTTTTGTTCTTACACAAGTATTCTGCTCCTCATTCTCCTTTTAGGCCTTTATCTAAATAGATAGATGCAGACAACCGAAGAATAAGTAGCCTGCAGATTTCAGAAGGGATATTACCTTTTATTTTAGAAACAATTAGCAGACACTCCAAATGTGAATTATAGTCTAAACTCTGTGGGAAACAATAAATGACATTTTGTGATACTGTCCTTTATGTAACATGCATGATACTTAAAATCTGTGCATGGTAAATTTGCATGTAGGCAGGAAAAAGGTATCTGCTAATGTAGCAGGTAAGTTTTTCTCTGCAGGCTGAAAAGGTATTTCATATTTTGCATTTACATAGTGTCAGCTGTTACGTGTCCCAAAATGTTCCCTAAAAGATATTTGTGCTAGTTCTGCTGAGTTGCTGTTGTGCAGCTGAGTTTTCTTCCTGAATACATTTTTCATCATCTCATAAATCCAAGCTAAACTTTCTCTGCTATTTTAAATAATATATTCTCTTTGCCGTTCCTGTTTTCATTTCCACATGTGGGGAAGATGTACTGGGTTGTGTTGTGTGGTTCTCCTGTGCATGTTTGATGTTTAGGTGTTACTGTGCAGATGAAAGTCACAGACCTTAGGCTGTCTAATCAAACTTGCCAACACATGGATTCAGTTACATTTTCAAAAATTTAAGGTATTAGATGTAGAAGTTTTGTGCCCAGTCTGTTGAGCTTACAATATTACATCTAGAATTGACTGGATTGCCTTTGGAAATGCACTTGAGTTTTTGTTCTGTTTTCTGACTAATTCTACCTAATTTCTCAAGATAAATCCCACTTCACCTTCGTATTTCTCTAGGCTGTCTAGGCTCTGTCATGTCACCAGGCTTTTGCTTCCTATTGTTAATCTGTATTCTCTTTTTTAAAAGGTGGATCGTATGTCTTTTCCATGTGGTTGCACTAAAGAAGGGTGTAGCAATACAGCAGGTAGAATCGAATTTAACCCTATCCGTGTACGGACTCACTTTTTGCACACAATAATGAAACTTGAATTGGAGAAAAATAGAGAGCAGCAAGTTCCAGCACTCAATGGCTGTCACACTGAGATAAGTGCACACAGTAGTTCCATGAGTCCAGGACCCCATCCAGTTGAATATTCAATTGCAGAAAATTTTGAGATTGAAACTGAATCCCCGGCTGCAGTTATGCATTCCCAGTCAGCCGAGGACTTGGACTGCCCAGGGGAAGAGGAGGAAGAGGAAGATGGGAGTAGCTTTTGTAGTGGAGTTACAGATTCCAGTACACAGAGTTTAGCCCCTAGTGAATCAGATGATGATGAAGAGGAAGAGGAAGATGAGGAGGAAGATGAGGAGGAAGAAAAAGCAGATGATTTTGTGGAAAGTATGGGCTCCCATGCTGATATGGTGCCTCTTCCTTCTGTCCTTTGCTACTCTGATGGAACTGCTGTGCATGAAAACCACTCTAAAAATGCCTCATACTATACTAACTCTTCAACTCTGCATTACCAAATAGAGAACCACGTTACTGGCACTGCTAACCAGATTGGTGAGACTTACTCAGAAAGGGATGCTGTCAAGAACGGTAGTCTTTCTCTGGTGCCTTACAACATGACTTCAGAACAGTTTGTTGACTACACACGGCAATCAGAGGAAACTTTTAGCAGCCCTCATTACCCTTCTGCAAACCCCTCAGTGATTGTTTGCTGCTCATCTTCTGAAGGGGATGGCAGTGCTCCCTGTAACAGTCTGTACACTGAGCATAGGCCGAGTCACCCGCCAGTGGAATTTCACTCATACTTGAAAGGTCCTTCTCAAGATGGCTTTGTTTCAGCTTTGAATGGTGGCAGTCATGTGCAAGAACACCCTGCTGAGAATTCACTAAACCTCCCAGAAAAGAGCAGACTACACGAAGAGTGCATCAAATCACCAGTGGTAGAGACAGTACCTGTTTAATATTAAAATTATTCTAGGACTGACTTCCTGTGTTAAAATTCACTCCCGTTGGATTTTCCTAGAAACTTACTTTTTTAAGAGGTAGACAGCGCTTGGACTACAGTCAATGTTCCAGAAACATTTTGTTTTCGCAAGCTACACTGGCAGTGGTATTGCACAAAACCAGTTCATGTAAAGATTTAAATAAAAATAATCAAATCCTTTTTTTGATAAAAATTAAACAGATAAGTAAAAAACACACCCAACATATTTCAAAGTAGCCTACCTATGAACATATATGAAACCTGCCAAGCTATCTGAATCAAAGCTTCATGTTTTTGACTGTCGGGCCTGTGCAAGATTGTTAAAAATGATGCTCTGAAATAATCATGTTTAGAGTCCTAATTTTCAACATATCTGAAAAGATGGTAAGTTTAATGTAAAAGTAACTACTGTACAAAAAAAAGTTTTAATTGTTCTGTACTGTATGTATTTTATTTATGGTAGTTTAAGATTCATGTTTTGATAAAAATGAACAGCATGTTCATTTGAGCAGATCCATAGCTGCTTATGAAGAGCATGTCCACTTTTCATCTGGAGTACCTTGTATTCTTCCTTGTTTTTTCTTAATACCATTTCTGATAAATCATCTTGAAACACATTTTTAGAGTGTACTATTTTCTCTTTTACTGTTCTTGACAAACAGAAGAGTCCGAAAGGGGGCATTTACATCTTCTAGAATAGAGAAAGGTAGACAATCCTCCATTTAAAACTAAAATCAGTGGCATTCCAGAACTAGTACCCCCTCCCCAAAGAAAAATGATCTTGTATATAATGGCAAAGCAGTAGCTTAAGCTCACCCAGCACCTTCAGCCCAGCCACGGTTCAGATACTTACGCACTTTAGTGCCACGTTGCAGTACTGTACGAACTGCGGGACCTGGAACCTCTTCGGAGAAATGCCATAGCTCCAGACCCTGAGGCAATGTAAGAGCTTAAAATTCACTGTAACTAAACCTGTACGTTTTTCCCAAGCCAGTTTATGAATATGTCAGTATGCAGTTTATAAAGGCAGAGCCTTACTGATCAAACTTTAAATAAAGCATGAAAAAAAAAAGTGGAAGTGTCCAGATTGCCTAAATTTTTATGAAACATGAGACTGGCTTTTGCGGACTTCTGGTTTTATCTCAGATGTAGTACCATTTGGTCTTAGTAAGAAACAGTCCATTCAGTGAGGAAAAATAGCTTCAGAAATTTTGTATCTGCCAAAGAACATGTGCATCGTGTGGATATCCATTACCTTGTGATCCACTTGTTTTTAAATGAAATGGGAATGAGAGTACTTTTAATTTAAGCAACTTTGCTTTTGTCTTTAGAAAAGGAGGCATAGGAACCAGCTTTTCTCTGCACGGGTAATTCTGCACTGCCTTATTTTGATTTCAAAATCTGTTTCAGCATTTTTATTCTTCTAATACTGAAATTTCATTTATTATACATCAAGTAGTTGAAATGTAGGCCTGTCTTGTTTGTCAAAATAAGGATCAGCATCTTCGTTTTTATCTGTGTCAAATCTAGATGGTTAACAGTGTGCATGTAAACACAGTGTAAATTTTATCTCTGTAACAGTGACTCTTCTGGTTAGAAGCTCTTTAAAACATCATGTACAGTACTCCAGTAGAAAAACTGCTGATGTAAAATACGCTTTTCAAAAAAAAAGAGCTAACTTAATTGTTTTTATATGAAATCTGGGCAAAGTGATTTCTCTTATTTATGCTAAATTAGCAAAATATTTTTACTCCATGTAGTAGCTGGAAAGGTTTTTTATTTACTTGTTTCCACAAGAAGTCCTACATGTTTTATATGAACTGCATTGAAAAGTCTAGTTCTCTAGAGACTGGATTCCAAACTTGCAACGTATTCCATCTCCTGGGAAAGCGCACTCATGTTGGTTATCTGGCTCAGCAGTTCCACAGCCTCTGTTCCTCACAGTCACAGACCACTCTAGTGTCTTTCTCTAAGGCTGAGTAGCCAGGTAAGTGCCTGTATTCTCCAGTGCCGTGCAGCAAATACCCATGATTTTTAAAAAGAAACGTGCTAGTCCTTAAAGTTCCGCACTTAAGAATAGATTATTCTGTTCAAGATATTCTAAGGGCAAATGTAACAAGTCTCTGTGTATATAGGGGTCTTGCTTTAACAGCAGGCTTAAATTAGGCACTCTCCCTTAACACCAGCACCAAAAGCACAAATCTCTTTTGCTTGAGCTGGGATGGTAGATGAGGATCAGTAGCAGCTCTTTAACTTCAGAGTGTGTTGGAGAACCACACACGCTTCACTGGGGTATTTCTCTCAGGGGAAAGTTAAGTGAAATCTTTTGCTTTGTTATTCATGCCCTTACTGAGCAATAAGAAATTATTACTTGGCCCCTGTGCTTTCACATGAAAAAATATCTTTAATAATATCAGCAAGCACAGTAAGTGATTAACACTATAAAATACTTCTCAGCTAGTTTTAAGTATTGAGATGATGGTTATTTACTATTTCCATTGGCAGAGATTTCTGATCCCAGTCCTCTGTAATATTAGCATCTGTAAAAACTTCTGAATATTTGGATGAGTATGTTCCATGCCATTGGGGCATCACAGGTGAATACAGCCAAATAATTACTCTAAACCCTGCAGCGTAGGATAACCAGCAGTACCTTGTAAGAGAGAGGTAGAGGGAGCAGGGATGATATAAAGCATTTCTGATACACTGTTTTGCCATGTTTGAAGTACCTCATTCCTGGGAGTCAAAAAGTAAAATGTGCAGTAAAAATAAAGATTCAAGTTGAAAACCTATTCCCAATTGACTAGGTGGTGATAATGTAGCTAATACTACTTTTCTTTCAATGCAATGTGATATTTTGTGATCAAGAATTGATCTCAAAATAAAAAGTAAAGAAACCTTTAGTTCTTACAGCAAGTTATAAAGTCAGGTCTGTTTATAATTCATGGAGAGTTGCTGGTAGCTATTATTAATAATACCACCAAGTCTTCTAATAGAGATAAACTCATACTGAGTAAAAAACCCAGTAACCTCTCTTTTTTTCAATACATGTTAAACCTGTTGCCCAGCCGAATCCATGCCAGCAAATAACAAAGCTAAAGCCTTTTCTAGCGTGTATAAGTTGACTAGAGTGAAAAAAAAAAATCGTTGAAATCCTGACCAAAACAGGTAGGTTAATTTAGCTGAACTCTAGAGTAGGATGTAGAAATCAGGTGAGAGTCAAGTTTCCCATCACTTGATTAAACTTTGATTTTTTTTTTTTTTTTTTAGAACAAAAAACCATACTCTTCATTTAAGGAAAAGCAAGCTTAAGTCATGGGATGGAAAATACTTCAGTGTTATTTTTTGGGCTACTATACAATAATACATGCTGTGTCCAATTTCCCAGCTGGTTAATATTCATATTGATAATCAGTCCTTTCATTTTGGGTAGGCTGTTTCTGTGTGATAAAAGTATTATGCTACTGAATGATAACCAGCAGTATTTGCTTCTTTATCAACACACAGTATATTATTTGTGAAAATACCTACTTTACTGATAGTCTTTATCAGCTTTATTTCCAAGATATTTGGCTACTGATAAACACTCCTAAGAAGCCCAGTATATATTTGTGATTATATTGCATCGTTCACAAAAATGAGTCATAACAAAAGCATTTCCCTTTCATGAAATAAACTGGAACTTTTGCACAGACCATTACTGGAACAGCACCTAAAAGCAGATGCCTTTTTGCCTGTAAGGTGAACTTCACCTCTCTTGTAAAAAGGTGCATTGTTAAATATATATAAAGCTTTAATTAATGTTAGACACGAAATTAGAATTTCATTGGCACAATTACAGCAATTGCAATTGTTGCTTAAGAGCTGTAATTCATGTCCATTGAAACATCCTTAAAATTAAAAGCTGGTCAGTAGAAACTTCTAATATTCTTTGTTGAGCTGTATGCCACTTAGATCAGAAAATTCTAGATTTGTAAAGCTTCACAATTTTTCATTTACATAAGTTCCCGCTAGTGAATTGTAATTGGAGTTGACATTTGTTTATTTTAAGGCCATTGGTTCCACTCCATAGTAACTATCACTTGCTGTAGATAAGGTTCAGCTGCTCCCCTGCTCTGTTAACAGTGGGATCCTGCCTTTGGTTCAAGTGCTGCAGGATTCCTGTCTGGTATTTTTTGGTGGTGCTGTTACTCACTAGATTGCTGACTGATCCCAGTCCAGATCCAGTTTCTAACCTGATCTGGCTGTTTTATTTCAGTAAATGTGCTAATAAACTGATCATGTTTTCCCTGCCTCCCAGGCAGTACCTTCACAAACACAGCTGCTTTGTTAAAGATTGTATACTTATATTTGTATGCAAAACTGAGCATGTATAAAGGTTTTTATTAGTTGAGGTGTTCCTGACAGAAATGTGATAGACTGGATAGAGAGTACTGGGCTCAGACAGAGGAGACTTTGCCTTTGTCCTGTTGTGTCATTGCATTCTCTGTGCTCTGGTTTGTAATGTACTTGGAGATACTGTGGTAAAACATAATTCTATAGAACAGGTAAAATACCATTTTATTCTCGTGTTTTGGCATCATAACTAAATTTTTCTTACTGCAGACTATGCCACTTTCCAAATGAAGCCCAGCCCAGCTCAGAAGTGGCCAGAATTTTTTCACTAACATGAAACACAGCTGAAATTAACTTTCCATTCCTTGGACTCGATTAATGAACAGAAGTAAAAAAGTAAATTTCACAGTGAAAAATTAGAATGAAAGCTGTGTTGAATATACAACATTTACCTATCTAGTGCTTAACATTTGAGCAGCAAGATTGTAGTTTTCCTGCAATGCCATACTTGGCAGCAAGAGGCAGTCTTACTCCTCTTCACGTTGTCGTCTTCTGCCAGCTGAATTGTCTCAGTTGAAACTCCTTCTCTAGGCTGCTCCTGTAGCAATGCAATGTTTTACTCAAACATAAAGCAAGACAGACCCATGATATCCGTTTAAAAGGCATTTGCTAAATAAGGATCTTCACTGTTACAGCTCACAAATTCTATAAACCGATGTTCATTGTGCCAGTTTTATTTCCTGAAACAGTCAGGAACAGAAGAAGAGGATATGGAAAATCCTTAAGCATTCAGGGGTGTTATGCTTTCCCACTGAGACTAAAGAGTAATTCTATCATCTGCTTTATTGTGGTTGCAGGACAGTTGATGTAAAATACTTTGAAAATCTAGAATTAACTCAGAGAATATATTCTATAGAATTTATTTCTAAAATATTAAATCTGATTACTATTTTTTTAAAACGGTAGAAAGCTGTTATTTTCAAAACAGAGTCTAGTTGACTTATGTGTTCTGGTATGAGAAATCTCAGCATTTGCCTTTTCAGTGTTTCAAGGTTTTTTAATATTCCTAATTTTGCTATTCTCTGTAATCATTGTCCATGTGCAAATTATTGTCCATTTCTCCAAGAAGTGTCAAATTCAAAGTACAAATATTGTGAAGTGATGAAGAAGTGCAATGTAGTTTTAAAAATGTCTGAGTGAACACATGCTTTAGTTCTTCACAAGTTCTTCCTTTTCACGGTCACTTCCCTCCCCTAAACCCATGGCAGCTTTTCATTTTATGGTTAATAAATGTACCAGAGTATTGTTTTCACTTAAGGAGAAAAATTACAAAATCTTTGAGGACTTTTCTGCTACCATAATAGCTGATACCAAGAATTTTACTTTATGTGAACACCCACTTTATAAAACACCTGTTTCTCAGCCTTAGTATTTTCTTTTTAATTCCTTCCTGTTGGTGTCCAGGAAGTCTGTTGTACAGTGAGAGTTTTCATTAAAATCGAGCACAAGGGCAACTCTACTGTCCTTTGTGCTGAGAATGAGATCTTGAAAAGCCAGGTTGGGTAGGGTTTTGAACAACATGATCTAGTGGGTGGCAGGGGCAGTTGGAACTAGATGGTCTTTAAAGTCCCTTCCAACCCAGGCCATTCCATGATTCTAAGAGTTAAAATATGTTTTGCCCTACTGCTCTCTTTAAGGTTAGGCAGACACCCACCCCTCAGAAGGTCCCACTGACTGGAGAACCATATTCCTGGTGCTGTTTGTTGTATTGAGATCATAGTCTTTCATCCAAGGCTGGCTGTGGAACAAAAAAAAAAGTCAAAAGGTAGATTTTGTACTTTATTAACACAGTTAATTTGGAGGTTAAAAATGACACTTCTTTTTCATGACTGAATGTCCAGTAGACCCAAGTCAAAAAACTTCTGTCTCTCATGTATGTTCTTCTCTAACTGTTCACTTTTCCAACAAACCATGAAGATGGGATTAGGTTTTCCTGATAGAGAAAATGGTGGAAGATACAAACGCACAATATATTATTCTAATACAAGGATCAAGATCGTCCTTTGTTTTCAAACACTTGAGTGAGTGCAGGGAGGATAGGAAGAACACTTTAGAGGAAAAGAAAAATGAAGACCAGAGGCAGATTGATGAGGATTATTTTTCTTCTAAAGGGAAAAATAAAGCATATTAAAAAAAAACCACACAACACAAGGAAAAAGGCAAATTAAGATCTCTTCAGAGCAAGGATGGAAAAATATATGGACATTCACTACAAGTTTGCCCATGTTAGATCAAAATAGTGTTTCTGTTATTTAATATATTGTAACTAAACATGAATTCAGTGGAAACAGGAAATGACATTTTTTCCAGACCAGAGTTATAGAGGTGGCCATTAAATAAAAGACTTATCCAAATGCATGGGGTAAAAAAACTAAAAAGCAACACCCTAGAAGCACTGCCACCATGTCATTCTTTGCTGATGGCAATTTCAAAGACAAGTTCAAAATGGTTAGTTAACTCTGCTCCCAGGCATGTATTCTCATATACCCAGTTTCTCAGCTAGCAGGAGATGCTAAAAGCAAAGACAAAATGTCCTATTATCAGATTTATCTTGCCATTTTCAGATGAGGCTTAGTACATTATGGCAGGTAATTATTTTAGGTTTCTCCATCTTAAACTTCTAAAATACATTCTGAAGAATGAAATTTTGGGTTGGATTGTGGATGAAGTTTAACCTTGCTGGGGTAATGGGGGAATCACTGTAAAGAACCATTTGTGAGTCTCAGATACAGATTCAGCACCAATTTTCAGCTTCTTGAAAAGATCATCATTTGCACTGGCAGCTGGTTCTTAAAACCAGAAGCAAGCATACTGGTTTTTTTCAAGCCATTTCACACAAATACTTCAGGTCTCAAATGCCCATGTAAACAAGGCTTAATAACTGGGCACTTCTTTTAATTGACTGATTGTAGGCACTTCTATGGAAATACGTCCGAAGTGTAGTTTGTGAAATATGTTTTAAAAGTGTTTGATGTAAAATAAGCGCTAGACATTTAACAGTGCAAAAATAGTCAAAATCTGTAGATTACAAAACTGTTCCTAAGATCCTCAGCCTGTAATATTGTCTTAGTAAAGCTGATCTTTTAATTTAAATTGCATTCTGGTGTAATAACCTTTTACAAATAAAATTATTAGTACAAATGTACTGTTTAATACCTGTTAACATAAAACATGGCAATTTGTTGTTTTGATTTGTTTCAATCTATAACTAACAGAAATTTTGTATAAAACACAAACAGAAACAACCCATTACCTTTTGTATGTCTGAAGTGTTTTAACAGACCGTATTAACACTCACACTGTCTAGTCCAACCTTGCCTTTTAGCAGGTTCATCTCTCTCTGTATACATACAAATATATATATATATCCCCACAAGAATATAGAATTGCTTTTGAAATTTGTGTTGGCAAGTGGTAAATAGTACACTGTGGCATAAATTCAGAAGCACTTAAGTTGATGGTCTTTCAGACAGGTAATCCACTCAGGTGGGACTAGTAAAAATGTGTAATTGCAGCCATTAGTTTAAAATTTGTACATTACTTCTAATGTTACTAATTTCTGGAAAAAAAAAATTATGTTACATACTTAACATTTTCCATTACAGATGATCTTGCATACTAAACTTACGGAGGTCTCAACAGTTAAGCAAGATATTTAATTGGACTGCTGCTTTTAAACTGTTTGAAGAAGCAAAGGGAAAGAAAGTTCATCTTAAAATCTGTATATGGAAATAATTTTAAGCTTCACGAACTATACATTTCCTTAATTTCCTTTTTTTAAACAAGTTGTAACATCAAAGATGCCAAAGGGTAATATAAGCTACAGTAATATTCAACAGAACTTAACCTAGATCTTACGTTGTAATAATTTATTCAAATTAACTGTATTCTTCTGTATTTATATTTTCGGTATTTATTATGAATGATATGAAATTTGATGTATTTATTGTGGCTTATTACTGCAGTGTATATATTCCAAAATGAGCATTTTTAAGTCTTAACATTAGTTTTTTTGTTAATTAGTGGCACTTGTATCAGCTGTATTTTTATTATATATTGTACAATATATATTGTCCATTTGTTTGCAATGAAGTAAAGCAGGTTTCTACGTTCCATCCTGGCTGCCAGTGCGTTGTGCGTCTCATTTCTGCCGTGCAGTCCCTAGAGAGCCTCTCTCACCCAAGGGAGCCAGAATTAGTACTGCACATCCTCCCTGACACCTGCAGAGCCTCCAAAGGCACTCGGTGAAATTTCAAGCATCTCTCCCATTCCTGATAGTCTGATAGCATAAGGAGAAGCAGTTTGTGTGGAATATTTCTGTGTGTGTGTTTTTGTTTCTAAATATTTGTATGCCAATTAAATTAAATAAACAAATTTCTTCTTAGGTATATCCATTTGCCCTTCAATGATACTACTGCCTGCAATTTTCTTTGGCCAGGGAAATACTGTACCTGATTCATCTGTGCCTATAATTTTCATAATAAGGTAATGAAACGATTGTTTTCAACAGCTGTTGGAATAAAATTTTGCAACAGCTCTCTCTGGTGGACAATTTGCAGTAATTTTATACATCAGATCATTTCGATGGCAATATTCAAAGAATGCTGCTAAATTTCAGGACAACTGCTTATTTTGAAAACTGATGATCAGCATAGCTTCATTAAGAAAATAATTATCAATCACAGCACAATCTCTCTTATCTTTTTATTCTGATATTTACTCAAACTGAGATGCACATTTATAAAAAGTCAGTTGTCCTTAAGTTTGCTTATATCATAAATTACATATAGCTAAATTGATTATATTTTAAAAAACTGGTAAAGATGAGATGTTGTTCTCTAGATTATAAAAAAGTTCTCACAGGAATTATAATATCACTTGGCTGTAGTCTGTTGGGAGTCCCCTATTTGCTGTTAGACAGCTGCCATTGCTGTGAACTGTGGCTAAAAGGGCTGCTCCAGGGCTTGCTAAGCCAATGTAAAAACAACTTTCAGTACTGGTTCTAATTCAAGATCCCAGGATGCCCATTCAGAAGTAGGAAGATTTAACTGTTAAGGTTCACTTGTAAGTTGATCTGTTAATTGTACTCAGGTTATTCTACAGTCACCCTAGAGTAAAGCAGCAATTACTCCAAAGGGTGACAAAACCCTCAGGTGTGGTGGCCTGGCAAATTCCCACTGCAGTGAATGGTGTCCTAACCAGGTGGAGCCACAAGCAACCAGTGGGACCTCTTGTTCACAGGCACTGTCACCCAGAGCCAGAGGCCCTGAAGTCCCAAAAGGTTTTAGGATCTGCTTCATCCTGCTGGGAGTGTGGCTGAACTGGCCTGGCCTGAAGTCAAGCCTTCTTCAGCACTCATGATTACTCCCTGGATGTGTAAGAGAGCACGGTGAGATGGAGGTCAACACTGTTCTGGTAACTTCCAGTAGTTTACACAGCCATCTGACTGAGGTACCAATTTTTACATCTGTGTATGCAATGCTCCTCACCTGTGCTCCCCTCATAGGGGCAGAGAAGGGCATTATAACATTATTGAAAGAGATTTGAATTAAAAAAAAAAAAAGCCAGAGAACTCCCAACAAGCTGATTTTCAGCAAATCTGTCTAATTATTAGAAACTTACCCACTTTCAAGAGAACATTATCAACAGCCAGATGCTGCTGCTGCTTTTTTATTAGCTTTAAAAAAACCCCAAAATCCAACTTCCTAAACCTCAAGTCGTATCTACAGATCTCTTATTGCTCTCCTGGTATTATATGGTGCCTATATATGTGTGTACACAGGCACACACACAAATATTTGGAAGTGCAATAGTCAGTGTGACCTTAAAGTTAATTGCAGATCTTCAAACAGAACAGAACAAAAAAAGTCACTTAAAATTTAACTCTATTTATAGATCTGCTTCCCTCTTTTCTGGCAGTAGTAGGGAGTCCAAGTAAGACTGAACTGCAAACATACTCACTAAAATGCCACAGTTTAAGGAACTAGGATAGTTAACATACCTTAAAAAATATTATGTATATGTATTTTGTACTAATGACCTATGTTAGACCAGAAAAGAAGTCTCAAAAAATTTAAGAAATGGTCTTTAAAAGATCATTTTAAAATCGTAGAATTAATTTCCCTTTCCTATATCTAGAACTAAAGACAAAATATAATAACTAGGTGAATTGCTATACCTAATCTCTGAAAGAAACAACTATATTGCTATATCTGCAAAAAAACTCCAAAAAATACAAAGTGGAGCTTCTGTAGCTTCTCTAGCATTGCTTAGGAAGAGGTTCCCTACCTCCAAGTGCAACAGAACACTCATTTCATTGCAATTTTAATTCTACCCTGGTTTGAAATCTTAGCTCTTATAAAAATATCAAACAAATGGCAAAAACTCAATTGATAATGAGTAGAAAAAGGATGTTTCATATGTGCATATCCAAATCTGACAGGCTTGTAAGAGAAACAGGTTGCATGAAGAAATTATCCTTCAGGGATATTAAAAATAATGCATTTTCTGTAGAACATGAACTAAGAGCTAAAAGAACAAGTACTTTTAAACTGGCGTGCTGAATACTTTGTCTTCTAGAACAGGTTCCTTGGACACTGAGTTTCCATTCCATACCCAAGGTTCAACACAACACAGCTGCTCTCTCTGTAATCTCCCATCCTCTATTCATACTATTCAAAAATTCTCTCACTGACCTGCATTCTATTTTTCCTCAACTCCCCCATTTTATCAAGTGCACGGATTGGCATGTATTGGTTTGATCTGCAAAAGTAATAATACACTGTATTCCATTACCAAATTAAAACATGTATCAGAGGACACAAGCAGATCTTTGTGCAGTGTTCTACACAACTTGCCAGTTTGAGTGTTACAAAGAACCTTTCCTGGTACAGTCTTTTGAACAATTTCTGTTCACTCTGTATCAAGTTATTTTAAGTCCTGCAGCTTTAACTTCATGGGATACTCTCAACAAGTGTCTCCAAAAGCCTTACAAAAGCTGAGATATAAATCAAAGGCATTATCAAGCCCGAAAAACAAAGAGTTTTTAAGAGTAATTAAGAGTTAAAGCTTTTGGCAAATTATCACTGGTCCTTGCTTATACACTTTTTTGTCTTTTAGATGACTTACAAGTACTGAAAGGAATTTTTCTTGCTTTTATTCAGAAACTGAACTCATTAGTCAGGTACCATTAAATTATGAACAGGCTCCCTCCCCACCATAGAAGTAAAAAAACCAAACCCATATCATCATCCATTCACCCACCAGACCTAAGTTAGCTTTTACCTGTAATGATATTACTAGGACAAAATAACAGATTTCTTATTAGTGTATTTTTGTCCTATTCAGCCTTTAATACCCACCCCTTCAAGAGAATTTTTTTTCAGCTTTATATTTGATCACACAGCCAAATATTTTTGTCTTCACTTTACAATTTTTAAAAAATTGATTATATATTTGATTATGGTGTATTATTTTTTATAATTAGCAGAATAGAGAATAGTTAGAAAGGCCAAAGTCTCACTCAGACTGATAAATCCGAGATCAGTCCTTTGTAAAAGAGGAAACAGAAACAAGAAAGAAAATATTAATATGCAAGTGTTTGCACAAGAAATTACATATAGATAACATTAGAAACCTGTGAGGTAAATATTGCATAAATCACTAGAAGGTAAGGGCAGAAGTTTAGTAGGTAACATGTAATTTAAAAGCAATAATGAACAGAATGCTGAAAAAATGTGTGAATGTAAAGTAGCTCAGAAGCCTACTACAATACAACTCTATAATAAATTTTTAAGTCCATAAAATGTAAAAAAACCCTATACAAGAAGTTTTGGCTAAACAATAGATTAGTATCAAAATAAGAAGATTTCCCATTAAAATAATCATAAATACGTATTTTAGTGAGAATTACTTTCTTCTTCTACTAAACAACTGACTTTCTAGAAGCTAAGCACAATGTGGTATCCTATTTGGCTTTGACCTGAGAGTCAAATATTTAATTTTCCAAGTGAAGGAACTTAAAAAACATTGAGAAAGTTTCACTGAGTAAAGTAAATTATTAAAAAAAAATCAGCCATTTGAGCATAAAAACATATATAAAGTGTATTGGGTTTTGGACAGTAGACAATAATTTCCCATGACACTACAGAGAAAATTAATCTTCTTCAGAAGTACTTACAGTGTGTCAAAAAACCCCCCACATAAGGCCCTTTAAGATAAAAGAGAACTAATAGGATCCATAAATCAGTGGTCAACGTATAAAGTCTTATCATAGAAATATTGTAAACAAAATATAACCAGGATCCCAATTATCTTTGGTATAATAGACTCCCAGGAATCTATGATGACACAGTTTATATCCAACTTAAGAGGGAAAAGAAACTGTTTAAACATTCTGCATTTAAACTATCACATAAAAATCCAGTATATGTATAGGATCATAGTTCAGAATGGTTCTTTTCTTTTAATAAAATGCTTCTGGCCTGTAATATCAAATCTTAATCGTTCTGGCCAAAGATCCACTTCTGGAAAGGGTCTGATGGATTACAGGATGCCAAACTCGGATGCTCTCCATTTCCTGTAAGGCACATATGTAGTGCTTCATTGTACACAGTTTGATCCTAAAGTGAGGAAAAGAGGAAAAAAAGTGAACAAACAATGAACATGCTATTTCCCCCCACAGTTCTTCCCCCAGGCTGGGTGCTGAAGAGTAAGCTCATACAGGTGGTGCAGAGGGGGCTAGAAAAGACATAAGTAGTATGCAAGTGCCAACTTGCTTTGTAAGGAAAATTTTGTGAAGTATTTTAAAAATACAAAACATCTGAATTGACTTCCAGTTGGATGTCTAGACAAAAACACTAAAGGATATCAACTGGTTTTTTAAGTGACATTCCTATTAGTGACATCAAGTTTTGATCTGTAAAGCTGAAATTATCTCCATTTTCCTGTCAAAACTAAACTTAATGTATTTTGGTTTCAGCATTTTTGTTTTGTTGGTGTTCTTTGCTTTTATTGAAAATCCAAAATTTAACTAATATTGAAGATCACTAATAAAAATGCCATTTCACTGCACAGGATATGTACCTTCTGGTGCAGCCACTGCTCCTCTCCAACAGCAAAGGTTTTCTGGCCTTTGTAGGTGCACTCACGAAGCTGCACAGGTCCCTTGGAAGCATGCAGACAAAGCTCCTTCTGAATGTTATGGCGAATTTCATGGTGTGCAGAATATTCAAAGTACTGTTTAAATAATTTTTTTAAAGATTTTGGTAAATAAACACAAAGAAAAGTATTGAACTAAATTAAGCCTTTCAAATTCCCATACACAAAGTAATACATTTCTTATTCAAAAATTTGAGACTACAGAATAATAATAACAAAACAATACTGATTGCTGTATGCCAGCTTTGGTGCTTGATCTAAACAATAAATGTGAACAATGGGATACTGTTATATCCTTTTGTGAGGTAACCATGAGAAAAGTAATTATAAGCATGTATTTTGTGAGCTCATTTTACCATGATTTCCTGACAGCAGAGTACCCCTAAGGCTCAGCTATAATTCTGAATCTAACAGGGATTTATTCTGATAAGTTACAGACACAGCTGTTCTTTTACCCTTCAGACCTAACCTAGCATCTTGGTCTCTTCTTTTTCACCCACATTAACCAGCAGAGTCCCTAACATTACATTTCACTGCTACTGTTTCTTGCCTCTGGATGGCAGCCACCATCACCATATCTTTCCTTTGAATATTCAGGCCAGGCTCAGTTACCACCCTTGACCTTCCATTTTCCAGTGGTCAGCAATCACTTCCTTGCTACCTTGGAAACAATGGGAACAGCACTGAGGAACAAACAGGCATCTCACTCTTAAGACTCAGTGAGCAACATCAGTCCTCAAAACAGGTACTGAAGGAGTGACCTGCTGAGTCATTTAGCTCTCAGACATAGTAATTTACTCTTAATTTTTGGAACTTCTAAATCTCTGCAAGCCCTAAAAATAATTACTTGAAAGCTATGTTTAAGACTTTACTGATTTTGGATATTGAGATGGACATGTTTCCAGCTTCCAATATTCAAAACAGGGAGAATAATATACAACTGATGTATAACTCTGAAAACTAGGTTCTCTTTTCTACTCCCATTTCAAATATATGGATGAAGATGACAGCATGGGAAATACCAGCCTACACAGCTGAAGGTCTGGTAAAGAACACAAGACAACTGAAAACAGAGCATTGTAATGAGAAGGGTTAAGTAAGCAAATATGCATCTCTTAAGCATTATCAGCAAAATCAATTCTCTGAAGACTGGCATTTAAAGGGATTCAGAGTGTTATTTTGTAGCAGGAGGGAAAACAAAAAACACTTGAAAGAACAGAGTTATAGTATAGCCTGAGATAATTTAGAGAACAATAGAAGCATACAGCAGATCTCTTAATACAGTGTCTTTCTACAGTGTTCACAAATTAATGGCTGTGACAATGTGAAAAGGCTAATAGTATTAATACACATTTGAATATTCAATCCTGTAAGAAGCTAGCATAATAGGGTAGTTCTTAATTTAGACAGCATGCCATGTCTCACAAAAAATGATTAAGAAAGTATGACCTGACTAAGATTATATGTCTCAGTTTTCACAGTGCCATCAATGGATGTCTTTTAAGACTGAAAAAAAAATTATTAACACCCTCCCCCCATGAGATAACAATTAGATTCTAATAAAAACTTTCAGACCTTTGCTGACCTTTAATTATTAAGGATCACTTTTAAAGGCAACAGAGAAGTGTGCATTTCTGAGCAGGGAAGGAGATGTTCCTTTTGTTAGGTATTACAGTAATGACAGAACAATTCAGTATCTGACATCTATTGCAAGTCCTATTGTAGAAGGAACAGAGCACCATGGCTGCCTCCAAGAGCTATGGACCAAAGAGAGCTCCTCTTGAACAAATGGAATGGTATAATTCCCTTGCATTAGCCAGTACAGGATAGGCCACTTTGACCTCACTCTGTGAGGCTGCAAGTGTGATAGGGAAGGTGGCTCAGGCCTGGACACTTGGTCTCCCACTGGCCGGATTCCAACCAACATCCTCCTTGACAGTGCGAGTCCTGGTGGCAGAGAAAGAAGCAATAGGAGGAAGCATAAGGAAAGGAAGAATTAAGAAGACAACACTTATATGACAGGAGTAAGGGGGGCATGAAAAGGTTTTGCACAGAAAAGAGAGGGCAAGTGAAGCAGTGCAAGTGTGTTTGAAATTTGAATTTGTATACTGAAGTTAGAACATTAGAAACTAGACATGACATGAAGAGTGGTATGGAATTTTTCTTTAAAAACATATATAGGAATTAACTGTTCAAGAAAATAAAGAAAAAAGAGATGAGAGAGAAATTGCATATTAAATTAGTCAATTTCTCTAAAATTAATTAAAAGCTTTTATACAGTAAAGCTACAGCAGGAGAGAGAATAAAAATCAGGTATCAAATATTTTACCTGGTTTCCTCCAAGTCCATGGCAAGAATACATAATCAATGGTTTGCCACCATGGTTATTTTCACCAACATCCAGACACATGCGGTTACCTATATTTTTTAACTAAAGAAAGGGTGTTACCAGGATAAAAAAAGCTCAGTGAAATGACAGAAACTTAAACTGTCTCAGTCATAGACAAAAGTCATCTTTAGTTAAACAATAATTACAGCTGTTCATTCATTTTTACTTTCTGCTATGCTCAAATCCAAAACCCTGTTTTCTCAGTCTTTTCTAACCAAAAGCCTAGTAACTACAGTCACACGTGGAGTTATTAGCCTGCTCTGTACAATGTTACTGTTACTCAAATCACAGTCTGAACAGATACACATAAAATATTTAAAACAGGAGGAAGGGAAAGTTTTATTTGTAAATACACACTAAAAATTCATGTTCACCTCAAGCTAAAAACTATTACTTTCTTTGTTTCAGCAATGCACTGTCTGAAGTTATTTGACAGGGAAAATGACTTTTGACATAAATGAAAAATGAAAATGACATTGTAGCTATTGACAAAGATATAAAAGGTAGGCAGAAGAGATTCTTTGTCCAGAGCAGTGACAGAAAACCCTACAGCAGTTAAAGATAGCTAAAGACAGAAGTCTGAAAGCTATGGCTTAGGTAGTACAAGAGATTAGTAAATTTCCTGGACTATGAAGAATATAGAATGCAATTAAAATTAAACTTACATATCCAGAAAACAAAGGATTCAGGTCTGGCACATATGCTTCTGGATAAACATTACGGAGGTACCAGGTAAAATTTTTACACTGCAGGCGCTGCCGTAAATCAAGTCTTTTTGATATGTCTCCAAATGTTTTCTGATAGAGGAAAGGAGGTAAAGAAGGATGGAAGATAAATATATTAATCTTCATTTTGCACATGTAAAGCTATGATATTCTGTGTACTACTAGACAAGTTTTAAGCTTCCTTTGTTCATTTTTCTCTTGTTAATGCTGTAGTACTACAGTTACTGCTGTCTTTCAGTGTCATAACACCACTGACTGCAGCATTTCAAAGTACTTGCAAGAAAAATACACTGCAAGATGGAAAACACAGAACTATCTTTAGTCCCAAGAAAGTTTTAACACAGTGCCATGAGTAGAAAGGTATAAATATGACCATACTGATTACAGCCATAAAGCCAACTGATCTCACTGAAAGTGTAAGCTGAAATAACAAACTGGATTAATGAAATAATTAGCATAATATCCAGTACAATGTAGAATTTCCCAAACAAAATTCAGTTGTTTAGCTGCTGAACATACCTAGGAAATGTAATGTTTTCAGTGACACAACAGTCACGAAAATTTATCACATGAAGGGGGAAAAAGAGCTTCTAAAAGAAAACTCTAGATTCTAGCTGGGCAGAAAACTTACAAAATAAATAAGCCAATACCCAACCTCAACCCCAAATATTTATTTACTTGAAAGTAACTTAAATTTTAAGCAGATAGAGACAGGATGGTTATCCATCATCAAGTAAGTTTTATTCTGCTGTTAAAGAACAACAAAATCTGCTTTTTCAGTAAGAATACTAAGCAACTTGAAACTAACGACATTTTTCTCACTCCAGAAAATAAGTTAGTTTACATTGTCTACACTCAGTAATTTCTCTCATATTCGTCTCATAGTTCCTGTACCTGCACAATGCAAACAACCCAGGAGAATGTATATTGTGTAAAAAAAAACAATAAAAAAACCTCACTGTACAAAATCAACATTCATCATCCAAAAACTAGTTTTTTCATGTTTGTTGGGGCTGCAGCATTAAGCACACTGAACAGTCTTTTCATTCAAATATCTAGAATCCTTACATACTTTGTCAATAAATAACTTTTGCTCACCAAAACTTTCACCGCAGCAAGTGTGATTTCTAATACCACCACCACCACCTACTTGTTTCACAATTTTTGCTGCCTCTGTGTTTCTTCGGTAAAATATTTCTTTATATTCATCCATCCACACCTCTGCAAGGCGAACCTGATTGCGTGTGATCACCTGAGTACCTTTTGGGAAAGTGTGGGGACTCTTGCTGCGAAAGACATGGCCAACAACAGAGCAAGGCATGATCTCCAACTGTCCACCACATTGCCACACCTAATAATAACATTTAGTGTGTAAGTACACTGCAATTAGAATTCAGGGGGGGGGAAAAATTCAGTAATACTATTGTTTGCCAGAACACATCAAGCCACCAGCAAGAGTACATATATCAGGCATACCATTAGTGAATTTCCTAATCAGATGAACCCTGGAAACACACATTTCAGATAGCAGCCCTAAAAACATTTTTAAAAAATTGAAAGCAGTTTAATGAGCATGTTTATATTTTATTTCGTAGGTAATTAGTAATTCAGTTTTCCTTGTCCTAGTTGGCTGATTGAGCAGAAGAGTCAATATCTAATACTAATTTATTCTCAAATCCCCTGTACACTGTCAGCATAGAGACAATTGCTAATTAGGGAGCTAAACTTACTCTGAAAGACATTTCTATATTTTCACCTCCCCATATTTCCATTTCTTCATCATAGCTTCCAATGTGTTCAAAGTAGTCTTTTGATATTGAAAATAGACCTCCAGCAAAAGTAGGTGTTCTGCAAAAACAAAATTTTACTGAAAAAGATAGTAAGGTTTTTTAAATATAGATGTAAAATCATGGTGCAACTGTTGTACGAATTGTCCATGCACTTGTTAGTATTTCACTACAGTGATGCATATTCCTGGCATAGATAATACTTCTAGCACTTAAATATATTCACACAGAGTTTCACTGGACAGCTTATTGCCATTTATTAAGAACTTGTTCAGATTAACACCTGCTGGTATACAAGAAAGCATCAGCAAAAACAACAAATTTTTGCTGTATGGAGGATTTCAAGCAAAAGTACAACTCCTACAGACCAGTAACCTGTCTGTGGACAAAGCAGGTACAATTATTATCAATACACTGCTCTATCAGCCTAGTATTTGGGTGCTCTGACCCTTTTTGTCATTCTTTCAAGTAAAGTGAATGAGGAGACAGAATCATTGTACTGTCTCTGAAAATAACTGTATAATCCTACTCTGCCCCTTCCCCCTAGGAATATAGGCAATTTCCACTGTATGTAGAAGAAGTAATGCAGAGCAATTACTATCTTGAGGAGGCTATATTTTTATGAATGCTTTAAAATGTGGTTGTTAAAGCATTACAAAAAGCATCTGTGATGCTACGATGTCTGATTATACTCATCAGAAAAATTAATTTATTTACAAATTGCTGTTCATAAGATAAACTCCATGAAAACAGAAGGATTTAAATAGTATTCAAATTATGTTTACCTAATTGGATAGGTTTCATCCTTTCTTCTTTTATTCTCATGTTTAGGAAGAGACTCCCATCCAAATGACAAACTCCAATCAAAATTTCCTCTGTTGTGGCTATGCACGTAAGGAGATGGTTTACTGAATTCAAAGGTATTGAGATCGATAGAAGCAATGTCAGGGCTTACAACAGCAACAGGATTCTCAGCTATTCTTGCCAATAATGGCTCCAACCAGCCATAAAAGCATTCACCTGTGGAGAAAATGGAACACTGAATTTTTGCTTGGCTATACAGTAGTACACAGGGTATGTTTTAACATGTCCTGCAAGCCAATATGGACTATTTTTAAATAGCATTGCTAATTAGACTTTCAATAATATGAAACAGCAATAGAAAAGATGATATATTACTAACATTTATAATTCATAAAAAATCTGCAACATTAAATCAAAGACAACAGCATTATAAACTAGACCTGGCATAGTTACAGGTTACACTTACAATGAGCATCCAGGAAGGTAAGGGTCTGTCCTGTTGCTACTGAAGCTCCCAACAAGCGTGCAGTGATCAGCCCTTTTCTTTCCTTCTGACGGACTACTTTAACTATTTGAAACTGTTTCACATATTCATCTAGTTTATCATGCAGGTATTCTAGAATGAGGAATCAGTGTCAGGATATTCAGTGTATACACATGCCACTGCCCAAAATGTTACACTATTAAGCAAGATAACTCATGCTAACCCCAGAAATTATCTCAACATCAAAACCATAAAAATTCCTATCTGCTGAAAGCTTATTTTTAGGGGCTGAGTATTATGGGGTGTAGGAAGAGAACAGAAGATGGAACATTAAAATAATTCTGAAAAAGAGAGGACGTGCTAGTACATCTCTGCTGCCATGTTAACCATTTGAATACCAATTCCATTTTCATAGCAAATTGATCTCGTACTTACATTTATCTGCAGAACATGCAAATTCTTTTCTTAAGGATGGCACATTTACAGTTTCCAAATGCTACAGTACTTACAACAGCAACAGAAACCATATAAAAAACTATTTAAATGTTCAGATTTTGAGAAAGAAACCCACATCTCTCATGAAACATCCCACATCATCTTCTTTATTCTGCCCATCCTTAGTATTAAACTGTACTGCTGAACATACATCCAAGTGTTTCAATATACTCAATACAGACTTGGAAAAAACTGTAAATACATTAATAGAAGTATGTATAAACATATTCATCTAAAGCTAAGCATACAAAGATTTTTGAACTTGCATTTGTTTTCACACTAAGTATATATATATAATTATTTTTGAGACTCAGCTTGACTGTTGAATATTATTTTACCATTAAATAATTTTATTTGCTAATAAAGACATTACCCTTCATATTAATGAAATTAATTTGCATAAAGACAACCACTGATAAAATGCAAATTTCTACAAGTCTGGGCCAATTTGTACTCGGATACTTTGTTCTACAAGTTGCAACTGGTTTGAAACATGAAGTACAAAGCTACTTGCCATGCAACCAGTTATGCAGATAAATCAGCATCAGAATTGGAAAAAAACAGAAATGGGGTTTAAAAACCTTTTTAGAGTACAGGAATTTCATATTTGACTACCTTATGGAAAAATAAGCTGGGGGAGGGCTATTTTATATTTAAAAAAAAAGAAACAAGACCACTTAGAATACTGTTACACATGACAGTAGTGGTAAAGAGACATCCTCTTAGCCAATATATCTGCAATCCTAACATCTTCAATTAAAAAAACCAAAACCAGAAGTGAAAGCAGAAAGACTTCTTACCATCTACACTGGCATCATCTACCAAAATAATCTCCTTCAGCAGTATGGCAGGAGATGTGTACATCACACTGTGGACAGTTCTGAGCAGAGTTGACCACGCTTCATTATGGAAAACGATGACAATGCTTGTGGTTGGCAGTGGCGGGCAACGCTTAAACTTTTGTTCAATACATCTAAAATTAGAAGTGTCAGGGGTTACAAAATGGACAACAATTTTTTATTCACACTCCTAAACTTTTCTTTCTAGTACAAAACTTTATAACTATGGACATTAAACAGTTCTGCTTCTCTGCTTTCTATCCTAGCTTTGGATTGCAAAGGTAGGTACTTCAACTGGAGCAGCTGTTCAGAATATTTTTTAAATATCATGAGTGAGAATTGAACAACTTAGTTTTGCTTCTGTCTCACACACATTTGAGTACATTTCATGTAATACCCAGGTCTTCTTCAGGAAAAAATGTTCTTTTATTGAGAGCAGCAGGTACTGACTGAGCTAACTCAAAAGTCACCATTACTGCTGAAACCTAAGAATACAAAGAAGAATATTTATTAGAAAAATTCAGAGTTTGCAAGGAAAAAAATGTAGCATATGTAATTCAAATTTCAAAGCTTTGTAGAAATGCTATGTAAGGCTTAGGGCAGTATGTCCCATTCAAGGGATCCAATTTTAAACCCACAGTTTTTCAAGACTGACATATCCTAAACATAACTTTAGATCCAATGGCAAGTCAAGACAACAGTGCTGTAAGTTGCACACTCATTGTTTATCACCTGTCAGCTTTAGGGGTCTGGAGGACACCCCAAGGTAATAACCACAGTCACTGCCTCACAAAATACACAAGCAAAACCTCCCCAGTTATGCTCTAGGTGAAGTTATGGTGAGCTGCACTGCATGTATCAGCAGCAGCTCAGTAAATTTAGCCGTTTCTGGCACAGATGGCTAACATTTCATCTGACACTGAGACTGCTCATAACTAAATCCACTCTTCCACTCTCCCCAAGTCCTACAGTCTACATTTAAAAAATTCTTCAATACTACAAGATTGTTGCTGAGATCTTCCATTACCTTGTTCAACAGTTTACAATTCCTAATTTATTAAATTATGCCGGTAGTTTTATTAACACCGAATGCTAAAAAAATGGGGGGTGGTGTTTTAATTGGACAAATGTTGAAACCACATTTTTAGTTTTCTTCTAAGTAAAACTAAGCAGGCTTCCTGAAAGTTACTCAGAAATTTTAGCCTTAAAGGCAAAAGCAGAACACCTTCTTTAAATATGGTTATTTTGAATTCAAAACCGTGAAAGAAGTGAGCTTTTCTAAACATTCTTGGCTTTGGCACTGTGGATCATTATGTACAGCCAGTTATTATGTATAGCTAGGAGACTTTCCTAAACTATCACCTACTGCTGAACTCAAATCACTTTGCAGTCTGAATTTCTGAGAAGTTTTTCAACTATCAGGACATACACATTTCAACTTACTCAGGAGGTCGAGTATCTGGTCCAAGATCGCGGTGTAAAGAAATCCTGTCACTTGCAAATGCATTAAAACAGTGTTTTTCTTCTCCAACCTGTTTTTCTTTCTGTTCTTCTGAATTTAAGTTGATGGTTTTAAATGCTTTACCAGAAGCTCCAGGAGCATTAGGATCTTGAAGGGGCCGATCTAGAAAGGGTTTCAGTTCTGCTGGAGTGTAGTGCCCTGGCAAACAGTGTCTCTCTCCAGGAATTTTAGTCTGCCTAATGGGTGCTTTTATCTGCATTTTTGGCTTTGCACCTTTGATATTGTTCATAGCATTTAACACAAGACCTAATACATGACTTTTCTTTCCAACAACTGGCTCAATCCCTGCTTCATCCTTAAAATCTTGAACACCCACTTCTCTTTGTAATAAAAATAAAAATACCAGAAAGACAAACACGATAATGCTAAACTTCCAAAGTTTCCAGTGAAAAAATGTCTTAAATAGTTTAGGTGTCTTTTTCAAGGCCATTCTAGTTTTAAAAATTTTCTCACAACGAAAGTTTTTGTGAGTGTTGTTCTTCAAATATGTCACAGCATTTCTTGAAATTATAACACCTGTAAATTAAAACAAATAGTATTCATTTAGACATCTAGTATATTCAACTATGTAAAGCCGTAAGAAATTAATGAGAAGGAATTACTTCACAGCTCCCAAAATTCAAACATTATGCATGCTACATCACTTAAAGATACATCAGCCCTACCTGTAAAATACCCAAAATGCCCTTTCCCTGCTTTTTATTTTGGGTTTTATTTGTTAAATACATTTCATATAGAAGAATCAGAAATCAAGCATACAATCAAGAATAAAACATTACTTCTACAGTGCCACTACTTCAAGTTTATTTTCTTCCAAATAGTTTGTTTAAAATTAGAATAAAGTCTTTCAGAAGCAGGGAATTTTAGTTCAAGGATGGGACAGTAGAAAAACAGGTGGCATCAATACATTAGTTCAAGCTGCATGCCAGAAAGAGCCATGTGAAAAGTGAACTAAAAGATAAGAAAGACTTTTCAATCAATTTATTTCAACAATTTTCAAGTTTCCACCACTATTTTTTTCACAGGCAAGTAATTATTCATTTGCTTTCAAAGATGAAACTGTGAAAGACATTTGAGGACTACCAAAATCTAAGTGATTTGACTTAAATTCTCTCTGCCAAACTGGCAGTTTAAAAGGAGGGGATACATTATGCCACCAGCCTGAATAGCTGAAATTGCTATTCCAGCTATTCAGCCTATAGCTTCATTTTTGTCTAAATTGCATGTTTGTGAATCAAGAAGAGAAATAAACAGCATCTAGCTAAAAGCCACAGTTAGTTCCCACTTGCTAACTACTGACCACAAAATTACAAAAAACTACTTTTCTATTTATTCTTCTGAAATACAAGTAGATCTTAGTTGGAGTAATATATACTCAGGAAGAGATACAAGTCAGAGAAAACAAAAACCCCCCACCCTTACCTGCTTTTCTTCAACAATCTGAAGGAGAAACTAAGCATCTGGATTTCTTCACATTATACTGTTATTCTAAGCTTATGTCAGCTTAATAAACCCATACATTCAAAATACAGTGTTTTTACCATAGAGTTATTGTCATGAGAATGCAGAGGGGAAGCATATTAGACCATACTAAAAGGTACCAAACCCATGCTTCTCAGCTCACAAAATTTCCAAAAAACCAAGCCAAACTAACCAGTCCACTTGTGTGTTACATATTATTTTCCCATTTTTCCTTACTGCTGAAATATTGAACTACAATACTGATACCTTTATAGTGGAAGACTACAAATAAAACCTTTCTTCCCAATGAAAGGATTGCAACCAAATTACCAGACTGTCAGATTGAAAAATGTCTTGTTTTCTCACAATGTCTAGTGGGTTGCTCTTGACTGGCTGCCAGACACCAACCCAGCTACTCTCCTGCTTTCCATGCTCAGCATTACAGTGGGGACAAAATAAGATGGAAAATCACATGGGTTGAGCTAAGGACGGCGTGATCACTTACCAGTTACTGTCACGGGGAAAAACAGATTTGTAATGATGAATTTGAATTTATTGCCAATTAAAAATAGAGTAGGATGGTGAGAAACAAAGGCTCAAACTACCTCCCCTGCCTCAGCTTCACTCCTTCATTTCCAAGTCTTCTGTCTCCTTTCTGCCTAGCCGTACAGAAGGAATGAATAACAAGGGCTGTGGTTAGCTTGTAAGAGTTTATCTCTAGCACACCTTCCTCTGCACACTCTCCCCCTGCTCCAACATGGGTTCTCTCCATGCAGTGCAGTACTTCAGCAAAAGCTGCTCCAGCACAGGCCATCCATGGGTCACAGTTCCTGCCAGGATCTTGCTCCTGCATGGGCTCTCCAAAGGCTGCAGCTTTCTTCAGGATATATCCACCTGCTCTGGCAGGGGTCCTGCACAGGCTGCAGAGTGGATACCTCCTCTTCATGGGCTGCAGGGAAACTCTGCTTCACTGCAGTCTTCTCCATGAGCTGCAGGGGGAATATCTGCTCCAGTGCCTGGAACACCTACTCCCCTCCTTCTTCACTGACCTTGGGTTCTGCAGAGTTCCACATTTTTCTCACTCCCCTTTCTCACAGCTGTTGTGCAGTATTTTTTACCCTTTCTTAAATACCTCATCACAGAAGCACCACCTGCTACACTGGGTGGCTCAGCTTTGGCCAACAGTAGGTCTATTTTACAGCTGGCTGCAACCAGCTGTGTTCAGCCCTGGGTGGGACTGGAGGTGGGGGAGCTGCCCCGTGTCTCTTATCACAGAGGCTACCTGTGTAGTCACCCTCACCTCCTAACCTTGCCATGAAAATGCAATACACAATGTAAAACACTACCTGTAGGTACAGATCAGCACCCAGCATTGCAGGGACTACAGTCTCTGCAGGTTCCTAACCAGGAATGCTTTCCTAACACCATCAAAAATAAAATCACATTACTGTTTTGCTGTGCACCATGCACAAGCACGTAAGATACTAGTAAATCTTAAAGCTAAAATCAATAAGCAATATAAATATATCTTCCTCAAGTGGAAAAAAAGAAAACATCTTTATATATATATATATATATATACAAAAAACATCTATATCTATCTCTACATATGTTTGAAATATATGATCATAAGAGGGATTAGAGACATGTGGAGCATGCGGCCACAAGACACATATGAAATGTGCCTGTCCCTAGAAAAGAACCTTCCCTGGAGTTAGGTGGGTTGTGGAAGACACCAACACAACTTAACCCTTTCAGTATGGATTAGTACACTCTACTAGCATACTGTGCTCAGAAACAAATGCCAGTAATGTTTCTTTAAGAAAGGATCAAGTGACAGCCTTGGAATAGTATGTGCAGCAAACACCAGGTGGACAGAGGCTTGATTGCCACAAGCATACAGCAATATCTTTTGATTTAGACAGATGCTGAGTGTAGCTTTGTTTACAAAGTATCTGATACAGATATTGCTTACAATAAGAGAAGAGTTCTTTGTCACACTAAAAGAGTAGCAGTTTCCAGAACAGAAGCTGCATTGTCCAAAGAACTTTTGCCATGAAAGCTGTATCTTACTTAGGGTTTTTTACCAGGATAATTTTGTAGTCAGAAATACAATCTTTATTCCCCACAAATGCCTCTTACATTTTCATGGCACAGCAATGTGTCAGCAAACACAGACCAAGCTACTATTTAATCCTCCAGGACATGCTGAAGAAATATGTGGCATGATTAAACTCCCTGGGGTGACTGTTTAGCAAAACATTTAATCTTCTATTCATTAGTGTTATTTTCACTAATAGTAGTCTGGATTCTTACAGCACTTTGAAATAATTAGCCCTAAACATCTAAAGTTGGATGTTTTTATGTTTTAGGAAGAAAATAACCAGAAATCTAAAATGTACTACTAAAGTCTTCTGAAAGTGCCAAAAAGCAGCTGCCACACTGCTTCAAACCACATCACATGGGCAGTGTAAGAATGCAGTGCAGTCTATGTTACATTATGCCACCCACTGGTTCTGATGTCAGACTGTCTGCAAAAACTCTTACAATAAACCCTTGCTAATGTAGCCAACAAGTAGAAAACTCTGGGTTTTTTTTGTTAACTTGATCTGAACAACATTGTAGAGAATAATCTTCAGTAAAAAAGTGAAAATATCATTAACCCAAATTAGCAGGAATTCTTTCCAATCATGCGAGACAAAATTCATTGGGGTTAGTATCAACAGTATACTTGACCTCAGTTTAAAAAAATAAATAATTAAAATCTACTTTTTTTTCTATCTGAATGTTAAACAGGTTTCAAATGTTTTCTGACAATATTGCTTATAGAACATAAAACCTTAAACAAATAAGTAAAAATACTAAAACCAAAACAAAAATCCTAAAAAATGGGGAAAAATAAGGAAAAATTTATTCTAATCAAAACTATTGAACAACATAACTTGGCTTCAATCTAATCTATTTCTTCTATAATTCCAGAATCACAGTTTCATAAAAAGTTTGTCTATTTCTCCTTGTTATCAAAGCATGCAATCCCTTCCTCAGACCTTAGAGTCCCCTTAATCAGAAGGGGTGTGTGCAAATAAAAACACTGAGCAAATACTCAAGGAAAAAACCAAACAAATCTGGCACTGATGATCAACTGTTCTCACTGAATCAGCAAAAGTCTGACAAAGATATTTCAGTATACTTTAATTGTAAAAAGTGCTACTTCCACTACTGGTATTTCTGAATCTAAAATTCTAGACAGGGCTTCTTGTTTTCTTTGCATGAGTATCAATGTAGATGATACAAAAACATTAGTTACTGAAATAATTAGTTTGGTAAATGATATTTTCATCTTCTACCACCATGAAAATTGATGCTTTTTTCTATTGGCAAATAAATAAAAAAAAAATCGCTGGACTAAACTGTTTGCACTTCCTAGAAGTTCATCCCAGAAAAACATCCATTCACGTAAGCACCTTTGGTGACAGACTAAGAAACATCCAATTCAGAGTAAACCCATCATAAAGGTCTAGCTTTATATGGAATATGAAGATTCTTCACAGAATCAAAATCATTCAAAAGCACTTCAGAAATTTGGGATAATTAAACCAGTTGCTTAAGTTTAGCAAACTATGCCACCATTTAAAAAAATATTAGCTCTTGATTTAAATAAATGAAAAAATGATAAAATGAAATGTAGTTAAGAAGTCAAAGACAAAAGACATGAAAATGAGAAACAGAATCAGTTGTTTAGTTTCCACCTCCACACTTGCTTAACTGTTTTGGTCAGAGCTCCTACTGAATGCACTCCTAAACAGGGTACACATACCTAAAAGAAGTAGAAATTCACAAACCCCGGGTGCTGTTCCTCCGGGTACATTCTTTGAAGCTCAGCCAATAGAAATGTGGTTCTGTTCCTGAAAAAAAGCTGTTAGAGGCATACTGAATGTGTTCAGTTCCTGAGCCTTCATTTTAGAAACATTAAGAGCACAGGTTATTCTAGCGAATGCTGGATGTAACCTGCCTCACTGATTATTACACAGAAATCAGAAGCTGTACCTTCTGGAGGAGCACACTGAAGAAGTTCTGAGCAACAGCAGCACAGAACAGCTTGCTGGAACTTGGTCAAGTATTTCCCATCAGCAGTTTCATTTAGATTAAAAAAAAAAAAAATTAAGAAAACCCCCAAACAAATCATTACCAAACCTCCTTCTATGTATTCTAATGGAAGTGTTCAAACTCCAACTTTCACACACTTTCAAAATTAGCACTACTACCATTTTTCTACAGTCAAGCACTGTATGTGATAGGGATAGACAGTTCCCTTTGACAATTGATAGCATAGTAATAATACACAGTAACCATGTATTATAAAAGTATTTATGGCTTATTTTTAGAGACCTGGCACATGTAAATAACATGCATTTATCTCAAATTTAAATTTCACTCAATTCTTTATCTCCCTTTTTTCCCTTGGTCAGACTGTTCTGGGCCTCTGTTAAAATTATTTTAGACTGTCCCTAAAAATACCATGAGGAAAAGTGAGCATGATAGCAGCTGTAAAGGGCTGTTTTAACTTAGAAGGATTAGTGTCTCATTTTCATTTAAGCACCAGAAGATAATGTCTGGACCATAACCAGAGGACTTTTGTTTGCTTTCCTGATTGTAGGAACATTTCTATGATAACAAAACCATCCAAGTATCAACTGCAGGTCTTGAAATCTCAGCTTTCTAACTGGCCTTAAACTTTTGTTTAAGTGATAAGCATAAAGCAAAGAAAGACTCCTCTTGGGAGATCTACTGAGATTTACTGGGTTAGTGACTGCTAAACTAATCTTTGTTGGAAGCTCCCATAAGTGTTTTCACTTTCCTCCTCTCCCCGCTTCAAATGTTCCAGATACATTTCACTGCTGAATAATGTTAGTCCACTGTAGTTGGTCACTTGATACTAGAATTTAATTGCTAAATTACTGTCAGTGATATAATTCTCTGTTTGTAAGCAGAACGATTTCCTATGGCACATGATCTCAGTGAGTCAGGGAAAATCAGACAACAGTAAGACAGACAGCAAGTGAATAAATCCATGCTTTACATGAGTGAAAAAAATCTAGCACTTCATTGTTTAGAAACTTGAGGCACTTTCAGATCTTGTAGATGACAGACACAACAATGAGCAGATTAGGTTGGGAAACTTGTAAGTGTTGGCAGGCAACTGATCAGCATTGCATGTCATGAACATGATTCTCTACATTGATTCCAAAAGAGGGAAAACCTTGGACCAGGTAACAGCTCTTGGAACAGGAGAACCAGGCAGCAAACTTGGGGGGAAAAAAAAAAAGTTATCTCAAAGCAACACAGTGTGTCACCTAGAACCACAGACACTGGGGAAATGTCACAGAGAGGGCAGTTACATCTTGCTCCTATTTTGACAGGGCTGCTTCTGGTATTACCTCACCCCAAAAGAAGGACAAGTTAAGTGGCAACAGCACTCAGGAGAAGGAGGAAAACTGGTCTTCTGCTCCTTCCCACAGTGCAACAAAAATAGAAATTCAGGCTCTCTGTAACTGAATAATTTTTACTATGCTCTGTTGTTGAGAAGCCTCAAGATGACAGTAGCAGATGCCAAACTGACCAGACCATTGAGCAAACCTGGCTAAAAAAGGAAACCAAACCCTGTAAGTTGGCTGCTTTGTATCAGGCTCTAAGTCTGGCAGCTCAGCAGTGTACCACTGTCTTTAGTTAAGACTGAATTGATCAATATCGTTTATAATGTTTTAAACAAAGGAGGTCTTTTTGTCACAGAAGACTAACATGTACAACACTACTGAGATGCATACATATTTGTATTTCCAGTCAGATTTTTTTATTTAAACAATAAGAATCTTTATTAATAAATTTTTCTTTGTAAAAGAATATTTTCCATAAAGTTAAAAATTATTAAAAATCCATGACACTAAAGTTATTAAATTTAAAGTACACTTCTTCTGTCAGTTTCCAGACATAAGCAAACATTGACTTAGCATTGTCACCTGCTGTGCAGAAGGCTAACAAACTGCCGGAGGGGACAGACAACGCGGTAAGTTTTTAAAAGAGTAGGATGAAATACACCAGAGTTAGCTAGCAATGTACACAGCTGGTATCACCCTGCCGCCCCGAATCAATGCGGTACTGCGGGCAAACCCTTGGGCGGGATTCGTACGTGGCAGAGACACCTCCCTCGGTCAACACCTTCGGTTTGGACAGTGCATCCGGCCGGCACTTCCCGGAGCCCCGTGCCCTCACAGGGGGCAGCCTGGGCTCCTCGCCCATTCCACGTTCCCCCGGAGCGGAGCTCGCAGGGCTGGGTCGTCCCGTCCCCGGGAAGGCCCCTGGGGCCGGCGGCCTCGCTGCGAGCTGAGGGGACCGCGCGTGGAGCGTGCGCGCCAAGGGGCGGCTGAGGGGGACCGCCAGGGCAGCCCCGGCCCCGCGCCCTCCCAGGACCGTTACAATGGTAAATCGAGTTACCATTGTGGGTAG